>JAZDUH010000216.1:0-600000 GCA_036419115.1 Scarus forsteni | reverse complement strand
AGGAGACGGTTTCTGTGTCTTTAGCTTCATCCAGGTTATAAAAGCTCTCATGCAAAGTGAAAAGATATTTAAAGAAAGAGCACAGACTCGCTTTAATGTCCTTCACTCCAGCTGGAATAACGTCCGCGCTCTTTTAAAATAGTCCAGTCCAGGCTGAAGGTCACATTTCTTCTTTCTATTCTCACCCTCGGACTCTTCACTCGCTGTTATAACGGCTCCGCGGCCCGTGAACGACTTCTTTTCATGCTCCTCATACGTGTGAGATCGTTTTATCAGAGGAGGTGGAACAGCATGTCTCCTGTTGTTGTCAGACGTTGGCTTCATTAGACATACTCATCTCAGACACTTTGCTCCTTCTCTTGTTTGTTGGCAAAGCTGCATTTTGATTTTATTTCTTTTTTATGATAGGCTATCCGTTTCAGAACAATGAGCCAGTCTCTCCTCTTCTGTTCATGGTTACAAACACGTTTTGCCCATCTTAACCCTTTAACTTCCAGCTCAACTGTTTGACAGAGGTCATCAATAAATTAAGTGATGTTTAATATTTAAAAAAACAGAACAAATCTAATCATTACATGAATAGCCGGCAGTCGGTGACATCATCTTTTAGTATGGACTCAGCTCGCTTGGAACCAGAGCGGAGTAGGTACTAAAACTAGCTTGTTTTAGGAGGTACCAGGCTAGTGGAAACACGCTGCAAATCGAGTTGGGCCGAGTAGAGTAGGGCCAAGGCGTGCTAGTGGAAAAGGGCCAAAAATCCACCACAGAGGTAGGTCAACAAAACAAAGCCTCTGTTTTGGAGTAGAAGTAGATGGTATCAATCAACCAATAAAGTCTTAACAAGTAGGCAGGACTGTTTAGAGTTGCTGAAGAGTTTATCTGAAGACTGTAGGCAGAGACTGGCTAATGTTACCCATTGACTCCGAGTGTTTGAGCTAAGCTAGTTAGCCCCTTGTCATGGACTCAGGAATGAGGCAAGACATAAAATAAAATGTTGGAGTGTTCCTTTAAAGCTGAGCAACATGCTGCACTGTTTATACCCAAACACTTTCTCCGCCTCTGTCTCCTGCTCTGACCTCGGTGAAAACTATGAAAGAGGAAGACTGATGAGGAGCTGGGGGCCATTTTGTAAACTTTATACAGCTCGTCTCACTCAGCAGAGCTTGTCAGGTTGTTTTATTAAGTGGTACCAGTGGAGCATTCATCCACATCGGAGATTAAAATGTTTTACTTCCACACTCACCACCAGAATGTAACTTTATTTTTGCTCCCAGTGACAAATTGACATTGGTGTCATGAACGACGCTTTAATAATACCATTTGTTATTATCATTTATTATTATGGAGATCCCAATTCACACCAATTGTAAATTCTCTGCATTGGCTTCATGTATATTATAGAATTGATTTTAAGGCTCTTTTAGTAGCTTTAAATCTCTTTATGTCTCGATCCTTCTTATTTATCCAATTTACTTTTACCCTACAAACCCAGTAGAGCCCTCAGGTCTTAAGGTATGTTAATGGTACCCAGAGTTAAAACTAAAACATACAGTGAGCTGTGGTTTCAATATTAAGGCCCTCGTCTGTGGACCAGTCTACCTGAAGACCTAAAGACACCTACTGTTCATATTTTAAAGGCAAACCCGAGAACTACCTTCTTAATCTGGCTTTTAACTGGCTTTATTTACTGTTGTTATTTCATCTCATTTATTTGTTTATTTATTTGTATCCCTCCTAGTATGTTTTATTCCTCCATTTAAGTTCATATTTGTTGTTCAGAATTGTATTCTCTGTCAATTGATTTTCTTCTCCATTATCCTACTTAAGTAGATTTTATTACACATTTGATGTTTGGCTATCTCATTTTAATATATTATTTTACATTTTATTATAATGACTTATTTGCTATTTCCTAAAGTATTTTTTATCTAGTTTTTTAGCATGATTTTTTTTTGTGATTTTAGTCTTAGCTCCTGTGTTTCCTCATTTTTAATACAAGATGGCATTTCCACAGTCCTCTAATTCAGTTTTCTGTGAGACTTTATGTGTGTGTGTTCATAAGTTAGTGTTTGTGCTGTGTGTGGATTGTGGGGTTGGTGAGGTTTTCTATTTTTATTGTATTGAATTTTCTACTTTTTATTTATTTAATTTGTTAATTTTCTTTCATGTAAAACACTTTGTTCTACAAGACTCTCTATGAGAAGTGCTATACAAATTAAAATTTAATGGATTTAAATTGTTTTAATTATGTGTCAGCACAGGCAGAGAGTTAAATGTTTAACAGTTTTAGTTTATTAAACTTTTATTTTAGAGAATAATGAACTAGTACTGATGTTGTATTGTGAATTATTCAGTTAATCCTATGATGGTACAGGATTGGAAAAAATAAGGCTTGGGTCTCCTGCCTATTCCTTTTACGGTTGCTGTCTGGTTTTTTTTGTTTGTTTGTTTGTTTGTTTTTTGTTTTCAAACAGATATTAAGTATTCATTCATTCATTTCTAAAAGGAAGTGTAATAAGTCTGTTACAATCCTATGATCTCCACAAAGCTGTTTGCTCTGTTTTGCTGCAATCATAGCGTTTTTCCAGGCTTCCTCATGCAGGTTTGACTTGTTTTTGGTCTTTTAATTCATCGTTTTTGTTAAATTCTCTTTTGCTTCTCAGGTGTGTTGTGAGTGATACCGCCGAGTACAGCGCTGTGGCCACAAACCCTCATGGCACAACGACCAGCAAGGCCATGATTTCTGTGAGGAGTAAGTTCTCTTTCTGTCTCTGCTCTCATATCGTCCGTGAGAAGTGTTTCCGGCTTTAACGCTGATTTTCTCTTCCTCGCAGGACCAGCAGGATCCGGGGAGCTCTGCCATCTTGGAATGGGTGAGGAGAGAGAGGGAGCGGTAGCCGAGGATGAGGACGTGTTAATTTTTTGTTTGGATTCGGGCCTGAGCACACACAGGGTCCCCCACGTGGGCGCAGTCAGCCTGAAATAGAAGCACATGTCTGATAAGATATGGAAACTATTGTGAGGAGCTTTTGTCCTCGTCTGTTTCAGGGCGAGGCAGGACAAGAGGCTTGTTTAGGAATTTTAATCATCTTGTTATTAAGAATTTCATTTTCTCCATCACTAATCTAACACAGGAAATATCCCCAGACTGTGCTTGTTTTGACCTTTGATCGAAGATTTGAGATTTTTGTTGTTTATATATGTATTTAAAGACAAAGGTTCACTCAGTTTTTTCTAGGGCTGGAACGACACGCCTTTCTCCCGATTTGTTTTTTTACAATTTTTCAGGTGCTGATTCGATTTAAATTGCGATTTTAAGATAGTTGCAATCTTTAGTTAGCTTTTTTTAAACACCAGTGAAAAAGATGAACAATGATGATGCCTACAGACTGTATTAGGAAAAACACACGTCACATGTGAGTCCGTTTTTAGGATTTATTCAGCAATATGTTTTAACCAGCTGTTTATACTCTCTCTTCAAAAGCCTGGACTGCATTTAAAGTGGCTTACCAACACAGACTAAAATGAAGCATTTAAATTTGGAAAAAAAAATTGTCAAATAAAAAATCCCAATACTTGTGTATATTAGATTGTTAATAGATTTTCTCCCATCCCTGTTTTTTTCTGTTATGATCCTCTTGATTAACCTGATGCAAAGTTCCATACATCTGCATTTAACTATTTCACTAGCTCATAGAAAATATTTTCAGAGGCAGAACCTTCCAGCACAACTGCAGCTGGTGATTGGAGGATCGTTCTGCCAGACTAACCCAAACCCTGATGAAAACTAGACAGTACCTAATAAAAACAAGTTCCCATGGACAAAAACAAAATTAATTATTTTCATCAACTAATTAAAAAGTAGGCTAAATTGTTTTGACAGTGACTTAATCCAGTCAGACCTAATTTGGTCATGTAGATTGCAATTTTTTCCATTCTTCCTCTGTATTTTAAACGGTGTTGATTTTGACAGCACTTCCTGATTTAGTTTTAATTACAGATTGGTGCGTCATAATTTAGTCATCTAAATTGTTTTGATTTTAGTCTAGTTTTAGTTGCTGAAATTTCACAACAATATAATCGACGAAATCTACAGTGAATTTAGTTGTCAACAGATAAAAACTACACTAAAATGTCTGACAGACTTAATCCAATCAGACCTAACTTGGTCATGTAGAAAGTAGAGACAAGTTAGGAATCTATCCAATCACAGCTACTTTGGTTGTGTTAAAGGTTGGATGAGTTCAGAGAGACATCCAATCACAACTGCCTTAGCTTGGTGGTGGTGGGATAAATTGTGATGCAATCCAATCATACCCCTTTTCCATCAAGCTGGTTCCAGGGCTGGTGCTAGTGCTGGTGCTAGAGCTGGTTCACAATTGGTTCAAGAGGGAACCGGTTAAGAACCATTTGCTTTTCCACAAACGGATGCCGGCCAGAGAGCTACGTCAGCACGTCAATGTATACGTCTGTATACGTCACGCCAGTTTCCCATAACAACTGGCGAACAACAATAAACTTACCAGGCTCTGTGGGGGTTTGCTCCATGGTTGTGTCCTCCTGCATAGACTCCAGCATGGCTGTGGCCGAATTCAATACCCTGGTAGCGCTGCACGCCGGTCGGTCCCCGAGAACAGTATCGAGCATTTTGTAATGCGGGCTGTTAAAACGTGGCCGACCATTGCCACTACGGCCCAGCTCGGTCTTCTGGTCCCTATATTTTTTCTTTATATATTCTTTATAGATATATATTCTTTTCAATCTGTTTTTCGCTCACTCCAACCTCGTCTTTTTAAAAATGGCTCTCTTCCGTGTTTTGACTCTGCTAATCCCGCCCCCACCCCCTGACGTAAGCGCGTAGCCCCCGATGTAACCTGGTTCTTTCTGCTGGCCCTTCAAAGAGTTGGTGCTTGCTAAGCACCGGTTTTGAGAGCCAGCAACCGGTGCTTAGTCTGTGGAAAACCAAAGAACGGGTGCTAAGTCTGGCTCTAGCTCCGAAGCAGCCCTGGAACCAGCTTGATGGAAAAGGGGTATCAGAGCTGCTCTCTTTATGAAGTGATATATTCATGTAGAGCAGGTTCACTGTTTGTTGTCAGTTCTGGTATTGTAACTGAGATGCTCTGCCAGGTAGCCTAAATAAAGGTGACTGCATTTCACACAAAAGGAACATTTGTTTCTGTTCATTTAGACATTCAAACTTTACTAACATTCAATAAAGGGTTATTAGATGTTTGATTTTATCCAAGAGTAAAACATGACTTCATAAATGTAATGAAAAATAAAAAATGCCTTCCCCTTTACAATTTATATTTAGCTGACTAAATGAACAGTAGATTTCATCGACTAAAACTCGGCTAAAATTAAAACAATTTAGATGACTCAATCCTGACCAGAACTAAGACATATTTTAGGTAAAGACTACAAAACTAATTTAAAAAGTGCTGTCAAAGTCAACACTGCACTGAAGAGCGATATTTCCTTCTTTCTCAGTGCCCCATCTGACTGAGATCCATGCCAGTAAGCTGGAGGTGACGCTGCTCGATCGCTTCCCCGTGTCCTTTGGCGTGGAGGACGGCTCCATCACTCTGACCTGCAGCATGGTGGTCGTCCCCGATCTGCCCAACCTGCCCCCCCTCGCCCAGTGGTACAGAGACGGTAAGACACTTGTTCACTCGGCAGATAATTGCATTAAAATTTGATTATAAGTAAAACATATAAGAAAACATTCTTCGGATAGTTGCAGTCAATATATTGGCCATACATATCAGCCATGAAACCCCACATCAGCTTTAATAGTAAGATAATATTTATTATATTGGCAGAGTTACTGACAAAATTCCTCATCATGGCTACAGATTGGAATTGATATGATTTTGTTGATCCCATTTCTGCTTATCAGTCCAGTTCTTTATTGATTCCTGTTGATTGTCTCATGGAAAAAATAGCCTTACATAGGTTTTCAGTGGCAACCATGCAAACTGTTTAAAGAACAAATTCACTGTTTTTTGTTCTGCCATTGTTTTGTCACTTAGCAAAAATTTGTATAGTGGATATACCAATAAAGTTGCTATATTAATTATACTATTTGTAACAAAATCAGCAGTTTCAAAAAAATGTTTACCAGATGTTGTTGCGATTTGTACATTTGGGGGGAAAAAACGTGATTTAACAATGAGACGGCACAAAACAGCTGTCTTAAAAATGTAAACATATACAGTATTTTATTCAATTTTTATTCCATTTCGTGATATAAAATGTAGATCACAGTGATTTCTTTTTGATTCCACAAGAATTAAAGTGTTCTTGAGGATAGATCTTTTTGTTTAGCAACATGATAAATAAGTCAAAGCATCAAAAATGTTCTGATATCAGAACAGAGTAAAATATATTATGTAGCTCTATGTCGGCTCAGGTTCTTTGTAAATATCAGACTTTTTACCATATTTTTTCAGCCAATAAAAACAGCTCATCTACGCACTTTTTAGTTCAGACTAATAAGTAGAAAGCTGTTTTGCTTGAACAGTTTTCATATGTATTGTTAGTTTTGAATCAAGCTTTTTCATTGTGAGCTACTTTGAATCTTTTTTTTGTCAAAATGTTTATTTGTGTTGCTCATTGTTATTTTCTTCCAGATAAACTGCTGAAGCCCAGTAACCTGGTTGAGATGTCTGTGGGCGGAGGTTCTGCCCGTCTGACTATTCCTCAGCTGGCCAAAGACGATGAAGGCCTCTACACCCTCCGCATCTTTACCAAGGACGGCACCGCTGAGCACAGCGCCTACCTCTTTGTTTCAGGTTTGTTTTTGCTCTTTTATCAAACTGTTTTTAACATCAAAGAATTAATAACAAAGAGATATGCAGCAATGTCACTACCAATAATTTAATTTGGGGAAACAGTCACTCAGTCCATAAGGACTTCGGTTGGGTAGTGAAGGGTGGCTGGTTCAAGTTTGAACCATGTGTGGAAGTTGGTTTGGTAGCTGGTGAGGTGTCAGCTGACCTCATGGCACTGCCGAAGTGTCCTTTAGCAAGGCATTTAACCCAAAACTGCTTCAGGTGCAGCAAGCCATCTCCTGACATCTCTCCACTAGTGTGTGATCATAGGACCTGTTTGTGCATGTACATGTGTATTTTAGCGCATGTTTTTACAACAGAGTGTGAAGAATTGAATTTCCCATGAGGAATAAACAAAGTATATCTTCTTGTCTAGTAGTTTTTGATGCATCTTTGTCTTGTTAGTGCAATTTTCCATGGTTGATTATATCCGTGTATGCTATGTGCAATACTATGCATAAACTGGTCCGCTTTTACGCAACCTGTGCAGTACAACTGGTGTTGCCAATGTGCAGTCATACTTAAGCACTTTTATTATTATGTGCAATATACCAGCACTTTAGCACCTGTAATTCAATGTAAATTTCATGTTATGTTGGTTTTATGGACTTTATGTATTTTGAGATTGTACCCACCTGTACAAATGCATTACATCAACCTGCCGGGGACTACAGATGGAAATTAACCTGTGGCTATAATGTGACACATTTACATGCCAGTGTTCATTAATGTGCACTGTCCTCTTTTTAAATAAATAAATAAATAAATAAAAGTTTCTAAGTCAGAGAGCTTTTTGGTAGCTTAGCTATTTTACTGATCAAGCAGCGTGGTAGCATCGAAACAAGCTGCATGTTTCCCGCAGAGATAGAGCAGAGCATCCAGTTCCCAGTCGCAAGTCAGATTGTGAGAAATGTAGTTGTACCTAATAAATTGGCCAGTGAGTGTAGTCATCAGCTAAAAAAAATTGTCTGACAGGATTAGATTTGTTTAGCATTCTTTTTTTCATCAACACAATCACATTGTCATATATTTTCTCATATCACTGTTAAAACTGTTCAGTAAGGTCTTTATTGCTTTCTTTATTCATCTTCATCTTAAAAAAACAACAAATTTGAAGCAAAATAATACCTATGTACACCACACAACTGAACATGCCCATCAAATATATCAACACATGTGAGTACATACACATGTATGTCAACACAAGAAAACAGTTTGAGAAAACAGAATAAAAAACAAAGAGCTTATCTTACAAATCAGAGCCAAAACTGGAATAAAATCATAATTCA
Source organism: Scarus forsteni (assembly GCA_036419115.1). Taxonomy (NCBI): domain Eukaryota; kingdom Metazoa; phylum Chordata; class Actinopteri; order Labriformes; family Labridae; genus Scarus; species Scarus forsteni. The sequence continues at coordinate 591,878 of JAZDUH010000216.1, read as the reverse complement.
TCTCCAGCTGTCATTATTCACGGAAACAATTGAATACATGGTTAATAGCCTTTTTTACAAGCTTCAGTCAATCACTGAAAATCAGTCTCTGCCAGCCCAACCCCATTCTTCATATAAATCTCCAAGATAACAAACAAAACACTAATAATGAATAAACAAGTCAAGTGTTTTAATAAACATCCATCTCATAATCTAAACAATAAGCTTCTCTGTTATATATGTGTTCTGTTGACATTCAGGATGTCTCCTTGTTAATCAGAGTAATTGCTTTGTTTTCTCAGCAGTCTGTGTTTAAACCTGAGCCTATAAAATCATCTCTACGTTAGAACAGCCTTAAAGGAAACAGAAATGAAGCATGAATGCAGCCCAACCCGATCCAAGGACGAGTCCCAACATGAGCAATGAGGGACAATTATCTTTATTACCCCTCTGCCAACCTTTAATAGAGAGAGCTTATGACAGAATAATTTATGTTCCCACGATAAGACAAATGTATTTTTCTAATTTAGGGCTGGTTTATAATCGTGTCTGTTATACTGAGACTCATGTGCAAAGACAAGGCAGGCATGTGAAAGATATCAGCAGTTATTAGATTCTTTGTATTGTTTAAGCATCTTTTTTCATATTCTGAATTACTTAAAGGGATACGCCAACTTTTTTTCATGTCTTGCCTCACTCCCAAGTCCATGGCAAGCAGATAGACAACATTCTTGTGCAGTTGTACTGCGTGCAGTAACAAGAAAGAGACGGGCAGAGCTCAGCCACTGCTAATTAGCTTAGCTCAAACACTGGGAGTCAGTGGTTAGCGTTAGCCTGCCTACAGTCATCAGGTAAACTCTTCAGCAAACTTAAAACAGTCCTGTGTGCTTGTTGTGACTTGTTTTTTTCCTCGTTATGTTATGTTTTCTATTTTTGGACTAAGATTAGCACTTTTAGCTAACTGTTCCACTGCCTTAGCTTCTCTTCATGCACACTCTTATCTACAGAATTTGTAGTTCCTCCTCCGTATTTTCTGGTTCAAATAGAAAAGGTTGTGGGTGTTTTTAGTACATAAGAAATCATACTCCGCCATAATCCTCAGTAACAATCTTATTTTACTTATAAACAGAGGTTTTGTTTTGTTGATCTGCTAACAAGCACATCAGCGGCTGTTTAGTTTGTGTTTGATCTTTTGAAAATACATAGTCTTATCTTAGCCTAAAACTAGATAATAACAACAAAAGGTGGTAAAAAAAAAAGAGAAGAAAATGAGTAACAACAATCACACGCTGCTTGTACATATTTGGACTAAATGCATTTCATCAACCTGCTGGGGACTACCAATGGAAATTAGCTTGTGGCTCAAATCAGGCTTATTTGCACATTAATGTTCAGTAATGTGCACTGTCCTCTATTTAAACAAATAAATTAATTAAAATGAGTCACAACAAGCACAGAGGACCATTTAGAGTTGCTGAAGAGTTTATCTGATGACTTTAAGTAGAGGCAGGCTCATGCTACCCATTGACTCCCAGTGTTTGAGCTCAGCTAATTAGTGGTGGGCGAGTTTTGCCCGTTTCTTCCTTGTTATTGCAGTTGAAAGATTGGAATCTATCTGCTTATCATGGGAGTGAATCAAGACAAAAACAACAAAAAAAAGATGGTGGATCCCTTTTAAAACTCGCGTTAACCTGTTCAAATCTGACATGCCACATGGACAGTTCCATATTGGAAATATTTCAGTAATCCATCTTAGAAGGAGCCCTATGACAATTTTTTCAGGGGGAGAACCTGCAAAAACAACTGCAGCTTGGGATTGGATGATCGTTTGGCTCATCACACTCATCAGAGACCAATTCATATCAAGCAGCGCGGCTATATGTAGCATATGTAGCAGCTAAACATAGTGGCCTACAAGGGAAAACAACAGTTAATGGCCATTAACTGTTTTTTTCCCTTGTAAGCCATTAGCTGTAGCGGCAAATGGCCGTTAGCTGATAGCTTAACTACCTTAAAGGAGACATATCATGCTTGTTTCTCCTTTTCACTATGCCAAACTAGGATGCCTGTAAAGCATTTCTGCCCTCAGTACAAGTCATTTAGTTCCTTCATTGCCCCACAATAGCGTTCTCAAAATCCTCATTTTAGGCCATTATGAAGCTCTTGTTGAAACGCTTGGTCTCAAGGATGACCTAAAGTTATCTCGCAACGTCTCAGCCCTTTGTGCTCTGATTGTTCAGTTCTATCGGGGGTAGAGCCAACCTGTCCTTCTTCTTCTACTGTATTTTCCGGCAGACTCAAAGCAGCGACCGCGTATTGAGTCCCCCTACAGGCCAGAGCTGGTAATGAGTGAGTGTGAGCTAGGGAGCTATATACTGCTGCTGGGTGGATGTGTTCCTGACTGATGGTTTTGTGGCTAACGGACATCACAGAGGAGGAAGTGTTTTATCAGATTACTCCAATAAAAAGAAAGGTACCTCATGTTGTCACGACGATTTAAATCTCGCGGTTGTCTCGCAATGACCTATTTTCAGAGGCATCAAATCTCGTTCTAGGATATCAGAAAAAATACAATATTTCATTTTTTGAAAATTAAGGGGGTGTAAGGTCTTGTTTTCAAATTTATTATATTATATGTAAGTATTAAATCAAGCATCAGCATCATATGTCTCCTTTAAGACTATCGTTTCACATTAAATTATACCACACAGATGTATCATTTAACACTTAAATGTGACTTGAACCTCCTCAAAGACAATCCCTACGATACAAAATTAGAAAGGTTTTGTAACTGCTTGGTCGGTTCACTTTTTTGTACATTTTTGTTGGAGAGCTTGCAAGCATTCCCGATAATGGGTACTTTGAGGCTGAACAGGTTAAGAGCTCTGATAGTTAATGATCTACTGCAGGGATTGTCTCAAAATGTGCATGTTTTGGGGTGCTGGTTTGGCGGAGTGGTTAGCTAGGCACGTCCCATATACGTAGTTCTGCTGGCCTCGGTTCGAATCCATCCTGTGACCAGTTTGCAGAGGGTCTTCCGCTATACTCTCGCCCCCTTTCTCAAGCCCATCCATTGCCATTCACTCTCCTGTCAATAAAGGCACAAACATACCCCCCCAAAAAAGAAATAAATGTGCAGGTTCTGACAGAATGTTGTAGTGTTTCTCGTTTTGAACATTACTTCCTCTCTTGATGCTTCATGTCTTCCTCCCTCTCGCCCCATAGATGCCGCCCCCTCCAAACCTGGCGCCCCCGGTGCACCGATAAGCGTGAAGGCGTATGACATCAACTCCGACTATGTCTTGGTTGCCTGGAAACCCCCAAATGTTGTCAACGAGGCTCCGATCACCGGATACTATGTGGATAGGTCAGTGTGCATGAGGATAAGTCTTCATCGTGTCTTTTTATAGCTCAGCACTGGCACACTGACATAAAAGCAGTCAGATTACGCCTCACCTGGAGGGGAATTCTTGTATTTTTAAACTCCTGCTCTGTATTTAGAAAGTCAGGGCTGTAAAGTTTCGACGTGATGATGTGATGCTTCATGTGCAGTGAAAGTGAACCCCCTAAAGCAGCTTTGACACAACAGGCTGGAGCTTGGCACTCCCAGATTGAAGCCTTCTGGTGCTTCGTGTCCAAAAAAAATTACATAAAAATGCCTGAAAAATGTTAAGATGATGTGACATAAAAGCTGAGTTAAATATGCAAGGACAAACGGCCCACAACGGCTTGGTGCAGTTCAATAAGAGGAAAACACTTGCAAGAGCAGAACGCAGCATAACAAAGAACAGTCGCTCCTAAATTTGAAGCGCTCATGTATTTGAAGATTTACGGTAAATGCTTCATGCAGAGTGACGGGGAGAGGACAGGCAGCCTGAGCAACTTCATTATGTTATTGTTTTCCTTTTACCATCAAAAGTGTAAAACATAGGAGTCAGACCCCACTCGCTCAACAAAAAGCATTTAAACCAACATTATTGTGAATCAATAATATGTCCCAGAATGTTTTAAAGAAACATTACAAAGGCATAACAGAAGGCTGTTATTCCTTCTTTCTTAACATTCAGTTATGTATTTGATGACCATTTTGTCATGGACTTAAGTTAAACTAAAGGGTTGTAATTGAAATAGTTTATTAAATATTTATATTTATGAAAGGACGAAGGTGAATCAAAAGATTGAAACTTTTTTATTCATATTTAAATCGACTGTGTACTAATTCTTGCCTATTACTCCAATGTGTCAACCTTTTGGATGCAGGGTTTATTGAGTGTCACATTCTAGTCATAATCTGATATAAGCAACAGCTCCATGTAGAGCTGGGAAAAAAATCGATTAAATCGATTACTTTGAATTATTTTCTGCAGAAGATTTAAAAAAGTAGAAATCAAGATTTTTTTCTTGCCGTAGTCCAATTGTAAGTAGTTGCAATTTTTGAAAAAAATTACAATCTTCATGATGGTCGGCTTTGTAGGGTTTGCACAAGCACTTTTATAGGCTTGTATTTGTTATTTAAGTAGATTAAATATTGATCAAAGAGTTAATAGAGAGCTAATACTGTAAAAATACCTCAGCCTTTTAGTGTTTATGTAGACAAACTTGCCTATGTTTGTACTACATAATCAACCTTTTTTGACCCAGACTTTGACTTTAAGAGGGAAACATTTAGACAACATAAAGGCAAAACTTGATTTGTTTCATTTTTATGTCACTGGGAGTTTTGTTTCTTTTCGGGAGGGAAAAATCGATTAAAATCGTAAATTGAGTGTTGTGGAAAAAAATCGGATATTTTATTTCTAGGCCATATCGCCCAGCCCTAGCTCCATGATAAAGTTACCATCATAATGTGATTCAAGACCCTGAAACCCACATCTCGCACCCAGAATAGGGGTGTCCCGATACAACTTTTTCACCTCGGATACGATACTGATATTGCAGCCTTGACTTTGACTGATACCGGTATCAATCCGATACGATATCAGCAGGAATAATACATACTTTTATTACTTATTTTGTAGTATGGACTGTAAGAAAAGGCTTGATCAGGTGAGATTACTCAAACAGAGAACAGTAGTCAGTCATAGTAAGTATGAGAAAAACTGACCCATTTGTTATTAACCAATGGGCTCAATACATTTTAACCTTAAACATAAGAATATACCACAATTAATTAAAATAAATAAAAAATAAATTAGAAGACCTGAAACGTGACTTCAAGAAATCCAGTAAACACAAAAAAACTTGTACTTTAAAACTGCAAAGTAACCACTGTGTTTAACTCAAACATAAGCATATTCTACAACTAAATTAAAGGAATAAAAATAAATTAGATTGGACTTCTTGTATCGGAGTGCTTATATCGGAGATTTTAGATGCAGGCCGATATGATCCGATATTTTTTTATTTGCTGATATTGGACCGATATCAATATCGGATCGGGACTCTCCTGACTCAATATCATGTTGATGTCATTTTTCATTAGACGTTATTGAGCAAAAATGATCATTCGCTAATGGTGGTTATCTGTATCACCACCAAAATCTAATAATTTTTAAGTTGGGCCGTTACCAACATCTCTTGAAAATTTCAGCAAAATCCGTCCAGTAGTTTTTGTGGAATCTTGTGAATAAACAGACAAACAAACAGTCATTCATATGTAAGCAAACACATAGCCTCCTTGGCTGAGATAATCAATGACATGCCCAGGACTGCAACATCCAGGAGATAGAATTTCCTCACTGGTTCTTTTATTTAAGTAAATAATCTATTTTTTGTGTATTTTATAGCTTAAACATTGTCGACTCTGGGTATTTAATGCGGCACTGAAAGGGTTAAAATAGAAACATATGCATTTTTTTGTTTAGATGGAGAACACTGGAGTCAGTTAATAGAAGTGACTCCCTTTAATTATAAATTTATGTAAATTTAGGAGGTATTTATACCTTTTTCTGATGTGTCCACTTTTTGGTCACTGGGTCTTATGTGTCACATTTATTTTGTTGGCTTTAAAAGTGTCTCATCTTTTCATTGAACATAGTCGTTAAGGCAGGTTTCAGGGTTTTATTATTAATGATAAACACGGTTTTCTCATATCAGTGACATTTCCTCTGTGTCCGATGTGCAGGTGTGAGGCAGGCAGCGGCACCTGGGTCCAGTGCAACGATGCCCCAGTGAAGGTTTGTAAATACCCGGTCCACGGCCTGAGCCTGGGACACTCCTACTACTTCAGGGTCAGAGCCGTGAACAGCGCCGGCACCAGCAGGCCGTCCCGTGTGTCCGGCAAAGTGACCGCCATCGACTCTGCCGAGAGCGAGAGGCTGCAAGGTACCGACGAAGGTAAATACGAAATACAGAGCGGAGGGGATCCGAGTGTCTCCTAACAGGTCTGCTGCTGTTGTTTTCTGAAACAGTGATTAAAATCCCAGGAAAATCCGACATAGTGATCACGCATGACGAGCTGGAAGGTAGGGCGGTTCACGGAGACTCACCCGGGTTCAGTGATTCACTTTTAATCTTTAAATCACTTTTGTGTTTCCTCACATGATTCTAACACTTTCCCCTGATCATAAAACTCATCACTCTCATTAAAACTAAACCAAACACCAGAAAAGAAAAGTTTATCATAAAACCTGCAGTTATGATCTGGAGATATGAACAAAAATGACCTTCATTTTTCATTTTAATAAGAACTTCACTTTCATTAAAGCTCAGTAAAGTTTGCATGATACAAATCAAAGTATTAATCAGTAATCTTCATTATTTTCCTCCTAAAATGTGGCCAAAATCTTCCCATTTGCTGCTCCGATCAGATTTGTTGAATTGGTCTTTTACAGTGCAGTAGTCAAAGAATTTTCACACATTTTACATTTTTGCAACGTATTTATGTAGAATTTATTAAATGATTATTTAAATAGAAATAAAGTTTCTCTTATCTTTTCAATTCCTCAGCATACAGTGCTTACCTGATTTACAAGACCACCTCTCATAAAAACAATAAACATAAATATATATATATATATGGAAATATATATATATATATATATATATATATATATATATATATATATGTATCTGTTATTAGACAAACAATTTGAACAAGAATGAGGACTTTTGAACTGAATTCCCTTTTTAACCCAAATTTGTGCCGCTCACTGAGCTTCTCTAAGAAGTTAGAAATAAAACAAGCAGAACATTGAACCACTAAAGCTGATTTTATGTTCAGGAATGACAGTAAATAACTGTTATTTGACATCTTAACCAAGAATTTATAATTAGCTTTAATATTTTTTAGTTCATTCTATGACAGTTAACTAAAAATTCTTGGATAACAGTAATACTTATATATGAGCATTAAAAATATGATTTCTGTCATAGAGCTTCTTTCGCGGGCATTTTGATTTGTCAATCACAAAACAAGTATAAATTCAAAATGGCTGCTGTGGCACAGGGAGACTGGGGCTGTGGTCGAATAGTCCTTTTTGCTTAGGAAGGTTCCTAACGGAGTGAAATGAACCGGAAGTAGTTCGGGATCAGAGCTGTTTGAATAGTCTAAATGCTTAGGAAAGGTGGCTCAAAGCTTCCTTCTATTATCTCCTTTGACATAGGATACACCAGACCATCCTTTACGAAAGGAGAGGAGATTATTCTGTCCCACAATTCTCCACAGCAACAGCATTTATAAACCGCATGTTATCCGACTGCTTCCGAACTCAACTGAATAATAACGAACAAATCACTCAGACCATGTGAGTTCCCACTGCTGTTCATCCTTTCTAAAGTTTACCAAAACCTGCCTTAACTTTCCAGCAGTCTGATTCTCTGAAGAGAGCAGGATATGAGACATTTGATGTTGATTATGTTTTAACCTTTGTTCAATATTAACAATGTGTACACCATTAGATTGTGGTATTGACAATTTATTCCTTTCTGTCTTTGAGATACCATTTTTTCATGCACTGATTGGTGTTCATGTTGATAATGAGTAGACAAGTTTATTTAAATCCTCACTTCAGCATTGGTTGTGCAGACGTAATTTTTACCAGGTTATTATGTTCAATGTTGTCTGTAAGGAACAACATTGTCATGATACATGATGCGTCTTTTGTAGTCCATCTTCGGAAAATTGTAGCTTCACTGCAGCAGTAACATCCGCCGTCACATGATGACGTAGTGTAGGGAAAGTGTAGCCGGATTCTCTCTGCACGCCAGTTTTCCTTTCCTAAGTCCTTCCGAATTCTCCTTTCTCCTTTCCTTAACCTCATGATGTTTTCCATTGAGATTAAAGAAAGTGGTTAGGAAAGGACTTAGGAGGTGACTGCTCGACCGCAACCTGGATCCAAACTGTCAATCTCCAAGCAGATGCTTGAGTTTCTTTTTGCATTTATTTAAGATTACAAACAAATCAGCGTCCTCCTAAGGGCTTGGACTCCTGGCTTTCTGTCTTTTTCAGCTTTTATACCATATCACCTGCTGCCAAACATCAAAATAAAAGCCTTAATACATATGGCCAAATATTTTGAATAGCAAAACTGGCAATAATAAATGTAATTCTCTTATCATATGTAGAAAAAAAAAACTAAATAAGTAACTAAATTTTAGTTTTCAGATTAGGCATAGGTCTATCCTGGTGTATTAACCATTACAGAGACATTAAAGATGATTTTATTGATGAAAAATGCTGTTAATTTAGGGCAACTGTGACATTACCCTCCCACTGAGTGGTGGTCTGCTAAATGTGTTAAGCTCTGTATATCTTGTGGCTCTAAGTCTCATGTTAGTTTGAGAAGGATGAATCATTCACTGGATGAAATCAGAGCTTTTACTGCAACTTAACCCATTTTCATTGATCTGTCTCTTACAAAAATGTGTTTTGGTCTCTTGTAATGTCTCTTAAAAAGATGATTAAGTCTCCATAATGCTGCCAGTCTTTCTAGTGGGTGGAAATAAAGTAAACAAATTCTTAATTTTCTGCAGGATTACATCAAAGTGTTCAACCCTCTAACCTCTGATCTTCACTCATCACAGAAAACAAACATCCCCTCCTAAAGAGTGCCGTGCCATCTTTTAGCTAACTTAAGTTTTTATTAAAATATGAAATGGTTGATGTTTCAGTTTCATTTGAACAACTTTGAGTTTTCCTCCCTTCCTTGGTGTGTAGAGTTTTTCCCTCCTCCTCCCAAACAAACGTAACAAAAGAAAAAGGATTCACACACTAAAAATAACACACTGATTATTTTAGAATGACCTGATGTAGAAGTCCCACCTATAGCAACGATGTGTAAGTCCTATACCTCAAAGTGGTTGATTCAGAGTTGCAGAGATGTGACAGTCTCACAGCACAAGTCCACACACCAACCTCAAGCTAAAAAGAGACCAGTTAGACTGTGTAGAATTAAAAAGAGAGAAGTGAAGCAGGAATGTTTGAAGAACAAAATGGATTCTGTTCTCCTTTAAGGAAAAAATCTAACTGTTAGATCAATGATGAAACTACTTCAAGGTAAAGTTACACATCGTTGCTGTAATATTTATAGTTACTTTTTCCTTTAAAGGGATACACCAACCTTTTTTTGTTTCATGTCTTGCCTAAGTTCATGACGAGCAGAGAGACACTATTCTTTCACTGTGTGTGCAACAACAAGGAAGAGACTGGCAGAGCTCACCCACCGCTAATTAGCTTAGCTCAAACACTTAGAGTCAATGGGTAGTGTTAGCCTACCTTTGCGTAAAACCATCAGATAAACTCTCCAGCAACTCTCAACTGTCCTGTGTGCTTGTCTGGACTTCTTTTTTTTAAACTTATTTGTCAATTTAAGTAGATGACACATTAATGAACATAAATATGTAAATATTCCAGATTTTTGCCACATGCTAATTTCCATCGGTAGTCTCCGGCAGGTTGATGTAATGCATTTGTCCAAATATGTACAATCTTAAAATATATTTTGTATATAAAACGCAAGTTATAGGCAGCTTTGTTCTGTTTTGTCTACTTACAAGCTCATCCGTAGTGGTTTGCACATGCACCCTGTGGTTTTAGTTTCATGTGAATTTCTTTCTAAAATCACATTAAGTGTCATTCTTTGTCTAAAAATAGATAACGTAACATTAAGCGGTTGAAAGGAAAGGAGTCACACCAAGCGCACAGGACTGTTTAGAGTTGTTGAAGAGTTTATGTGATGACTGTCGGCGGAGGCAGACTAAAGCCCAAATTCCACTGCATGCGTATCCGATCCGTCTCCGCTCCGCTGCGGCAGCGGAGCCGCTCCGTTTCCATTATAAGCAATGCATGTACTTCCACCAGCTGCGGCACTGCTCCGTCACGGCTCCGCCGGCCTCCGGCATACGGAGCAGATACGCAGAGCTTCTATTTTTGCCGGATGCCGGACCACGGCGCAGCAATTTAGCACACAGAATATCGTGCGGGACGGGAAGTTGAGCACAAACACAAAATAAAATATCCGTAGATGTTTAAAAATAAAATAAACCGTGTCAACAACGTAAAAGTATTATACCTGGAAAAACGTCATTTAGGGCGGAGACAGACCTGGTGTCAAAAGTTCAGTCTCACCCCACTTCACCAGGGATACGGAGCTTTTGATTTTGGAGGTGCAAAACCACAAAATACTTAGTGAGCTCGTTGACCCGCTGCAAGGCGGAGCCGCAATGCTTCCGCAGACGGATCCAGTGGGAGTTGACGCGCGTCAGATGACGGAGCGGAGAAGGACCGGATACGCATCCAGTGGAATCCCCCAGTAACACTACTCATGTAGGCTAACACTCCCCATAGGCTAACACTACCCATTGACTCCCAGTGTTTAAGCTAAGCTAATTAGCAGTGGGAGAGCTTTCGCTATCTGCTTGTTATGTACTCAGGAGAGAGGCAAGACATGAAAACAAAAAAAATGTGACGTATCCCTTTAAGTGGCTCACTCAGTGAATTAAAGCCTTAAAATCAGAGGAACCTTCTGGTGGGACTTCTGCGTCTGGAGCTTCTTTCTGTACGTTAGCTTTTGTCACCTTCACTCCTGATCTAGGCTACGTTACCCTCCCGGGGGAGCCCACCAACGTGCACGCGTCCGAGCTTTTCAAAATGTGTATCGTTCTGAGCTGGACGCCCCCGAGCCCCCGCGGACGAGCTCCGCTGTGGTACGTCATCGAGAAGGTGTGTGTCACCTCGCTCAAAGCCTCCAGTGTTTCTGTGCCCACGTTTTTTATGTAGTGCTCAAAATTAAAAGAGGATAAAGAGAACAGGAAGAGAGATGGGACTTTACGCTTAAACCATTTATTCAGTTTATCTAAGTTTAACATTTTAATATTTCTGTTATGAGTTAAAGAAAAATAACCGGGGCCCTCATGAATTTATTTTTTATGTCCATGTGATCACCTGAAATATGAACATTTTAGACAAGTTGAGTTTTATCTAATTTATCGTGATGAAAATTATTTTTTTATTCAGGTAAGTCTTGTACAACCATAATCAGTGCTGCAAATAATGTAAACTGGAAAGTCTTTTAAAATTTAAAAAGTTAAATAGTTAAATATGTTTTTATGCCTCGAACTTTAAACATGATTTTCTGGTGAGTTCAGTGGCCTCTCTTTTTTTTTTTGGTTAAAAATCAAAAGTTTGGAAAATAAGTTGTTGTTGATTAAAACAAAACAATGGTAACTGATCATTATCCCAAATTCACGATAGAGTTACCAACATTTAAGATTTGAAGGCTGAATGATCGTAGTTATATTTTTTATTTACATATGTTGGTAAAAGATTTAAAATGTAAAGTTTGAAGGATACATATTTAAATTTATTTTATTTGCAATATAAAGTTGCTCAAAGATCTTACATTTAAAATATGAGGGATAAAAAGTAATATGCGTAGATTTTTACATGCTAAATTAAGTAAAGTTTTTTTAATTTAAAATTGAAAGATTGAATATTTATACTTGTATTATTGATTTACATGATGAATACCTAAAAGAACTAAAATTTTGAATTTGAAGGATCAATAATGTTTTTTATGATAAAGTAAGTAAAAGATCTTTTATGTAATATTATATTTATATAAAGTTTTTACATGCTAAGAACACAAAAATATCTAAAATATGTAGTTTGAAGAAAAAATAGTTAGATTTATATTATTTTGTACATGATAAAATTACTAAAAGATCTATAATTTCTGTTTTGAAGGTTATATGTTCAATCTTTCATGTGATAAGTTTCTGAAAGGTTTGAAGTTTGAAGGAAATTGAATAAGATTTAATGACTAAGGTATAAAAAGAAGGGCATTTTAGTTTTTTTCTTTAATAATCAATTTATTTTACTTTTCTCAGGATCATTGCAATCATTAGTATATGGAGTATTCTGATGATAAAGTACAATTGTGCTTAAACTTGGTTATATTTTAGGGATTTACCTTTAAGTTAGTTTAGAGCATGTTTTTAACTTTTATCTTAAATTGATTGATAATTTATTAATACGATTGTAAATAAAATAGGCTGTACTTTTTTACTCTTATTTTCTGTTTACATTATCTTACATCTTTCTCTCAGTAAATACCTAGAAAAAGTATTTATGATTTCTGATCATTTATCCATAAAACAACGGCCAGGATCACATTTTCAGGAGCAGCACTCTGTCATGTGTTGATCTATGAAGACCGTCTTTGTCTCTTTTTATCAGTTTTTACTTTATTATGGTCAAAATGACACAGATATTCTCCCGCTCATCTTAAACCTGAGGCTCGTCAGAGTGTTTGTTCTTCATTTATGAGGATGTCTCAGGTGGATTCACCCTCTCATGCCTCCTCCTCCTCCTCCTCTTCCTCCTCCCTCGACCCTCCCACAGTGCGTAGCGGGCACTGGAGCGTGGCAGCGGATCAACACGGCGGTCAAACTTTGCTCCCCTCGTTACCCGGTTTATGATTTGCAGGACGGGCAGTCGTACCAGTTCAGGGTGTTTTCGGTCAACATGTACGGCAGCAGCGAGGCCTCGGCGCCGTCAGAGCCGCTGCAGAAGGTCGAGGAGGAGGGTAAGGGCTGCAGCGTGTGGACTGAGCACCCGACATCACCCTGAAACTTTATTTTATTTTATTAATAATCTCATTTATCTATGATAAACACATTCTGTGTGCAGACATCAGCTTATTTATCAGTGTGTATTGATCAAAAGCAACAAAATGCCCCCAAAAAACCCAGAAAAAAGCTTTATGTTTGTATTATTCACATGATCATTGAATACAAATAAAAAATTAAGATTTGGTACAGTTGCTTTAAATAAAAAAAATGAAGGAATTGTTAAGTATCCAATGAACATATTTTTATGGATATTCATTTCTCAGTAAAAATCCTTAAAAAACATGAAGAAATACCTGAATTATATCATAAAAGGATGGAATCAGCTTATTTTTTGAACTTGTGATTATTTTAGTCAGTGTAGCAGAGAACTATACCTGTCATTGGTGTGCTCGCTTTTGTGTTGGATTATCTATAACTTTTAAAAAGTACTTTTATATCAATATTTTTATTCAAAGAAAAAGTAATGGCTCAACACAGAGACGTTGTAAAAGAAAAACTAGCCCAGAAATAGACATGGTAACCTTAAAAAAAATATTCTTTTTATTTCAATCAGTATTGTATAAACAACAGAAGAACATTCATCAAAAATAAATACATAAATATATAATAAATTAAGAACAATAAGAGAACAGTTCATAATGGGCAGGAAATGTGACACTACGAAACAATTTTATGAGTTTAATATGCTCAGTTACACTGTCTGTTTACATCATTTTGTGTTTTTACTTTTAAACAAATTCAGCCTTTCATGTAAGCTAAATGGATTTATGAGGTTTTTTTTAATTTTTAAACTTTTTCACTCGCTTCTTCGTCCCATAACGATCATTTTCCTTTCCTCTCTGTCAGATATTAGGCTTTAAAATGAATTCAGTTTGTAACCCAGATCAAAAGCTCTTTTTAAATATGTTAGCACATGGACAAATATCACATTTCAAAGCTTAACATTTCTTTAGATACGTTTTTATGCTCAAACTGTGTTTTTATTAAAAGTGAATCACTGTGTTTGCAGGAGTCGAGGGTCCTGTTGGTATGTATGTAATAAAACACTTTTTACTGTTTCACTCTGCTGCAGCTTCACACATCACGTCGCTTTGGTGTGTTTGTTTGAATATGTGCTCTCAGAAATGTCCAAGAAAAGATACGGTTAATTCTTTCTTTACTTTAAATTGAAAACTAGCTGCACAGGTTGAATTATTAGAGTAAAACCCTTTAAGCTGATTGTTGTTTTTCCTCACATGTTGGATTAAACTCCAGGCCTGCGTCACTGTTTCACTGTTTGTTTATTTTCTATTTTTCACTGCTGCAATTCTATGGAAGCCACGCAGACCGCTGCCAGACGCTATGCCGCCAGGACTACTGTGCTAAATTGCAAGCGTAGAAGAAGAAGTTCCGCTGTTTACACTCTGCTGTGAGTGACCGAGCTGTGGACAATCACAAGCGCGCAAGCTTCTTCTTCTACGCTTGCAATTTAGCACAGTAGTCCCTGAAAGCGTGCAAGCGTCTGGCTTGGTCTGCCGCGGCTTCCATAGTTCAGGAGCGAGACGTCACTGCAGAAGTACGATATAGCGCTGATAAGGCTCGAAAAATGTACTAAATGACCTTGTTTCTAATTAATTATGGACGTTACCCGCTCAGGACACTTGGATTACAGCGGACGAGCAGTATGAAGGAAAATAAGCACGTTTTTGTGGACTTTTATGGACCTTTTTCTTCGGGCTCGGTCATCCCCTGTTAGATGGAAGTTTGTTCACAGCGAAAATCCCCCCGGACCTCCAGCTGCATTTGAGACATCAAAAAAGTGCTCCAGAGTGTTGCTCAGCATGAGGGTGAGTAGAAAATGAAGGCATATCATTCTTTGGGTGAAGCACTCCTTTAATGATGCACATTTATGAGTGATAATGATTTGTATGCTACTGTTAAAAAAATCTGCAAACTAGACCTACTGTAAAAAAGCTACGGGTGATTATTAGGGATGTGCGATGTTGTAGTTTCACTGATTTCTGATATTCTCATATTTCTGAACTCAATGTTGCTGGAACCAGATTTTTTTTTTACACTAAAGTATGCATTCTTTGCCAAATTAAAATTTGGCCTGTTTGTTATTCTGCGATGTTTTACTTAATAAAATAATAGTAATAAAAGTAATATGATAAGTGTGGACATGAGGTGAAACTTAGGTGAATCTTTAGATCATGTTTTATTTTTAAATAATTTATTTATCATTGAGTTGAGATATATCTAAATATATTAATAAATATATATTTCAAAGATATTTCATGTTACTAAATTAAATACTGATCAGCTAAGAGTGTTTATGTAGGCAATCGTGCCTATGTTCAAACTACATTATGAACATTTCATGAAAAAGTAACAAAATGTAATTTGACTTGGTAAACTGACTGGAGTCTATTCTTTATTTAGCAATGGAGAACAGATGGAAATTAAAAAGTTTTACTTCATTCCACTCTTTTTGAGATGTAAAAGAAGTTGAACTCTGACTTAAACAGTTTGTTTATTTTTTTCTTTTCGTGTTGTTTGCTAAAACTGCAGAATTTCCATTTTGCTGGTTTTCTGTTTGTCTGAAGATTCTTTTTATTAATCATTTTCTTTTACATTTTTAAAGTAAATATTCTTTCATTCATTCATTCAACTGTTGAGGCAAATTCAGTTTAGTATGGAAATATATTTATAACGTAATGGCAACACTTGTTTCATGTAATTTTTGTGCCACTTTGTGTTTTTTAGAGGGAGAAAAGTCTATTAGAATTATAAATAAAGATATATATGTATATTTTTAAATTTGGGATTTTTATTTCGAGGCCATATCGCCCAGCCCTAGTATTCTGTCCTAAGTGGCAAACTTGTACAGCATCTGAAATGTGTACTTTCTCCTTGGAAAAAAAGAATTCAGTGTTTGAATAGCTGATCTGAAGCTGTTTTAGTAATTATGTTGAATACACATGAGATGGGTTTTTGGGAAATATCTGCCCACAGTGTAAAAAATCATTAATACCGACATAAATACATTTCTAGGGGTTAATTTACCTCCGTCCGTTCCCTCTCAGGTGCCCCCTCTGCTCCTGGTCAGGTCACTGCCACCAGGAACACAAAGACGTCCGTGTTTGTCCAGTGGAACGCCCCCAAAGCTCAGAAGAACCTGATGGGATACTACATCGACGGCCGCGTTGTTGGATCTAAGGAGTGGTTCCCCTGCAACCACAAACCTTTCAAACAAACCAGGTGAGTGTCTAAAGGTTTGATTTTTAAAGTTACCAACATTTTTAGTGGTAAGATTTCTTTTAAAGGGATATGCCAACTGTTTTTGTTTTCATGTTTTGCCTCACTCCAGAGTTCATGACAAGCAGATAGACACCATTCTGTTGGCTGTGTGTGTAGAAACAAGGAAGAGACGGGCAGAGCCTGTCCAATGCTAATAAGCTTAGCTCAGACACTGAGAGTCAATGGGTAGTGTTAGCCTGTCTCTGCCTACAGTCATCAGAAAAGACTCTTCAGCAACTCTAAATGGTCCTGTGTGCTTGTTGTGACTTGATTTACCACATTATCATCGACTAACATCATACTGGCCACAGTTACATGATCTTTTATAATTTAGAATTAATTATTCAGATTTATATTATACGGAATTAAAGTTTTCCCATTCATGTTTATATTAAAATAGTAATGCTGAATAAAGGTTTACATGGAAAACACATTTATTCACCTTTATTCAAAGTCTGAGGGTTGGGAATGGTTCTGATTGGACAGGGAGCAGATGTGCCGTACTTATGTATTTACATCATACCGGTAGAAAAATTCCAGTTCAGCGTCTCCGTCAGGGAAACCTCGTCCAACTTGGACACTACAGCTTTAAAAAGGTCCACATTTTAATGCTTGCATACATTCACTCTTTCATTACTTCCAAATCTTCTAAGGCTCTAATTAAATAAACTGTCTCTGCTTGTGTGGAGTCCCACGCTTACTCTGAGCAGCCATCATAACAAGCATGACGACCGGAATTAAATTAAAGCGGAATGAACGTATATGTGATCGAGGAATTATTTAATTTGGATTTAAAATCAGGATAAACCAGCCGCTTATTTCGAAATTAAGTTTTATTCAGAATTAAAAGGGAAGTCAAGTTCTCATGTAAACATGATAATTGTCCTCTTCTACTCGTAAACAGTGGGTTTGTTTTGTTGACTTACTAGAGATGTGACGTTCAGAAACGAGTTGATTCTTTTGAACAGCTCTTTTAAGTGAATGAGCTGATTTGCAGTTGTGAGTGGGCGGTATGTTTGCAAGCCATTCTTAAGTTTGCAGGCAGTTTGCATTCACAAATGGCTTGCACTCACAGCTGTGAATTGGTTTACATCGTTCGCTGTTCAAAAGCATCAACTCGTTCATGAACGTCACATCTCTAGTGCAAACCACCAGGAGGTGTTCGCACAGTAAGAAGGTCAGCAACGACAGGTCACAACAAGCACACAGGCCTGTCTGGAGTTGCTGAAGTGTTTACCTGTTGACTGTAGGCAGAGGAAGGCTAACACTACCCACTGACTCCCAGTGTTTGAGCTAAGCTAATTCTCTTCCTTGTTGCTGCACGTACAGTCAAAAGAATGGAGTCTATCTACTTTTCATGGACTTGAGTGAGGTAAGACTTGAAAACATTGGCGTATCCCTTTAGTGCTCTTCAATGGCCTCCTGCCACCCTCAGAGATTCATGATGAACCTTTTATTTTATTTCTTCTTTTCAAACCTTATCTTGACTGTTTGTCTATGTCAGGTTTGTGGTCCACGGTCTGATCCCCGGAGAGAGCTACGTTTTCCGCGTCCAAGCCGTCAACGTCTACGGCCTCAGCGAGGAGTCTCAGGAGTCGTCTCCCATCGCCGTGGAGCCAGCTCTCGGTAAATCAACATTAAACACACAACATACTGTGTATGTCATTTATGTGTATCCATAAAATAAAGAGCTTTTTGCTCTATTGTAAAGTGTCTTGAGATAACACTTGTTATGAATTGGCGCTATACAAGGAAGATTGATTGATTGGTTGGTTGATTGATTGATTGATACCGTACAGCCTTAAGTCCAAAAAGAGTTAAAAGTTAGAAACAGGAAATGCTTTCAGAGTCATTAACGGTGTGTCACTCTGTCCAGGGAGAGGGGTGGAGTATGGTATGTATGAAAAGGTGTGTTTGTTTTATCCACCTGATTTGATCACAACTCCCACCATGTCCACTCCCACTTTGTCCATCATCAAATGTTTAAATCACAAGTAGGGCTGGGCAGTATATCAACTAAATCCATTCTAATTAGTTTCTGCAGAAGATTTTAAAATGAAGAAGTGAGATTTCTTTCTCAAATAGCTCTCATCATCAGTTGTTGCAGTGCTTGAAAATAGAAACACTAAAAATGTACAGTTGTTATGACGTAAGGCCTTTTCAAGTTTTGCACAAGCAAAAATTTAGGCTTTCATTTATATTTTAAATTAGATTATAGTTTGTTTAGAGAGCTCCATGTTAATATACTGTGAAAATAGTTCATTCAGTGTTTATGTAGACAAGTCTGCCTGTTGGAGCTATTTGTTTACTTTTTGTATTTTGTGGTTTATTCAGATTTGGAATTAATTAGTAATGTTAGTTGTAAGATTTGTCTACATTTTTCTTATAATTATGTTAAGTTAGATTTTTGGGGTTGAATATGTACATATATATAAATATATTTTGGCAAGTTGTTTGTTTTGTATGATTAGATGTTTTGTGTAATTATTATTAATGTTGTTTGGTAATGATGAACTGTGGGCACCTGAGGTGGGCCGATGTTTTTTTTTTTACCAGCGCAAGGGAGGCAACAGGAGCCGTGATCTCATTTGCTCTTTTGTTTGATTGCTTGCCATAAAAAAACACTGAAAATCGCAGAACTTTTACATGGACATGGGACTTTTTTTAAGCCAAATGGTCACCACGCTGCCTAAGTTTGAGCTAAATAATCAACATTTAAAGACAAAATTATTGCATGGATTTTACCTACGATAGGGAAAGTCTGTTTCATTTTGGAAAATATATTTTGATATCATAAAGACAAACGTGATTCAGATCATTTTTTTGTCACTTGGGGGGGTGTTATTTTTCTTGAGAGGGATAATATAGATTAAAATCGATGATTTGGGATTTAATTTTTAGGTCATATAGCCCAGCCTGAATCACAAGATTGTTTTCTTAAAGTCACTTGCATAATGATTCAAAGTGCACCAATTCCTACCACAGAAAAAATCACAAAATCTTCACCATTTGCATTTTTTCCATCACAGAAGCTTTTCTCCTGTCACTGCACAGTAGATGCATGAAGATTAAAAAAATACCCCACAACAGATGCATATAATCAGTTATATCAGTGTTTTCTTTTTAAAAATGACTCCAGAACTGTGTAAGAGGAGTCACTCTATTATCTGAAGTGTGAACTGAGATTAAATCTGTCATTCAGCCACTCCCAGTGCCCCCTATGGCATCACCTTGCTGAGCAGCGACGGCTCCTCCATGACGATCGCCTGGAAGAGCCCCAAACACAGCGGCGGCTCCAAGGTCAACGCCTACTACATCGACAAGAGGAACGCCGACGCGTTGGTGTGGAAGGAGGTCAACCTGCAGGCCGTCACCGAGAGGATTTGTACTGTGAGTGATGTCCAGCAGCTCCATAAAAACTCCATGGGAGGAGAAAAACGTGTTTTTAGTCTCGAGCCATCCCTCTAAGTCAAAATCAAGAATAAAGCCTTATAAATTAAAGTGTACCAGTGTATTGCCCTAGGGGTCACCAAAGTGGGCCATCCAACACGAGTGTACAACTCACAGTGATGAGTCAGAGGTCTGGAGTTGGTAATGAACCTCAAAGATGCATGGTAGGCAGTATCAACTATATGAAGACACTGTGCAGAGGCAAGCATGTACAAAATATTCCCATAATCTAAAACAGGTAAAAAAGTTGCAGCAACAAGTCGCCTTTTTTTTAAATAGACCTTGTGGTTACGGGGATACTCTCTTTTCTTTATGAGTGTGTCATTTTTGAACAGAAGGCTTGAAACAGGCTGTAGAGGTGAAAATAGATAAGAGCATAAAATCACAGTAAAATAAAATGACAAACAAACTAAAATGAAAAATGAAGTTGGCAGGTTGCAACATACATAATCTTTACACAATCTCAACTTCTTTATGAAGGAGAAATAATTAAATTAAGTCGTTTTAAATAATCTTTCAAAAAAAAAAAATGGAAAAAAAAAGAAAATTTAATAACTCCTAAATCTGATCCATCATGACAAACCAGAACTTCATCATGCACAAATTATGATAGCTGACAAATTTTTCTCTGTTTTTACAAGTCATTAAAGAGCTTACTTTGCTATAATTGTATCTTTAACTATCTCTTTTGTTGCACTACACTATGATATATACTATTACTGAATAATGATTTGGAAACAGTTATAAAGGAAATATGTATTTGTGCTTTTAAAACTGGTGAACTTTAATTATTTTACTGCGTTAAAAAGCATCTTAAAGTATGTAAGAGTGCATCCCTCAGGCACTGAAGAAAGGTTATGTGACCCTGCTGGTAATCCTTAAATATATTTTAAGAGGAGCTACAATATAATGTAAAGTATTTGTTAAAAGTATTTTTGGAAGTAATGGTAAAGGTAATATATTTGTGCTTAGAAAACTGGTAAACATTCATTATTTTATTGCATTAAAAAGAAGCTTAAATTGTCATGCTCTTTATATCATCGTTTTTTAATTGTTTTTAAATTAAAATATGTTATTGTTGATATGAAGCTTTATATAAACCATATTTTGTTTATTTATTTATGTTTTTTCCTTATTGAGTGCCCAACAAAATGTAACAGTGCATCCTTTAAAAGAACACGTGTCCCTCTCGGTAGTCAGAGCTGCCCACTCCTGCTCTAAGTTCTCATGTTTCATATTTTGTCTCTCATTATTTCTGTCTTTAGGTTGATAATCTGACATCCGGAGCTTTCTACGAGTTCAAGGTCCAGGCCGCTAACATGGCCGGTGTTGGTGTGCCATCAGCTCCCAGCGCACCGCTCAAGTGTGAGGCTTGGACCATGGAGGAGCCAGGTACTGAAACAGGACCATCTATCAGTTTTTGTTTTCTTCTTACCCTTTAAATCATAATTTTTTTATCCAGGCAGGAGGTAATACCTACCCCAACAGCCCATAGCCTTTCAGAAGCATATCCAGCAGGTGATTGGAAGATTGTTCTGTCAATCACACATCAGATAATGTAGTAAGCAGGCACTACAATATGAGCTGAACCGTAGAACAAATTCGTGCTAATGGGGTGTAAAAATATCCACTATAAAGAAGTTTATCGTGTTGTTTGTTTTTTATTTATTAAAGAAATGTTGTCCAGCATTGATAAACGGCTAGCATCTATGCTGCTCTTGGTACAAGCAGTCACTTCCTGTTGTCGTCTTGCTTTAAAAGACTCTGATTGGTCCGTGCTGCTTGGGGCTGAACAGTCGTTGAACATTGGAGCTTGGCGAGATGGATCTGCCTGATTACAGATATTGAATCAGGTGGATCCAGCTGCACTGTAAGGTCAATCTGACATCATGCCATATTTAAAGACAAATTGTTGGCAACTTTTTATTTAAATATTACAAAGATTGGAAATTGTAGCAGGTAGCTCTCGTGCCCCACAGTGAGAAGGTTGCTGAACTCGAGTTGTTCTGGGCTCTTTTCTTTGGATAGTCATGTTCTCCCTGTGCATGTGTGGGGTTTCTGGGAAACTAACCTAAGGGCACAACAGCGTCACCAGAGGCCAAAGATTTTTCCTTTGTGTTTTCAAAATTGCTCCACCGATCTGAAAAAATGAATGAGACTGAAATCGTGATAGCGCACATGCCAGGCCAGTAGTTGGCGAAGTAAGTTTGTCATGTCCTTGACGAATAACAAATGCGTCTCTGCTGGTCAGAGTATTGATGCAGCAAATCTAGCTTTTGTTGTAGGAATGATAACAAACCGAGCACAGTTGGCAGCACACGTGTTTGATCTGAAAGAGTTCTGTGTATGTGCCACACTTCCCTATCTCCACTGAAAACAGGGATTCTTGTTTACACAGAGACAACAAAAAAATGTTTTTAAAACTCTTCACCCTGGAACCTGGTTTCAGAAGTTTGTGGATTCAGGCACTCCGAGCACTGAACTCGTGTAAATGGTAGGAGAAAACTAGGGCTGAAAGATTCATCATTTTCAGATCGAAAACACAATTTCAGACGTTATATAGTCGCCAAATCTGCAATATCTTACAGCGCTCCTGACTGACCCAGGATCTGCTGTGTCAGATATTTTACTCATACTGTTTTACAAAGTTGAAGGCAGTTTGGGTTTAACAATGGTATGTAAATGAACAGTTTACTCACAACTACAAATCAGTTCTCATTGCTAACTAAGAGAGTTGACTTGTTCACGAACGTCACATCTTCACTCTGAAAGTGCTGGTCAGCAGGTCAATCACACAAAGCCTCTGTTTAGGAATACAATTTGGAGTATCCCTTAAATAATGAAAAACATTTTTATCAATATTAGATGATGAGTAATGTGTTGTGTGCTTTTGATCATTGATTTTCTTACTGTTGTCTATACGACAGTAATTTTTGCCGGAAAAATGGTAATTAGGTCTTTTCCTAAAATCATAAAAATGCTACGCTTTTGGCTGTTTTCATTGTCATGTATAAGGCCTTTACAAGCATACTTTTACAGCTATTTTTCAAGATGCAAAGTGGTTATTGTCAGTTTCCCTGCACAATGAAATTCTTACTCTGCTGTCCACAGCAAATGCCAGGTAAGAGGTATAAAAATGCTAATAGATTTAAATAGTAGCACAAGATAATAACTAAAACTAAATAATCACAGCAAAAAATAAAATAAAACCAAAATAGAATACTGTCCAGATGTAAACAAGAGGAAGATGGAGGTGGATTCAGACTGTATGCATGTATATATACATTTCAGCTACTCTATTTTCAACCTGCCTCATCGGCCACATGGACAGAGGAGGCCTTCTTTTCTGTGCTCCCACTAACACACTCTCTCTTCCCTTTGCTGATCCGACCTTCAGGTCCTGCTTACGACCTGAGCTTCAGCGAGGTCAGAGGCCACTCCCTGGTCATCCTGTGGAAGGCTCCCGTCTACACCGGAGCGAGCGCTGTGACTGGATATTTGGTCGACATGGCCAAGAAAGGCTCCTCGGAGTTTGTTGCTTTGAATGAGGAGGCCGTGAACCACCGTTACCTGCAGGTTGGTGATCACCCGTTAGAAACACTCAGATGATTTTGGTCAGTGAAGAAGATTCAACATGTTTTAATCGGTTTGTGATTATTGACTACATTTGTCTAAGGCAGGGGTGTCCAAACTTTTTACTTCGAGGGCCACATAAAAAGGAATACATGCACAACTGAGCCACTTGCTGCACCTCACTTTTAGTATATTTAAGTGAAGTTTTAGGGTTTGGGATGGGTTATAACCTGTCAAGGTGCCGCTCTTGCAGCTCAAGTCTTACACCCACAACACAATGGGCCAAGGCCGTTTAAGCAGTCTAGCTCTGCTGACCATTGAGAGAACACTGGTAAAATCCCTGGAAAAGACACCTAGTTGGTACGACAGGGTCACAGTTCATTTTCTTGAAAAGGAATGGAGGGTAGAATTTACATTTAAATAAATAAATTTATGATGTAGGCCAGAAAAAAATGAGCTTCCCCTCCTTGACTGGCCAGCAGCCGCCACTGATACCCAGGTAGTGTTGATGTGAGAAGCAAAAAGTAAAATGTGAGTGAGTATCCAGTCTCTAGCTAGTTTGAAGGTTATGGAAGTGTTCCAGAAAGGGTCCCCAAACTTTTTGAAACTTCTGTGGAATAGTAAATTGAGTAATGTATTTTTTCAAGGTTTAAACAAGACATAACATCTCTCAACCACTGAGCATGAGTGGGCAGGGCAGCATCTTTCCACCTCAGCAGTATTGCATGTCTGGCCAGGAAAGAGGCAAAAGACAGGGTCCTACATTTAGCAGGAGTCAAATGTACATCAATACTGTTTGTGGTACCAAAGAGAGCAATCAAAGGGTCGGGCTCCGTGTTCAAGCCGACAATCAGAGATAACGTTTGGAACACTTCCCTCCACTATTTGTCCAAGCTAGGACATGTCCAGAACATGTGAAAATGGAAAGCTTCCTCTCTCTTACATTTGTCACAACATGGATCTACATCTGAATAATAGCGAGACAATTTAGATTTAGATACATGGGTCCTGTGTACAACTTTAAATTGCAACAAGCAGTGTGAGGCGCAGAGAGATTTTTAAGTGAATTTCAAACTATATAAATATTTTAGTCTAATTGACAACCCATAGCAAATGGATGGTATTGTAAAAGTA
Source organism: Scarus forsteni (assembly GCA_036419115.1). Classification (NCBI taxonomy): domain Eukaryota; kingdom Metazoa; phylum Chordata; class Actinopteri; order Labriformes; family Labridae; genus Scarus; species Scarus forsteni. The sequence continues at coordinate 567,392 of JAZDUH010000216.1, read as the reverse complement.
TTAAAAACAAAGCATGATGTGGAGAAGTCACTTTATCATTTAATATTCAGAAAGCAAGTATGTAAACAAATAAATAGAAATAAAATATATTAAGTATTCATCATGAGTATTGGGTATCCAGTGATGTGTCACTATTGTCTTTGTTTTGAAATTAGTTTTTGTTATTATTTGTCTGAGCTTGTTGTTGCTTTTTGTTGCTAAATATACAATTGCCTATGCCCTGAAGAGTGCTTCAAGGTACACTTGGGTAAGACATTTTGAAAAGGAAAAAGGGCTGGGACTAGATAAGTTTTTTACTTCTTCCTACACCTTTTTCAAACTGAATCTGTCTTTATTTTTTTGCAAAGATTAATGATAGTAGAAAACAATGCTCTCATAGCTATGGCCTTTGCTTACCTTTATATTTTATTTTGTTGGATTTGTAGAGATGTATACATATGTACGTTTTCCATTTAAGTTTGAAAGAAACATTCATCTATTAAATGACTGGATTGATGTTGTTTACAGTATCTACGTTATGGAGAGAATCACATTTAAACTGAGATTTAAAATTGATATCTTAGCTAAAATTTGGTCAAAATGGCTCTCATATGTTTTGACTGTAAGGCCTGATTTTGTACAGTAACAACATGCCCCATATGGGAGGCATATCTTTAAACTTTATTGCAAAGGAAGGAACTAATACGGTTATATGAGCAAATTGTCATATGTGGTTTAAATGTTGCTAAAGAGATGGATCCTCCTCCTGCTGTTTGTTCTATAGTTTTTTGTAACTTTATGTTTCTCTAAAACAACAATCAGCATCAGAACAGAAAGCTCAGGATAAAAACAGGAATGCTGAACTCGCTGGACAAACATTTATTGACTCTCTGAACACGTGAGGACGTCTCCATGTTTCCCCGCAGGTGTCCGGTCTCGTCGAGGGTGAAAGCTACGTGTTCAGAGTCCGTGCTGTGAACGCACAGGGAGTTGGAAAACCCTCTCAACTGTCCGAGCCCGTCTGTGCCAAAGCTCTGCCAGGTAACAACGACCCTACGCTCCACCTTCGACTGAATTATTAATAAACATTTTCATGTTAATAAGTTTGTTTTGTCACATGAGCTCAGTGCTACACTGCTCTCAAGGTTGATACCAAGACTTGAGCTTGTTCTGATTCATAAAAAATACACACGAAGACTTATGAACAAACTTTGATGAGTTTCCTGGAGCTGTATCCATCTGCTACCCTCTGATAACTTCTCATACTTGAGGATCAGCAGTCGTTTACGCTGTTTTAGCTTTTATTTCCTTCTAAGGATAATAACAAACCCATGAATGCGACCAAACTACTCGCTCCAGTGCAGGTATAAAGCCTGGGCAAGGATTTAGTCTATGAAACTTTGTGCTCGAAATTATCGGAAAGAATGAAGTTTACAAACAAATATAATCAAAAAAACAAATATCCCCCCCTAAGAGGACGTATTTTAATGATTGTTTAAGGTGCTATATCAAAGTTATGTTGATTAAAAGTTAATTCTGCGCACAGGCACCCAGGAGATTGTAGCCGGAGTGGACGAGGAGACCGGGGACATCTTCTTGTCTCTGGAGGCCTGTGAGATCAGCGACACGTCCAAGTTTGTCTGGTCCAAGAACTACAAAGCCATCGGTGACTGCCCAAGAGTGGCTGCGACAACGAAGGGAAGAACGTAAGTGATCCACGAGAGCAAATAATCAGGCGTTCATTTAAGAATCTGAATGTCTTCAGAAACTGGAAGGGATACTCCAACATTTTTTTATCTTTTTTTCATTTAGAGAGAAATCTCAGTTTTGGTAAACTGGTGTGCTTAAAAAAGTGGCAGCAAAGTCAATAAACTCTGAGTTTGGAGTTTGCATCTTCATCCTGTGCACTGCAGCTCATTAGACTGATTCGTGACATCAGGATTTTAGAAATATTTGTAATTAAACTTTTAGAGAAACACACCTGCAGAAAAGAAAGCTTTTAATGAGAAAAACATTTTCTTTTAACTGTCTTTATTCTGAAATGTTAACAGATTTGAAAAATTGTGTGTGGACCTTTATATTTATTTATTTTTTCTGTTTTTGTTTGTTTTTTTCAGCTCCAAACTGACCTTCACCAGCCCCGATAAAGACGATTTGGGAAAATACTCCGTGGTGGTCACCGACACAGACGGAGTTTCTGCCAGCCACACTCTGACCGAGGACGGTGAGTCCAGTGATACACAAACTCAACCAGCAGAGATTTGATTGTTTTCATTATCGTGTCTCATGTTTTTTGATTTTCTCTGCAGCTCTGAACACCATGCTGGAGCTCAGCTACGCCATCAGACACCCCGGTGAGTTTCTGTAAAGTAACCGCAGACTGTTGGTAAAATAAACTTTCTTTTTACTTCAAATCTCATCTTTGTGTTTCCACACAGTCGTTCCTCTGAAACACGGCCTGAACTACGAGATTCTGGAGAAGGGTCACGTGCGTTTCTGGCTCCAGGCCGTCAAGCTGTCCCCGTCTGTGTCCTACAGGTTCATCGTCAACGACAAGGAGGTCACGAGTGGAGAGGTAACGCTTTGACTTCCAAACTAAGAAATGCATTTGCAACAGATTATTTGTTGGTGTGTTCCTGCAACCGGCTGGTTGACTTGCCTGTTAATGCGTATTCTGGGTGTGAATGGATTTATTTCTGCAACAACATTTTTGTTTTTTCATATTAGAACATCCCAAAGGGCAATATATAGATATGTTACAGTTGACCCAGTTTTCTGAGGAATCATCGGTACACTTTTTGTCACCCCAGTATTTCCTTTAGCTAAATTATGATTGTTAGAGAATCTGGAAATATGTAAAAACATTTTTTTCTCACTCTGTTGTTTGCTCTTACTGACGTATTTTTGAGGGGCTATGCAGCAACGATTGACTTGTGATTTCTTCTAGTTTTCAAACAATTATATTCGTCACAAACACTGTTAAGAGAGGTGAATAAGGAAAAACAGACAAAGATGAGCTTTCAGAGTTTTACAGCAGTATGGCGGCAAAAAGTCAACCGTGAGGTTACAATGCCAGTCAAAGGGTTAACAGTGATTCATTTTTTTAGGCAGCACTTTATAATCTTCCACACGCCTGCCATTAATTAGTCTTTTTTTACACTCAGACCTTTTCTTTAAAGATTCAAACAGATGCATCATCATTTAAAGTGATTTTTTTTTTACTCTGGGATAGCTGACGCTGCTGTTATAGTTGCTATTTATTATATCAAGTGATGTTTTGATTATATTTGCTCTCAGGGTCATAAGATCAGCCACGACGTGGCCTCAGGAGTCATCCAGATGACCGTGGATCTGTTCACCAGAGCCAACGAGGGCACATACACGGTCCAGATCACCGACGGAAAAGCCAAAACCCAGAGCTCCCTGGTGCTGGTCGGGGACGGTGAGTCTTTTAGTAGCTCACAGAATTATGTTCAACAGTGAGGGGATTACTGGACTGATATTATTAAAATTGTAAAATTATATTATTAATTAGATGAAAACAAGAGTAAACTGCACTGAGACTACGAAGTTGTGAACGATCACTGAGTACTTTCACAGAAACACCTTTAGAAATGTTTGTATGTTTTTGAGCTTCAGACTTATTTCAAGATTAATCCATGAGTAAGTTGCTTTTCAGGTTTAAATCTGAGAAAAAATATATGTACAAATTGGACAAAAATATATACATATATATTTTAAATTTGTATTTTTTGAATTATTTATCTGTTTACTCTTTCCACCATTTCATATAATGTACCACTATATATATATATATATATTACATTACTATATCACTACATATATCATTACTATTATATTATTATATATTATTATTGCTTTTTTATAGACGGAGAACAGGAAGGAGCAGTAGTAGCCAGCCAGTAGCCATATTTAATTTAATTTCTTTTTATATGCTGATGCTGCTCCTCATGTTTTAATCATAGAAATATATATGTATATATATATATATATATATATATATATATATATATATATGTATATATATATATATATATATATATATATATATATATATATATATATATATATATATATATATATATATGTATATATATATATATATATATATATATATATGACAAAAAGCCTTTTTTAAATTCTTTATTCGCTTATTTCTTTACTCTGTCCAACATTTTTTATCTTATACCATTATATATTATAGTACTAAATAACTACATACATCATCTATTTAATATTATTATGACTATTATATATTATTCTTAGTTCTGTTATTGTGAAATAACAAACCGTTATTGTAAAGTAACAGGATTATAGAGGGCTGAGAGGGGCAGTAGTAGCCAACCAATAGCCATATTTTATTAAATTTCATTTTTATGTTTTATTATTTCGGTTTTTATATGTATAAATGTGTAACTTTTTTCTTACTTTTTTGATGTCCTGTGTTCTTTTATACCTGTTTGCTGTACAATGCTACTGGAATCTTAATTTCCCTGAAGTAGTCTTTCCAAGGGATGAATAAAGTTCTATCTAATCTTAATTTCACGTTGATATTTACATTTTGTTCATTTTTTCCTTTCATTAACTGATTTAAGCATCTGTTTGTTGTCATCCTGATTATTTTTGATGAATGGCTTTGCATTATGTTTTAGGTTTATGATGACTTGTATCTGCATGTTGTGTGTATAAGAAAAGTCTGTAATTGTTGGAACTGGATAGTAAGACAAGAAAAAAATGAACCTGTTAAAAAGGACTTTTGGAGAAGAAAAATGTATACCAATATCATCTTAATGGTGTATATGGTTTGTAATGGTAGAAATAGCATTTTTAAAAGTTCTGAATTGGAAACAGTCATTATAACAGACGATTTCTGATGATCTGTTTTTGTTTTTCAGTGTTCAAAGTCGCTCTGAAGGAAGCCGAGTTTCAGAGGAAAGAGCACATCAGGAAGCAGGGTAACTAAAACACCAACATTTATCCACGGCCCATAAGTTTCTGTGCTTCATTTCTTAACCTCTGGGTTTGTCTGTCATCATCACAGGTCCTCATTTCTCTGAGTATCTTTATTTCACCGTCACTGAAGACTGCACCGTCATGCTGGCCTGCAAGGTAACGCTTTCAACCAGAACCTTGTTCTCTTTTCTCTGTTTCTTTATCTTTGTTTCAGCCAAACTCATCCTGTCCTGTTTGTGTTTCAGGTGGCGAACGTGAAGAAGGAGACCGCTTTCCACTGGTTCAAAGAGGACGACGAGGTTGTTCCAGAAACTCCTCCGAATGTGATGTCCGGCGCCTGCGCTCTCCCCATCCCTATGGTACATTTATTAATTTATTTATTTTATTTTCATTTATTTACTTTGTTCCGTATCATGAAAATTAAAGTTCACATGCTGTTTAATTCCAAATACTGCCACATGTTCCGTTCCATGATGGAAAAGGAGCAGGAAGAACAAAGTCTTAGGATTTCCAGCCCCTTCCTCAAAATAATAAAACAAGAAAAGTTAGGTGATCCATCCGTCAGATATTTTTTAAGTACTGCTTAACAAAAAAACAGAGAAACATAAAGACAAAACAAAACAAAAACAAACATGCACAACTTACCATCAACAACAATACGTACAAAGCAACAGAAGATCATATTTTCTTATCATTTTCTTTTGAACGGATGAATATTGGTTCAGACTTTAAAGGAGGCATATCATGTTGATGCATGATTTAATACTTACATATAATATAATAAATTTGAAAACAAGACCTTACACCCCCTTAATTTTCAAAAAATTAGATATTGTATTTTTTCTGATATCCTAGAACGAGATTTGATGCCTCTGAAAATAGGTCATTGCAAGATGACCGCGAGATTTCAGACGTCGTGACGTCACGAGGTACCTTTCTTTTTATTGGAGTAATCTGATAAAACACTTCCTCCTCTGTGATGTCTGTTAGCCACAAAACCGTCACCGAGGAACACATCCACCAGCAGCAGTATATAGCTCCCTAGCTCACATTCACTCATTACCAGCTCTGGCCTGTAGGGGGACTCAATACGTGGTCGGTGCTTTGAGCCTGCTGGAAAATACAGTAGAAGAAGAAGGACAGGCTGGCTCAACCCCCGATAGAATTGACCAGTTAGAGCACAAAGGGCTGTGACGTTGCGAGGTAACTTTAGGTCAGCCTGAGATCTGAGTGTTTCAACAAGGGCTTGATAATGGCCTAAAATGAGGATATTGAGAACGCTATTGTGGGGCAATGACTTGTACTGAGGGCAGAAATGCTTTACAGGCATCCTAGTCTGGCATAGTGAAAAGGAGAAACAAGCATGACATGTCCTCTTTAAGTCGGTTGAACCACACACTGAAATACACCTTTGTTTTAGAGTAGTACCTTCTATGATCTTTATTTTATGAAGTAAAAGCAAAAATATGTTGTATATTTTCTGGCAGCGTTCTGCCTTTTGCCTTGAACATAACTAATAAAGTCCGTAACTCGACAGTGTGCTGAAGTTTAATTAATCCTGACTTGATGAAAAGTTTGTTGGTGTCAACAAACTCCCCGGATACACAAATGAACTTAAGACCCAATGACACACACCAAATATGTTGCTTGGTTTTGCTTTATCAAGAACGAAAAAAATGATTAGAGAATTCAAATTTTGAGTCATTTTTTAAATCTAGTACGACTGATTCTACAAAAACAAAAAGATTCACATAAAAATTAACATTTGTGAGATCTTCTGTGGAACTTAGATTTATTAAAAGACTGCATTTCAGAGAATATGGTAATATAATAATTATCCTCTAATGATTTTTGACTTAAAGCCCTTGATTCTGCAGGTTTTCTGTCTTAACAAAGCAGATTATTCTCCTTTAAATTCAACACAAAAATGGCCTCATTAAAGCAAAATTAAAAAATACTCTACTGTCCCTTTAACAGAGTGCAGGGCAGGAAATTACTGCAAATTATTACAAAATAATAAATGTAGCCAGAAACCCAAGATTCACTGTTTTAACTCTGCACACTCTTGAATCTACACTTTGATTTTAGTGTCTGTTTTCTCTGTTTGTTGATTTTTTGTTTGTTTTTAGTTCTCCAGAAAGGATCAGGGTGTTTTCAAGGCCACTCTCAGCGACGACAGAGGAAAGGACACGTCTGTGTTTGACATTTCAGGACAAGGTCGGTCGACTTTCTTTGTTTTCGTTGATTTTTCATTGTTGATTTAGCTTTAATGTCTGTATTTGTCTTTTTTTTGCAGTGTTTGAAGACATTGTTAGCGCCATTGCCAAGATTGCTGGTACGTTTCATTCTCAGACTTTTGCTTTTTCCCAAACTTTCTCTCTGTAATAATCTTCAGCTGTTTTTTAATATTTATCAGTTAGGTTTGATTACTAAGTATTTACTGACCTTTTTCAGCTGAGGAATCGTGTATCATTTGTTCACTCGACTTTAAAAATGAATCAAACAATGATAAAAACAAGGCTTAAATTTTCAGGAGTTGTTGGTAATAACCAAACTTCAAAATGATAAGATTTTGGTGGTGTTTTGTTTCAATAACTGTCTAATTTTTTTTTTTTTTTTCATTTCTTTTTTATTCATCTCAAACTTAAAAAACGAAAAAAAAAAAGAACACTCAACTCAATTATTCAGGACGACACAAAAATGTACATCAGACATCTGTATGTGTCAACAAATAAACTCAACACAATTGTGTCACACAACACTGTTTGAGAAGAACAGAATGAAGCTAAGAGCTTATCTTGTCCTGCCCCATCCTCACAGATCCATTCACAAAATAATATTCTTTGTTATTATTATTAATTAATTTTTTGCAAGCACCTCTGAGAAATATTACTGTATATATTAAATATACATCTATACAGATTTATACATCATACACTTATTATATATAATATATACACATACTTAAATATCATGTGTAATGTTTGCATGAATACTTATTTATATGCCCACTCTTGTATTTATAATCATATGTCTCCTAATCAAGTAAATACAAACTATAAGCTTCTCCACAAAATATCTGTTCTTAACTTAAATTTTATGTTTTTTGCAATAATTAATTCAATACTCGTATGAATCTAATAATATTTGGCTATAAGTAATTTAAATACGTGCCTATTATTGCACATTTTTAAGGTGACTATTAATTTCAACATGATTCTGAGGCTAGGTGTGGGTTTTTAGAGTCATAAATCATTTTATGACGGTAACTTTATCATTGCTTATAGATGTAACAGCAACATGTGAGCTACCTTGGAAAAAGTTTGCACGCTCTGAGTGCTTTCTAGTTAATTTTTGGTTTTGTTTTAAAAGTCGAGTGAACAAATGATATATGGATTCCAAAGACCTGTGATGCTTCGAGAGGAAGCTAAATCCATATGCTGATATTCACTGAGAAACAATATCTGATGTTTTGTCGATCATTATTTTATTTTACACAATTTTTAATTCATCACTGTGATAAATTGAAGGATTAAATATCACTGCTGCTGATATCACCGCTCCATCAGGTCCTGGAGAATAGACTCTCACTGTTTTACTCCTGTGATATTTGTTAATATGTTAATGCACAAATGTAGTTCCCAAAAATTATCCTTACTGACAAACTGTACCTACTGTCATCGTACCTTTGAACAAATGGTGCTGTCATGGATACACTCAGATTTTTATTGTAAATATTGTTAAAGCTAGGGTCGGTAATTTTGGGAAACTAGCATGAATTTGATTTGAATGTAGCATCTCTCAAGGCTCCATCTAGCCCCTCCCACCCCTCCTCCAAAATGACCCCCCCACACACACACACCTTATTTTACTTATTTTCCTTCATAAAGAAGTTGATATTGCTCAAATGCTCTGCATGTTGCAACCTGCTTACTTAACTTTTAAGCTCTTTTCAGTTGTAGTTTGTATTTCAGTTTAAGTTGTATTTATTTTATTTTTACTTTATTTTTACTTTATTTTAGTTAAATTAATGCTCCGTTCTGTTCTTTTTTTTTTTTGGACCTTTTTATTTTCATTTTCAAAATATATTACATTCCTGACACAGGACTCTAAATTACACGTAATGCAATATTATTGATAATAATGAAATTAAGATAAAATAAAGTTCACAATAAATAAATAAAAATAAAAAGAATAAAAAATAAATAGATAAATGAAATAAAATAATAATAATAAGTAATAATAATATTAATAATGCATTTTAAAATAATAATAATAATAATAATAATAATAATAATAACAATAATAAAATAAATTTTAAAAATTTTAAAAAAGGTTAAATGACAGACATCCCACGTGGCCAAATGTAGGAAATGCTCCGATCTATTCTAATATCTTCATCTTATATTTGTGACTGCTATACTGTGTATAAGAGCAACGAAACAACCGCATTTCCCCTTGAGGATTAATAAAATATTTCTGACTGTCATTCTGATTCTGAAAACAGACTCAGTAGATGTGAAGTCACATTTCTCATTTTACAACTCATGCAGCCAAACACAGAACTAAAGAAGTGAAGGGAAGTCAGGTCAATAAAGTTTTTTTCTACTCTACTCTAATCTAGCTGGGTTCACAGGCTCAGTCTGTGCTTCAGTTTGTGCCACGTTATGACCCAACTTTAGTCTCAAAGCTCCACCAGCAGATCCAGATCTTCAGGCTGGTTCCTCCTGATCCAGCAGATTTTCAGTGAATCCAGAGTAAGCTCCCTGCTTCAAGCAGCCGTGACATGTTCCAGCCTGAAGCTCAGGGTGTCTTTAAAAAATGTACGAGACTTAATGTGATTTAACCTTTTGGAAAAGAGCTGAGCTCGGGGAAAATTCAGCCTCAGGGGCTCCGAGTGTGAAAACAGAGTTAGTAACAAGCAGCAGATTCAGAGCAGAGAGAACAATAGTGGAGGAACAGAGCGAGCTAACGAACCTCCTGATTAACGTGTTGTGTTTTTGTTGTGGCTGTTTTCTGCTCTCAGGTGCGTCGGCCTCTGAGCTGGTGCTGCAGTGTACTCCAGAGGGCATCAGGCTGCAGTGCTACATGAAGTACTACACAGAGGAGATGAAGACCGTCTGGAAACACAAGTACTTCAAATATTCAGTTTATATACCAGAGTAACTAACAGCATACTGAAAGGACATTTAATTCAAGGCTAACATAAACATCACCTCAAATATCCACAGTTTTCAAGGCCAGGGAACTTCTTAAAGGGATACACCAACATTTTTTAATTCTGTTTTCATGTTTTGCTTCACCCATAGTCCATGATAATAAGGTAGACTCCAAAACTTAGACTTTATGTGCAGGAACAAGGAAGAAGCAGGCAGAGCACAACCACCGCTAATTAGCTTAGCTCAAACACTGGGAGTCAATGGGTAATGTTAGCCTACCTCTGCCTACAATCATCAGATAAACTCTTCAGCAACTCTAAATGGTCCTGCATGCTCGTTGTGGCTCGTTTTTTTTTACCGTGTTATGTTTGTTTATTTATTTTAAGACAATGATTAGATTAGATTTAATTTAATTTAATTTAATAAGATTACATAAGACTGATTCAGATTCAAATAAATTAAATTAGATAAGATTGAATTAGATTTAATTAAATTAAATTAAATTAGATCAGGTTAGATTACATTAAATTAGATTATCTTACATAAGATAAAATAAGATATGATCATATTAAATTAGATTAAAATAAAGTAGATCACATTAGATTGGATAAAAAAGATCAGGTTGGATTAGATTAAATTCTAAAATTTATATTAGATAAAATAAGATTAGATCATATTACAGTATATTAAATTTGATTAGATTAGATTAAATGAAATTAGATTAGATTTTATTAGATAAGATTAGATGAAATTAAATTATATGAGGTTAAATTAAATCAGAAAAATTAGTTTAAATTAGTTAGAATAGATATTACTTTTTGGATCCCTTTGGGAAAAACTCCCTCAGGGAAATTAATAATCTGTAGCAGTTGATTATTCCAGGTAAAAAAATATATTAAAAAAGAAGAGATAGATCTAAATAAAACTTTTAATAAATATGAATGAATTAAGATAAAATAACTATAAAAATTAACTTATAATATTAGCACTTTATGTAATTTGTATTTTATTCTTCTTGAGAAATACCTTCGAATCGAAACTGTTTCACTTCTTTAGCTTCTCTCCATGCTTTGCATCCAAAACATGTAGTTCTTCCTCTGTTTATTCTGGTTCAAATGTTTTATTTATTTATTTATTTTGGTTCAGATATGTAAGAATGTGGATCCTCGGCTTCTCTCTCAAAGTTGGCCATAATTCTTTGTACCGATCTTCTTCTACTTGTAATCAGAATCTTTGTTTTGTTGACCTACTTTCTAGCACATGCGCCCTGCGGTTCAGTTTTGTGTTGTTTTTTTTTTCAGGTAAAGTTGATGTACACTCATAAAAAGTTCATTAAAAGTTAAAACAGAAGCTGTCAGAGCTTTAAGACCCCAAATTACTCACACCTGAAAACATTCAAGAACAGCAGCAAAGTATTTAAACCTCATAAAAATAAACCTCGGTGGAGTTAAATGGTAAAACTCTTAAGTGCAGCATTTCATACATGAACACTAAAGGTGACGCCTCCCTCTTAATGTTTGTCATGTTTTTGACTTCTAACCAGGCGCTCACATCAGAGCGGCGTTCTCTGTCGTCTGTCAGACTAAAATTCCTCTTCTGATTTATGCCAAAGTCATTTTGTTTCAGAGACCTTCAGTTTCCTCATTATCCTGCAGCAAAAAAAAAATCTGTGTCAGCTCAGCATAAGTGAATGAATGAATATTTTGATTTTGGTTACTTAAATGTTAATACTAGGGGTGTAACGATATTACGGTTCGGTGCGTACCTCGGTTTTTGGGATCACAGTTCGGTACATTTTCGGTACAGTATGGGAACAATGCAAAACCATTTGCTTGTTTAGCACGTTTATTAAACCAAAAATTTGTCATTATACAAACTGAAAACCCAAATATATTCAAAGTGCTGCTTGGTAATACTAATAAGTTGAATAAAATAAATAAACAATAAATGTATGAAAATAAAAATAATGAGTTTCTTTTTAGATTCCTGGCTTAGATGTGGACGACTGAGTACTTTATACCGGGGCTCAATCACCTTTAGCATGTGTTTAAAACCAGCATTTTCCACAACTGAATATGGTCTTAGATCAGATGTTATAAAAACGCTGATGGATGCTGTTATCGCTTTGGCCCGATCTGAACTGTCAGGGAGAGGCTGCTTTAATGCAGACAGAAGTTGAATTTGCACTACAGTGTTTTTTTTCCTTATCGTGCTCTTGAGTGGAGCAGTTTCAGGTGAGCTGGCATGTTTGACGTGCTGCCGGACAAATACCCGACCTCAGTTGAACAGTATCGGCACACCGCCTTCGTTTTATCCACCTGTCCTTCTCCATTGCAATATTTCACAAGGAAGCCAAAGTGTTCCCACACAGGAGATTTCAGCGACAGGGGAGGGTCTCCAAGCTCCGGTTGGTCTCTATCATTTAGCATATTAGCCATGATGCACAATTCAGACACAAGTTTTTGTGGTTATGGAAGCTCTTTGATTTCTCGTCTACTGATTGGCTCGCCGTGAGACGTCACGTTCACATAATATGTACATGATCGCAAGAGCACGAATCACAGACCACTTTCCTCATGAATATTAAAAAGCCTTTCCCGAACCACGCCAATCGTAGATGAGTACCCCCGTGAATATTAAAGAGCCATGTGCAGCGGCTAACGTAAACTTACTGTACTCATTCAAATGCAGCACTGTACCGAACCAAACGTCTGTTTCTTGTGGCTCAGCACAGATACATGTACCGTTACACCCCTAGTTATTATATATAATTTTTTTTTTTTTTTTCTGGTACATTACAACAAAAAAATTGCACAACTCTCATACATTTATACACACTTAAACACACACTACACAAATGGAGTAAACCAGTACCGTGAGACAGGCAGTAAGCCCGTCCAGCTCTATGCCAAGCAGGTCAGGGGCCCAGTCCCAACCCATCAGTACCAGGAAGACAGAGAATGCAGAATAATACACATATACAACATGTTCAGAAGTGAGTGTCACAAAGCTGTAAGATGAGCATCTTTGATTAGGAAAAGAACAACCAGACACACAACAATCTGATAGGAGCACCTCTTCAAATAGCAGCATATAACTCATGTAAATATGTCATTTTGACCCAGGGACAAACTTCTGGCACTTACAAAGCAACTAAGAGAAATGATAAACAGATATGCAAGTGAAAATAACAATCAAACGACAGTTTATTATAAATCTGTGTCAGTGTATCCCCCTCTGTTTATATCTTATTCAAAAGTGACAGAATTAGGCTCAATAAATTTTCATGATCACTTCCCAAGTTTTGTATAAACAGAAGCTGCTTGTTTCGTGCATATCAACTCCAAATGATCTTTTAGCCAGCAATCCATATTAAAACAATTGAACTTTTGGGGTGCTGGTTTGGCAGAGTGGTTAGCAACCAGGCCCCCCATGTATTTGTTTCTGCTGGTCCAGGTTCAAATCCCACCTGTGACCAGTTTGCAGAGTGTCTTCCCCTACTCTCTCCCCCTTTCACAAGCCTATCCACTGTCTCTCTCCTATCAATAAAGGCACAAAATGCCTAAAAAATACATAAAAAAACAATTGAACTTCCTCACCCTCCAATTAAGAAGTATTGTTTGTTTAACTGAAAGAAAAGCTAAATCTAACAAATGCTGAAGTTACTCTTTTTGTACTTTTTTCTACAATAAGTAGACCCACTGCTGGTCATAGTGGAACATTAATATTAAATAATGTGCACAGAAAATCTCTGACACTTAACCAAAATGTCTGTGTCTCTGGGCAATCTCTGGTTATCCCACACCCATGCCAACACTTATCTGGAAAAATAACGGCTCATTTTCTTGGCAGAGGTATTGTTTCTAAGATTTGTAGATTATAATGCTCTACTTTTTCTAAATGTGAGGCATCCATAAAGCACAATGAGAGAAAGATTTTAGCCTACATCTAACAGCAGACCTATGGAAAGCTATCTTGAGTCGTTAAAATTATCTCTATAAATGTGTAAGGTACAAATTTTTTAATTCGAGATTTGGTTACGTAAATGTTAAGAAGAAAGAAAACAGTCATTTAACACAGACTTACCAATAACTGAAAAAGAACAGGCTGAAGCACGGGGCTTATTTTTGCCTGTCCTGTACAATCCAAGCTAAATTTCACATTGAAGGAAAAATGTGAAATCCTTCCTTAAATCATAATACCGTACATGTGTTAAAACTGAAAACATTAATTACTTTGAGATCTTTCTGAAATTTAAGAGTTGTACATCATTTTAAGTCAAAAAGCCAAATTTGAATCCCCAAAACAGAAACACTTGTATTTAATTTATATCCAGGCTTTTCATCTTTCAAATATAAGCACAACTCTTAAATTATATTTTCCTTCTCTTAGTTTAAAAAATGTTCGAGTACAAGCAGGAAGATTTTTACTTCATGCAAATAAAAATCTCAGTTTTTTTAGATGAACAGTGCCTTTAAATTTAACATAGAAGATCCAATAAAACTAATAGCGGGTTCCAGATATCGAACTTTATGGATTATTGTCATTCTCTTTTCTGTTTGAAAGAGCAATATGTAACTTCACTAAAACCTTTTACCTACTAGAAAAGTGACACGGTCTTCACCCATATTGTGATTTTCACCATAAATATCAGTCCTACCTTTATATTCATCTACATATTTAGATTCCTTTACCATGAAAACATACCATTAGCAATTGGATTCTTAAAGATATCTGTTTTAGTTCAGTAGTTATTAATGAAAATCACATTTTTTTGTCATGGCGGTTTTCTTCTGGATCTAGCTCCAAAGTTTTTGAAGAAACAACAAATCCGATTGAACACTCCAGATTCCACAGTATCTTGACTATATTTTGGTGTTTGTTGCAAGTCTATGTCTTTATTTGTTCCCTTGCTATGGTGAAGATTCCAAGGATATCTAAATTTCTCTTGTTCTGGATCAGAGAATCCAGAATTTTTCTAGGATCCAGATCAGTCTTTGATATCTTGTAGAACCTGTTGGAAACTTGTCCTTTACTTTTTTCCAAATGCCCTGACTATTTTTAGTGAAGTAATATGCACAGTGCCGAACATGGTCCTATCTCGCCATGTTAAAGAATCCTTTAAGAAATTCCTGGATCCAGACGGTGATCTGGATCACTCCCAAAATCAAATCATTTGTTCCTTGTCCCAGTCCGAACCAAAATCCATCCATAACTTTGTGAGTCATGTTGCGAACAGAGAAACAAACTAACTAACAAACAGACTCTGGCAATAACATAACTTCCTGGTGGAGGTAATAACTCTGCCTAACTCGAATAAACTTTTAAATGAAGCTTTTGTTCTTCTCTGCTCCACAGGTTTCTGTATCCAGGGCCTGGTCAATTCTTACTGCATCAGGTGTAACAAAACGAGCCACAGCCCTTTATCCTGTCAACAATAAGCAGCCTATTAATACTCTTTTCATGCTCTTGAGCAAAGTGTCACGTTACAAAATATTATACGCCCAAAGGCAGAACCTGATATTCAGCTGAAATAATGAATCAAAACACTGCACAGAGTAGAGTCATCAGACCAGGCCTTCATGCTGTGAGGGCAGTCAGAGATGAAGTCAGATTTATACCACAATAGAGGCAGCTTCAAAGATTTTATTTTCATTTTTATAATTTGGAATCACACATAAATGACAACAGTGCAATGAGTGGCAAACATGCCTCTTGTAAAGGGACAATGTGGAGATTTTAAAGATGCTATGAGGAGTTTCTAAGTAATTGCAAAAAGTCTCACTTTTAGATATATGCCTGATGGAAATACACACTTTAAGATGAGTTTTATAGCATCAAAATAGGTTATCTATAAATGCTATTCCTTAGCTTCACGGTCGGGTCGGACAGGGCTGGACTGGCCTGGATACTCAACTTCGGGAACGAGGCAATTAAAACTAGAGCAAATTTATATTCTTGGGACACGTCTTAGAGCACCGGGCTGTAAGTAGAGATATATAGCCGGCTACAAAACTACGATACTAAGTTTTCCAAAAATTGCTTGTTGTCACATATCAAAAACTACCGCTACGTAACTAGAAAGAGATAAATTACCTCGTCGCTTTGCATCCTGTAAGTTGCTGAAAAAAGAAGTTGTAAAGCAATGCAGAGTTCTGAGGAAGGTCTGAGATGCATTCATTAGCATCACAACAAACACACGCTTTGGTTTGGATCACGTCTTTTGGTGCGTTCCAGTTGTGGTCAAAAGTAGGAATTTCCGAGTTTCAAGTAGGAAACTGCAACTGGAACGTCCCCCGAAGTCGGAATTTCCTACTGGGAACTCTGTGAAACCTCGCCACCCCGAGTTGACAGTTGAAGATGGATGCCCCCAGTGTGAACAGTTATTTAGCTCCTGTAATAATCAATTTATTTGCACTTCTGACTGGGGTGTGTCGCTCTAGATCAGCTGTATACATAGTATTGTTAGACTTATATTTACAAAAATGCTGCCATAGTGATAATCACATTCTTCATGTGATATTTGTGAACAACGACGCTAACAACAGCTAACAACAGCCTGGTAAATCAGCATGTTTTTTTCCGACTTCAACTGGAACGCCGATAAGTCGGAGATGATGTCACTCCCAGTTCCGAGGTCACTGGAATGCAGCATTATGACAGTCGCTGTGCGTGCTCATGGGTAGCAGAGTCTTAATGTCGCCGGGAATAGATTCTCCTCATAGCACCTTTAAACAGTGAATTAACAAAACCATTTATAAAACAGACTAAATAAACAAAAACTACAAAATCTAAATCACATAAAAGTCAGACTAATACGGTAGCTAGCAGACAGTGTTCATACCCAAGAGTTAGAGATAAATACATTTTAAGAGAGGGTGAAAACATCCTGGAAAAGTCCTGGAAAATGATTTCCAGACAAGAGTGGGAACCCTGACCTTTTATTTTGATTTTCTGAAGTCTAGACTAACCTAAGAATTGCCCACAGCAGTATTGTAAAGGGTATAAACCTCCTGGAAAAGTCCTGGAACCCTGATCTGACTTGAGCAAAGAATTTCCTATCTGTGTTAACACGGAGTGGGTAAAGTCCCACAGAGACTTTCATGTCCTTCAGGTCTATTAAAGTTAGTGAGTGCCTCCCCCCCTGACCTCTCTGACCCTGAACTGTAAACTAAACTGAGTCTTAAACTCTCCAGGGAGAGCAAGATCGCCTCCTCTGAGAAGATGAGGATCGGTGGAACAGCCGAGATGGCCTGGATGCAGATCTGCGACCCCACCGACAAAGAGAAGGGCCACTACTCCATCGAGATCTCAGACGGGGAGAAGACCTACTCAAGGACTTTTGACCTCTCCGGACAAGGTAAACAACAAAACCTTTAGTTTAACACTCTCATATTCACAAGTCTCTCTAATAAGTATACAGATGTAATTTTATTCAATTAATGTTAGGGATGGGAATCAAAAACCAGTTCCAGTGGGGAATCGTTAACAGCTCCAAAAAGAATCGATATCATGAGTCTTTTTTGCTAATCAATTCCCTTATCAATTCCTTCACTGACAGGGTTCAGAAGCGTCAGAATTGTGGTTTAATTTTTGCAAAAGGCGCCTACTGCCCAACCTTAAGTGAGTGGAAACACCAGCAGAAGCAGTTATCAATGCTGTGACGTGTGTTTGACGTTGTTGCCACTGAAAATCTGCAGGAATCAATTAGGGAATCGTTAAAGAATTAGATCGATTAGCAGGATTGTTAAAAGCACTGGTATTGATGAAATCTTAAAATTCCCATCCCTAATTAATGTTCTTCGTTTTAGCTGCAGGTTTTTAATTTCTGCTCTTTAACTGATTTTTCAGCTACTCAGTCACGTTCACTTTTATTTTTCAGCCTACACTGATGCCTATGAAGAATACCTCAGACTTAAGTAAGTACAAAACTCTGATTGTAGATGTGAACATGTCAATTATATTGTTGTGTTTTCTTTGTTTCAAGTATTCAGAAGGAAATTGGTCGATTTCCCTTTAATTTTGAAGCTCCATCCAACTGGAATACCTCGCCTTATTCTCTAAAATCTGTCATATCTTTTCATCCCTTCAAGAAATCCCTTTTTGTTCATTTACAAAAGCCCTCTTCTGGCTTCTGATGAACTTCTGACGACAATATTGATCTGTGTTAAACTCTGGTTAAATTATATTGTATTGATGATAAAAATATAACATGATGGGTACATACAGTATTAGGGCTGGGTTTAGAAAATCTATTTAATCAATTTGAATTGATTTCCCTTTAAATGGTTCATAATCGATCCATAAAATCCAAAGATCGATCTTTTAACTTGGGTAGTTTTTTCTTCATTAGACTTGCAGATAAGCAGCTTGTGGTATCAACCCTGCTAGCCTCGCGTGATCAGCGTTTAGTGCTGCTTTAAACTGAACAAGATCTTGTGAGATGTTACTGCAGTCAAACAAACATGGAGGAAGCGAGTAGCACTATAGGGACACCACCAAGTTTAAAAGCTGATGTTTGGACGTACTTCAGATTTAACAAGCATTAAGGAAAAGACGAGTTGGACAAAAAACAAGTAATATGCAGAATATGCATTAATGTTAGGCCTGTCACCATAACACATTTTGCTGGATGATAATTGTCAAAAAAATTATTGCCGATACACGATATTATTGTCAATGCTATTTTAAAACATTATTTTTTCATTAATGTAATCATATGTCATAATACATTGAGTACACTGTATCTATCAAAAGCAATAAACTTTAATTTCGTCAGAGTATTTAACTGTAATTGGAAGGTCAAGAGCTTTTTAATAAAATAAATTAATAAACAATCTAATAAATTCAACAATTAAAAAAAAGAGAAAAAAAAAAGAAAATTAAATGAACTTTCTTTTGGGAAAAATTGCATGTAAATAATTATTATACTAATGAAAAACAATAATAAATAGACCCTGTCTCTGTAAAGTTGAAAAAAAAAAAAACTCATCCTCTCATTCAGCCTGTTTGGTAGAAAGAGAGGAGGAAAACAAACACGCATGCACATGTCTATTTATCGAGGCCAACAAACTTATCAAGGACGTTTTTATTTATCGTGCAGTTAATTGATTTATTGATTCGTGTGGCAGGCCTAATTAATATAGATCATTAATATATGATTAAAGAAAATGCTTTGGGTTCAGTTCTTAATGTAAAAACAATTTTTAATAATGTACCAGGTCAAAAGGTCAGTTTTTATCACATCGATTTGAGACCTTGTAATATCGAATGGATCCAGAAAATCTGAATCGATACCCAGCCCTAGTAAATATTACCATTTATTTATATTTGTGAATGTATGGTGGAGGTGGATAGGGGGACCGTTGGGCCAAATGTGTGCAGATGTTATTGTTTTATAATGTGTTGTTCTGTTGTATAATGTTCTGTCTTGTTTTTGCATATTTTGTAAATTAATGTATCACTGTCTTATTTATTTTTTTAGCTTTGTTTCTGTGTGTATGTTAAGGACTTCCTTGATAACAAGATGATTCATCTAAAGGGACTATCCTTCAAACAATTAAATAAATATTCAGGTTTTATTCACAATACTGATGCTGCTTTTTCTGTTTTACAGGGCAGCTGCATTTGCTGAGAAGAGTAAGTATTTCTTTAAATGTGAATTTATCTGCCTCAGAAATGTGGGACTTGAATCTGTTAAAGGGATTCGCCAACATTTTTTTGTTTTCATGTCTTTCCTCACTCTGAGCCCAGATCATAAATCTGTTTTCGTCACATTTTTAAAATGTTCTTTCATTTATCTGTAGCATCAAATTTGTTGAATATAAATGTATTAAAGGTAAACCCTTTGAGATGAAGGATCTCATTTTCAAGAGGGGCCTAATGTCTATGTGGTTTTATTTATTTTTATTTTATTTTATTTGCACCATAAATTAGAAACAGCTACAATGGCATAGAAAAAAAATACAAGATAGCACTGGAGAGGTGAAAAAACAAAACAAAGTGGGCTTATCCAAGATACCTCCCCAAATAGTTAATAATAAAAATATAAGAAGAAAAAGAAATAAAATTTAATACAATGAAATAAACTCAAAATAACTCGACAACAAACAAACAAACAACAAGCAAATGAATTAATTATGAATGAGAACAAAAAGAAGCTTTGGGATCTTGATGTGTTAAATATGACTTTAGTCTGAACTTAAAATTGGTCAGAGATGTTTTTGTTAAATGATATGAATTCCAAATTAAAGAACCTCTGTAAGTAAAAGAAAAATGACATTGTGAAGTACGGCAAAAGGGAGTAAGAAGTTTAATGGCATGTCTTGTATTGTGCGAATGAATATGAGAGTTGATTGTAAGAAAATACATAAAAGATTCTGGGAGCAAATGTGGTAGATGAATATATTTATAAATAAATATACAAGATTGAAGAGTATTAATATCATAAATGGACAATAAGTTCAGCTTTTTAAATAGAGGGGCAGATGGAGATAAAAAATTAGAAGAGGTGGCTATGTGGTTGTGGAGATAGTTATGGATGAATAATCAATACAACCGTGGATAGAGACATCAATCTAATCTTAACATGAATATCTAAAACCAATATAATCTAGAGAGGAATGATGCAGCTACCTAACTAACTGCCATTAAAATGATTTAGCGGGTCAAAAGTATGAAGTTAAGTAAATGATTATTTCTGTTGATGGTTGATGCAGGATAGAGCCCAAAATATTTGCCATTAACTGCAAACAAGATTTTGTAAGTTGCACCAAAAAAGTATTTTTTTCAATTTAAGATCAGGATGCAAAAATGAGTACACCCCAATCAGAGGGGTGGAAGCAAAACTACATTTTAGTGATCATATTACTCTTGTTTTTGTGTTATGGGAAAAAAAAAAGTTACGTTAAACTCAGCTTTGCCAAAACTTTGGAAATTCTTCTTTTGTTCATTTAGATATCCATTATCCTGTTCAGCTCCTTTTTTAAGCCTTCTGCTTGAAAGTGACATAATCAAAGAAAAGAGTGAATCTCTGCAACCACAAGGTCTATTTGAATTATTCTGGTGTCATAATAAAGTAACACTTGAGAGATTTGTCCAGTGTGAACATTACTTCTGCCAAGTTTGAGTCTGATAAAGTGATGCAGAGCAAAGTTAGAGAGGTTTTACTACAGAGTGGTCAGGCCCAATCTTGGCACAGTTTGGCTCCATTAGTCCCATTTGACATTTCTGATTTACCAAACTTTATATTTCACTTTTATGTCACTTTTGATGTTCATTACACCCAATTACATCAGTTTTTATCTTTTTCTGCTTAGCCGTGGCTGTTTTTGACTGTTTTTGAAAGGAATACTGAAAAAATAAATACTTTTTCCCCTTTCTTTTTGAAAAAAAAAAATCAGAACTCTACATTTTCCCGATCAAAGAAGTCTATACAAAGCAACCCAAGTTTGAATCAAAGTGAAACAGATTTCTTTATTTGAGATTTCATTTGCTTGGTGTTGACGTTGTTTTTGTTGTATGTAAAATGTTTTATGTGGTTGTGTAGATGAAAATATTTGTTTAATTTGATGTGTAACATGTCTGTATTTCTACTTGAATGGTTCACTTTATCTTACGCTTTTGTTGGAGTAACCAAAATAGGGTACTTAGGTTAATACTTTACATTTAATGGGGGTGTACTTATTCATGCTCGGCATTGTTTGTGTGCTGTTGGCAGGAAGTTCTGTGTATTTACTTTACTGATACCTCTAAGGTTAATGTCAGGAACTGACATGATAATGAAATGGGGCTAAAGTAAAGTAATTGTAGCTGCAGTTACATCACAGAGATGTTGCTCAGAAAGCCTTCAGGCCTCACTGTGAGCAGATTTCAAACTGGACGGAGAGTTATTTGCTCCGAAGGCAAAGTACAAACGAGCGTTTGTGTCTAAAAGTTCAAAGTTTTAAAGCTTAACATTCCTCCACTATCTGCAGAAAATCTTGACCTTGTTAAATCTGCAGGTCTGTCATTGTTTCACAGAGCAAACAGAGATGTTCCCGAGACTGTAGATTTGACTTTCTGTAGTAACGTGACGCCCGTTTGTCTCCTCAGACCGCGGCAGAGTGGTCGGCGGCCTGCCTGATGTCGTCACCATCATGGAGGACAAGGTGAGGATGGATGGTCTCAGTGTGATGGAACTGATGTGTAATTCAGTTTATTAAATTCATCAAAACAGGGAAAATGTTGTGATAAACAGGCTCAAAGTGCTGCAGCCTGTTAGAAACACTGGAAGGAAGGACAGAAGAACAGTAAATGTAGAACTGGATGGAAACCAAAACTCTAAATAATTAAAGAAGGATTTAATGTTTAAGTCGTCACAGGTTAAACAGCCGAGGGCTTGAGCTGTTCAGCCCGAACAACATTCCTGTAAATCAGAAGAAAATGTTTAAAATTGAGCTGTCACTGTTTGTGAGAAATGAGGACACCATTAGGCACGAAGGAACAGAAAGCAGAAAGAGCGGCGTCATTTCAAAGCATTAACACATCACACACGTCAATAACTGATGATCAAGTCGACTTTTCTGGTTCAAGATTGAAATATGAATCTAAGAACAGGAGACCAAACATATTTAATAAAAATTAAACAGACTCTCTCCTTAACAGTGCTCCCACAACCGTACTGTACTAATGTGATCAAACATTTTAATATTAATGATCATATTTACAGCAGAGGCCTTAACATTAGGAACAAGAAGACATAATCTTGAATACATTAAATGTAGTTCTAGTTTGGTTTAGTTTATTTAAGATAACTTTATTTATCCAAAAAGGCAATTCTGTTTTTGCAGTCCACCCAGACTATACATAAACTGTATCTACAAACAGAGACAACAATAAATGAAATATAAATAGAATATATTCTCCAGATTTAAACTTTTCTTTATCCAGTTTTAGTTGGGGTTTTTTTCACATCTTTTCAAGCTTTCTGCTCTTCTTGTAATGATGTTTTTGTTGTATGCAAGAGAGGAACTACTGGCTGTATTTGCTATTTTTTGGTTTATTAATATATTTTTCTTCATTGATGATGCTCGACAACATGCAACATGGCCAAGACTACAGTAGGGCTGGGTGTTTCCAGCAACCTCATGATGTATCCTAACACTCAGGCCACGATACGATATTCATCCGGATACATATAAATTCAACACTGACTACGATTTTAACAGAATTCCAGACAGGTTTTGGTTTTTATTGCAAGAAAAAGAAGAACAAAGAAAAGTTTTAAATGATTCTGCAACTTAAAAAAACTTAAATTCAGGTCCTCAAAGATGGACAGAGCATGTGCTTCATCATGTATTGGCTTTTAATTTGAAGTGTGCTGTTGTTAAAGGGATAGTTCAGTTTTTTTTAAGTGGGGTTGTAGGAGCTCCATATGGCCACTAAGTACATTATTGCAGCAGGAAGTTCTCTCCTCTTCCTCAGTAAGCCACAGTCTGTAAGAGTCTGTGACGCAGAACCATCCACAAACAGGAAGTATCGTACCTGGAACAAAGGCTATTTTCACCACCTACACGAACTCCCATCAAAAAATAAGACCACAGTTTAAGAGTATGCTACCTAGAAATGTTTTTTAAGTGAATTAACTTGTCGGAAAATAAAGTTTATCTGGAACTTACCAACTCACATCATGTTTTCTTCCGTGCAGTGCTGCTGCGAGCCACGCAATGCTAATACATACAACAGTATTGGTTTTGTGTATGTGAGAGAGAGAAAGACACACAAGTAATAATAACTTTATGTTAAATAATAAATTTATTGATATAGCAGTTTTTTAAACAGAAGTTTACAAGCAACAAACAAAGTACAAAAATTATAGCACAAGGAAAGAAAAACCGAACGCTCAGTTGAAAGGCACTTTACAGAAAGACACAAAAGACACTAACAAGGAAAGTTCATAAGAGAGATCCAGACTTTGGGCCTCTGGATCAAAGGCCCTTTCCATTTGTCATAGGAACCCAAATAACGCAGGAACCATGCAACATAAAACAGTAGTCTTCGATGTCTTGGTAAACAACTTCCTCTACTCTGAAGATCATTATTACTTACTTTGAGGATAAACTGTCATTAGTTCCTTCAGGTTTGGGACGTTTCTTTCAGTTTATCTTCTGGAAATTGAAGAATCTCTGCAAAACTCCAGGATTCAGGAGACTAGGAAAATCTGTGTGAATGGAACTCCATCATCGCTGTTGTATTCACTCTTTTTTGCATTTCCTACGCTGTCTCTTCCTTGCACCGCTTAGAGTCAGAGGAAAATAATTACAATACTTGATAAAAGTTACACAAGGCTACAGCTGGCATCTGAAGCTGCGAGCTTGTTATGTATACAACAGCTGAAAGGGAGACAGAGTGATTCAGCAGCTCTGCACGGAAGAATAAGGGTGTTTTTCACATTAGGTTCACTTGTTTCGAACCGTACTGCGACGCCGTTCGCCCCCTTCCCCCTCCGGCTTGCATTCATACTTCCAGCATCTAACTGTGCCCGGGCCCACTTGTGTATTTATTTACTCAGTTTGAAACAGTAGGGGGCGATGTGCACGTAACTGGTTACCAAACCTGCTACGGAGGAGAACGAAGAAGAGGCTACCATGGTAACCATTTCCTACACCAAACTACCAATGTTTACGTTTCGCTCTCTTCTACATTTTCCTTCAAATGTGTTTTTTTTATCTTGTTTGAGACGGCATCAGCGACTTTCTGGACCCTCGTAAATCATCGTACTCCTCAACCAGAATAAACAAGTCGACAAATTGAGTAAGCAAAAGATTCAACCGCGAGATTAACAGGAAGTAATGCATCAAAAGCAGATCGGTTCGGACCACTTTGTTTCACACCAGTGAAACCACACCAAATGTAGGGAGATGGAGTGGATCGAGACCACCCCTTCATGGAGGTCTCAGACCGGCTGATTTGGTGTGCACCAAAGGGCGGTGATTGCATTCACATTGATACTAACGTACCAAACCCTGGGCCAAAACTTCTTTGGTGCGCACTAAATATGGTTGGTGTGAAAACACTCTAAGTGACTTGAGGTGGTAAGTTCCAGATAAACTTTATATTTCTGAAAAGTTAATTCACTTTAAAACATTTCTAGGTAGCTTACTCTTAAACTGTGGTATCATTTTCTGATAGGAGTTCTTGTCAGCAGAGAAAATACCTTTTGTTCTTGGTACAATACTTCACTGTTTGCAGCTGGTTCACAGACTCATACAGACTGTGGCTTACTGATGGAGAGGAGGGAACTTTCTACTGCATCTAATGTACATAGTGGTCATATGGAGCTCATACAGCCCCACTTCAAAAAACCTGAACTGTCCCTTTAACATCTCCCAAAGTGTATTGACAGCCTGTAGGACCATTTGAGGCTGTATCAATAAACTTTTCCTCAAGGTGTGCATGACAATATTTTTCGGTTTCGATATTTTGAGCACAGGCCTAGTCTACACCCACCACGGCTCCTGTTGGTTTATGTTTACATTATTTGCCCCCACCCCCAAACCCCCACCCACCCCACCCTCTCCCCTCAGTCTCTGAGCCTGACCTGCACCGTGTGGGGCGAGCCGACACCTGAGGTCACCTGGTTCAAGAATGAGCAGGAGGTCGCCTCCACCGAGCACACCAGGGTCACGTTCGACGGCGGCAAGTTCGCCAGCCTGGTCATCAACAAAGTCACCCCTGACGACTCGGGCAAGTACAGCATCAACGTGAGGAACAAATACGGCGGCGAGTTCGTGGAGATCACCGTCAGCGTGTACCGACAGGGCGAGAAGATCCCCGAGGCCAAGGTGGGACAAGCGCCCAAAACGCCTGCCGCCACGCCCGCTGCCACGCCTGCCTCCACACCCGTGCCGCCCAAATCCCCAGCTCCCCCCTCCAAGACCCCCACCCCCACCCCAAAGTCCCCGATGTCCATGAAGAGCCCGACCCCAGCCTCCACCCCTGCTTCCACCCCAATCCCCAAGTCTCCAACCCCGACGCCCAAGTCTCCCACCCCCACCCCATCCCGCGGCGTCAAGTCCCCCACCCCGCCCAGATTCATGAAGTCCCCGACCCCACCCAGGAAGTAAAGGGTGGAGCTCCCGGCAGCATGAGTGTGAAACGAAGAGCTGCTGCGATTTCACCCAGAGAGGGGCTTCGCTGCAGCTGCATCATTCAGACAGATTTCACTAAGGTGGAGTCAGTCGACTGTTCAGGGGGGAGAGGAGGAAAAAACAGATAAATCAAGACCAGGGTAGAAGTTTCTGATCGACGTTTGAAGAGCTGAACCTTCCACCTCAGCGTGGAACGCCCGGATGTTTGAGGATGAGTCTGGCTTTGACAACAGAAGCTGCTGTTTCCCACAGTTTTACTGTTTTTTAAGTCGTTATAATCAGTAAAAGTGGAGATAAAACTGTTAGAAAGAATAAAGTTAAACCAGATGTCATCCTTTCAGCTGTGTGAGAGAGTGAGGGTTAAATCTCAGAACCTGGACGAGCAGGTAAACATTGATTTCTGCTCCTGCTCAGTTCAGGTTTCCTCCTCTGATTAGAGGCTACTTTAGTCCAAAGTAGATTTTAAAACTTGGAGATTAAACAGATTTACTTCATGCCCTGGTCTTCGTCTGTCTGTGTCCCCGATGCTTTGTGTTGCAATAAACTTTATCAACCTTATCCTGCTGCTTTCACGAGTTTTCTTTACCTCACACTCCTCACACTACGGCGGGATGTATCCACCGGGAAACTCGGATGTTTGAGCCCAGAGTGACGTCACATGCTGCGCTCCATTTACATCTGGATTGGGAAGAAGGAAACAGGAATGCAGACATCCGAGTTATTACGCTCCTGTTAGTAAGTCAGAAAACATTTTCAATCATATGAATTTGACTTTTATTTCTATTTCGAACATGCATGCAAAGAAATAAAAAAATAATGAAATGCTGTTCACATACATATAAAAAGAATTGAGGTAATTATACACGCTCCAAAAGGAGTAAGACGGAGTAAAAAAAACTAAGTTCCTCCCCTTATTACTGTTCCTCATGGGTCTTATAAAATAAATTCTGCTATTAATGCAAATATATTATACACATGTATATTAACAAATATAATATATAATGAACATGCATATATATAAATACTATATATCTATTGTTAGCCGTTGTTAGCACTCCCTGTAAAGTTAACAAATATCCCATGACAATTGATAATAAATAATATCTTTATTTTGAATGATTGAATTTATTTATTTGTTATGCAGTTTAACATAGTTTCATAACTGAGCATGAATCTGATGTGCTGCACAGAGAGTTTATAGCAAATGATATTTTCCAACTCTTGTCCCTAGTTGGGCCTTTAAATAAGTCAGAAAATGTACAATATTTAACAGCATAAAAAAAAAAAAGTTTACCAAACAACAATAAAATACGTGTTTACAAAAAAACAAGTAATTACATGAACCAGTTTAAAATAAATAAGAAAAACATGGCAAACTAACAATTATTACAGCTCTATATATTTGCTATATTTATATGACATATTTTAAAAAAGAAGTTTACAAAGTGCTTTAACAAACAAAACAAAGGCAGAAAAAAGCAGAATAAAATCAACGATCAGGTCAACAGAGACCACGAGAGTCAAAGGAAAAGGCACAGGGGGTCATGTTTACTAAAACGACAAAATGAAAGAAAATAGAATAAACTGGTGGGATTGCTGATAGCTCTCCATGTCAACATGTACAGATGAAGAACAATGATGGAGAAGGTATTTCATTTATGTATAATGACAAGGAGACAACAAGGCTGTAAATAGATAATAGATTAACAGATACATAGATAAATTTAAGGTGGTTGAATGTTCACAAATGTGAAAATGTAAATAACACTATATCACTTGTGTTAACCCTCTATTGCATGAATTATTACTTAAAAATTGTAAAAAAAATGTTTTGAATGCTTCTATTACTTAAAATGGCCTAAAAGATAAATGAAAAAAAAAATTTAAAAAGTTTAAAGGGGGGGTTGTTGATCAATTGTTGCCATATGGCAACAATATGCAATCGTGGAAAGTACCATAAAATCAACATTTTTGACCGAAAAGGTATTTTACTTAAAACAAGACTCAACATATCTAAGTCATACTCATCCAAAATGAACAAATAAACATTTATACAGTGAAAACATTGTATATTTTCAACAGGTATCTAAAACATCTGCTAATAAAAACACGAAACCTTGAACCTGGCTCAATAAAGTACAATGTATCTTTCTTTATTTTCATTTCATTCAGTTTTTTTTTTCTGTTTCATTTCATCTGATTTCAACTCATTTCAACTGATTTGACCTGATTTCATTATTTTGATCTGATTTTCATTTAGCTGCTCAGGATTAATGAGCTTTTACCTTTTGGGCTTTTTCGAAATCTTATTTTAAATTTCCATTCTTACGTGTGTAATTGTTTTATTTAAGTGTGACCTATTGTCATATTCATCATCACAGGTCTGATGATTTTAATGCCCTTTCTATAAAGTTTGTCTGTTTTATTGTTTTGTACTCTCCCAATTTCCTCTGTACTTGACTCGACATCATTGTAAATGAGGATGCCCCTCAATGATCTCTCGAGTATAAATAAAGGTTGAATGAATGAATGAATGACTTGTGAAAGTCAGCAAAGCAGCTCCTCTCAACATCTGCTAATAGAAACCCAAAACCTTGAACCTGTTTCAATTAAGTTCCAGCTGTCATACTTTTTTTTTCATTTCATCCAGTTGTTGTTTTCTGTTTTATTTCATTTGATTCATTTGATTTTAACTAATTTCAGTTGATTTTGATCTGATTCCTCCTCTAGTTTGACAGTTATTTCTACAGTGCTCTCTTTCCCTCCCCTGTAGAAGTAGCTGGGATGCATCTTGTATGGAGGAAATGGATACTATGTTAAAGATAGCCAGCAACATGCCTTCAATTACAAAATATGAAAAATATATGATGTTATTACTTTTAAAACATAAGCCAAAGATGTAAACAGTCTCAGGATAGCTTCATGCTATGTAAGTGAATGGAACTCCATTAGGTTGTATACACTAGGAATTTTCCATATTTGCATATTGTTGCCATATGGCAACAAATCTGTTTGGGCATATTACAAAAATGTATAACATCAAAATTTAATTAAATGTAAAAAAATAAAGTTTACTTACCCCAGATAGTGATTTAAATTTTTATTTGGTGAAAATACTCCAAAAATTCTAAATAAAAGACAATCTTCAATCAATCAATCTTTATTTGTATAGCGCCAATTCATAACAAATGTTATCTCAAGACACTTTACAATAGAGCATAAAGCTCTTCATTTTATGGATACACATATATGCATAGATACATATATACATATAAAATACACATATACATATATATACAAATATATACATCCAACACTCAACATGAATCCATATAGCCAATCATGGATCCCTCCATCATGGCTCGAGAAAAAACCTTCTGTTAAGCAGCAGGAAATCTTGAATGTGGATCCCAGTCTCATGATGAACAGCAAATCCACACGATGCTGTGTTGGGTGTGAGGGCAAAAGAAGGGAGGTAAGAGGAGACAAGTGGACTAGAATAAGAACTAAAATTAGGGACAGGTTCATGAACCATAGACCTGTCGTCTGATTTATTAGAGGTTAGCCTCTTGAGATGCTACATCTCATTTTCAAGAGGGTCCTCATGTCTGAATGGTTGTGGTGATCATTTTCTAGAAGTATAATCTTAGATATTCTTACTGAAAATAAGAATTTATGGTAGTGATGAACTCATGGGTGCCCAGACCACAAGTGCATCCCAACCATATTTGTCTCCATTAAATATAAATGTGTTAAAGGCCTCTTGAGATGTGACATCCCATTTTCAAGAGGGACTTCATGACTATGTGGATATAGAATCTTGGAGAGCCCAGACAGCTATGTTTGGATGTCAAATGTCCATTAGCAAAAATGATATCCTGGTCATGTGGCCTCATAAATTCTATTTCCTTCAAACTAAAAGCCCCCCTTTCACACCTAAATGTAAAAACATACATTTTATTTCACAGCTTTTAAGAAAAATGAAGATAAAGTAGTTGTTGCCATATGGCCACACAATGCAATAGAGGGTTAATAGCTGTTTACACACTGTTTGTACCCATCTTTAATTGTCAGCTTAGGGTTTGTGAAGATCTTTCGACTTCCCAATAGTAAATTTCAACCTCTATGGACATTTTAGATGAAAATTTACACTTGGAAATCGAAAATCTTAACTTCCCGGTACAACTGGAACGCAGCAACAGCCTCAGGTGCTCTCCACACTGACACTGAAACAGTATGTTTTGATTTATTTTTCATAAACTCGGTATTGTTCCAGTAAATGTGTCCACATTTAATAACTGAAAACACTGTAGTACATGTGCGAGGCCTGCCGGGGTTCCTCACATCCTCGAAAACCTGTCAATAAAACCACCCAAGACTGTTTCTGAAGGTTTTAAACGAATTTTTTCCCTCTTAAATCAGAAATCAGTTTACTTCAAATTATAATTCCGAAGAGCTTAATTGGGATTAATGTTGTGTGGTATTATTTCATTAAAAACATTACAATTAAAGGGAAAAATCGTTCTGTTAAAAATGAAAGTTTTGAAAGTGATTTTACATCATGCCTTCTGTTCATCCAAAGCAACATCAAAAATACATTATTGACCTAGAAGACACTAAAAACATGAATCAAGTCAGAAGCAGTTAAACCAAAACAACTCATTAAAGCCAATACAACGGTTGAAAAGGGACTGTGAGGAGTTTCTCAGTAATGACAAAAAGTCTCACTTTTAGATATTTGCCTGATGGAAATACACACTTTAAGATGAGTTTTATAGCATCAAAATAGGTTATCTATAAATGCTATTCCTTGGCTAAGAGGTCGGGTTGGACAGGGCTGGACTGGCCTGGATACTCAACTTCGGGAACAAGACAATTAAAACTAGAGCAAATTTATATTATTCAGACACATCTTTGAGCACCGGGCTGTAGGTAGCGATATATAGCCGGCTACAAAACTACGATACTAAGTTTTCCAAAATTTGTTTGTTGTCACACATCAAAAACTACCGCTACGTAACTAGAAAGAGATACATTACCTCGTCGCTTTGCATCCTGTAAGTTGTTGAAAAAAGAAGTTGTAAAGCAATGCAGAGTTCTGAGGAAGGTCCGAGCTGCACTCATTAGCATCACAACAAACGCAGGCTTTGGCTTGGGTCATGTCTTTTGGTGCGTTCCAGTTGTAGTCAGAAGAAGGAATTTCCGGGTTCCGAGTAGGAAACTGCAACTGGAACGTCCCCAGAAGTCTAAATTTCCTACTGGGAACTCGGTGAAACCTCACCACCCCGAGTTGACAATGGAAGTTGGATGCCCCCAGTGTGAACAGTTATTTAGCTCCTGTAATAATCAATTTATTCACACTTCTGACTGGGGTGTGTGGCTCTAGATCAGCTGTATACATAGTATTGTTAGACTTATATTTACAAAAATGCTGCCATAGTGATAATCACATTCTTCATACAACAACGCAGGGCGTGCTAACAACAGCTAACAATAGCCTGGTAGATCGGCATGTTTTTTTCCGACTTCAACTGGAACGCCGATATGTCGGAGATGATGTCACTCCCAGTTCCGAGGTTACTGGAACGCAGCATTACGACAGTCGCCGCACGTGCTCATGGGTAGCAGAGTCTTTATGTCGCTGAAAACATATTCTCCTCATAGCACCTTTAAAATAGGATTTTGTGTTTTTAATAGAATCAAATTATTCAAAAATTATACTTTAAGCTCTGTGGTATATCTGTTCATTCATTATTATCAATATTTCATCATCACTTGAATCTCGGCTCAAACATTTTTTGTGTTCCTTTTTGCATTTGTAATATGAAAAATCGTAAACTTACACATTATGTTTAACTAGGTGCAAGCAACGTGTACCTCACAAAGATGGTAAGTAAATGTACATTCCTTGAAATGCACTAAAATTGTAATATACAAACTTTTTTTATTGAATCTAAAGTCCACATGTCCAAGTCTGACCATTGAGTAATTTTTAAAAAATCCTTTTCAGAGCGGTGTTAATTTTGTTGACTAATTATTTTTGTCAGTTTTTGTGAACAATGATTTTTAGACTGACGAAAACTAGACAGCAACTATTTAAAACAAGTGCACATGGACAAAAACTAAAAACTTGTTCCTGTTCATTTATACATCTAAACTGCACTAGCATTCAGTAAAGGTTTATTAGATGTTTCATTTTATCCAAATGTAAAACATGAAAAGGAAATTCAAGGCAACATAGATTTATATTTTAGTCGACTAAATTTGCAGTAGATTTCATCGACTAAAATGTGAAATTTCATCAACTAAAACAAGACTTACATTAAAATAATTTAGAAGACTGAATTAAGACGTAAACTATAAGATATTTCAGGCAAAAGACTGCTTCAGATCTCACAGTGTCTCCATGTTCTCACATTAAAAGTACTTTAATTCTATTTTTATAAATTATTATTACATAAAGAATATTCAGAATTACAGAGGAGGTTGTTTCTGCGAGCTCCATGGATTATCTTGTTGTTTTTAGTGTTTCTTTACAGACGTTTATGCTCTGTGGGTAAACACTGTGTGTAATTGCTGGTTTCCAGGTTGAAACAGGTAAACAGAGCTGCTCCTGAGCCTGCTGCTCAGGTGAGCATGAGGTGGGCGGGGCTTGTTCCAGTGAGTGGAGCAGGTACGACCAGATTCTAGTTTGAACAGTCAGTCTCAAATCCACACCTTCACAGAAACGGAGCAGTTTCACTTTGGTGTTTTTAAGAGTTTCAGGCCTGAGAGGAGGAAAACATGACATGAGGTAAGACTCTCTCTGGTTATTTTATGTTTTTTCTTTACAGTCACGTTTTGTTGTTTATTTTTTCTGTAGATGAATCAGAAATGTTATGAGAACTTCTTTAAAGATGCACCCACTAACTGATCACTGCAAGAAATCCTCAAACTACAGACTTTGCTGCAGGGAAAATCTTGTTTGATAAAAACAGTGGCCCTTTTAGAGATTTGTTCACTGCATTGTATAAAATATTGTAACAGATTTTTACACATGAATAGGTATATACCCATCCTTTCATGTTTTATTAAGCACATTTTCCACAGAGCCAAAGTCCTGTTTTACAGTAAAATGCAGAAAAAAGGGTTCAAATATATAAGACTAAAATTTTCAGGCATTAACTTTGAACCACTCTTAGCAGGCTAACAATCATGTGAATTAAACAAAACACAGAAAGGAAGAACTTAATAGATTACAAATACAGAAGTGTATTTTTATTTTCAGATTTCTCATAACCACAAACATAACTCTCAAAGATCACCTGGTCGTGCAGGTTACTCCTCAAAAATAAACTTGTCTGGACATTTAAAGTAATCCCCTTTGATTGACTCGTCCCTGTTTTTAATCGAGTCTGCAGCTGAGCGTGTCCCTCAGGTGAGCCGAAGAGACAAACCTGTCCTTAACAAAACAAACCTGTGGGAGCTTCACACTCTCACAGGTTCAAACTGACGGAAATTTGCATATTCTGCCATGAACAAGGAGAAGAAAGCATGCGTGCACATTCATTTTTCCACAAGTTTGAGTATTAACAACAAATAGCCAAGTAGTTCAGTGTTGCAAACATAGATTAAAAGCAATAAAGGTTCTAAATTATTGATATTACAGGCTTTCTTCAGACCATTTATTTGTTTACATTTAATATGACAGTCAGATAATCCATGTCCACGTTTGTTTGTGCATGTTCCAAATAAACATTCAATCATTCATTCATTTCTTGAAAAATATGTGAAAATAAAATTATTTATTCAGTAATTTGTAGATAAATTCTATTGATGTATCTATTTTTCTGATAAATAAGACATTGTAATCAGGCTTATCTGGATTCTTTCTGGAGTTATTGGTCTTTATTTATGTATGTCTTTTCTTGTAAAAAAAAAAAAAGTAGATGAAAGTATCCCAGGATTTAAATCCATCCTGTAAAAACAAATTTTTTGCGGTTTAGTTACGTACGCATTTCTTTTTAAAAAATTATATTAAGGTTAATCGTGGTCTAAAAATAGATAAATTAACATAAGAAGGTAAAAAAGTGAGTCACAACAAGCACAAAGGACCATTTAGTGTTGCTGAGGAGTTTATCTGATGACTGTAGGCAGAGGCAGGCTAAAGGTGCGTTCACACCGGACACTACCTGTACTACCTCGGCGATCACTCTCCATTCAAAGTCAATGTACAGCCGCGATGGGGCGGGGCTAACCCTCCCGCGACGCGACAGCCGGCGACAAGACGACCGCTTCACTCTTCGCGTGATGTCAAAGTTAAAAAAAAGTTGATCTATTCAGGCGATGTCGTGTGTGGCTGTGTGGCATCAGCCAATCAGCGGTGTGTGTACGTGTGACGGTGCCGTTATTCATCCGGACTACAGGGCAGATGACTTCCTTCTAGGTAGAACTAATCTCAGTGAGGACATTTGCAGACAGACCGCGGTAAACTCACAGAGGATGCTGCTGCATCATCAGCTGCAGAGTTTTGTGTCTGATAAGTGAGTGAAAAGGATACAGCTGGAATAATGTCCAGTTATACATCCTATTATGTGATATATGATATGATCGCGGTAAAACTCGAGTGGACGTGACGTCACCGATCGATGGCTGACACCAACGGCGACCAAACAGGTATTTATAGACGCGCGACGCTACATCAGTGGGCGACGCGACTTTGGTAGCTGGGTCGCTTGCGGTGTGAACGCTCCTTAACACTACGCATTGACTTTCAATGTTTCAGCTAAGCTAATCAGACTCAGGAGTGAGGCAAGACAAAAAAAATGTTGGCGTGTCCCTTTAAGTTCTGATGCTGTGAGCTTTGTCCAGCACTGGTGAAGGTGTTAGATAACTAGGTAGAGTAGAGTGGTCTGTCCAACCCTCCTCACAAAGAGAAAAACAGATCAAAAATAAAAATAATTCATATTATTTTTTAAAAATGCTGTTATCTGAATCTACAAATAAATCAGATCAGAACAGATATTTAAACATAATCTAAAAACTCATTTTTTCAGCCTGGTTTTTATGCAGAACTTTATTAATCGTTAAAATAATTATTTATATTTCTTTAACGATTATTATAATTATGTCTGAGTTGCAATTCTTATCTTACCTCATAATTAAATTTTAGTTTAATATTTTCTTGTCTGATGTTGTATTCCGTTTTTAATATTTGCTTCTATATCTTGATATAGTTTTTAATCATTTTAGATTTAATTTTTATTTTTTTTATCAGGAAAGAGAGCAGGTAAATAACAGAATACATACACATAACAATTAAGATTTTTCGTTTTTCTTTAAATGAACAGATAAACAAAGTTAACATTTTCCCTGTGCCAGGTAAATCAATAATATAAGATTAAAGAAAACTCAAAATTATTAAATATGAACAACTCATTGAACAAAACATACTTAAAAAAAGACAGAAATTTAAAAAAAAACAGATGAAAATTTCTGCATTAGAAGTGATCTATTAGAGAATATTGATTAAACAAAGAAAAATAACAGAAATGAATAAAATCCAGTATCAGATTTAATCTTTTAACATGTTTTTTTTTTATTTAATGTATTTTTAGGATTTTATTTGTCTGTTTTTTCTTGTTTTCATTGCTTTGCTTTTTCTTGTATCTGTCCTTCTAAATTTTATCATTTATTTTACTTTAGCTTCTGTGGCGTGCGTTAGTCTCCAAACTCTTCATTACACCTACAGTGGAATTATACTTCGTAGATGAACCTCTGCTGAGTGTTTATTTGCTAAGTGGTTGAAAGAAAGTGATATCATTATTTATATATGTGTATGTATATACATATATATATATATATATATATATATATATATATATATATATATATATATATATATATATAGATATATATATATATATGCATGTGTATAAATATGTGGGTATGTATATAAATAAACTTTGATCTGAGCTAAGATCACTATTAGTCACACCTGATGGACAGGTTTGAGCCTCGAAACATCAATAAACATGTTTTTGTATATTTATCTAAGTTAACAGCCTTGAACTTTCTGCAGGTGAAGCAGAGCTCTGACATCCATGGAGTCCAACCTGTCCTGTCTGTCTTCTCTGAAAGAAGACGACAACCCGCTCTATGTTCAGCCTCACTATAAGGAGACTTACCGGTTAGCCATCTATGCCCTGCTCTGCGGGGGCAGAGAGGCCTACGAGGAGTTCCTCCGGGCCGAGCAGATCAGCCACTTCCTGTCGGATGAGGAGATTCGCTTTATTCTGGAGAATGGAGAACTTTTTTCTGTGGACGACCAGGAGGACGAATCAGAGGAGAGGAGGCTCACAGAGGAGAACGGAGCCAGGACGTCCACGTATTTCCCCACAGAGTCGGACGAGGAGGTGCCGGACCTGGACCTGGGCTGGCCCGAGGTCTCTCTGGAGGGGACGGACACCAGCATCAGCCTGCTGTTCCAACCCCCGAGGGAGAACACGCCAAGTATCAAAGAGGTGGTCCGTAAGCAGATCCAGGAGGCCAGGCAGGTGAGGAGGAAACACTTAAAGGGATACACCCATTTTTTTTGTTTGTTTTCATGTCTCGCCTCACTCCCAAGTCCATGACAAGCAGATAGATGCCATTCTTTCAACTGTGCATGCATACTGCTAATTATCTTAGCTCAAACACTGGAAGTCAATGGGTATGTATGTCAATGCGATGTGCTCCAGTGATATGTCTAAAAATATTTCAGGCCATAAAACTGTGACTTAAATCAAGTTAAAAGGAGGTCACAGTGCTGTGCATGGAAAAGGCCTCAAAAATTTGGATTCTTTATGATTCATTTTGTTTTAAATTGATATGCCAACTTTTATTTTGTTTTTGCGTCTTGCTTCACTCCCGAATCCATTACAAACTTTTCTTTCCACTGTGTGTGCACTATCACCCAAAGCTTATTAGCTTAGCTCAAACACTGGGAGTCAGCGGGTAGTGTTAGCCTGCCTCTGCCTACAGTCATCAGATAAAGTTTTCAGCAACTTTAAACAGTCCTGTGTGCTTGTTGTGAGCTGTGGCTTAGCTGTGTTCGAAACCATTCACTCATTCACTATTTCCTATGTAGTGTTAAAGAAATAGTGAACTACATAGGGAATGACCAAAGAGATTTCGGACACTATACTGAAACTTTCTAAACGTCATGATGTCAGTAGATGAGCCGGATATTTTTGTGGTGGAACCAAGAAACACAAAAAACAAACCAGGCACTCCGGAGGATAAATAGCAAATTTTACAGCTGTTTGTAATCATTACAAGACGTTAAAAAGCTACGCTACGTCAAATACACATTAACGTTTCTTATATTTATAAATGAATGACGCACCAATTTGTGCCTCAGCAGCTTTCTTTCTTTTCTACTTCTTCTCTGGAAAAACACAACCACATTGCATTGTTGTATACGGGAGAACAATATAGGGTACATCGTATGGACACTCACATTTGCTGTGCATTGTGGGTATTTTGTAGTGCACTGTATGTGTATGTGTCACTGTATGTGACTGAAATTAAAGGGAAACTCCGGTATTTTGACACCTGGACCTTATTTTTAGGTTTGTGCATGCTCATATACTCACTCAGACAAACATCGTGCAGCTCGGAGTCCTTCAGAAGTTATTTAGATCCAACCGATGTACTTCGCGCGCTTAGCTTGGCCGGGGCCGCGGCAAGGGAGCTTCAGCGGGGCGTAATCTCTGCCAAAAATCGCTCGTCTCTACCACAACCGGTTTGTCATTGCAGAGAAATCCTCCAGAAGTAGTCAGACATATATTCCTGGATAGATCCATCGCTTGTCAGCGGTTTCAAGTCCCACTCTGAGCAGCTAACACACCTCCTCTTCTGTTGCTATAGGCGAACACTGTCCACAAAGCGCACCGCCCGGTTAGCATTGAGTAAAGTGGGCGTGCTCCTGTTTGTTGTTGTCGAGACCAGCTGTTGCGTCTCTCTCCTCTGCATCCTTCTCTCATGGAGCTCCTTGTCCGTGTACTCCAGACTCAAACAGGTAAATAAATGTAGTCTCTCTTGACATCAGATAAATACTCTGCCATGTTGCTCAGCACTGCCGGCTAAAAAGTAGGTCAGCTGTACCTTTGTGTCGTGACGCTATAGCGTCATCAAAAGTTTGTTTACCAGGTCAGCTGACCCACCTGAAGAGGGTAGATGAGCTGACTTTATGACTAACACTGGCGATGGATGAAAAATATAGCGAAATGGCGATTTTGCAGAGATTATGTTCAGCTGAAGCTCCTTATAGAACAAATCGCTCATTTAAATTTTTTATATTTTTTCATCCATCGCCAGTGTTATCATAAAGTCAGCTCATCTACCCTCTTCAGGTGGGTCAGCTGACCTGAAATAAACAAACTTTTGATAGCGTCATAGCAGCATGCTTGACACAATGCAAGGTACACGCTGACCTACTTTTAGCGGCAGTGCTGAGCAACATGGCAGAATATTTGTCTGATGCGAAGAGAGACTACGACGACCTGTTTGAGTCTGAGTACACGGACAAGGAGCTCCATGAGAGAGAAGGATGCAGAGGGAGAGGCGAACAGCTGGCGCAAGACAACAACAAACAGAGACACGTCCATGACTCAATGCTAACCGGTGGCGCTGTGAACGATGTTAGGTCTATAGCAACAGAAGAGGGAGTGTGTTAGCTGCTCAGAGTGGGACTTGAAACCGGCTGACAAGCGTATGGATCTATCCAGGAATATATGTCTGACTACTCTGGACGATTTCTCTGCAATGACAAACCCGGGCACTGTGGTAGAGAAGCGGCGATTTTGCAGAGATTCGTCAGCTGAAGCTCCATTACCGTGGACCCGCTAAGTCGGCTACATCGGTTGGATCTAAATAACTTCTGAAGGACTCCGAGCTGCACGATGTTTGTCTGAGTGAGTATATGAGCATGCACAAACCTAAAAATAAGGTCCAGGTGTCAAAATACCGGAGTTTCCCTTTAACCGCTGAGAATTAGAATAACACTACAAAATGGCGAACACACTATGTAGTGCTCTATATCTGTTATGGGTGTCCTGATCCCATATTGATATTGAATATCGGTCTGACGTCAGCAAAAAACAAATATTGGATTATGTCGGCCTGCATCTAAAATCTCCGATATAATCACTCTGATACAAGCAGTTCATTTAATTTTTTTTTTTTTTTAATTTAGTTATAGGATATGCTTCAATATGTTCAAGTTAAACACAGTGGTTATTTTACAATTTAAAAATATATGTTTTTGTTTTTACTGGCTTTCTTGAGGTTACTTTTCAGGGTCTTCTAATTTATTCTTTATTATTTTATTTAATTGAACTATTTTCTTATATTTAAGGTTAAATGGATCAGTTTTTCTCATATCTACTATTGCTGACTGTTGTTCTCTGTTTTTACAGTCCATACTACAAAATAAATAATAAAGTCTGTATGAGTCCTGCTGATATTGTATTAGATCAATATGGTTATCAGCCAATGTTCAAGGCTGCAATATCGGTATGGTATTGGAGGTGAAAAAGTTGTATCGGGACACCTCTGATATCTCTGATATATGTGATTTTATTGAACACAGCTATTGCATGAATGATCAAGAGTTTACATGAGGCTTTGTGACCTCCAAAACAGTATCATTTTTATCCTTAAGTTAAACTGAACGCTGGGGTGAAGTTTTAAAATATCCTTTAACAGGGTTCCCACACGTCCTGGAAAACCTGGAAAATGATTGCCCAATTTTTCAGTCATGGAAAACAAATGGAAAATGGGGAAAAAAGTTAAATGTCCTGGAAAAGCTTATACAGTCCTGGAAAATTATTTGTCTTCCTTCTAGCTTGAAACATAGGAAATGAAGTAAAAATGTACTTGGTAACTAATGTACACGTAGCCAGAAAATGTGAGTAGGTAAAATAATGCAAGTTAAGGCATAAAATATGAAAACAAAAAATAAAAATAAAATAAAAATATTTAAAATAAAATTGATAGAATAAAAATTAGGCTAAATTACCAAAATCTATTCATAAAACAGCACAGTAAATAAAGATTAAAAAATATGTATAACCATAAATTTATAATAGGAAGACACATAAAAGCAAGACTAAACAGATAGCTAACAGACAATGTTCGTGCTGGAGAGTCAGAAACAAAGAAAGTCTAAGATCAATATGATCAATAGCTAGAGATATTGTTCATCAACCTCTAATCTTGTTTTTAGAAGGCTAACTAGAATCGAAAACTGCCCACAGCAACAATGTAACTTCAGTTGGTTATGTGACACTGGAAAATGTCCTGGGAAGTCCTGGAAAAGTCCTGGAAAATGATTTCTAGACGAGTGGGAACCCTGTTTAACTGTTCTTGAGATATTAGATTAGGAAGATAAGGATAATCATGAGAAAAAAAACCTCAAAGCATTCTTGAGACAGGAGAGCAGAAGAGGTAAAAGTCCTGATGCTGCAGACTTTTGTCTCGTGCATAGAAGTACTCCATGTAAACCACACTAAGGACATATAAAACTTGAGCATAATGTGACCTATTTAGGCCGATGAGGAAAAGCCTGACGTTGCTCTTTGCCTCGGGCCTCCAAATAACTAAAAGCACCTGCAGCTTCATCACTGTGACAGGTGACAGGGCTCAGCGGTGCTTAAATCACACAATGAGAGGCGTTACTGTAAAAAAACACACACACCTCGCACATATTTCTCTGCACACACAAAGCACGGTGTCTCATGCAGTCAGTATTTATGACCAAAGACTTTGTCATTCACTCTCTTAATTACGGTAACCACAGTTTTACATACCCTAAGATCTGATTATTTTAGAGTCAGTCCTGTTAAAGGAACATTCCAACATGTTTGTTGTTTTAGTGTCTTGCCTCACTCCAGAGTCCATGACAAATAGATAGACTTGATTCTTTAACTGTGTGTGCTCGCCCAGTGCTAGGTAGCTTTAGCTCAAACACTGGGAGTCATTGGGAAGTGTTAGCCTGCCTCTGACATCAGTTCTGACTCATTTTTTTACCCCTTAATGTCACGTTATCTTCTACTACACTGCCCAGCAAAAAAATGTCTCCACCAAAAAAAGGCTTACACTCTAATATTTCACTGGACCGCCTTTAGCTTTGATTACAGTCATGTTCTCTGTGGCATTGTTTTGATAAGCTTCTCCAATGTCACAGATTTGTCCCAGATCACAGCACTGCCCCCACAGGCTTGGACAGTAGGCACTAGGCATGATGGGTGCATCACTTCACCTGCCTCTCTTCTTACCCTGATGCTCCCATCACTCTGGAACAGGGTCAATCTGGACTCATCAGACCACATGACCTTCTTCCAGTCCTCCACAGTCCAATCTTTATGCTCCCTAGCAAACTGAAACCTTTTTTCTGGTTAGCCTTACTGATTAGTGGTTTTCTTAAAGCTGCACAGCTGCTCAGTCCCAATCCCTTGAGTTCCCTTCACATTGTGTGTGTAGAAATTCTCTTACTTTCACTATTAGACACACCCCTGAGTTCTACTGTTGTTTTTCTTTGATTTGATTTGGCCAAACGTTTAAGTGATTGACCGATCACTGTCATTCAGGATTTCTTTTGACCACATTTCTTCCTTGAAGACGATGGTTCCCCACTATCCTTCAGTTTTTAATAAAGCGTTGGACAGTTCTTAACCCAGTTTTAGTAGTTTCTTCAGTCTCCTTAGATGTTTTCTCTGCTTGATGCCAATGATTTGACCCTTCTTAAACAGACTAACATCTTTTCCACGACCACAGGATGTGTCTTTGACATGGTTGTTTAAGAAAATGAGAAGCTGCTCATTGCATCAGCTGGCATTAAATAACTTGATTCCAGCTGAAAGATAATTACCTCTGCCAAGGAGGTTATGTTTTTGAGAGAGTTTGTCCGTCTGTCCGTCTGTCTGTGAACAAAATAACTCAAAAAGTAATGGATGGATTTTGAGGAAATTTTCAGGAAATGTTCAGCATGGGAAAAGGAAGAACTGATTAAATTTTGGTGTTGATCTGGATCAGCGTCTGGATCCGCCATGACGAAAAATGTGAATAACTACTGAACTAAAATAGATATCATTATGAAACCAATTTCTCATGGTATGTTTTCATGGTCAAGGAATCTAAATGTTTACATGAAATAAAGGTAGGACTAATATTTATGGTCAAAATCACAATATGGGTGAGGACTGTGGCGCTGGCAGAGGTCTGCGCTCTCCAAGTGCTTTTCTAGTTACCCATGCAGTAATTATCCAATAGGAGGCTTGTACCTGTTTGCTTAGTTAAATTCAGGTGGTGACCTTTTTTTGGCCAGGCAGTATATCTCCATATTATCTTCTTCTACTCCTTAACAGAAACTTTGTTTTGTTGTCCTACTTTCATGATGGTTTTCATGAGGAGATGTGACGTTCATGAACGTGTCAAGTCCTTTAAACTGCTCTTTTAAGTGAACAATGAGAACCGATTCTCAGTCGGGAGTGAGCCTTTTCTCTGAGCTAATTTGTGGATCAAATGAAGTCAGAGTTGTATAATTTTATCTGGATTGTTGCATTTAATCTCTACACTAGAAAGCACTTGGAAAGCGCAAGCCTCCACCAAGGTCACATATTGCTGTTACATCTATAAGCAATGATAAAGTTCCCATCATAACATGATTCCTTGACCAAGCCTAGCACTCAGAATCTCGCTGATATCATTATTAGTTAAACAAGTATTGAGCAAA
Source organism: Scarus forsteni (assembly GCA_036419115.1). Classification (NCBI taxonomy): domain Eukaryota; kingdom Metazoa; phylum Chordata; class Actinopteri; order Labriformes; family Labridae; genus Scarus; species Scarus forsteni. The sequence goes on along the minus strand of JAZDUH010000216.1, from coordinate 524,394 downwards.
AATGATTGTTTAGTTTTTACGTAATCTTGCTAACAAACACATGAACAGCGTCATAACATTTATTTAGTCAAAAATTGTAAAACGTGGTTCTATGTGGAGAAATATGCAGGGGTGCATGTACAAATGGACCCATTCATCTGATCAGCCACTGAACATGGGCTGAGTTGAACCCTAAGGCCATCCTGATTAGTCATAAAACAGTTCAGGCCTGTTTTTACCGGACTTACTTTCTTTTGTGAGAGCCCTTCGTGTTTGTGTTTCCTGAGGGAGTTCATTCAGTGATACATGCAGAAACAAATCAGAAAATTTGTTCAGCCGTCTTCTGACTCAGTTCTCACGTGAGAACATGCGCGAGTGATTTCAGTGGAATAAAACGATAATCTCAGGGTTGGTTCGTTGATTCTGTTCAGGTCTTGAACTGTCAGAGCTTTAAAAACAAACCAAACATCTCTGTCAGGATGTGTTTATCTAAAAACTGCTTAATATGGTTTTAACAAGTGAGAACTAATTATAAAGTCTTTTTTCTGCTGTACTGTGTGCCTGTGAATACACTCCCAAAAGAGGTTAAATGAGTTCATCCTTCCATATTTTACTATGACTGATGGTGGTTAAAATTATTTCAAAGACCAGAGTTTAACAGAAGAGTAAAAGGGTATTTTAAAGAGGAACTCATAAGTGAAGGTACTGAAAGCTTAAAGGAACACTACACCCAAACAACGATTTGGCCTCATTTTCTACTCATCTTCATGCTGAACAACACTGTGGAGTAGTTTTGGAACATCTAGGATGCAGCCGGAGATCTGGGGGTATACTCGCTGTCCACTGCCATTGATATCATGACTTAGATAAGAGCCCGAACGAACAGTGTCCTTAAAAGTCCACAAAAAGTCGGCAATATTCCTCCATACTGCTTGTGCGCTGTAATCCAAGTGTCCTGAGCGGGTAACGTCCACCATTTTCTCAAAACGACATCATTTAGCACATGTTTATAGCCTAAACAGTACTACTTGGCATTTCTATGATACTCTTACGGGTGACTACGGGAGCCGCGGCTGACCAAACCAAACGAATGCGCACTCTGCAATAACTAGGAGCGTAGAACAAGAAATCCCACATTCTGCTGTGAGCGACGGAGCCGTGGACAGACACAAGAGGGGTCAGCAGAATGTGGGATTTCTTGTGTTCTTGTTTCTTGTTCTACACTCCTAGTTATTGCAGAGTGCGCATTCGTTTGGTTTGGTCAGCCGCGGCTCCCGTAGGCACCCGTAAGTGTATCATAGAAATGCCAAGTAGTACTGTTTAGGCTATAAACATGTGCTAAATGATGTCGTTTCGAGTAAATGGTGGACGTTACCCGCTCAGGACACTTGGATTACAGCGCATGAGCAGTATGGAGGAATATTGCCGACTTTTTGTGGACTTTTAAGGACACTGTTTGTTCGGGCTCTTATCTAAGTCATGATATCAATGTCAGTGGACAGCGAGGATACCCCCAGATCTCCGGCTGCATCCTAGATGTTCCAAAACTACTCCACAGTGTTGTTCAGCATGAGGGTGAGTAGAAAATGAGGCCAAATCGTTGTTTGGGTGTAGTGTTCCTTTAAATGTGACGTCACCAGTGTAAGGAGTAATGCATTACAAAAGTAATGTGATTACTGTAATGCATTCTTTTTTACTGCAACATAGTAATGTAATGCATTAAAAAAAACAGTAAAATTTTACCCGTTACAAATGTCAGTAATGCAAGTTACAATGCATTTTTAATTTAACCTGAAATAAAGAGGTGTTTTTTTTTTGTTTGTTTGTTTAAATACAAATTTGCCAAATACTGTGAGATCATCGGAGGAGAAAAAGGCCTAAAGTTACAGTATCTCTAACACAATTTACCAGACTTTTACCTTTTGTCTGTTTTTGCTGTGATTGTTTCTTGTATTGTGCCATGAACATCTAAGTGTCTATTATATTTTACTGTTTTTGGCCTTAAGCTGAACTCAGACAGCCACCACATCACCCTCACTGGATGTGTAATGAGCTTTTAAAGCAATGTAATGCAGAATGACAAATCCAAATTTTTCCAGTTATTTTGCTTATAGTAACTTAAAAGTAATGTGATAATAGTGCAATGCCTTACATCTCAAAACAGTGATATTATAATGTAGCTAATTACTTTGAAATGAGAGTAACAAATAATAAATAATGCATGACATTTTTGAAGTAACTTGCCCAACACTGGCCATTTTAGAACCAAGGCTCTGAGGCTGTAGAACAGAACCAGTTCCAGGACAAGAACCATACCAGTGTGAAAAGTCCTCTCTATAATTGGTCTTGAGTGAGCTCTTATTAAAGTAATAATGGCTGTATTTTATTTCTTACAAACCGTAAGGCGGATGCTCTCTCCTGCCGACCCTGCCGATGAGAGACTGCTGCTGGAGAAACATCTCAAAGCCATAGCATGCTGAACAGGTTAACAAAGAGGCAAAAACTTAGTTTTGTCAGCTCTTCTGATGTTTCTTAATTTGTCTGAGGGCAGATCAGACAGGAGCAGACTGCTCACTGACTGACGCTGTCTTGTAGAAACATACTGCAGCATGCAAATGCTCGCGGATGAGATGGACAGCAGTGGATCATCAGTGTCTCCACTTCCTGTAAACTGTTATTTTAGCCTGATAAATCAATTTAAAAAGTTGGTGCAGTGTTAATAAACTAAGTTTATCAGATATCATAATACAAACGTTTGATTCAGTCACGTTTATCGTTTATTGGGCGTGTAATGAAGACGCCAGTCGATCGCCCCAGTGCTCTCTCACGTTTTCTCATCACTCCCCCCTTTATGCATTGTTTAATCAAGCTTGTAGCTGGAAAAACAACTAAAGTCTTTATTTTAGGGAAAAATGCATAAACTTTTTAATAATCATGTCTATATTAACCTCTGATTATGTTCTGTCTGTGAAGTGACTTTGAAAACATTTGTCCTGAGGTAAACTGCTGCTCTAATGACGTCAAAGTTGCATTGAATGCAACCTGGCTGTTCAGACCGCGGTCGCATTCAAGAAAATCAGATATGTATCAGTACCACATTTGAAAGTGGCCTGAATCTGATTTGAAAAGGTCAGATTCAGTGCGACTTGTGCTGTTCACACTGACAGAAACAAAGCAGATACAGGTCACTTTTGACCGCAGTGTGAATGTAGCCTAAATGCCCATGTCTTCCATGCTCCTCTCCATTGTTTACATGGTCGTGTTTCGTTGCGCTGATGATGTCATCAACGTGATTACATCAGCTTGACGCACCAGAGGAAAAAAACAGCCATGCAGCTCATCTGCTGCCGATAAGCGCTGGGTCTGCTGGCAGTGGGAAGGAGTCACTTGCTCCTTCCCACTGCCGCTGATTGTTAGCGGGTTAATCTGTGTTAAAAAAATTTTAGTGTGAAAGAGGTATATGTTGAGAACTCTGCCTGAGTCCTGTGTCCCTTCACCTGTCTTAAAATGTGAGGGATACTGGAGCTTGGTTGGGTTGTGGGACGGCTCGTAGCGGACTTCCCTTATTTTCAAAACCAAAACTTGACAGGTAAGCATTCTCCAGTGGACTTGGATCCTTCTTAGCTCGGCTACATTGAATCAGAGTCTGTGCACGCTGGGAAAATGCACCCGCAGGAGGTGGGCAGAACGATGACAGGATTTGATTGGGTTAATAAATTCGGAATGAGTCACTGTAATTGCTTGGTGTTCTCCGTGTTTTACTCCTGCTGTAGACAGCAGCTGTTTTTTGCTCTTTTTAAGAACATTTCATGCATTGATTACCATCGGGACATGATCATTTTAACCAGTATAACATAAAGTGAATCTAAATCAAATCCAACCCTAGCTTTAAATTGGTATGAACAGGGGCTGATTTGATAGAAAGCACTGAGAATCCAGAATCGTGTTGGTGTAAAAGCCCTCTCTATGAGCAGGTGAGCACTATGTTGAGAGCTCTGCCTGTGTCCGGCTTCTTCTGACACTTTCACAGCCTTCAGGACTCCTTTAACCTCTCCTGTCTCCAGGGTCAGCGAGTGGTCAGCAGTGTCCCGTACTTTCTTGAATGAGGCAAAGAATTGTTTCCTCAGCCAAACGACAGTGCTCCCTGTCAGCTGGTCTTTGCTGCTCCTCGTTGTGCCCTTTAAGATCTGAAAAGTGAGCAGAGGACTTGCAAACGCTTGTTACTTTCCACATGAAACACAGCAGAGCTTTGTTGAGAGACAAATCAAAGTCCCAGCGATGACTGACGGGGAAAACTGAGCACCTGAGGCCAAAATTACTCATTACCGTATTAACAAGAATTCATGTTGTTACAGCGCAGAACCAACAACATCAGATTAAATATATCATACATTAGTCTTCGAACACTCTGTGCCCGGCTCCACACTTACAAAGAACTATTATTCCCACCCTGAAAGAAGATCTGAATGGAGAAGGTGATCATGGAGGTCGTGTTTCACCTTTACTGATGACATTAATCCAACGTGTCTCAGCCTGAATCTTAATCTTTAGCCAGAGACTCTTCATCTTCAAGTCCCAGCAGCAGTTTTTATGTCTTTGAATGTGCGGGAGAATGACTTCACGCTGCAAGTCTAAAATGACTGAGGTGTGTCCGTGGTGTTTTTATGTATAAACGGATTATTAGATTTAACAGAAACTCTCCAACTTAGTCTGATCTCTGAGGTGAGAGCTATAAATCCTCAGAGCTTTAAGGCTTGTCTTACTCCCCTGGAGAACTGCTCCCACCACTCTTGAACGAGCATTTATGAGACATGCTGCGATATGCTCCAGTGATATGTCTAAAAATATTTCAGGCCATAAAACTGTGACTTAAATCAAGTTAAAAGGAGGTCACATTGCTGTGCACGGAAAAAGCCTCGAAAATTTGGATTCTTTATGATTAAATTTTGTTTTAAAGGGACATGCCAACTTTTATTTTGTTTTTGTGTCTTGCCTCACTCCTGAATCCATTACAAACTATTTTTTCCACTGTGTGTGCACTATCACCCAAAGCTTATTAGCTTAGCTCGAAACACTGGGAGTCAGCGGGTAGTGTTAGCCTGCCTCTGCCTACAGTCATTAGATAAACTTTAGCAACTCTAAATGGTCCTGTGTGATTGTTGTGACTTGTTTCTTTACCTTGCTATGTTACGTTGTCTATTTTTACCCCTGCCAAGGAGGTTATGTTATTGCCGGTGTCTGTTTGTTTGTTTCTTTTTCTGTTAGCAACATAACTCAAAAAGTTATGGACGGATTTTGATGAAATTTTCCGGAAAAAGTCAGGATTGGGACAAGGTACAAATGATTAGATTTTGGGATTGATCCGGGTCACTGTCTGGCGAGATAGGACCATTTTTCAGCATTTGTGCATATTACTCCACCAAACATAGTCAGAGCAAAAAAATACAGGACAAGTTTCCAATAGGTTCTACAAGATGTCAAAGACTGATCTGGATCCTGCCAAATTTCAGATCCTCTAATCCACAACAAGAAAAATTTTGATATCCTTGGAATTTTCGTCATAGCAAGGGAACAAATAAAGGTACAGACTTGCAACAAACACCAAAATACAGCCAAATGGAATCTGGAGTGTTCAATCTGATTTGTTGTATCTTCAAAAACTTTGGAGCTAGATGCAGAAGAAAACCGCCATGACGAAATATGATTTTCGTGAATGACTACTGAACTAAAATAGATATCATTGTGAATCCAATTGCTAATGGTATGTTTTCATGGTCAAGGTGTCAAAATATTGAGATGAAATAAAGGTAGGACTAATATTTATGGTAAAAATCACAATATGGGAGGGGACTGTGGCACTGCGCTCTTGGAGTGCTTTTCTAGTTAGAAAAAATTTGCACTTTGGATAATTTTCTAAAGAAATTAAGGTTTGTGCATATGTGTTAATTATCTTTCCATGCTAAATGTGTCCGCAGGTCATTGCCATAGCTATGGACGTCTTCACTGATGTGGACATCTTCAAAGAGCTCATCAGCGCTGCGCTGAGAGGAGTAGCGGTCTACATCCTGTTGGACGAGTCGCAGTTTAAGAGTTTTGTCACCATGTCGCTCAGAGCCGGAGTCAACATCCAGGACTTCAAGGTGAGACACAAACAAAACAAACAAAACAGCCTCAAAACTTCCCCGCTGTCACAGAGAGGATGTTGGCTGGTCTGTGGCTGGTCGGTGATGCAGACGGCCCACCCGTTTCCTCATCTTCTTCTTTAAATTAGTGCATTTCTGGTCTTGTCGTTGTCCACGTTCTCATCTGCTAAAATACCGGACATGCAGACGGCCATGGGAAAATTAGCTACATGGACCACCGTGTCGGGGGCGTGTCTAAACATGTGACATCACTCTCACCATGTAGGCACTTGCTAACTGAGAGATGCATTAAGCACAAGCAGGTTTTTGTTTTGTTTTTCTATACTTTTTTTAACAAACACATGGAACAACAAACAAACAGGGTCCTCACATAACAGACAAAATGTTTTGTAAGCACATAATATTGAGCTTAACTCCACTGAGGATCTGTGGTCAAGTGGACAAACAAAAGTCTATCAATTCTGACAATTACCAAGCACTGATATTTCAAGAATGTGCTGCCATCAGTCAGGATTTGGCCCAGATATTCATTGACCGTATGCCAGGCCAAAATGCAGAGGCCTTGACAATGAAGGTCCAACACAGTAAATATAAACTTGTTGCGTAAACTTAATGTTATCGTCAATAAAAGCCTTGACACCTTTGAAATGCTTGTAATACTACTCCAGTATGCCATAGACACATCTGACAAAAAGGTCTTAAAACACTGAAGCAGAAAATTAATATTTGTGTGATTCTCAAAACTTTTGGCCATGGCTGTAAATTGCTGCCTGGTCTTTTTGGCCTTTTTGTCAATTAATGTGTCAGAAATGCCCTTTGATTTAATTATTTTGCACCTTTTTTTGAGGTAAAAAAGACATTGTAGCAAGTAATTGTCCATTTTGCATTGTAAATGTTTAAAACAGCAAATAATTATAGAAAAAGAAATTAAGAGAATTGAATTTTCAGAACGTTCGTCTTTTTAAACAATTTGGAATGAGCATGTACAACACTTTAGAGAAGACAAAACAGAAACTCAACCTATTTTACATGATTTATTATAATTTTTATTTATATTATTATATTATTTAACTATTTATGATATTCAGAAAAACTATGATGAAAATGATGAAAAAAGATTAACTAGGTGAAATTACAGCAAAAGAACAGCAATTAAACACTCCAGCCTGATACTAATGTCATTATTTACCATATTTTTACATTATTTACACAGAAATTACCAATAAACCACTGATAAATTACTCACATGTTTGTATCTGAATCCTCTCTCTGCTCTCCGGCTCAGTCAGCTCACTTCCCGTCCCTCCCCCCTCAGGCTGATCCAGCCTTTACAGTAATGTACAGTATAGCACTGGAAAGCTCTGCTTCTCAGCTGTCACAGTCCATTGGAATTATTTGGATAACGTGGTTATGATGTTGATTAATATGGCAGCATCTGGCTGAACTGCCTTTAAAATGGGTTTGTATTATGGCCCCTTTATACATATCAAAGCAAGCAGTGACGGAAAATATGAAGCCCTAATTCATGTTTCTTTGCATTTTTATTAGATTTTTGCTCAGTTGTTTTTAAACCTTTCCCCTTTTTTCAGATTTTATTTCAGTCTACATTTACCTTTACACTAAACACGGTATCAGGAAAGTAGCCGTGCTGTTTTTTTATACCCTTTATATTGCAGTGCCATGTCCAACTATCAGTTGGCGAACTCACAAACCACTGTCTCCAGTTTCATATAAATGTTATCTTCTTACTTTTTGTTTACCATATCAAGACATTGCATCCAAAATCCAAAACAACCAACGAAAGGCAAATTTGGCATTCAGATTTCACAGAATTTTGTACTTTTTATCTAAATTTTGTGTAATTCATAAGTGAAAAGTTTGATTAAACAGCATCATATATATATTTCAGATTTTGCTTTTTACTTTAGTTTACTCTTAATAAATATTTGACAAAGATGTGTTTGTGGATCTCTATCAAGCTCCACAAATTACTATGTTGATGCACAGTGAATTAGACAGATGGAAAGCTACTTAAAAATATAACATTGAAAAAAATGACAATGATTTTTAATTTATTTGAAATTAAAAAAGATGCATTGAGTATTCTTTTTGGATTTAGTAATTCATGCATGAAAGGGTTAAGGTAAGATAAGAATAGAAATAGAATATGTACAATGTACAATGGGATTGTACAACTTGTAGGATGTACAAGATAAAATAAAATAATATCAGAAACAAGGTGCACAGGCGCATAAACATAGGAGGATGTTATGTAAAATGAATAAGCATCTATAGGGTAGAAAGATGGACATTTCAGTTAGGAGTTCAGTGTGGCAACAGCCTGGGGAAAGAAGAAACCTGTTTTAATAGAGTTTTAGTAGTTTTAATAGACATAAATTCACATTAAAGCATACACACACTGATTCTCAACATTTCAAATCCGTGAGCGTCATTCAACACAGGGCTTTTTTTTTTTTGATGTGGCTACTGGCTAAATAATTCACAAAGACGACGCAGAGCCATCTCTGTTTGCTCGGACGACTTGTTGTGTTTGAACAGTTCGAAAACATCGACCTAATGCGGCTCAACAGGAAAATCCAGACACGCCAACAGATCCTCCAGCTGCTGCAGTTCCTCGGTGTCGTGGTAATGACAGGCAGGGCCGCAGCAGGGGAGTGATGGTAAATGACAGCCCGTTCACCAGGGTGTGGAGCAAATGTCAGGGCTAATCCACCAAATGCTTTCTGCCAATAGAAGAAAGGTCGAGCCACGGGCGAAGTGTCCTGGGGAAGAATGCAGAGCACAAAGACAGCTAATGTTCAACCTTTCATTATTTATTTAGGTATTTTACAGAGTTACAGAAACACAATGCACATAAAAACATATTAATTTCGTGTGTGGGAGTGATAGAAGCTGGAAAATACCTAAAATAAACCACACTCAAGACGATGGAGCATAAATACTGAACCACTATAAATAAATATCAAACATCAGATATAAACAATTCCATACAAAGAAACAAAGAAAAAAAAAATTAAATGTGCTATGAGGAGAATCTATTTCCGGCGACATAGAGACTCTGCTACCCATGAGCACACGCGGCGAGTGTCGTAAAGACGTGACCCAAGCCAAAGCGTGTGTTTGTTGTGATGCTAATGAATGCAGCTCAGACCTTCCTCAGAGCTCTGCATTGCTTTACAACTTCTTTTTTCAACAACTTGCAGGATGCAAAGCGACGAGGTAATGTATCTCTTTCTAGATACGTAGCGGTAGTTTTTGATGGGTGACAACAAGCAATTTTTGGAAAACTTAGTATCGTAGTTTTGTAGCCGGCTATATATCACTACTTACAGCCCGGTGCTCTAAGACGTGTCTGAATAATATAAATTTGCTCTAGTTTTAATTGTCTTGTTCCCGAAGTTGAGTATCCAGGCCAGTCCAGCCCTGTCCAACCTGACCGTAAAGCTAAGGAATAGCATTTATAGATAACCTATTTTGATGCTATAAAACTCATCTTAAAGTTTGTATTTCAAGGTATTTTGAGGTCATCAAAAAAATTCTTAGTCTGTTTTTGTTTACGGCAATTTTGTTCAACAAGACACCTCCCTGATATTTAATTGAAAATTGATAAAGAGATGCTTCATATTAGAGGGGAATAAGGGTTGTTAGCTTGCTGTAGGCAGCCCACTAGCCTAACAGTAAGAAGGTCCACGGTTCGATCCGCAGGTCAGATCTTTCTGTGTGGACTTAGCACGTTCTCCGGTGCATGCGTGGGGCACTCCGACTTCCTCCCACAAACCAAAAACATGCTCACTAGCTCGATTGGTGACTCCAAATTGCCTGTAGGTATGAGTGTGAGTGTATACGGCTTATCCGCCCCATAAAGGGTTAAGCGGTATAACTAATGGATGGGTTATTAATTTTTTGATTAAGATGTCAACTTATAGTTGTTTGCTCACATTCCTCACCAGAATAGTTAGTTTTAGTAGTTGAATGTTCTGCTTGATTAACCCTTTGACTGGCGCTGTAACCGTGTGGTTGACTTTTTGCTGCCTTAACACCATATTTAAAATTTTAGAGCCTATTTTTGACGGGTTTTTTTCTTATTTAACTCTGTTAATAATGTTTATAATGCCAATTTGTATCCAATGGGTGAGGTTACTGTACATGAATGTAGTTGTTTGAAAACTAGAAAAAAAGTGAATCATTGTCCCTCAGAACTCAGTAAAGAGCATACGTTCGAGTAAGAATGAAGAAAAATCTTTCTAACAATCATAATTTAGTTTAAATTAATAGGTTTGATGATGAAAAAAATATCTGCGGTTCTTCAGAAAACCTTGTATACCACTAAATACCTGCATTTTACTGTCTGGATGTCATACAAAAAATGTGACAGAAATGAAAGAAATGAAACATCTGCTTTCCGATTGTGTAATTTGAAATATAAAACGTGAAATGTTGCTCAAAGAAGAGGAAGGAAAACATTTTTATCAACAACAATGTGTTGTAAATGTGTTTTTTATTTTGGAAGTTAAAAGGTGAATTTCTGACTTCCCAGAGAAGCCCAGCCTTTTTTCTTTTTTTTTTTTTCGATTTCTAAAATACTTATTGTTTGCCCATTTTAATGACAGGTTTTTTGATAGATTTATTAAGCACTTAATCCTATTTCTTTAATATTTACCATATGTCTTATACAGTTTACAGTGTAGGTTATGCTTAAGAATACTTAAAGGAACACTCCAACATTTTTGTTGTTTTTGTGTCGTCTCAATCCTGAGTCCATGACAATTGTGTGTGAGGTAATTAGAAGTGATGACCAAAGCTCGCCCATTGGTAGTTAGCTTGAGCTCAAACACTGAGAGTCAATGGGAAGTGTTAGCTTGCCTATGCTACAGTGATCAGACAAACTGATCAGGAGCTCTAAATGGTCCTGTGTGCTTATTTTGACATTTTTTTTTACCTTTATGGAAAAACTGGTGAAAACAAAACCATTTAATCTGTTTCTTTAAGTTAATCGTTGATGGAGGGGGGCACCATTTAAAATCTCACCAAGGGCCCCACGTTGGTTAGGGCCGGCTCTGCAAATTAGTACATGCCAAGTATTATAATGAGATAAAAGCCTAATTTAAAAACCTTGAGAGCTCATTATTCTTTGCTTAATGACCAACAACCTTTTCTCCGTACAGATCCTCTTTCTTAAAGTTACCTGCTCAGTTTTTGTCAGACTGTAAGGCCCGTGGATCTGCCTTTTGTGTGTCGATAATCTGGAGATTATTACCACAACAAACCCAGAAATGAACCAACAAAGACAGTGAGACAGAAACAGACTGACGGACATAAAGTGTATTTTAATGTTGCATAATTCAGGATGTTGTCGGAGCTTGACTGTGAAGAGAAACTCGTCCTCTGTGCTGTTTCTGCCCTTGGAAACACTCCACATTCATTAAATCATCTGAATCATCAGAGCGAGGACAAACGGAGGAACAAAACCTCCCATCATATCACAAACTCCGACATGTCTATGATTGTTTTAGTTTCAAAGGCTTTTTAGTTTTACTGACTGTTGGACAAACTACTGTCTGTTAGTTGCTTTTTGTCTTAGGTCAGAAAAGCAGAGCTAACACGGGCCACACAGCCTTTTTAAGGTTGAACTCTTGATTCCTGACGTTATATGATAGTTTTCTTCGTCATATTTATCATACAGTAACATTGTTTGGGACAGCACATTTCCCACATTACTCCAAAACATACTAAAGCTTCAGAAACAGTTTGAGTATCCAAACCGCTTTGTCCAAATCTTTTAGTGCAGCTGATTTCTAAAACTCCAACTTACATCAACATTTTACAAACATGCATTTTTATCTTTAAGGTGTTAAATCAAAACTCAGATTTACCAGCTTGTTTACTAAACTATTTTGTCAGTAATTCATTCCATTTGGTTTAATCCTTTTCTGGGCAACACTGGGCAAGAGACTCTCTGCACTGCATGGAGCATCACAATGAACAATTTGAAACAATGATGAACAATAAAATCAATTAAAGTTTTGTTTAAAGAAACACTCCAACATTTTGTCTTAATCCTGAATCCATGACAAGCAGGTAGACTCTGTTCTTCTGACTGTGCCTCCAGTCACAAGGAAGAGATGGACAAAGCTTGCCCACTGCTAATTAGCTTATTTTTATACTTTATTGTGTCTGTTGGTATCATTAATACACTGATACATAACTTAATGTTTCAAACTATTTCGTTCACCACCTCCCAAACAGAAAATAAAGATATCCTTAACTTGAGTTTACACACAGAATGTATATTTCCATTTTTTATGTATCATTGAATTAAAGTAAATTGAAATGAAATAGGCATCAAAAGACACTAACGATTATAAATACATATATAAATGTTAGATAGATAATAATAAATTAATAGATTGGCTTTCTATATGATTTGTCAGATTAATTCATTTGTAAGTTATACATGAAAACAGAAAAACTTAATTCATCTGATAGTATTCCACGTTTACATAGTCAGTTTTGTACTTTATTAGAAAGGAGGCCCATCTTTTCTCAAACAACCTTTCTTTTTTTTATGGGTTATTTTTTCATTCTATGAAAGCTGTCCACTATTCCTAACCACTTTTTCCAAGTTAGGAAGTTCAACTGCTTCTTAGCTTAGCTCAAACACTGGGAGTCAATGGGTAGTGTTAGCCTGCCTCTGCCAACAGTCATCAGATAAACTCTTTAGTAACTCTAAGTGGTCCTGTGTGCTTGTTATTATAGCATGTCTTTTTACCCATTTATGTTACACTGTCTTCTACTGTCATCCTAGTATCTTCTACTCATAAACAGGCTTTGTTTTGTTGACCTACTTACAAGCACATTAGCGTTAGTTTGCTCTACAGATGTGATGTTCATGAACGAGTTGAGTCTTTTGAACATTTCTTTTTAAGTGAATAATCAGAACAGATTTACAGATGTTACTGGTCCGTTAGTTTTTGCAGCCCATTTGCAATTAAGAATAAATTCAAACAAATGAGTCATAACAGGCACACAGGACTGTTAAGAGTTTGTCTGTTGGAAAGTTTGTCTAAATAGTGATGGGTGAGCTTTGGCAGTCTCTTTCTTGTTAGTGGATGCACAGTTGAGAGATTGGTGTCTATCTGCTTGTCATGGACTCTGGACTGAGGCAATACAACAAAAGAAAAGAAAGTTAGCGTATCCCTGCAAGGATGGGGAAGAAAGACCAAAGTTTTAAGGACTACTTTGAATCCAGAGAACAAAAACAAAAGATGTGTCCAAACCTTGTGCTAAGTGAATTGTTGCATCCCCACATCCATCATATTTGGGCCTCAAAACCTTGTTTCAGAAACCTCTGGGCGACTTGTTCATGTTTCAGTCAGACTGTGGTCATAACAGACCGCATAACCACATCTAAACAAACACTCTGAATCATTGTTTTAACACCTCATAGCCAATATTTCCTTAGTTGTTGATCTCCAAACCAGTCAGACGTGCAGGGATTAAATAATACTCCCACTAAGTATTGTTTCATTGAGGTGAAACACATTCTGCACAGCTGAGTGGACGACAGACTGGAAGTGTTACATTCCAGTTTCTGATGCAACACTTCACTTCTGAAAACTTTGCAAACATTTGTGCTGGACAATCTGTCGAGGTCACGGCCTTTGGACACTTTTCACCTCCTCTAGGTCAATACATCACATCTTTAGTTCATGTTGATGCAGCTTATACGTGCAGAATGTTCTTAAAAAACTCCAGAATCAAGCGAATGTAGGCGGTCACACTAAGAGATAAACTGGTGAGCAATTAAGGAAGAATTAAGAAACTGAAACAATATTTTCCCCAATGGATGGACAAAACGAAAAAGAATTTTAGAAAGGAAACATCAAGTCTACACTCTTTAAATAGGCAGAAACACTGACATGTTAACTGCTGCATTTTGGCTGACACGAAAGGAGAAAATGTTCCTTAAAAGTTTAACTTATTATCCACTGGTGAAATATGCTGATGATGTGTTGTTTCTGCTTTACAAAATAGCCATAGCAGGGTACACACATAAAGATTATCGGGCTGTTTTTGTCCCAACTTTCCTCCTTCCCGACTAGGGATGTATATCTTAATGATTTTATCGAAACCGATACAGATACTAATACTCCTATCGGTATCGATACTGTTATCGATCGTGTTGTTACTACAACATGTAATTTTGTGTAAAAAATAAAGACTTTACAAGACATTAAAAGATTCCACCTTTTTTTTTATTACCACAAGGTTATAATAAAGCTTCAACAGAACATAAGTAATGCATAACAAATGCTTGGGGGGGTGGTAAACTGTTCAACTTTGATTTTTAGGAAAAGCGACAGCCTTAATGACTACAAACTAGACAAAACTTACCGTGACTTGACATAGCACAATCAAAACCAGGTGTCACTGCCACGGTGCTGCAGTCTTTAGTGTTAGCCGGGCTGCTAACTTTAGTTGTGTTGCTATAGCAATCAAACAGCCCGCACTCCTTTAACTTTATACTATGCGCGCTCTCCAAGTGTTTGGTGATGTTGCTAGTATTTCCCCCCTTGGACACAACTTCTCTCTGACAAAAATTACATCGGGCCGAGTTTTCATTAACTTTGCTAAAGTGAACCCAAACCTTCGAGCGCTTAGCCCTCACTGACATACTTGAGCCAGCTGCATCATCACCTGTCAAAGCAGTAGTGTCATAACTACATGACAGTTGAAGAGACATTCAAGTCCCGATAACAGTACTGTTTTTCCAGATTCTTAATGGTTTTCGACCCAATTAGGGACCGGTCCGCGGTATACATCCTATTCCCGACCAATGATGGCAAACCCCAGATTATTTCCTGTCTTATAAAATCATCCTGTAAGATTATCCTGTGGTCCGAGGTGTGTTAAGAGTGAATTTGTCCTATCTCTGAAATGGTCCAGGGTCGACAGTTGTAAAAAATTAAACTTGTTCAATATTTACGCCCAAAAATCTTCATGTGTGCGGGGAAAGCCGATAGGGATGGGAAAATCAAAAAACAATTCAAGTTGGGAGTCATTAACAGCTCCATCAAAGAATCGATATTGTGACTCTTCTGCTAATCAATTCCCTTATCAATTCCTCCCACTGACAGGGTTCAGAAGCATCAGAATTGTGGCTTAAGTTTTTTACAAATCAGAATCAGAAATACGTTATTAATCCCCAAGGGGAAATTTGGTTGTTTAAATTGCTCTTATAAACAGTGAAGTGATCGGAAATATCAGATGAAGACATAAGAATAAATAGGAGCATTAATTTAACTAAAATAAAGTAAAATTTAAATAAATTAAATACAACTAGAATGAAAATAAATGAAAGAGCATGAAAAATTCAGAAGCAGTTTGCAACATGCAGAGCCTTGAAGCAATATCAACTCCCTTATGAAGGGAAATAAGTAAAAAGTGGAAATGAGACTCTGAATGAGGTGGAGATGTACACAGCATTAACAATTAACAATATTTACTCTAAAGATGTGAATATATCTATGACAGGGAGAGCAGAGAGAGGAGCCTACGGTACAACCTTTAGTGAGTGGAAACACCAGCAGCTTGCAGAAGCACTTATCTATGCTGTGACGTGTGTTTGACATTGTTGACACTGAAAATCTACAGGCCAACATTTGTCCACACAGAAAATCTGCAGGAATCAATGAGGGGATCATTACAAAATTGAATCGATTAGCAGGATTGTTCATACCACTGGTATCGATAAAATATTAGTAATTCTCATCCCTAAAAGGAGCAAAGAAGGAGGAACAAGAAGCAGGCATAACTAAAAACAAACATGGCCGACCTGAAACATAAAACAAGGTTGGTGGACCTCAGCTCAAGTGTTCACGCTGTCTCCAGGATTTTTTCCACAGTATTTTCTTTTTTTCAGTTCTGGATTTTTCTGTCAAAAATAGTCCAAGACCACCATCAGTCCCTCTTCCTGTGTGGCTTCTTCCATGTTGTGTGTTGTGTTTTCCAGTTGTTGCTCTGCTCCTTCTTCTTTTGTTAGATCCTGTTTGATCGAACTAATTCTTGACCACACACAGGGCAATCAAAACTGTTCAATGTCTGATTTTTTATCTTCGTGTTTAGTGTCTCTAACAGATGAACGTCTCTTCAGGTTTAGAAAATTCTTTAACACTTAACATGGGTCACTGCAGACTCTAACATTATATATAGATTCACTGCACATAAACAAAATTAAGGTCGATCAGTCAATAAGCTTCTCTTTTTGGCCTGGATCTACATCTAACTCTGTGTCTTTTTGTCTTTGTGTCTCGATCAGAACATTCGTGTGCGGACGGTCCAGGGGCAACAGTATCGCTGCCAGTCGGGCGTGAGGTTTTATGGAGGTCTGGAGCAAAAGTTTTTACTGGTGGACTGCAGGACGGTGGTCTACGGAACATTCAGGTGAGTCGGTGGGACATATGAGCCCTAAATCAAAAGTAGACTCGTTAAATTGAAGAAGGTGTTTTGAGGTGCATGAAAAATAGTTTTTTAAATGGTTGCTGACTTTTAAATCTGAGTCCAACGTCATTGACCAGATGAGAGTGGAGTGTACTCTCCAGGTCTTGATAATTCTTCTCCAAGTGGAGAAGTTCAAGCACCTTGGGGTCTAGTTCACAGGTGATGGAACGATGGAACGATGGAGCGATGGAGCGATGGAGCGAGGGATCAACAGGTGGATTGGTGCAGCGTTGGCACAAGGGCTGGGACGATAGGCTTTTCTCCCGATTCGATTATTTTTTAAGTGGCGATTTTATTTGAAATTGTACTTCTACGATATTGCCAATTTTTGCAATCTTTAGCTGGCTTCTTTAACACCAGCTAACAAAATGAACAATACACAACATATTTGAGTGTGGTTTTAGGATTTATTCAGCAATGTATTTTAACCAACTATTTATACTCTCTTCAAAAGGCTGAATTGCATTTAAAAGTGGCTTATTAACACGGACTAAAATGAAACATTTATATTAGAAAAAAAATCAATTTCTAAACAAAAAACAAAGATTTAAAAATCATGACAGAAAAAGTCCAGATACTTATGTGAATCAATTTTTTCTCCCACCCCTAGTTGGCACTGATGCATGTATCCTTTGTGGTTTTATTCCAGTCTACAGGAAAAACGTGAGACGTGCTGCTTAATTTAATGAACTGTGCCGATGTGCTTTGAGTTTATGTTCCCCCTGCAAATTGACGTTACATAACAGGACCTAGAATTTAAATTTGGAAAAAAATTAATTATTGAACAAAAAAAAGATTTAAAAATCGTCAAACAAAAAATCCAGATACTTATGTAACTAGATTTATTCTCCCACCCCTACTTGGCACTGACGCATGTATCCGTTGTGGTTAAAAGAGAGCTGAGCTGAAACAGCAATGGCAGAATCTTGAGCTCTGATTGTTCCGCTCACCGTAAGCAGGTGGACTCACCAGATGTCTGTGATCAGGCAGAGACATCTGGCAAGGCTTCAGGTTAATCGGCCTGTCTCCAATGCAGTAAATGACCGGACCTATTAGAGTTCTGTAATTTTAGTTTTATAATTCTAGAGGAATAGATTTTACTTCGCAACCACTGTAATGATTCAGGTTTTTAGACAAAGACTTACTTTCCTTGCATGTTTAAACACATTATGATAGCATTTTACTTTTTACCCTGATTGCCATTTTTCTGAGCTGACTTTGAATGCATCATAAAATTATCATATCCCCTTAACTCCCAGCTCAGCTGTTAGGCAGAGGTCATTAAATTCGGGAATATTTAATGCGTTAAATAGACGTAACACATCATTGCTTGTTTCTGTCAGTGTTTCATGTTACAGAAAAAACTGCAAACAAACCAAAAGCACTGATATTTTGGTTGGGGGATTTAGAGGTTTAAAAAGCTAAAAGCTACCATTATTATTTTAAATACCTAACCATTTACTAATATGATTATATATGTACCTTTAAAGTCTGTTATGCTTCAAAGCATTTTTTTTGTGTTGGTCAAACTCAACATCATCCATTTTTAGTTATTTTTGCATCTTTTTACCAACATTTCTGCCTTTTTTAATTGATTTTGGCCCAAATATTTGTGCATTTTTGTGTCATCACACAGTCAACTGCTTTAAAATCTTTCAATCCCACACCAAAAAAATATTTGTTTATTATTTTTTTTCTGTGGTTTTCTCTTTTCCCTGAAGTGTTACTGAAACCAAAACAGTTGAGCTGGTAGTTAAAGGTTTAACTCATTTCATGGCTTGTTTAAGCAGATCAGGACAAGTTTCTTGATGCAGGGGCCAGTATGTTATTAATCTATGGTAGTGTTTCAAGAGTTTTATTCCAGCCTACAGGAAAAAGGTTAGACATGTGCTGCTTAATTTAATGAACTGTGCTGATGTGCTTGGAGTTCATGTTCCCCCTGCAAAATTGATGTTATGTAACAGCACCTACAAGGCTCCATTGCTGTATTGATAAGTTCGCACATGACTTATTTCGAGTTTGGCAAATGCTGAGTTATTTAAAGCAATAGTTCTATTTTATTGAAGGGAAATTACATAAAGTGTTTAGTTTGGGGATTTACACAACAATTGCAGTAATCCACACAAAGTCAGAACATCTTTCTCATGCAGAGCAGCGTGACACACAAATCAAAATGTGCCAACAGAAACTAAACTGACAAGAGCCATAAGTAAGGCTTAAATCATGATGGAGTTTTTGCCAGGTGTGAATACAAGGTGTGTAAAGTTTGTGAGGGTGTGATGACAGTCTTTATAAATGTCAATGCTGTCTTTGTTTCCATGTTTCTGGTCTTCTGGTCTTACTAGTCTGCCTGTTTTTAGACCTGTGAACATTTATTATCACACAGGAAGGAAAAGAATCTAAAGGCGGACCATGCAGAGGACCAGAGACCTGTTCAGTGGTTCTGATTTATTTATTAAACAACAGATACAATCCACAGGAATGGGAACGAGGCACCTTTACAAAATAAATCAGCAGATCTGATGCAGTTGTTGTCATCATTTAAACTAACATATCACAGAGTCACTGAGTGTATGTCGAACTGTTTTGCTGATTTCTTTTTTAACCTTTATTGTCATAATTAACAATGTACATCAAAACAACAATTGTCCTGAAACTGGGCCCTCACCCACAATTAGCAATAAATAATTACAATGCAGAGAGAAAGGGAAAAAAAAGATAAAAAATAGAAATAAATAAAATAAATTCAGGCATAATCCAACAAGATCTAAGACTGATCTCCATCTTCTTTCAAAGACAGGAACCTTTAGCTGTTAACAGTGAATTTACCTCAGGTTGTACTTTTTCATTCGTCGCAGCTGTGACAGAGAGCCTTAGTGTAAAGTCTGCACTGTCAAAGCGTACAGCTGGATATGTGAGGATCCAGCTTTTCTTTCAAAACTGAACACCTTTCCAACTAACTTAAAATTGACTCAGCTTTTTTTGGATTAATAACAGATGTTAATATATTAATAGATCATTGTATCAGTAAATGGTTTTAGTAAGTTAAATTAAATGTATGTAAATTTAATAATAATAATAATAATAATGATGATTATAATAAAAGATTTGCTACATTTAAGCAGCTCTTAAATTTGTATAGGGAATTAAAAGAGTCGGAAGTCCTTAAACCAATACTCTCTGAATATTCAAGTTAAGTTATATGTATTTATAAGAATAATAACAATGACAATAATAGAACTAATGTTTTTAGAAGAAGAATTAAAGCTAAATATTGTCAACTTTAAGTTTTTTTTGCAGCCTTGCGCCATCACATTATCAACTATGAGCTTTTTGACCCTTTAAATCCCATACAATGAAATTATCTTTTTTTTCTTGCATTTTTTTGTGCACCCTTTAACACCGAAACAAACAAACAATTACGTGTTATTTTTTATTTTTATTTTTTTTACATATTGAACATTCTTGAATTTATAGACCTCTGCCAAACAGTTAAGCTGGATGTGAAATAGTTAAAATCAGATGTAATGTGATTTAAGTGTCCAAAAATTGTGGACATCTGCAAACAAAAAATCAGCACAGGACATGTTATGACTTCATCATGATATATATATAATATTTGCTGTTTTTTTTCAGCTACACATGGACGTTTGAGAAGATCAACGTCAGCATGGTCATGGTGATCACCGGTCAGCTGGTTTGCTCCTTTGACGAGGAGTTTCGACGGCTGTACGCTCGATCCTCCGTTCCTGTGGTTCAGTCCAGGAACAAGTTATCCATTCAGTACCTCCGAGAAATCGCGGCAATGCAGAGCCCAAACTCCAGCCAGCTCTCCCTCAACCAGACCCACATGAGGCCCAGAGGGATGCACGGCATGAGAGGAGCGCCGGACGACAGGTTCAACAACACCGCCATGTTGACCCGAGGACTGAGCATGCAGGAGAGGCTGCACCAGTCCCACTGCGCTGACATGGGGAACCTGGTGAGGGGGCACAGTTACGGAGGAGAGCTCCAGAAGTTAAACTCCATGACCCGGCTGAGGATGGGAGCCAAAGACTTTGGTGTCCCTCCTGAGAGGACGGCGTCTAATCTGAGGGTAGGGGGCGACCCGTTGCTTTCCAACAGGCTGGCTCAGCAGCACCTGAAGCACCGGACCCTCTACGGAGCGGACCAGCATCTGATACCGTTTAACTCTGAGACGTCACTGCACAGGTGGAAGGTGGACACATACCTCAACGACATGCCTCTGGATGCTTCATGTGACGCGATATCTCCGCTGGGGTCTCCGTACAACAGCCACACGGGCCTGAACGACTACCAGACTCAGATGATTCACAACAGAGCAAGGGACTTAAAGTCTAGGATGGAGGAAATGAGGCAGAAGAGGCTCAGTCTGCAGGATTACACCAACATGAGACAGAGCCAGGAGTGCTTGAGGTCCATGTATCCGACTTTTGAAAGATCGAAGCAGATGACTTCACCTCGAGGTCTGGAGATGAGGCAGAGTATGATAGAGTTAGAGACAAGTATGCAGAACGGCTGGAACCATGACCCACCAATCCAGAAAGACACAGAGCCAAAGAAAGACGTCGAGAAAAGGGAGCAGACTCTCACGGATGGACACCGCTCCGTCTCTCACACCGACGTCAAGATGCCCCCAGATCGAAGGATGCAGGCGTATGATTGGCGTGAGCCTCTTTCTAGGACTACTTCAGCTGCAGATATAGATGTGAAACTTAAAGATGCAGCACTCAAGCTTTCACATCTGCAGCCCGGTGGGATCACTCTACAAAACCAGAGGACTATGCAGTCCCTGACCGAGATCCCTGAGGAGAAAGAGGGCTCAAGTTCTCGCGTGAACAGCTCAGACTCTGCATTCAAAGAAGTTAATGAGGAAGTTCCAAAAGAGGAGAAGGCTGTCCTAAAGGAGAGCCCTGTGAAGCCGAGTGTACCTGCAGAACCACAGCATCAGGAGCAACACAGAAGAGGTCCAGATGCTGTAGGTAAGACTCCAAAAAGCCCAGTTGTGAGTACTCCAAAAGAGGCAAAGAGGTCCATAATCAGTGAGGGGCAATCTCTCAGGAAGAACTCAAGCACCTCGTCAGGATCCCAGCTCACGATGGATGGTAAGACGAGTCCGTCAGACAAAGGGCCAGAGGAGCCAACCCTCCAGAGGAAGAACTCCATGAGAAAGAAAGTGCACTCGCTGCTCACATCAGATGATAAAAAAGCAAAGAAAGAGGAGAAGTCGCTCCAAAGGAAGTCCTCTCTGAGACTCCCACATCACTCAGGCTCCAACCAGTCGGTCAACCGTCCTCAGTCACAGGCATCCTCGGAGGACAAATCCTCAAGGAAGGGTCACTCGCCGAGCATTTCCAGGTCGCAGAGAAGTGTCAGTGGATCATCAGAGCCGGAGAAGCACAAGTCTCCATTCCAAAGGTTATCTCCTCAACGTTCAAGTAAAAGAAAGACGAACCACTCGTCAGACCAAGACCGAGGCGACAGGAGCACAGCGGAGGCGGAGGGAGCGACGGTCTACCAAAGAGAGAAGGTCTACAGTCGGTTTGAGTATCTGCTCAGCACTGAGAGCTTTCCTCGGGATAAATCCATGAGGGTGGGGAGTCCACACTCCTTGGAGAGAAGCTTATCCCCGAGCAGACTTGACTCTAGATACGCAGGGTTTCAGACTCAGGGTGGCACTGAAAACAAACTGGGGAAGTTCATGCAGCGAATGGGAAACTTAATAAACAAGAACAAGTAGAATAGAAACTGATTAGCATGATCATGAAGTGTGAATGAAGGCAGAGGTGACGTATAGTCCCTCCTTACACTGGAGCCTTTTTCAGGGAAAGTGATCATCAGTTATTCCAAAATATAAACTAGAAAAGCCCTTAGACCCCTGCCAGCATCACAGTCCTCACCCATATTGTGATTTTCCCAATGAATATTAGTCCTACGTCTATTTCATCTAAATATTTAGATTTCTTGACCATGAAAACATACCATAAGCAATTGGATTCATCATGATGTCTATTTTAGTTCAGTTATTAATGAAAATCACATTTTTCATCATGGCGGATCCAGAAGGCGATCCGGATCACTCCCAAAATCAAATCATTTGTTCCTTGTCCCAATCCAGACATTTCCTAAAAATATCATCGTCCATAACTTTTTGAGTTATATTACTAACAGAAAAACAATCAATCAATCAATCTTTATTTATATATTGACAATTCATAACAAGTGTTATCTCAAGACACCTTACAATAGAACAAAAACTCTTCATTTATGGATACACATATATGCATAGATACATATATACCTATAAAAATACACATATACATATATATACAAATATATACATCCAAGACCCAACATGAATCCATATAGCCAATCATGAATCCCTCCATCATGGCGGCAAGAAAAAACCTTCTGTTAAGCAGCAGGAAATCTTGAATGTGGATCCCAGTCTGATGATGAACAGCAAATCCACAGGATGCTGTGTTGGGTGTGTGGGTGAAGGAAGGGAGGTAAGAGGAGACAAGTGGACTAAAGTAAGAACTAAAGTTATGGACAGATCCATGAACCATAGACCTGTCGTCTGATTTATTAGAGGTTAGCCTCTTGAGATGCTACATCTGGTTTTCAGGAGAGTCCTCATGTCTGAATGGTTGTGGTGATCATTTTATAGGAGTATAATTGATGATATTTTTACTGAACAAGCAAATAACAAGCTAACAAACAAACATAAAAAACAAACAAGACACCAGAAATAACATAACCTCTTGGTGGAGGTAAAAAAAAAACAGGTTACCAGAGGCCAATTTTGTCCAAACCCTTGGTCTGTAAACTCTAGGGCTCCCATGTTAGAGAAGGAGCTAACCCTAATAAAAGAGAGAGGGTTTACGCAAGCCTGTTTTCACATTACAGGGCACTAAAAGAGCCTGCATACACTGCCTGACCAAAAAAAAAGGAAACCTTAAAAAGATCACCAAATCAATATTTTGTTGGAGCACCTCTAGTTTTAATTACAGTCACATTTTCTGCAGCATTGTTCCGATAAGCTTCTGCAATGTCACAGCACTGCCCCCACAGGCTTGGACAGTAGGCACTAGGCATGATGGGTGCATCACTTCACCTGCCTCTCTTCTTACCCTGATGCTCCCATCACTCTGGAACAGGGTCAATCTGGACTCATCAGACCACATGACCTTCTTCCAGTCCTCCACAGTCCAATCTTTATGCTCCCTAGCAAACTGAAGCCTTTTTTTCTGCTTAGCCTTACTGATTAGTGGTTTTCTTAAGGCTACACGGCTGCTCAGTCCCAATCCCTTGAGTTCACTTCACATTGTGTGTGGAAATGCTCTTACTTTCACTATTAAACACACCCCTGAGTTCTACTGTTGTTTTTCTTTGATTTGGCCAAACTTTCAAGTGATTCTCTGATACTGATGGAACAGTGGTATTGAATCAGGTGGATCCATCTGCATTGCAGTGTCAGTTTTATATGCCTGAAGTTACAGCTGGCAGTGGAAATGCAAACAAGATCAGGGTTTGCTGCTCCAAACCAAACCAGACCACTCAAACAGCTGCATTAGGACTACTTGGCATCTGAAATTCAGTTAATATTAGTGATTGTGAGCACACTTCAACCCTTATTAAAAAGTAATATATGAATCCAAATCAAAATATGAGCTCTTTAAACCAACACTAAGCAGTTTTTTTAATATAATATTTCTAGAGTCATTGTGATGGTACATGACCTTACAACAGGTTGAGTGACACTTCTGTCATGTTTGAGGGTCTATGTAACTTCGATGTGGATGGTAGGAACACGTCCAAAATTAAAAACTACAAGTTTTTACTACTTTGACTGCCTACGGCGTACGTCATTTTTCCCTCGAGGCAAAAGCTAAACATTGGGAAAAGGAGAATATAAAGCAGCTTTTGAATTTTTAAAACAGATTTAATAAACAGCATTTATTTTAAAGGAGATACGCACTTATTTTCCTAACTGAAATAGGGACCTCTGGCTCACACTCCTGTACAGTAGGTGGCAGTAATGCTCTTCTGACGCTGGATGCCACCTGCCGTGAACAAGGAGAAAGCTAAACATAGCTGTGTTATCATGTCGGAAGCAGCGAAAAACCTGAAGAAAAGTTTTATCATAGGAGAAGGAAAAGGAAAATTGAAAAGTAACAAGCTAAATACCCCGGACAGGGATGAACATCCGCCCGGCGTTCACTTGCTGGTGTGAGCTGAAAGATGAGGAAGGATGTCCGACCAATGCTGATTTAGTCCTGTTATTGTTAGACTTGTAAGTAAAGATGATTTATTCAAAAAGAAACTTGATCAGACTGAACCTTATCGGTCAACATAGCTTATTTGTCTCTCTCCTGCTGGCTTGTTTCTCCTCCCTCTGTATGTCAGTAAATGCAGGTTGGTGTAAGAGTGCAGTTACACTCAGCGACCATAGAGGTCACTAGAGAGCTGAAAACTGGAATGTTAGATAGTGCTGCTTTAAGTCTGAGTCAGTTACTGTAGTACTTCAGAGGGCAAATCAACGCAGAGAAGGGATTTCACCATGGATGTATTATAAGAACTGGATGGAGTGGCTCCGCCTTCTACCATGTAACGGTTTTGAAGCCATAATATCCCCCGTCAGGGCGCCGCCATTGTGCAGCCAGTAGAGAATCTGGACCATATCTAGACGCAGCTGTCGTAAATGGTCGCAAAACTCCGCAGCATACAGCGTACACAATCATTGTGAAGCTGCCATAAATGGCGGTTATTTTTTAAACTCTAATAACTGATGAAAAAGAAACTTTTCAGAAAAAAGAGGACTTGGAAAAGATGCAGCTCAATAATACTTTCATATCACCACAGCATACAGATGAGAGAAATATTTCTACGAGGTGTATTAATTTTGCGTCCTCAAACCCACAGTGGGAGTCACACTCTTCGGGCAAAGGTGTTAATAATCCTGTGCAAACAGGACTTGAGTGTGTAATAGGTGGAACTTTTACCTTGAAATGGATGTTACAGGGAATACCTGTAAGGTATATTGTTTACCAATGAAGTTAAACCAGCGTCAGTGTATAGCACTTGTAAATAGAAAAAAAATACTCAGTAAGCTGATTTGTAAATAATTTTGTTGTTTCAAGGTGGTGACAAAGGAAAGTTAGACTACTATATGAAAGAACTAGATCTGATGGGAGACCAGAACCAGCAGTAAAATAAATGAACAGCACAATAAATCTGTATTTATCTACAAAATCAAACATGGAGGTTTAGTTTGATTTAATCTAACTTTTAGAATCCAGCTGCCCAAAAACCTTACTGAAGCACCAACTGTGGATTAATCTACTGCTGAAAAAAGTCCCTATAAAAGGCTGTGTGTCTCCCGTTTTACGGGCTTATGCTTCTGAAAATTGCCAGCTGATTGATGAAAATTTGGACATTTTGAAAATAAGTGAATGCTCTTCTTTTGTAAATGTTCCTTTTTTTCATGAGAAATTGAATTCTTGTTAGTTTTGGTCTGTTGTTGATTTGTGACATATAAAGTAGCTAGTTTGCCAACCTTTTTGTACAGTGCCATTTTTATTATGATTATTGGACTGTGTTGTAAATTTCATTCAGTGACCTATGAGTCATGGAAGACGCTCTTGTTTGAAGCACAAACGGCTGTTTTACTGGGAGATCTTGAGTCAAACTACTTTTACATGGTGAATAATAAACTTATTGTACAGAAATGGTCTAACATTATTTTTTAAATCAGCAAATAACAAACTTTTATAACCAGATGGAAGGGAGTCTGTCGCCTTCCCCTGACAAATCTCTCTCTTTGATTGCACACTGTTCTGGACCAGTTGACAAGCTTTTACTTTCCCAGCTGAAGGGAAGTAGAACCATTAGCAGAACCTTGCTGGTTGAAAAGTAAAGCATTGTAAGTAACTGTTTGAAGTGAAATGGACAGCCATTACAAGGATGTTTCTTGATTATGTTTTCACGTCAATTCAACTTATTTAGTTAGAACTCTTTGCCCCATGTGCAGCAGTGTATAGCCTTACTTTTGTGTCAGTTTTCTCCTTGTAGGAAGCAAATCTAACAAGAAACACTGAGGTAAATGTGTTTACTATAGACATGTGCGTCACCAAACACCTCAAAAATACTGAACTATCCCTTTAACCGAGGAGCCTCATGTCATGTGATTCCCATGGCACAGGTGTCCCACTCCAGTTTTACCTTCTTGCTGATATGTTTTCATGTACTGGTTCTAAAACAGAAGCCACAAATACATGGTTTTATCTTAGCCCATCACCATAAAAAACGAATAAAATACCAAAATAAATGTAATTACCATAACTGTTGAAGAGCACTTAAGCACAGAAATGACACTGATTCGCTTCTAATTTATTTTTGATGAAAACAATCACAGAGAATTTAAAGTGGGTAATATTTTAGTAACAATAGCACCCTCTAGAGGTTGTAATTTTTAGTACATGTCAGATAGATCTGATCTAAAATAAGATTTTTTCAACATGGACATGGATGCATACTCAGCTAATGTAATATTAAAAAGTGTTTGTATTCTTATCAATAGTCTTTGGATATTCATATAAAGCAGTGGTTCTCAAAATGGAGGTTTGAACCCCCTGTAGGATCGTAAAACACCAAGAGAAAGGTTGGGAGATGCTTTTTAACAAATAAGAAACAAAAATAGAAAATCATATGTGATCTGAATTGGTGGAATTTACCCATTATCTTAAAAACACATGCATAAAATTGGCTCATTTTGCAGTAGAACTGTAGTTATTAGGTAAGATTTTTTTTTGCAATTAGGTCTGTATGACAAAAAGACACCTAAAAGTTAAGTTTGCTCATGATACTTACAGAGTCGGGGGTCTGCTGCTCCTTAAATGCACACAATGTGGGGCACCATGACACAGGTTTTTTTGTTTTTTTTTTTGCTATTTTTAGGGTTGCCAGTGGTTTTAAATATATTTTAAATAAAACAAAAAAAAAAACAGAAATACAGAAAAAAGCCAATGCTGTGCACGTTTGGTGTTCTCGTACTTTTATTTGCAAATAATGAAAAATATCAACAGTTCCCATGAAAATATCTTAAAATAGTATATAAAATAAAAAAAATCTGTTTTTTTATTCATACTGTTTTTTTATTTTTAATTTACTCATGTTTCTCATATAAAAGCAGGAGGGTTTCTAAATGAAATACTCGAGGCACTTGTTCCTCTCATCATCCAGTTCTTGGGTTTCAATCTCAAACTTCTTCATGGCGATGAAATACTGAACAAATGGCTCTCCCAGGGCGCTGCGGATCACATGGTTCTCCCCTAAGGCCTCCAGAGCGTCATCAAGCTTCACAGGAATGGCAAACTCCTTTTGCTGAGTGGGTGCTTTGTTCAGGCTGCCGTCGACGTTCAGGTTTCGTCTGATGCCGTCGAGCCCGGCGGCCACGGTGGCAGCAAGAACAACGTAAGGGTTGGCCATGGCTGAGCCCAGCTTGTTGTCGATGTGCGTCTCCCTCCCGCCATGACACTTGATATTGAAGGAGCTGCTGTTGTCGTTGCTGCCGCAGGTAGCGCAGAGCACTCGTTTGGGGTCTTTGACGGTCTTGGCGATGTGACTTCGACAGCCCAGGCCGGGAGACATCAAGCAGCTCAGGGCGGCAGAGTGGGTGAGCAGCCCGGCCAGCCATTTCCTTCCAATCTCAGACAGCTCACCAGCTTTGTCACCACTGTGGAAGAGGCTACGACGACCATTGGCGTCCCACAAGCTGTGAGAGAGTACACCGGCGTTGTACAGGCCATCATCGGTGAAGAAGCTGGCGATGTAGCTGTGTTTACGAGCCATTTCCTTGATGCCAGTGCGGAAAGTGAATGCACTATCTGCAGCTGCAATCCCAAACTCTGGCCTTAGGTTGATTTCCATCTGACCTGGACCGCTAGCAGAGGCAATACTGTCTATGTCAGCGCCCATGCAGTACATGTTATCCACCAGCTGCTGGAAGAACGGCAGGTCGTGGTTGCTGAGCAGGGTGGTGGCAGGAAACATAAGTGTCTTTGGTCCGATTCGATCTGGTGCTCCAAGGACGCAGCATTCGTATGTGAAAGACGAGTGCAGGGAGAACCCCATGGTCTGGAGCTGACCGAGGAGCTGTTTGGCGATGAGGCGAGGGGAAGTACGGAGGGGGTTTCCTGTCACTGTGCAGGGGTCGCAGATGACTCGGGCAGTCTGCTCGGCCCAGGGTAAGACCCTGAAGGTGGACAGGTCAGGGATCAGGAGGATGTCACTGCTGAAGTTGGCAGTGTTGGCATGGTCCACCTCGTTACTTTTTGGACTAAGGGTCAGCTCCAAGTAACTCCTTGGCATCGGTATCCCATAAACTGCTTTCTCCTGTGGATGCAACAGGAAATAGTATCACATCATCATCATCTCAACTTTTAAATTCAAAGACAAGAATGAACTACACAAAACTGCCGAACTATTGGAGTATTGGTGCTTGAAGCTAACAAGCAAAAAAATCATACCTGGTTTGGTAAAGACAGTTTTTAGGTTTCTTGCTTCCTTTGCACGAGTAAATCTTTAGACTGAGTTAAGGTGAAAAGCTTTGTTCAATGAACCTTTCTTAATCCTTGGTTGAAAAATGGTGAATCCAGACTTTCAGTGTGTTTTAACGGGTGACTTATTCTGACTGATCCAAGAGCTCGGTATGCTCTGTATGAATGCAGAGGTTTGCTGTGTTTGTATGTTGCTACCATCCTTGGTCAGGTCCCCCTTGAACAAGAGATTCCTGATCTCATATAGGACTAACCTGGCTATAAAGATTGAATAAATAATATCTTCTGAAATGTAAGCAAAGCATAGGTGGCACTTTTTCTTTATTCATCAAAGCTAAAGCTGCAAATTCAAATGAATACTATCATCATTTAACCTAAAATGTAAATTAGTAAGCTTGAGTGTTACCTATTACAAATCCAAGATGACCCAATACATAGGCAGAGGCTGTGTCCAAACCACATACTTTCACCGATTCTAAAATTAATTTAAATTATGTTTTTAGTAAGTTCTGGATTCATTATATTGGCAACATTTTTACTTGACTTTCTGAGCATGTTTTCACAAAGTCCATTTGCTGAGCTTAATTGTCTGCCAGTCAACAAATTACAAACCAAATTAGTCATCTCTTAAAACATTTTTTGCTTTTAAGTATTTTTCAAATGGCTATGTAACTTTAGAAATAACTGTAGTTATAGTAATATAGTAGGATGTACATGCTAGTTTTGTGCTAGCTTATCTGGCACAGCCTTAACCTAAAACGTAAAGTAAGCTTGAATGTTACCTATTACTAATCCAGAGGACCCAATGGGTAGGCAAAGGCTGTGTCCAAACCACACTTTCACCTATTCTAAAATTAATTTAAATTATGTTTTCAGTACGCTCTGGATTCATTATACTGGCCACATTTTTTGGCTTACTTGTTTTGCTAAGCATGTTTTCACAAAGTCCATTTGCTGAGCTTAATTGTTTGCCAGTCAACAAATTACATACTAAATTAGCCATCTCTTAAATTATTTTTTGCTTTTAAGTATTTTTCAAATGGCTATGTAACTTTAGAAATAACAATGATACTGTAGTTATAGTAATATAGAAGGAGTACATGCTAGTTTTGTGCTAGCTTATCTGGCAAAGCCTTAACCAGAAAAACTGTCAAGGGCTACTGTGTAATTTGAGAAAAACAGCAAATATTTGTAAATTCATGGGTTTCTGTTTTGCTTTATCACTTCATGAATTAACAGGTTACATAAAGAAATTATTTTTGAGAGATTAAACGGTTTATAATACACTTTCGGGTTTGTGTTTGTGTGGATAGAGGTGAATAAAATAGTACAGATTGGTTTCCCGGTGGCGCCATTCGCCTCTGCTGTTGCTGGGCAGAAAACCGCTTGGAGAATTGAGTGACAGCATCTTTGACCAATCACATCACTGCTCTTAGTGGGCGGGCTTTGTTGTTTGGTAAACTTCCGCCTGCTGAAGCGCAAGAGTTCTAGCTTGTTCAAAGCTAACCTGATGCTAACCAACGGTCTGATTGAAACCATTAACAGGAGAGGTCAACGGCGACTCCATTTTCTGGATAACTTTTGAGTGAAGTTTTAGCTAATCTACAATAATGGAGAACTGCAGTTTTTGTGCTACACCGCTTACTAGGATGCAGAAAACAGTCTTTTGAAGGCATTTCAACTTTAGCAAATACAAGAGATGGCTGCTGGAATTAGTTCTCAAGTGCTGCAATCTTCAAAAAAGTAAGTCAAAAATCAATCAGATCAAAAAATACTGCTATGCTGGTGTTTATCTGATAAAACTTAATTTAGAGCTGGTGAAAGTTCACTATAATCTAGTGAGAATGGTCAACTGTATATCCGTCTTATAGCTGTTTAGAAATATGCTTTAATATATGT
Source organism: Scarus forsteni (assembly GCA_036419115.1). Lineage (NCBI taxonomy): Eukaryota > Metazoa > Chordata > Actinopteri > Labriformes > Labridae > Scarus > Scarus forsteni. The sequence goes on along the minus strand of JAZDUH010000216.1, from coordinate 493,271 downwards.
TTAACAACAACAACATTTTTTTTAACCCTTTGTCTTCCAAACTAAGGAATACATTTGCTACAGGTTATTGGTTGAATTGTGCTCCTCCTTCTTCATTTAACATTTCAGGTTTTAATTTTCAAAGAGCTGATTGGGAAGCAGATATGAGCATGAATGATTGCCTTAATTTCTGTGACAAAAGTTTTGTTTTGTCTTATGAAAACATCCCACCGAGCAAATTTAGAAATTTAGCTGTTGAGACAGTTTTCCAAGGAATTATAGATACATTTTATTGACAAATTTATTTACTGCATCTAAATAATTGTTAGATCTTGAAATATGTGAAAAGCTTTTTTTCGTACACTGATGTGTGCTCTTACTGTTTGAGATACCTGAGGATCTATGCTGCAGTGATTCACATCTGATTTTTTATAGTTATCAAGTAATTATATTTATGAACAGCAGTGATATTTAACTGATACATAATGATTTTGTAAATGCTGCTCAGATAGGTGAATAACAGACAAAGATGGGCTTTCAGAGTTTTAAATACAGCATGATGGCAGACAGTCAACCACATGGTTACAATGCCAGTCAAAGGGTTAAAGAAGTACAAAGTGGTGCTTTTGTGTGATGGGACTAAGAGGAACCCTCTTGTTTTTGCAGGTTTGTGGCCATTGTCTTGATATGCAATGTGTGACAATGCTTTGTTTGAACTGGTAGTTCACAATTTCATCTAAAATTAGCTATTTATGATTTAATTAGTCTTATCTTGCTGTTTTGTTGTTGTATTCATACGCTGGACTTATTCAAAAGAGACAGGTCGTGGTTCAATATTAAATAGAAAGTACAAAAGAATATGATTTCAGGCACATCCATGTTCTTCTTAGCATTAACTCGAAAAAAAGAGTTATTGTGAAAGTATCCTGACTTTTGAGGTACTGAGAAGAGTTTAAACAACAGCTTGTACAATAACAGATAGAAATAGGGATGCACTATATAGGTGACATTGGTTTTGTTAGGTCATTGCTACAAAAGCTAAATATCAGCAATGTCAATATAATATCAAGGCCATCTTTATTTTTACTGTTACTGTTAAAAAAACATATTTGCAACATTGCAGCCAAAATAACTACTTGTACATATGTCTGAGTATGGTTATCAATATTGATAATGGCCAAAATAAGTCATGAAAAAAGCAGATATTGTCAAGAATTCAATATTGTGCATCCTAATATAAGAAGATGTGTTTTTATGGATGGATGATAATTACATGGAAAAAGCGGACCGGTACTGTCTTGGACCTGGACACCCCGTGAAGGTCTGTGGCCTCAAACCTGACAAAGTTGATGTTTTCTCTGGCAATCTGCTGCTTGATCTGCTCCATGGCTGAAATGAACCTCTGATTCCCAAAGACCTCGATGGTATCGGCCTCGCTTTCTGTGGGAGAGAGAAAGGCAAAATAGGATACCATCAGAGAATTTCAATTTTAATACAGATATCAAAAACAACAAAAAAGCCACATGCTAAATTGTTGGATGTCTTCCATCGTTGCTCTTTGTCTACTGTGATGCGTTTACTTCTTCGTTGTATTTAATAGCCGGGTACACTGACATCATGCTATTGGCATCCGGCTTATACGCCTCGTACCAAGTAGGGTTTGGTTGGCTGTGGAATCGAAACAGGATCAGGCTTTACCTATCCTGAGCCTGAGCCAAACCTTGCCGATCCATACCGGATCACTTGGTGGAAACAGGGCCTCAGTCACTGGATGTCTGAAACCTTCAGACTGAGCCACCCACGCTACTGCTCAGATCAGAAGAAGAACGTCAGTGCCACGTAAACACAAAGTGATGTGTGACACTGAAATGCCTTTACCATTCAACACTGAGGAGTCCTGAAGACTGTTCAGTGAGTACCCAGTACATGAGTACATCAGTTTACATGAGTGTACTTGGTGCCAGAGTACAGTGCGACTGTATTCACGTCTAAAATTATGAGCTAATCTGTGATATCAGGTGTTGTAGGATCTGTGCTCAGGTCTATGGGGTCAAATTACCCTTAAAAAAAAGGCAAAAAAGATTTCTTCTGTTCAGAAAATAACACTGTCTAAATATATAAGGTGGGTACCTAAAAGTAAAAACCTTAAAAAGTAGACCATAAAGTTGGAAAAAAATGATAATCCCCAGTGTTAATTTTGGCAGCACTTTTTACTTTAGTTTTAGTCTTTTGCCAAAAATATTGTTGGTTTTAGTCATGATTTAGTCGTCTAAATTGTTTTAATTTAGTCTAGTTTTAGTTCAATGCTTTAGTAAATGCTAGAAAGTTTGAATGTATAAATAAACAGAAACAAATAGCCTTTATTTAGTCTACCTGGCAGAGCATCTCAGATACAACACCAGAACTGACAACAAACAGTGAACCTGCTCTACATGAATATATCAATTCATAAAGAGAGCAGCTCTGATTGGATCGCTCCACAACTTCTCCCACCACCACCAAGCTAAGGCAGCTGTGATTGGATATATTCCTAACTTGACTCTACTTTCTACATGACCAAATTAGGTCTCTGTCAAACTTTAAGTGTAGTTTTTATTTCATGAGGAAAATGTCAGTTAATTTAATTTGACTTTTTGTACATGTGCTCTTGTTTTTATGAGTTAGTCTAGTTTGACCTGCATGGGGTTACATTCACATTGACGCTGATACGGAAACATAAATAGTTGAAGATGCATAATGTTCCCATATAATGTAATAATATGTGCAAAAAATTACTGCTAGGAACAATTTAGTAAAAAAAGTGGACATAACAGTGTTGTATGTAGCCTATCAAATGCATAATATGTATTATTTTACATCAAATAATAACATTTTTATTACTTAACAACATTAAATAAAAAAGAAGCCCTTGATAATACTCATTGTAAGAGTAGCTCTCAGGTTTAAAAAGCTTGGTGACCCTTGTATTCTGTTGCCAGATTCCTGCCACTGCACACCCCTGTAGTTTGATAAAGATGGAGGTCCTTGTGGGACATCCCACTGGGGAGAGACACAGGATGTACTGAGAATGCACTGGAGCAATCATGAGTCCCTTCAGAGCTATTCTGGGAAGCCCCAGAGGTTTGGAAATGTTGCTGGACAGAGGGATGTCAGCTTTGGATGTGTGGAGGACAGTGGACTGATGGAGGTAAAGGAGGAGATCAACCTTGACTTTAGAAGAGGGGCGAAAATTAACCTGTTCAGCCCCAAAGTACCCGGTTTTGGGAATGCTTGCATGCTGTCCAACAAAAACGTAAGAAACAGTGAACTATTCATGTTGAAATATAGTCATGCTGCTCATCAAATTCAACAGGAAATTTTTTTAGCTACACCACCATATAAGACATTTTAACACACAACAAACACAACGTCAACACCAAGCAAATGAATGATCAAAAATCTAAATCTGTTTCACTTTGATTCAAACTTGGGCCGCTTTGTTTGGATTTCTTTGAATGGGAGAAACAAAGTTTATTTATTTATTTTTCTTTTAGCATAAGCAGAAGATAAAAACTGTTGTAATTGGGTGTAATGAACATCAAAAGTGACATAAAAGTTAAATATAAAGTTTGTAGTAGTAGTAAAACCTCTCTAACTTTGCTCTGCATCACTTTATCAGACTCAAACTTGGCAGAAGTAATTTTTACATATTTTCACATTCATTCATAGAGTTCTAAAGCTGCAGCTGCATCATTCCAAAGACATATCCAAAACAAAAACTTGTGTTTTTTTAGGCGAGGATGACATCTTCGAATGATTCTGACTTCTGTCTTCCTTTACTCTGTCCCACTAACACATATACTGATAATTCACATCTGGACAAATCTCTAGAGTGTTACTTTATTATGTCACCAAAATTATTAAAACAGACCTTGTGGTTGCAGAGATTCACTTTTCTTTATGAGTTTGTCATTTTGGAGCAGAAGGCTTAAAAAAGGGCTGAACAAGTTAACCCTTTAAGTCCCAGCTCACTTGATTGCAGAGGTTTATAAATTCAGAAATATTTAATGTGTCAAAAAATAGCACATCATTGTTTTTGTCCATGTTTTAGGATACAGAAAAAACCCGAAAACAAACCTAAATAAAGATATTTCCTTTGTGTGGGATTTAAAGGTTTAAAAAGTTAAAAACTTTTATTATTATCCCCCTCATTATTATTTTAAATACTTAACTTTAATGAGATAATAAATTTCATAAAAAAAACATTTTTTGATGTGTTTGTCAAACTCAGTCTCATCTGTTTAAGTCATTTGTACTGCTATTATATTTGCAAACATTTATGCCTTTTCTAATTGATTTTGTCCCACATATTCATGCATTGTAAGTTGTCAGGTAATCATCTTTTTTTTTTAATAATTGTTTTTATTATTTTCAAAAATTATCACAGATAAAGGAACACATAACCTTACAAAACATAACATAACCAGACAAAACACTAACCCCCAAAACAGCACACCAGATTGAGATAAACTTTAAGAGCGTAGAATTGCAGCCACCAATCAGGCAAATTATTATTACACATATAAAATTATAAAAAAAAAACAAAAAAAACTGACGATGTTAAACATTAGATATCAGCATCGTTATGCAACGTCGGTGCAGATCATCAGGGCTCATTTTTTGCCATGAATAATGTTCAGCAACGGTTCCCAAGTCTTATCAAACACATCCCCTCTGTCTTCATTGTATAGTCTCAGTCTTTCCAGATGCAAAGTGTTGGCCATTTCACCCATCCAAAGGTCGTAGGTGGGGACATGATCTTTCTTCCACACCTTCAAGATTAGTTTTTTTGCTACAAACCATACCAAATAAAATAGCCCTCTTTTCAGGTTTACTATCAGAGGTTAAGAGGCTAGCAGCACCAAGAATGGCAACAAGTGGAGGTTTCCAGCACTTTCCAAATGCAACAGAAAAACAGCTGAACATATTTTCCCAGTATGAAAACAAATGACTACACGACCAAAATGTATGTGCTAAGGTACCATCGGCAAATTTACATCTATTACACAAAGGGGAAACATCTACAAAGAAACGCTGTAACTTTACTCTGGAATAGTAGATCCTATGAAGAGTCTTAAATTGAATGAGGTTATGTTTCAAATTTAAGGTAATCAACTTTTAACTTTTTAAACTTTGAATCCCACACCATAATATCTGTTTTTTGTATTTTTATCTGTCCCCTGAATTGTTAAGGGAATCAAACAATGATTTGATTTGTTCTGTTTTATACAACATTACACATCCCTGAGTTAATTTTTGACCCCTGTCAAACAGTTGATCTGGTAGTTAAAGGGTTAAGCACAAAACTTTGCCTTAAAACTATTTATTAGCAGCATCAGATCACCAGAGAGCACAAAGCAATCTGGTGTAATAAATGTATTTTGATAATGTTATAAAATCCTTATATGCCCTGATATCCTATCAGTGTTCCTCTAAACTCACAAATAAGCATAAACAAAACCTCAGTCCCATAACAAAGCAGAACGCAGAGAAAATCCTTTCAAAAAAACAGGCTCAAAACAGCAAAGCATTGTTCAAAACATGAAACAAATGATTGTACAGGGTTCTAGATCATTCTGCTGGAGGCTGTGACCGATCTATTCTGACATTATTGCAGATTAAAATGGTCAAAATTTCAGGTCAAATCAGTTAGAGTCAAACTTCAGCCAAAGTCGAATCAGGACACTCTGATAAAAGCCAAGACAGAAGATGGAGGCAGACACAGGGGTGGAGCATCTCCTGGCCTGCCTTCAAACCGGACTCGTACTGACCTGTGTGAGAAGCTCCGCTCTCGCCCCAGGAGCCGCTGATTGTGTACGAGTGTGTTCGACCTCCAGGCTGCCTATTTGTGTTGGCCTCCGCCCTGAACGAGCTGGATGAATCCACGTTGGAGGGCAGCTGAATAGGCGTGCTCTCGCTGGACCGGGGCCCCCCTCTTCTGGAAACTTCCTGGTGGGGTTTGAAGGTGCTGAACGCCCTGCTGGGGCCTCCGTCGTCCTGCCGTCCGTCTGGCCTCCCACCTCCGTGGAGGTACGTGTACGGACTTCCGGGCTTCCCGTCGTCTCTGCCCCGGGTGCTGAGCAGAGGACTCTCCCTCAGGATGGACTTGAGCTCCTCCATGGTCTGACGGGGCACTCGGCCCATCTCTCCGTAGGACACCTGTCTTTTCGCGGGGGTCTCCGTGCTCCAGTCCTCGCCGACAGAGCTGTCATCCATCCTCGGGTTGTCCACACGCTCTGCAGGCCTGTGAGGCAACGGGCCGATGGAGATGACCGTGGGGACTTCTGGAGGTAGAGCGGTGCTGGGTGGGGAGTGGATGATGCACGGGCCCCCCGCCCTGTTGCCCCAGTCCACCGGAGGGGCGTACTTCCCCGTCACCCTCACTCCCTTTCTGTTGTTCAGGCTCATTCCTGTTCCATCGACCTGGTCTGTACTTCTGCTCTGAACGCCCTCCTGGGAAAAAAAAACAACACAGCAAGTCCGTCACACATGGTCAAGTCTGCATGAAGTGAAGGAAAGAAAGTCATCAAATCTGTACGGTGGCCCTGAAGTGCAAAACGTCAGTGCTTTCAATGATGAACAAAAAAAAGGCAATAAATAGAGAAGACAACAAAAGGCAACAACAACAAAATACAGCATATAGAAGAGTGTGAGATTATTAGATTATTATTATTAGATTTTTCTTCATTCTGCTCTATTTCATTCACATGTTTGAGATTTTTCTTGATTTGCATTGTGTGTTTTATATACCAACAGAATGAAAGAAAAGTCAGAACCTAAAAAAGTGACACAAAATCAAAGTAAAAGGCCAAAATTAAACAAAACAAACAACTACAAATGAAAGATGCAACAACTAATAAAAAACACAACAAACAAAAATATTCAGCAACAAATAAGTGTAGTAACAAATAGAGAGACAGCAACAAATACGTAACATTAAAAATCTATATCAAAAGATGCAGCATCTTATCAAAAAATACGACAAATCAAATTATTGAAAAACAGTAAAAACAACAGATAAAAGAGAAAAACACTAACAATAAATAAGAAATGCAAAAAAAAACAAATCATAAACATGATATCAAATAATATAAGTTACAACAAACAGAAGAAAGACAACACATAAATAGCAAAACTAGTAATAGCAAATAAGAACGCTAAAACAATTACAGACGATGACAAATAAGAAGCCAAACAAAAAGAGAACAACAAAAAAGACATAACAAATATAACATAAGAAAAAGTCTGTGAAAAAAGATGCAACCTCTTATCAAAAATACTATGACATATCAGATTATAAAAAATAATAAAAAACAACAGATACAAGAGAAAAACACACTTATAATAATTATTAAGAGATGCAAGAAAATAAACAACAAATCAAAAAACACAATAACAAATAATAAGTTAAAAAAAATAGAAAAAAGACAACATATAAGAAACAAAAATGCTTAAACAAATTAAAGTTACAGCCACAAATCAAAAAATGCAGTAGCAAAAAACAATGCAAAAACAAATACAGGTGACATGCAAAAAAGAGACAAAGAAGGCATCTTCAGACTAAATGAAACACAACAAATAGGTAACACAACAATGTATAAGAATACTGAATGAAAGTAAAATGCACAACAGTGTATTAAAATAGCCAAAGCAAATGCAACAGATGAAAACTACAAACTACAAATGAAAGATGCAACAACTATTTAAAAAACATCAATCTTAAAATTCAAAACATAACAATTATAGATGTTCTAACAATCGAACAGCAACAAATAAAAAATCTATAACAAAAGATGCAACTTCTTATCAAACTGAGCAGAGATGAGACGTCACAAACGAGTTGATTTTTTTGAACAGCTCTTTAAAAAGTGCTCTAAAAACTGATTTGCAGTTGTGAGTTAGAAGTTGTTTGCAAGCCATCTTAAATATGAAGGCAATTAGCATTTAAGTATGACTCAATCACATCTGCAAATCGGTTCTTATTGTTCATTTAAATGACGGGTTCAAAAGATTTGACTCGTTCACCAACGTCTCATCTCTTGTAAAAACCATCGCGGAAGTTGGTCATCAGAACAAAGTCTCTGTTTAGGAGTATAAGATGATAATATGAAGATAGTAGAAGATAACGTAACATAAAAGTGTAAAAAATGAGACACAACAAGCACACAGGACCATTTAGAGTTGCTGAAGAGTTTATCTGATGACTCTAGAGAGAGGCTAGCACTACCCATTGACCCCTAGTGGTTAAGCTAAAGCTAACTAGGTGAGCTTTGTCTCTTGTTCTGGGACACACAGTCAAAGAATGTTTGTCATGGACTTAGGAGTGAGGCAAGACATAAAAATGTTAGGAGTGTTTCTTTCAATTTTGAAAAAAACAAAAAACCCACAAGTGTGGAAAAGAGAGTTTCTTTCAAAAATACAAGATTTCAAGCCAGGAAAAACTGACTGGCATCTTAACCACAACTGACCCAGTGCAAGTTTGTAAAGAGATGTTTACTGTCTCATGAAGGGAAAACAGCAAGTCAATTCAGACCAGGAACAGTGTGTTTATATGGAGCACAATGGATCCATTATAGGTGTTGTAAAAGACAGCCAAGTTTGCACGACAAGGGGGAATAATTCCACATGAAAATGGAAAAAAAATGAGGTATAACAGGCCGATTTCAGGTACAAAGTATGGTGAGATTTGTTTAGGAAGAGTGCAAGAGATCCTCAGAATGAAGCCTGTTAAATCTGAAGGCACATGAAACCTACCGTAGTGCATGAAAAGAGTGCAAGAAATCAATCGAATAATATCAAAAAAGTAGAGGCACAACAGATTAAATCAGAAAGGGGGAAAGAAAGTCAAGGTTGGCTTCAAGAGCTCATTTTATCTACCGGCCAGACCAGAAAATTTGAATAATTTGAAGAACAAACTATAAGTATTGTAAAAAAATAAAAAATAAAAATGAAAAAAAAAAACTAATGAAATCTGCAAGAATTAATCAAGTTAAACTGAAAAAATATAAGTTTAAAGCATATCAGATCTTTTTGTAGTAAGGAAAGAGGTCATGTTTATGTAAAGAATACGAAAACTAGAAAAGCACTCGGAGAGCACAGACCTCCGCCAGCACCACTGTCCTCTCCCATATTGTGATTTTTACCATAAATATTAGTCCTACCTTTATTTCATCTAAAGATTTAGATTCCTTGACCATGAAAACATACCATTAGCAACTGGGTTCATAATGATATCTATTTTAGTTCAGTAGTTATTCATGAAAATCACATTTTTGTCATGGCGGATCCAGACGCTGATCCAGATCAACACCAAAATTGAATCAGTTCTTCCTTTTCCCATGCTGAACATTTCCTGAAAATTTCATCAAAATCCATCCATTAATTTTGGAGTTATTTTGTTCACAGACAGACAAACACTCTCCTGAACCTCCTTGGCAGAGGTAATGAGGCACAACAGGCCAATTTCAGGTACAAAGTATGGTGACATTTGTTTAGAAAGAGAGCAAGAAGTCCTTAGAATAAAGACTGTTAAATCTGAGGGCACTTGAAAGCTATCGTAGGTTTAGTTTGAGACAGACGTGCATAAAAAGAGTGCATAAAAAAAGTAGAGGCACAACAGATTAAATCAGAAAGGGGAAAAGAAAATCAAGGTTGGCTTAAAAGACTTTATGAAATCTACCATCCAGACTATAAAAATCAAAGAATCTGAAGAACATCAAACTCTCCCTGTGTATTGTAAAAAAAAATCCCTCTGGAATCTGCAAGAATTTATCAAATTAAACTGAAAAAATGCATGTTTAAAGCATATCAGATCTTTGTATCGTAAGGAAAGAGGTCATGTTTATGTAAAGATTACAAGAAATTTATCAGTCGATCCTAAAAAAATCAACATTTAGTCACAATGGACCTATCGCAAGGATCATAAGAGATGGAGAAGTTTGTCAGAAAAACTGCATAAAAAAAAACATTCAAATGAAACCAGAAAAAAAAACAGTTATTTAAAGGGCAACTCCGGGTTTTTGACACCTGGACCTTATTTTTAGGTTTGTGCATGCTCATATACTCACTCAGACAAACATCGTGCAGTTTGGAGTCCTTCAGAAGTTATTTAGATCCAACCGATTTAGCCGCACTTAGCGGGGGCCACGGCAATGGAGCTTCAGCGCGGGACATAATCTCTGCAAAATCGCTCGTCTCTACCACAGCCCGGTTTGTCATTGCAGAGAAATCCTCCAGAGTAGTCAGACATATATTCCTGGATAGATCCATACGCGTGTCGGCCAGTCTCAAGTCCCACTCTGAGCAGCTAACACACTCCTCTTCTGTTGCTATAGGCGAACACTGTCCACAAGCGCACCACCAGTTAGCATTGAGTCGTGGACGTGCTCCTGTTTGTTGTTCTCGAGCCAGCTGTTCGTCTCTCTCCCTCCGCATTCTTCTTTCATGGAGCTCCCTGTCCATGTACTCAGACTCAAACCGGTCGTCGTAGGCTGACTCTTCGGCATCAGATAAATATTCTGCCATGTTGCTCAGCAATGCTGGCTAAAAGTAAGTCAGCTATACCTTTGTGTCGCGTGGCTATGACGTCATCAAAAGTTTGTTTACCAGGTCAGCTGACCCACCTGAAGACGGTAGACGAGCTGACTTTATGATAACACTGGCGATGGATGAAAAAATATAGCCAAAATGAGCGATTTTGCCCTTTAAAGGAGCTTCAGCGCGAGACATAATCTCTGCAAATGAGCAAATAATCTCTCCGATTTTGCAGAGATTATGTCCCGCGCTGAAGCTCCATTGCCGTGGCCCCCGCTAAGTGCAGCTAAATCGGTTGGATCTAAATAACTTCTGAAGGACTCCGAGCTGCACGATGTTTGTCTGAGTATATGAGCATGCACACACCTAAAAATAAGGTCCAGGTGTCAAAAAACCAGAGTTGCCCTTTAAGAGCCTGACTTTTACGTGTGTGGTTATAGACAGCCAAATTTGCTTAAGAAGTGCAAAAAAATCATACAAGTCAAGCAAAAAGATTCCTGTTAATCTGAAGGATAATGACACCTTATGATATGTATGATGGTAACAGGCTGAAGTTTATGTGAAAAGAGGACAAGAAATAATCAAATCACAAAAAACATCTTAAATTTGAGAATAAAACCTGCCCTTCCACATTTGTGATTGGCATGCAAGTATGCTTAAAAAGGGTTGCTAGAGCTCATTAATGTAAATTTTAAGTTATCGTACAAAGGACCTCTTTCACAATACATGTAATTTTGCCCACAGCCCAATTTTGTTTATTGTGTGGTATTTGTAGTACACCCAGAGACTCCCAAGAATATACCTTTAGAAAATCCAAAAGTCATCCAGGGCCTGTACTATGACCTATTTTATGATCATTGCCATAGGTGTGAGCCAGGGTGCACACTTTACCCCAAAACTTACTCAAACACAAATAATAAATCATCAAATTGGGTCAAATCACCTTCACTGAAGTCTGGTGCATCTTTTGAAATCAAATGTAAAGCTAAGTATTACAATTGAAAGAAGTTATTGAATTTTAACTGGAAAAAAAAAGTTATTTTTTATGATTTTTTCAACAAATTCAATTCTTTAGAGATGTGTCTGACCAACTTACAGTTGCTGTACAACTAAAATACTTACAAATTATTTGGCCACATATATATTCTCAAAGTGGGAAAAAAATCATCAAATTCTGAGACCGGTAAAGTTGTTCAATTAACAGGTTGGGTTACTGTGGTAGAATCAGGATACTGTTCCATGTCTTGTATATCAGGGAACCTTTAAAGATTTGTTCAGAATTCATCCTTTAAGTATGATTTCTTTTAGAATTTGAATGCTAGATTCAAAACAAACATTTCACATGAAATGTTATTCATTTTAATATTGAACAGCCACAAAGGGCCTGTATATTATGCCTTTGTGATGAGATAATAATGAGCCATTGATACAAGTAAAAACCGATGCAGTTTTGGATTGTTGTAATCAGATTGTATATATCTACAATGACAGCAATACATAAACATTACTTCTGTCAATTTCTGTTTCTAGTACTTATATATACATGTAATCTGTTTTATGGCCTTCGTGTCTTTTTGCATAGCAACGGCTTGGACAATTTTAATTTGTAGACTGGAACTATAGTGAGGGAAAGGGGATCTGAGAAATCCATAAGATGTATGATTGGCTGGTTATTTCATAGAATGGAGTCTTTGAATTTGCTTGTGTATGGTTGGAGGGGTTTCTGATTTTGAAAATGTTTATAATATCCCAAATAATAGATTACAGATGCAACATGTGCACACATGCCAGAGGTTCTCTTTCCAGCAGGACAGAGACAATAATATGCCTTCACAGGATCATCTGATGCATTCTCGTCAAATTGAATCCAAACATTGTATTTTATTTGAGATCTGTGACGAGAATGAATCTGTCCCCTAATGAGATCAGCATCATGCTGGTAAACCCAAATCTCATAGGGGACTGTTTGATTTGGTATGTACCGCATGTTATGGTCTCAAGGTATTCCAGATCCACATGAGGGAACGAGATATCAGATGCTTCAAGCTTCTGCCATTCACTACGAGCTCTACGTGACATATTTGGGTCTTCTGCAACTCGTTTTGCCAAAACATTGTCTTTTTTTAAAAGTGAAAGCATACGCTGAGCCATCTTAGTATCTCGTTCCTCTCGATCTGGATCTGAAACATATATTGGTCCTCTGAAGTCATTGAGACATGCAGTTACTATGCGCACTAATTTGCCAATGACCTCAAAGAAATAATTTGAGGTAAGTTGTTCCTTAAACAACATCCACTTCTTTAAACGCCCGTGGTAGGACTCTACTATCCATCTTGTTTTGGTACAGCAACGATCACTATTGGCTGTTGAGGAATCCAATTGGGATTTACCAGTTGGTAAAAATGACGGCATTCTAGCATCATACCCCAACTTAGCAAGAAGATCTAAGGCATCCCTGAAACCGTGATCTACAATCATATTGTCATTTGCTTCTAACCAAGATTTCAATATTTCAATTTTTTCCATGATGAGCGAGTTATTGTTGCATCATTTACGTTACCATGGTAGGGGCCAATAGTGTCTTAAACATATCCATCAGGGAGTACAACTGACATGAATTTTAGGTAATTTCGTCTTTTCTGTCCTCCGTAAGATGCCCTTTGAAACTGATGATCACTGCATTTGTTGAGGTAGATATATGTACCATCTAAGATAAGAGTGACCTGGTCACCATAAAAAGCTTTAGTAAAGACAGTGTTGTGAGTTATGGCATCATGGCGTGAAATATGATTTGTGCCAAGGTATTTGGGAACAACTATTGTGTTCAAAATATCTGCAATTGTATGAAAATATCTTGACAGTGTAGCTTGGGAAAGATTAGTAAGCATGGTCATTTGATTCCATGAAAGGTTTGTTTTCAGTTTTGCCCAAAAGTAAAGAAGCAAATCTATTGCTCTGGAACTATCACTTGAACCTGAAACAAGATCAGATTCACACATGTCATACATGTTCTGAAATTGCACCAATGTCCAGCCAGTCCATGCATGGCAGTCAGAATCTGACAAGGTTTCAAACTTCAGTTTGGGTGATGTCTCATGTTTGGATACTTCATGTAGAATATATATAATATATATACTTCATATATAGAATATATGAAAAAATATATAATTCAATTGAATGCACAATACTAAATTGAAGTTAACATCCATTTGCTGCAAATTGCATGAAATAAAACATTACCCTTGATATAATACAAGACATGGAACAGTATCCTGATTCTTCCACAGTAACCCAACCTGTTAATTGAACAACTTTACCGGTCTCAGAATTTGATGATTTTTTTCCCACTTTGAGAATATATATGTGGCCAAATAATTTGTATAAATAATGTAAATAATTGTGTAAATAATTTTTCCAGTATATAAGAACACCCACAAGTCCAGAAGAAAATTGTCATATTTGTCCAAAAAAGACCCAAAGAAAGCCATCAGTAAAACCAAAAATTAAAACACAATAGTCCTGTTACAAGCATTTAAAAATATGGTTAAGTTGCCTAAAAAAGTGCAAGAAATGCACCAAATGAAGAAGGAAAAATCGAACTGATTTAAAACAAACATATGTACCACTACAACGGCGAAAATGGAGAAGTCTGCATGATAAGAGTGCAAGAAATTAACCAAGGTAAACCAGAGTGATCCTACAGTTTTAAAGCACAACATCACTCTATGTTTCTATGTTAATGGGACTACGGATGGAAATTAACGTCAAGCTACAATCCGGCATGTTTACATGTTTCAGCATGTTCATTAATGAGCACTGTCCCATTCAAATAAACAAATAAAACTAAAACTCTCAAGTGTTGCATGGAGTTGATCAAATTAAAACAGAAAAATCTCACAAATTTTGAAAACAGCAGTACTTCAATAATAACCTTGCAGTGCAGTTGGATCGGCCTAATTCATTGTCAGTTTTCAGACATTGAACAATCCATCTGGTGTGACAAGTTCATTTACATTATATGTTGTAAACATGGCCAAATTGGCATGAAAAGAGTGCAAGAAGTCCCCCTATCAAACCAGAAAAACATGCATTACAAGGATAGAAAGTAATGATTGAATTTGCATTAAAACATTGTATCAAATAGATCAAATTAAACTCTAACATCTAAAAATTTGAGGCATAGCGGTCCTGCTGCAAGGATATAAAAAGTTAATCACTTTCAAACTCCAGTTAATTTTATTAAAATTTCAAAAATATACCAGCAGATTTGATAGAAGTTTGGTGAAAGAAGGTTATGTTCGCATTAGAAAAGTTCAAAATATCAAGCAACTACAATATACAAAATACACTCAAGTTTGCTTGAAATGAGTCAAATGAAACCAAGAACTTCTTATAGGTTTGAAGTTCTGTGATAGTATTGTGAAGATGGTCTTGTTTACATAAAAACATAGTCAAATTAATTATTTAAAAAAAGCCTGAAAAATGCCAGACATTTAAGCCAAAGAGACCAAGATGTGTTCGGTAACATACAACCAAGTTTTGATGAAATAAGTGCAATAAATAAGTCAAATTCAACAAGAAAAGACAGATTTGAAGTTCAACAAATGCAGACCTAGACACCAAAGTTGAGAAGGCAGCGCATGAGAAATCAGTTAAATTAAAAAAAGTAAACTCTTAAATATTTGAATCATGACAAAGCTTTTAAAGGAATAGTAAGGAGGTCAAGTTTGCATGAGAACAGTGCAAGAAAACCACCAACAAACCAGTGAAGTTATTAAATTTAAACTAAATAGAGCCAAACAAAACGATTTTTTACCTTTGAGTCTTCAGAGTCATTCATGTCTTAGCTTGCACTTGCTCATGAATTCTAATTTGCAGTTTTTGTAGTTTGATTGCCCTCATGAGAAGGTAAAGCTTCTCCCGCACATTAATTTTTATAGACAATGGTACAATGGTGACGGATGGAAGATTCTTCAGGGGAGTCCGGCCGGGAACTGGCAGAGACCAGGCGCTGCTAGACTCTGAGTGTCTGCCGCAGCTTCCAGCTCATTGGCTGTTTGCTGGGGACAATTCAGAGCAGCTTTTGTGTCGCTGCAGAGGGAAAGTGCAGAGCTCAGCAGCCCGCCGTGCTTCCAGAAAGATGTGTGGAGCGAAAGTGTTTATTCTAGAGAGGCGGAAACAAACAAACAAATATGAGGAGCAGATAAAGGCAGCAGGGTTAGGGGTGTGGATTTGATCAACGGCAAAGAGCATGAATGAATTTTAAAAAAGCTTCTGGATAAGAAAAAGGATGAACTCTCATAGAATAACAAAATTCAGACTATATTTACTAAATCAGTAGATCTGTTAACACAACTCAGTTATCTCATTTGTCTCGTTGCTTGGTTCCACTATTTTTATTTCACTCTGGCTACAGGTTAGGGCTGTCAGCTGTGATTTGCACCTTATGGTGACGTTTGAAGATAATTTACAAACACTTTTGTTGCAGTGCATTTAGTGAATGAGAATGGATAATAGCCGATACCAATGCCAATATTTCAGGTCAAGAGTACAAGCTCCGTACCTAATAAAATGGACTTGTTTCTTTCAGTGTTACAGCATATTATTGCATTATCAGATCTTAACAAGAAAAACAGGTTTTAACTAGGGCTGGGACGATTTTCTCCTGATTTGATTTTTTTAATGATTTTTTTAGGTGCCGATTCGATTTAAAATACGATTCTACGATATTGCCGATTTTGCAATCTTCAGTTAGCTTTGTTAACACCAGTGAAAAAGATGAACAATGATGATGCCTACAGACTATATCAGGAAAAATACACATCACTTATGAGTCCGTTTTTAGGATTTATTCAGCAATATATTTTAACCAGCTGTTTATACTCTCTCTTTAAAAGCCTGGACTGCATTTCAAAGTGGATTATTAACACAGACTAAAATGAAGCATTTAAAACAATTTTTGAACTAAATAATCAATTTAAAAATCGTCAAACAAAAAACACTGATACTTAAGTGAATCGATTTTTTTCTCCCACCCCTATTTTTAACTCTAGCATGAATGAAACCCTTGATATTTAAATGTACCCATGCAGTGATGAGAAGGAGCATCAATGTTTAACATTTGTATAATTTGCTGATATTCAAGCCGATATATGACTGATATATGTGGCCAATATATTGGCTGTAAATACCTGTAAAAAATTTTTATATCGGCCAATGCCGATATCAAACCGAGAATATTGTGCATCCCTAAGTGCATTGATTAACATAGTAATCCAGAGTTATTATTTTTCCTGGGGTAAATTGCGTTGCATTTATGTTGGAGCTTGGACGCAGCAATGTTGATCAAAAAATGCTTTTCACTGATTGGTCAATTACAGTTAAAGAGCACATATTAAGGATACGTTCACAATCTGTGAAGTCTAATAACATTTTCTAGTTTTCATATACTGAGCCTCCCTGATCCAGCTGTATTCTCTCTCTGTCTCATACAAAGACCCCTTCAAGGCTCCACTGTGGGCTTAGTCCACTTTATTTGGAGACTGGGATGTTCCTCCCTGTGACCCTTAAGAGATAAAGAGGTGTAGATAATAGATGGATGGATTTGGTGTAGTTACAAAGTAAATATACTACTTAAAAGCTGTAAGACGGCTTATCTGACTAAAACAGAGACATCACACACGTGAGGATGAGTTTTGGACTGTATCTACTTACTTATATTACTATGGCATATTTCTTTAACATAACTTCCGAAGTTAATGTTTAAAGTTTCTAAAACAGCAAAGTATTATAGTTACATGTATAAAGGATACTGAGTTATTGAGTTACTTTCTGACCAAGGTGAGCCGCTGTTATGACGACTTTTATGCTAAGCTACAAGCTAAAAAGTTTCAGCATGAGTGAGATGTACTGTTAGCAACTTGGGGCATTTTCATGAAGAAAGTTTGTGATCTGTTGTCATCATTGTTTTACTCCTGTTGCAGATGGATCTTTGCAGAGGGAAAGTCACAAGGGTGTCTGTTAACCTTTATTTTTGGTGCGAAGTAATGAAATTAAATGACTTTTCAAGAAGTAATGAGTCAAAATGCACTCCTGCATGCTTACAAATCAAAGATATGCTCTCACAAGAGGCAGTCAGTATTAACGACAACCAAAGTCAACAATCATGGTAGGCAGTCGACTTGGCGGTCTTGAATGTGTCTACAACACAACTGGAAGTTCTCCCATCCTCATATTCACAGCACTTCTCACCAGTGTTTAATGTTGCCAGGTTATGAGACTTGACTTCAGATTACCTCGGTTCCATCTGGAAGGCCTTTTAAAATTTCCCTGTTTGCTTCATAAATGCCCGTATTCATAAAAATACCCCCCGATAAACATGAAGGTAAAGTCAAGACATCATGTCCTATTGCTAATAGTGTCATGAAAAGTGCTTTCAAATCAAATGTATTATTGGTATTAGCAGCTAAAGACCAAGTGTGACCTAGGTCACTCTCTCCTCTGCTGTTGTTGGTCTTTTGTTTACACAGCAGACATCAGAAGTCCCGCCCACTCTTGATTCTGATTGGTCAAGGTAGGGGAACTGAAGTTCATGAGTGTGGCACTGCCCCAGAAGTTGAACTGTATAAAACTGACTGTAAGCGGGGTGCTGGTTTGGCGGAGTGGTTAGCAACCAGGCACCCCATATACTTGCTTCTGCCAGTCCAGGTTCGAGTCCCGCCTGTGACCAGTTTGCAGAGTGTCTTCCCCTACTCTCTCTCCCCCTTTCACAAGTCTATGCACTGCCTCTCTCCTATCAACAAAGGCACAAAATGCCCAAAAATACATTAAAAAAAACTGACTGGAAGGGAGGCATTTCCCTGTTTGGGACTTTTTTCCACTCTGAATGCTAAAAACACTCAGCTTGTTTTGAATGAAAATTGAGCTGAGAGCATCAACAGCACTGTCTGTCTGAACTGATAAGCAGTAATAACAGTACAGTATTATTTAATTTGTAATCATCCATCCATTATCTATACCACCTAGGTGTGGGAGAAAAAATCGATTCACACAAGTATCTGGAATTTTTGTTTGATGATTTTTAAATCGATTTTTTTTGTTCAAAAATCTTTTTTTTTTTTTTCAAATTTAAATGCTTCATTTGAGTCTGTGTTATAAGCCACTTTTAAATGTAATCCAGGCTTCTGAAGAGAGAGTATAAACAGCTGGTTAAAATATATTGCTGAATAAATCCTAAAAATGGACTCACATGTGACATTGTTGATCTTTTTCGCTGGTGTTAAAAAAAGTTAGCTCAAGTTTGCAAAAATCTGCAATATTGTAGAATTGCAATTTAAATTGAATCGGCACCTAAAGAATGGAAATAAAATCGAATCGGGAGAAAAGCGTATCGTCCCAGCCCTAATACCGCTTAGCTCTTTTGTGTCACAGGAGGCTAAAACTTATCCCAGCTAACTGGGCGAGAGGCAGGGTGCACCCTGGACTGGTTGCAAACCAATTGCAAGGCCACTTAAAGAGACAGACAACAATTCACATGTACAAACAAAACACATGTGGTTTTGACAGACAGTTAGGGATGGGAATTGAAAACCAGTTCCAGATGAGAATTGTTAACAGCTCCATCAAAGTATCGATATCATGAATCTTCTTGCTAATCAGTTCCCTTATTAATTCCTTCCACTGACAGGGTTCAGAAGCGTCAGAATTGTGGCTTAATTTTTTACAAAAGGCGCCTACTGCACAACCTTAAGTGAGTGGAAACAGTTATCTATGCTGTGACATGTGTTTGACATTGCTGACATTGAAAATCTACAGGCCAACATTTGGCCACAGGGAAAATCTGCAGGAATCAAAAAGGGAATTGTTTAAGAATTGGATCGATTAGCAGGATGGTTAATAGCACTGATATTGATAAAATCTTATCAATTCCCATCCCTACAAACAATCAAGGATGTCCTGCTGCAGTGGACCTGCTCGACACCATGTGCTCTATCCTGCATCAACCATCAGCAGAAACATCATTTAACATAAATTCAGACTTTTAGACCAGATAAACATTTAATGGCAATTCAGCTAGATGCTGCTATATAAATCAACATGTATTTATAAAATGAAAAGTTTGTCTTCAGCCTGCTCTAGTGTAATGTGCTGTGAGGTAACACTTCTTAGCTGCTGCTATATAAATAATGATTGATAAAGACTAATATGAGTTTGAGTGTACAGTTAACCTAATGAGCATGTTTTTTTTGTCTCTAGAAGGAAGCCAGAAGGCCTGGAGAAAACCCAAGCATACATGAGGAGAACATGCAAACTACACATTGTAAAGCCCTGACTGACATGGGGGTTGAACCAGCACTGTTGTTGTTGTGAGGCACTACCCGCTGCGGCACCGTGCCACCCTCAGTTCAAACCATCCCGCCTTAAATACCATGAGGTAATGCCACTAAGCCCCGGTCTGTTTAAGTTTGTTTACTCCACCTGCTAATACCAAGTTTAACACTCTTTTGTATTATCTCTTAACCTGAATCAAGTTAAATGATTAAATATTGTGTGTATATTTAGCCGTTTAGATCTCCACTGCTGTAGGTTTAGATCAGTAACTCCAAAGACTAAATCTACAGTTTTATATAACTATCACTGAGTGTAAATCTAAAAAAAACCTGATGAAGTGAATCAGAACTAAACTGCTCCAGTCAAATTGAAGCTTCATGTTTTCTCAGGCTGAACTTTCATCAGGGTGAGACTGAACTGCACATCTCTGACGCCTGTCTGGGTCTGGTTCTGGATGGTTCTGCGTGTCCTCTGCCCACACGTGGTCCCACGAGGTGAGGGAGGGGAGTCTGGACTCAGCAGGCTCACACCACCACCTGACCCGTGCAGCATGGAGGGAGAGATGTCTGGGCAGAACACCTCACATTTTTCAGGGTGGGGCTTTAAACGGGCTGCGTCAAGCTCCACACTGTTGGATGAGGGAGAATCTGGGGGCTTCGTGG
Organism: Scarus forsteni; assembly: GCA_036419115.1. Lineage (NCBI taxonomy): Eukaryota > Metazoa > Chordata > Actinopteri > Labriformes > Labridae > Scarus > Scarus forsteni. The sequence continues at coordinate 472,728 of JAZDUH010000216.1, read as the reverse complement.
GTGTATTTTCAAAATAAAAGTCAAGGGACGTCATAGGGATCAAAATACTAAACATAAAAAAGACTAATGCAGATTTGATGTTATTTTACAAGTACAAAACTGCTTCAACAGTTTCAGTAATCAATCTTTAGGTTATTTTAGTTGGGCTAAAGGTGAAAACAGTCCAAGTTTTCCTTGAAAAAAATCTACATTTCTGTTTTGTTTTTTTTGTTACTTCTCTTCAGGGAATCTGTTTGAACTTCTCTTGAAGGATGTCATGTGTCTCTTTGCGTTTAGAAAATTTACCTGCAGGGGCATAAAACTGGTTTAGCCAGAGTAAAGTTCAAACTGAGAAACCGCACAGTGCTCTTTGCTTTTTAATAACATGGATGACACTTTGTTGAAATGGTAATTTTACCTTAACCCTAATAGTCAAAATTTGACATAATCTTGAAGATCAAGGTGGTGCTCAGCAAGAAGGTTGCTGGTTGGATGCCCATGTGTTTGCATTGCCCCTCCGTGCATGCATGTGTTCCTCCCACAGAACAAAAACATGCTCGTGAGGTCAACTGGTGTCTCTAAATTAGGCATGAGTGTGAGAGTGAATGTTTGTTTGTCTCTCTGTGGCCCATTTACACACAAATGGAGAGTTTTTGTTACGTGTGTGCCTTCCATTTACACGAGAATGGTGCCTTGAGTTCCTGAATCCACAAACTTTAAAAACCAGGGGTCGATAGTGAAAGTTCTGAAAACGTTTATATTATCTTCCTGTTTTCTGCAGCACTTCTGCAAACACTTTCTGATAAGGTGGCGCGCAATTAGGAACAACAACAACAAATATGGTTGACTACTGAGCAGTGTGCGTGTTGTTAACTTGGCTTGGTTTGTTATCGCACCTCCAACAAAATGTGGATTTGCTGCATCAGTACTCTGACCAGCAGATGGATTTGTTAGTTTCACCAAGGACAGAACAAACTTGCATTGCCAGGTACTGGCCTGGCATATATGCCACCATGTTTTCAGCTGTTCTCATGGATGTGTAATGGCACATCGTGATCACACCATCTCTGTGTGATTATTTTCTCCATCTAACATGGCCCAAATATTCTTCCGTACAATGTCAGCTTTATTTATGTAGCACATTTTAACAGCCAGTGTCCTAGAACCACTGGCTGTTTATTCTACAAACAGCTACTGTAGTAGAATAATTTTATTCTACTGTAAAGAACCAAAGTTCTTAACAGTAGAATAAAGTTGACATGCAATGTATATCGACTCTTTTCTCAACATTTCCGCTTTTTTCTCGACACTTCCACTTTATTGTCGACGTTTCGACTTTTTTCTTGGCATGTCGACCTTTTTCACGACATTTTGACTTTTATCACAAAATCTTTACTCAACTTTATTCTCAAAATGTTCACGTTATTCTTAAAATTTGCACCATAATGTTGACTTCCCAAAAATTATCCATCTTATTCTCCATCAAACTTGGCCCTAATACTCTTACGTACAATGTCAGCTACCAAAGTGCTTTACAGTAGAAAAAGCAGACACAAAAAAACTGTAAAATAATGAAACCAAATAGAGTAATAAAAACAATGAGCAATAAAACAAGAAATAATACAGCATTATTATCTTTAATAACCAGTAAAACAGAAAAAAAAAACAATATAAGTGGCTATACTCTGCCAAAGGCGAAGGTGAACAAGTGCATCTTCAGCCGTGGTTTAATAGTATAGAGACTATAATCAATTTTTTTATTGAAGGTTGATGGACAGTCTCTTTTTTTGTCAAATTTTCATTTTATTTGAGAAATGATGCCGGCAAATATATATGTATGTATATACACAACATTTTCAATATTATTCATTATTTTATGACATCAGTCCTCTTTTACTCATGAACAAAGGCGGCTTACACAGTTTACCAACAGGAAGAAAAAAAAGAAAATTATAATAAGGTTAAGTATAGTTACTACATTCATTTTGTGTCTGAAACAAATTGAATCCATTTTGCCCAAATTTGGTCGAACTTAACTTTTTGAATTCTCAGGCAATAAGTCAACACCTCCATTTTGTATGTCTCAAAAATGATGTCAAACCACTCCAATGTGGGAGGTGATGGATTCAACCACTTTCTTGTGATTGCTTTTTTTTTTACCAGCTGCAAGAAGAGCCTGTACTAGTTTTACATCTTTCCCTCGAATCATTGAGTTTGACCAAGATATAAAGACCAAAGTTCATTGGTAGATGGGTTTTAAACATATCATTCAATGTCTGATGGAGAATCTAATTTGCCACGTGAGTAGTAATGATGTGTTTTATTTTGAAAGGGCAGCAGGAAGTGGCTCCGTCTCTCTCCAGCCGCTCCGCCTCGTCTCGGCAGTTCCAGGAGACTTCGGCTCCGCTCGGAGAAACAGCACCGGACTGTATGGTGGAGAACCGTTTTACCTTTTTACCTTTTTCTGGGGACCGGCTGTATGATCAAGCTACAATCTTCAATGAGTAAGCATATCCCAGTAAGTAACGTGTTTGTGTGGCTGCCATTTTGTTTTCTGCTTGTTACTCCTTCGTCTTGTGCTCTTAAATCTGTCCGTTATCGTTCACCAGCTGGCCTTGTGAAATCACGACCTCTGCCATAAAAACTGCCTCAAACATCCCCGTTTCTTCCATGTTAGTCCTGAAATATTCGGTTAATCGTCTTACATGTCGGGTCATCCGTGGGCTCACAGCTTTTATCCGGGGTGAAGCAGCGGGGTTGTGGGGTCTTCGTCATGGGAAGGAAGCGGCTGTCGGATGCGCTAGTCTCTCGAAGTTTCCGTCGGCATTTTTGCGTGAAATATCCGACGGATAAAACCCACATTTTCTTTGTGGGTTTTGCAGTAAAGTGGCTTCTTGCTGTTTTAACGAGGCGTCGTGCTCGTCGCCTTGAAGAATCGAGTATTCGTCCAGCTCCGAATCTGTCAGGCCTCCGACAGGAGATGATGGCGCCCAGTCCATCCTCACACAAAGGACACTTTACAGCAGGCCTGCTACGTTACTTCAACAAGGGCCAGATTTTATAAGAAATACTGAAAATAAAAGCTTTATAATCAGGCATTTGCCCCCATTCTGATGAACATTTAATGTGTTAAAGACTGACACCTTGAATCGATAAAGACAGGCTGGTGAAGGTTATAATAAACACATTATCATCGTTAAATCCTGTACATCTGTTTAACTCCTCTGCTGTTTTTGCTTGACCTTAATGCTACACACACCTTAAAGAAACAAAACATTAGCATGTATGTTCCTTTATTCCATTGCTCACATAATAGTTCACGTCATATTACTTATCATAATCCAAAATCACAGTTTAGATATAACAATTCGTTTAAAGGTATTCCTGCAATGAGCTGATGACAAAGGGGAGTTAAATTTTAGTTGCTTAAATGGGATGTCATTAATAATACCTTTAACAACATGCTTATTTATGTATGTTTGCATGTTTTTATGTGTCCTTCATTATATGTCGCATGTAGAAAATCCCTCTCTCCAACAGTAAAAGCAAACAGAATATTCAGCAGAAATTAAGACAAAAAAGGAAATTAAATCTAAATGGCCTATGTTAGTCTTTGTTGTCTCATTTGGTGGGATTCTTAAAAAAGGAGAAATATCTATTCTCACAGAAAAATCCTCCTTTTTGCTAATAGTAAGTGTTTTTATTTATTTATTTTGTCTAGAAACTATACACATTTACATGGTTACATTGGAATAACATCAGCAGCATCATGTCGAAGCTGGAAAACATCTTTGTGTCTGACTCCAAGCATGTTCTCAGCATTAAATATGAATTATTTTGACTCCATGTAGTCCTTAAAGCTGGGATGTTTTTATCCTGTAATGTTCTTTATTTCATTTCTATAAAATCAGGCACACTTGAACATACCAGCACATGTAATTGCTCAAACTCAACAAGGAAATCAGTGTCAATATTGTCAAAAATATTCATATCATGAGAAATTTTGCTGCAGTGGTCTTTGTCTTGTGTGGGCGTTAAGGGAATTGCTGTTGCCTCATCTGACCTCAAGATCTTATTAATCTGTCCGTATTACTGTCGAAGCACATTTCATATAAGCCACAGTCACCTGAGCAGTGAAGGTAAAAGGTTTTATTTTAAGATATTACAGCTGGGAGAAGCTTGGTGTGCTGTATTGGTAGAAAATGACCTGATCAATGTCAAGAATTAAAATCAAATACGTCTTATACATCGGCTCAAGCTGTCTGTATTTAACCCATGAGCCTCCACAGTTAAATATAATAATTTAAAGGTGACAACATTTCTGTGATTGTGTAAGATTTAAGGTATGTTCAGGGCATTAGAAATGAATTATTACACCAGAATATCCTTAAGACTTGATGGTTTGTTGGTCAGTCAGACGAGCTTTTTGTCATAGAAAATATTGGAAAGATATAGAAATGTTAGCACAAATTTATGATTTTAATTAGACAATGTTCCTGGCTGTGTGGGTTAAAGGAAATTCTCTGTTTGACAGTTTTTTGAACTTAAATTACCTTTTTCTGAGTAAATTGCATTTTAGCTGCAAACACCTATAGTCAAGGTGATTGCTGCTTGTATCTTTATTTGATAAATTTCTTGTGTTACAGAAACAAACTATCTGCATAATCCCCATGTTGAGTGTAAACTGTCCCTATGATATTGTAGAAATACCCATCCTTATGTATTTAATAAGAGTTAAGTTTCTGCTGTAAAAACATCCACAAGCTGGAAAACATCTTTGTGTCTGACTTCAGCCATGTTCTCAGCATTAAATATGAAGTTTTATGTCACCAGACAGTCTGGAGCTCAACACAAGCACAAATATAAAGATATTTTAGGTGTTGAAATGGAGAAAAATATGAAAATGTGAATCATCAGCACAAATTATTGAAAGATAAGAGTGTGTCAAGTATCAATTATAGGAATCAAATGAAGTTAGCATGTGTTCGATTTGATGTCAGTGCTTATTTATTCCACAAGCTTCTGTCAAAATTACATCTCATAAAAGTCACATTCATCTTTAATGCCAAGATATACCATTATATTTCCAGATATAAGTAAAAAATAACTCTTAATTACTTAAAATAGTAATCAGTCAATCCTAAAGTCAACTAAAGGGCTGAATTAAAAAAACAGGCATACACTGAAAACCTCAAATGTTCTGTGATTGTAGTGACATGTGAGACATGTCTTTAAATCTGTGTTGTGAAAAAAATCAATTCCATTGAACAGCAGCACTAGAGAGTAATGAAAAGTTACATTTTTCATACAGTAATGTACTGGATAGATCACAAAGTGTTTATGACAGAAGAGAGGCGATGCTGCATTGGTCTTTGTCTGGTGTGAGCATAAATTGAGTTTGCCTATTCGCCTCGTTTGACCTCAGCATTTCTTTAATCCGTCCCTCCTACTGTCGAGTACATTTCATATAAGCTGCAGTGAGCTGGAGTCAACATCATTTTTAATATGAAAAGAGCTTTGGTTTGATCGTGATGATGGTTGACGGCGTGGAAAGCAGTTTGGTTGATTGGTTTCTTAAATTGAAGTTTAAAACATGTTGTGGCTTGAAGTTTACCTGCTGCGCGTCACTTATCGAGTAAAATCAATGTTTGGATCAGTGATGGCACTAATAGCATCAAATATGTGATAATAAAACAGATCAGTCTGTAAATCAATCACAGAGCCCAGCTTTTGGCAAATAAATGCTCCCCTAAAAACATTAAAGACATTGGACTTTATATCTATGACTTTGTGTTACACAAAAAGAAATAATGACATTTAAAACAAGTGTTCATTCTATAAGCTGTTGTCAAGACAAACTGGTTAAATATGAACAAAATGTGGATGTCATTAGGAAATTTGGAGCACAAGTCTTTGTCTCGGGAAGACAATGTGCCGGGACAAAGAGTGCAGTCGCCTCGGTTGACCTCAGGATATCGCGACTTCTACCAAGCTCTCTCTGTGTTAGTTATGTGGAGTGTGATGATATATCTTTATTAATCATTAGACTTCTTCAGTTTAGTAATATATAAGTTTCTGTAACAGCAGAAAGACATCAAGACTCCGGTCGACCAAGAAAAAGTTTATTCAGAGACACATTTGAGGGCATCAAACGCCATAACCTTTGTTTTAATTATATTTTAAGGTCTTGTTTCTTGACTTGAATTCTAAGTTAAATGAGCGTCTTTGACATTGAAACATCAGCTTCAGAGGTGGGACAAATACGGGTTCTGATGTGGGTTATCAATGGTGATGCACGATATGAAAAAATTTAAACTGATAAGTTCCTGCTTCTTATGGCCGATACGATAACCGAAAAGTCCATATTTTTATATTTAATATAATCTTTTTGCATGTTGAAATGGTAAAACTTACATGTCGTCTGTTCTTGTTGTTATTTTGTCAAGTTATGGACGCATGTGGCAATTAGGGCTGAACGATTTGAGAAAATAATCTAATTGTGATATTTTCCCCCAATATTGCAATTGCGCTTTATTCTGCGATTGTTTTAATGTTCCTCATCTTATGTATTCTTAAACAAACATAAGCATTAGATCTTTTTAATAGTATAGCCAATATGACATTAAATCAATCTAAGGATAAAAGATTTGAGAAAAAGTGGAGAAGTGAAGAACAGAAGCAAAATAGGTATGAAATTGTAAAAACTGGGTAAAAAATGATACGAAAGTGGAAAAAAAGTTAAGTACAAAAAAGGTATGAAATTGCAAAAAAAAAAGGGCAAAAAATCAAAAATGACTAAGGAAAATTGATTATAGCAGCAAGATTGGGATTAAATTTCAAAAACCATGTAAAAATTCCAAACATGGTCCAACAGTGGCCCCAAAAAAAAAGATGAATGGGAGCAAGATAGGCATAAAGTTGTTAAAACTGGGTTAAAAAAGGTAAAAAAAAAAAAAAATAGGCATGAAATTGCAAGAAACTACATCACAATGCCAAAATGTTCAACACATTTTGGGTTAAAAATATTGCACTGTCTGCGATTTGAGAATTGCAACAAGCCATATTGCGATTTAATCTAATTTGCAATTAGTTGTTCAGCCTTAGTGGCAGTGATACCCAAGATGGCCGCTCCGAATGTGCTATTAACTTGCAAAAACCCGAGCCTTAAATGCCAGAAAATAACTGGTTGTCCAGCGCAGTGGACTCCCATCATTTTGTCGTTAATAGCTTTAGCCTTTTCACTCTCTGAAAAGTTTCCTAAAATTTTCAAACACCTGTTGAATGGGGATATCCTCACTCCGTGTTGTTGTTTTTAGCCTTAGCACTGCTAGCTGCTACTGCAGCTGCTTCCTATTCTTTCAATACCTCTTCGCCACGATGGCGTATTTTCAGGTTAGCTATTAAATTTGTTGTGTTAAAAGTTAAAGTCCTCCATCCTCCTCTTGAAATTCTCATCTATCAGGTTGTGCAAACAGAAATGCTGTTATCTTCTGCCACCGAGGTAAACAACCGCACTGGTGAAGCCGTGTTATGCGCGATAGATGATGTAAGGAGCGAGTGGATCATGACTGATTGACCTTCAGACAATTTCTCTAATTTTATTAATTTATTGGATCTATTTCTTGGGTAAATTGTACATATCGGGTCGATAAATGACATCATTTTCCCCCTGAATCTGCTGACATTATATTGGTCTGATAAATATTGTGCTTCCCTAAATATTACCCAATGAAATCCCAAATTCCCCATCCCAAATCATGTGCTTAATGTCCTGCTTGTGTTGAGCTGCACTTTAAAAACAAGGGCTGATCAGTCTATAGTATTGATTAGAAATCCATGAGAAACAAGTTAATGTGGACAGAAATGTGCATGTCATTGCAAAAAGGATTTCAACAGTTTGACGAGCTAAAAGTTGTAAGGACGTTTTGCTGTAAAACACCTTTGTTACTCATTAAGTAGTTATTGAATATAAACAATCATGACCCTAGTTAATCCATCAATCAAATGCTGAACCTGTCTTCTGCAAAAAATCACAAGAGACTGTCGTCATATCTCAGGTGTTTATTTCTTTCTTGTTTGTGTGTCTCAGGCTTATTGGAACATTAGCTCAATTTTATAGGAAAATGGTAGAAACATTTTAAAAGTGGATGTTTTAAGTAAGAAATTGGAGCATAAGTCTGTTGTGTAGGGACAAAGAAAATTTACGGTTGCCTTGTTTGACCTCAGGATGGTTCTGAAGAAGGTGAAATGTCTCTTATTTCTTGTATTAAGCCTTCTGCAGGTCGGATTATTAAGTGTATCTTATATTTCTTAAGATGTCGGATAGATTTACTTAGTAAGATGATAGTTTTAGAGTCAAATACCTACATCTAAAGCCGTCTTTGTGTCTGATTTTTGCCATGTTGTGAGTTTAGATATGAATAATTCAACACCAGTCAGGATTTAAATAAAATATATAGAACTTGTTTACATCAGGAAAGAACCAAGAATCTCGTGTTCTGTTTGTATCCGTTTTATTATTTTACTTTTAAACGAAAAAAATCTCTGATTTTGAAGTACCAGCTCATGGTGCCGATTTACTACATTTATGTTTAATAAAGTGGAGTACAAATGATCTAAAATGTGCTTGTCCAAACAAAATTTGTAGTTTTGGGGCAGAGAATGTGCTGAAAAATGAGGACATCACATGATTATATTTAATAAAGTGTCTTCAGTAATGTGTCTGATGAGAAGTTACAAAGATACAAGAGCTTTTACCGCCCCCCTTTTTCAACCATTAAGGAATTTTTTAATGATTTGTCTGTAAAATAACAGATTAACTGAACATACCTAACCAGCTTTTAGTGTTTGGAGGATAATCTGGAGGGAAATATTACCGGTAAATGAGGCCTTTTGGATGGTAAAACCCTCTTTTCTTTCTTTGTGAGGGAGCAAAGGGTAAAAACATTAAGAACCAAACATCAGCGAAAGCCTCGGTGAGTCAGATTTATGAGGACGATAATAACAGAGTGTGTTTAAAGCCCCCGTTTAGGGCCTCATGGTGAGCTCAGCCCTCACTGATATGACCTAGATGTCAGAAATGACACATCCCTCCTATTGTACACCAGCAGCCATTAGGTGGGATGTTCACAGCGCAGCACTGTGGCTTCATGAAGGAAAATCAGAGGAATATTTCCTCTTTTCCTTTTTTATATTTACATAAGGACAGTTAACGTGTATGGAGATGAGGTCTGGGTGATGACGAACAAAAGATACATCAGGAGGTTTTTTTTATCTGGATGACAAATGCAGAGACTTATCAGAATTCTTTTGCAGCACAATAATTAAAAGTTTTTGTTTAATACTAGTATTTACTGACGTTGGTAAGATCAACCGAAGTCCTGGACATGTACTATTGGGCGAATAATTGTTTTACTGCAGTGAAACTCCTCTAATCTATAGGTATTACAGCAATATTGTGCCTACAAGGCCTTCATGGTATGAGAAAAACGTGATTTGTGATGATATCATTCAATATAGTGATAAAAATGCACATTTTACACACTGATGCACATTTTTGTTCATTTTCGTTTCTTTTCAATTATGTTTATTTAGTCTTATCCTCCATTTTGTACATCTACCTTTATTTTATTTTCTTGTTTTTACCTCCTTGTAGTAGAGAGAAAACAACTGCTGGAGTCAAATTCCTTGTATGTGTCGCATACTTGGCAATAAAAAGAAAATTCTGATTCTGAAGATATGGAGTATGATCATTAAACAAGAGAAACAAGCATTAATATTATTTATCTTTGTGCTGTAGCTGGTGCAATGTTTAAAACTGTGATTTAAGCTGAGAAAGAAGTTTTTTCTAAGGATGTCTCTGAATATAAATGGATCACTTTCACAGCCCTATGTAAAGTGTCCTCTTATAAGCAGCAGTAAGATGTAACAGATGCCAGCATTAAATTGATCAGACACAAAAAAACAAATGAAACTTAAATCTTTTGACTTCTCATTGCTTTACAGACAGAAGGTGCTTGTAAAAAGTGCCGATATCAGCCTATACCAACGTTAAACTGGTATCACTGTGCATCCCTAGTTCGATCCCGTGAGGCTTTCCCTGTTTGATACCAAACTAAATTGGCAAAATTCAATGAAAAGGAAGTTTGTAGTCAGCTTTGGGTTAACGGGGCGGCATCAAAATGTGTAAAAGCAGGACCGCAACACCTTCAGACTCTGCTTGACTTAATTAGGAAAATATTTTTTAATAAAGGTTGAAATTTTTTGATTAATTTAGGCTGTCGCTTTGTGTTTGAGGGAAAAATTTGTGTCCCCGATCACAATAAAAATGTCATTTGTTACTTTTTTAAAGGTTGAAGTCCATGGTCACCCACACTGGTCTTATTAGAAAGTCCTGTAGTAGTCAAGGACTTATTGACCTCTTCATATTTCAGCTGGACCAAAAATCTTTCAACATCATAAAGTCACTATATCCCAAACTATTTATAACCTGGTCTGGTCTAATTAACCAGAGTAGTTATAAACATGTGAGGCTCCAGGGCCTTTAAACTTTCAACATTTTATTGTTCAACTGTAACATCATAAACCAATTATAAAAATGTTAACTTAGATTATGCTTTCATGAATGTAATGTGAACTTGAACAGAGCTTTCCAGGAATTGCAGGTAGAGATAAATCCAACTGAAATGCTCAAATATTAAATTTATAATTAGATATTACTTTTATTTTCATGTAAATATTATCTAATGTGCTCTTAGGGTCTTGTTATGGGTGCAACAGAATTCTGTTTATTTTAATTGTTGGTAAAAAGTATAAATGACAGAAACAAAGTCCTGAATCTTTTATCTTGAAACTGGACATGTTGCCCAGCCCTACAGTAAATACAGCTTCCTGTCAGATTCTGTTTATTTGATTGCACTCGTGTTACTCGTGTGTGTCTGATGCAACAGTGTGACAATCTTAAATGTGAACAAACCTGAAGAAATCTAAGTCTTCATTACTCACAAAAGGGCTGCAGGCTCACTGCTTTATCTGTTTTCCTCCTTAAAGTAAAATTTACTAAATTAATTTAGTTCAGAGAGTCTGAAGTGCTGGAGTAACTATTCCGATGTGTGTGTTTCTGATGCTGTTTGGAGGAAAGAAAGGTGTAGTATTGACATTATTGGTCATTTAATTTAAATAGTTAAATAACTTTCGTCAATTACCTTGTAACTGAAAGATTTATTGGTTCTGCGTTCATCTTTGATGACTTTGTTTAAACCAAATTGAGAATTATTTTCATTTGTCTACATAAACACCGAAGGCTGAAATGAACATGAAAAAACGAATATTAGCCTAAACATGCTCGTGCATAACCTGACAGGGCCTTCATCATAAAACTGTAAAGTGTCAGTATTTATATTTTCAAACATTGCAACAACTTACAATTGGAGTGAGTTATTTTTAAATCTTGATCAGGAAATATTTGGAATTAAACGACGTAATTGACAAATTGTCCAGCCCAGTTTGGAGCTTTTTTGTTTCCTTTGAGAAGGAAAAATGCTTCAATATCAGAAATCAAATTTTGTGAAGAAAGTTTCCATTTTGGGCCATGTCATTTTTGCCCAGCATTAATATTAGATTAGTCTCTGTGTATAACTTTCCATGAGCCAATTAGTGTTTTATTTGACAATTATGTTTAACCAGGTCACTTTAATGTTATATTTCTCATTTTTTACTCTTACGATTGTATTGTTTGAATTTCACAATCCTACTGTGTGCATGGACTGGGCGGGGCTTACGAATATGTATGTCTACCTCTTAAGTTTCACTTTCACTTGGTTAGTCATCGACCGCATTACGCTCTGTCGGTGAGTGGTATTGTTTGTCAAGATTGAGACCATATTGCTAATTATGGAGTCGCCATAGTTAAATTTGGGTCTTGTTTTTGTTCATATTTCAGGTTTACAACCTAATAAAAAGTCGTCTTTCATGCAAGCAAAGTGAGTGAGCGTTTGCATATGCTTGGGTGCAACATACATTCAGGCGAAAAGAAGACTAGAGTTGTGAGAGCCAGACGTGTCCTGATACCCTTCCAGAGGGGAGTTTATTAAGCTACAGCAGGTAGTTTAGTATAATCTGGACAGTTGTAAACCGCCGGAGCCGTGCGAGGGATTACACGGACTCGAGCGGAAAACGGTCACTGTGAGGACGAACATCGTGACCAAAGACCCGCATCGGATATAAGGCCGCCAGTCCAGCCGCTACAACGGAGGAGCCGGTTACGAGCAGACGGGCCGTTAATGGGCTGAGCGATCTCCACGGCAGTAAGTAAAGCTGCATGGTTGAAGAAGAAACTGTCCGCTTTCTGGGCTGGAGTGCTGCTAAGGTGCTAAGCTTGAAGAGGCTAAAGGCAGAGAGTTAACACTGAAGGACGTGACTGAAAGAAGCTAACAGCAAAAAGTGTTCGCTGTCAGAATGGGCCGTTCTTGGACGAACGGATCTTTTGAATGAGCTGTTCGTTTTGAACTAACGATCTGTTCCTTTGGAACGATTCGAATCTTCCAAACAAATCTTTTATTGGTTCGATTCTTTTTGGGGAAACAAAATGTCAGAAGATAAGCCAGATCTAGAGAGTCTGAAGCGGAGACGTTCAAATGCTCAACGGAACTTTACGACAAGAATAAACCGCCTTGGGGTTAGTGCTGGCCGTTTACGTGAAAATGATTTGTCAGAAGAGTTATTAAGATTGAGAGATGAATACGATAAACTCCTCGATGCCAGCAATGACTATATCAATGGCCTTGAGCAGATAGACCAGCCAAGTGACGACAGTGAGTCACAGGATGCTCTGGCGAAGAGGGATACAAACGAACAGAAATTCCTTGATGTTGAGAGCATGGTCATGGAATTATTGTGGTCAAAGTTTACAGAGCCAGACATAGACACCCTGGTGGAGCAGTTCAAGTCGGCTTTTGAGCGAGCTGAGGCATCCGGTACGGATACAATAGTACCATGGTCGCAGCAAGAGGTTGAAAGTAGCAAACTGGATCGAAAACTTCGTGAACTCAGAGACACTGTGTATACTTGGAGAGACTATCGACCACGCGGAAAGGACAAATGGACACTCTATCTGTCGTTAAAAGAAAACAAAGAGCAACTGATGGATGAGTGGACATGCAGACGGGAAAATGAGCAGGTGAAGAGGGACAATAAAGAGTACAGTGATGATGACGACATCGACGGAAGTGATAGGGAGGGAAGTGAACATGTGGAAGGCGATAACGCAGCCGATGGACATGTCAAATCACCTAGCGAAAGCTGTACAGCTGTTGATAATGTCACTATCACCCAACCCGAAACTCTTACCGTTTCCTACCATGCCTGTTAACACAGAGTCCACTGTTGTCCCTCCACCCATTGATAGGCAAGGATCTGTGCAAAGTATGAGCCCGCCCCATCCACTTCTGCTAATGGTGTAAACATCCTTACAAGCACCAATCAAGTTGATACTGCCAGTTGTCAACCTCTTAACAGGTATGTAACCACTGCGGCGCCAGTACCCCCAGCAGGTATTACAGCCTGTCCTTCAGCAGCATCAGTCTGGCGTGTAATGAATGCTAGTTTTGGTTCACCTCCAACCCTCACCAGCACTCCTCAACAGCTAAGTGTTCCTGCTCCGCCTGTTAATCTTAGCATGGGACATGGGAGTAGCATGCCACAAAGTGACTCCAGCACGTACCCCAGGGGGGTTGACAGCTCTCAGAGGGCCCGACCTAAGATTAGACTAACACCCATAAGTTTGCCCAAGTTCTCTGGAGAAAGGAGGGACTATTGGCGTTGGAAGGTTGAATGGGAGCGTATCCAGCCACAAGCAGAACCTACGGGGTCACCAGAGTGCAAGAAACTGCATTTACTTGACAGTGTAGATGAGGCTTTGAAAAATGAACTCAGATTGTTGCGCTGCAGAAATGCAAATGATATCTTCAGAGAACTAGAAAACCGTTATGGTGACAAAGCGCAAACAGCAGAAGAGATCGCTTTGAGCTACAGTCCCGACCTGCTGTGAAGAATCACCAACCACGGGAGACTCTAGAGTTAATCCTAGCAGTCGAGAGAGCAGCATTGGACCTCACGGACCTGGGGTGTGCAGATGCTATACAGAACCAGCTGGTGATTCGTTCGTTAGAAAGCAAACTCCTGACGCCATGAAAAGAGAGTGGCTCATGTATGTAAGAAATCCTGGTAACAATATCCAACCAGGCAAACTGCTTTTGACAAGCTCCTGTTGTTCCTGGAAGATCAAAAGTCATTACTCGTGAGGTTGGAGCAGTTGCTACCCAGCAAATCATGGCCTGCTAATGCTCCTGAGAGACCAAGCTACCGGGAGAAGTTAGGAGACAGGAGGAAGGAAAAGAAATCATTCACTAAGACTACTGCAAGTGAAGCCAAGAAAGACTCCCAGCAGATGGCATGTGCTGTTTGTGGTGATGAAGAACACGGAGGGAGACTTTTCCGCTGTAAAACTTTTAGGAAAGCCAATCTTTTGGAGAAGAGAGCTCAGGTAAAAAGGATAAAGGCATGCACTAAGTGCTTGGATGTTCACCAGATCAACGGTGCTTGCACCTCAAAGTTCCTCTGCCGTAAGGAAGAGTGTAGGAAAGGTGACACTCTGGCAGACCACCACTATTTCCTCTGCCCTAAGGCACCAGCAAGGAAGGAACCTGCTAGAAAGGAGAGCAAAGTGGAGGAAAAGAAGGGACCTCGTGGTCCAACGGAGGAGCAAGAGGCTGTGTTCGCTGAGTTAGGACTGACACCTCACCAGCTCGAAGCTGTCCGCAAAGCCTGTACAAACAAGGCAGCATCTCAAATATGTTCTGGTAAGGACCTGATAGAGCAGAATGGCCCAAGGGAGTATCCAGTCCTCATGATGCTTGTTCCTGTTACTACAAAGAGAGGAGACAGTCTTGGAGCCTTGGTCGACCTAGCCTCTGATACAAATTACATCACGCATCAAGCTGCAGAAAAACTTGACTGACCGGTGAACCAGTATCACTTGTTGTGTATGGTGTAGGCACAATGAAAGTGAAAATTGATACGAAAAAGTATCTTGTGACAATAAAAGTGTGGACCTCACGTGGGACCTTGAAGCTTCACGAGATGATCTGCTATGGGTTGGAAGACATTGCCAAAGTGGATCGTGTGGTGACGTCACAACGACTTGAGCAGTTCTTCCCAGAAGTCAAGCCGGGAGAGCTAGCCCGCCCGGAGAAAATTGACCTACTTATCAGTACCCGAGAGGGACGTTTAGCTCCGCAAAGACTGCAAAGGGTAGGTGATCTGGTGCTGTGGGATGGCCCCCTGGGTAAGACTGTGAGCGGTATGCACCCTGACCTCTTTGAGGAACTGGACGTGACCACATGGCATTCAAAGACGACTTTGCGATTCTATGAGAGCAGTAGCCATCAAAGTTGAAGAACACTTCAGAAGGAACACAGGAAGCCAAGGAGGCAGCATGGACATCCGAACGACAAAAGCGAGCAATAAAGAGGTTCTTGAGTGGCTAAGATGGGACAGTATCGGTGCTGCTCAGACCCCTGCGGAGGCTGTCGCTGTGGGAAATGCCCACCAGGAGGGAAGGAGATGTCTCTCGCTGATGAGAAGGAGCTGGAGATAATAAGGGCAGGTCTGTCATTCCGAAAGAGCGATGACCACAGTGACCAGCCGCATTGGGATGCGAAGTATCCCTGGAAGGAGGACCCAGCCTCTCTTCCAAACAACCGGAAGGCTGTGGAAGCAACGTTTCTAAAGACCGAGAAGCGACTCCTGAAGGACCCTATGTGGAAAGAGGCCTACCAGGGACAAGTCCACGAAATGGTGAAAAGGGGCGCGGCTGTTAAACTTACCAAAGATGTGCTGGATAACTGGAAGGGTGCTACGTGGTGGGTGAGCCACCTGACTGCACCAAATCCCCACTCAGCGACTACGCCAGTTCGCCTTGTTTGGAACAGCAGCCAGGAGTTCAAAGGTGTTAGTATGAACAGCATTTTGCTCAAAGGCCCAGACGTGCTTAATCCCATCAAAGCGGTGCTTCTCAGGTTCCGGGAAGGGGAACATGCAGCCATCGGAGACATCACTAAGATGTATAATTCGGTATGGCTGGAGGAACAAGAAGTCCACGTGCATCGGTTCCTGTGGAGAGACTCTCCAGAGGATCAAATTGAAGACTATGCCATTGTGAGGGTGAATATGTGGGACAAGCCTGCAGGGTGCATCGACAGGTGGCCATGCGAGAGACTGCAAAGTTGCCCCAGTTCTCTGGCATGAAGGAGGAAAGGAGAGTCATTGAGGAAGACTCCTATGTTGACGATCTCCTCACGTCTCACAATGACCCACAACGCTTAGATGAGATCCTAGAGGGAGTGGAGAAGATACTCAAAGCAGGAGGCTTCTACCTCAAGCCTTGGGTCCGATCTGGTCAAAGTGGGAGGCCAGACGGGGCAGAGTCTAGCCCAATGACTTTGATGTTGCCTAACCAGCTTGGCGCGGAAGACAACAAGGCCCTTGGAGTCGGCTACCTTGTGCAAGAGGACAAACTCTTTGTGATGGTTTCGATCAACTTCTCCAGGAGGAAGAAGAAGATGAGGACTGAGATCAATCTTACTGAAGAGGAAGTGGATGTAAAGACGCCTAATCCGCTGACTCGTCGTGTTCTACTGAGTCAGATTGCCGGGTTGTATGACCCAATCGGCCTGGTAACACCCGTGAAACAAAAGGGAATTATTCTCGTGAGGAGGGCCTTCCAGGAAGCTGGCAAACTTACTAAAGATACCTGGGATGAACCCCTCTCTGATGAGCTCCGGGAAAAGGCTATTGGACTGTTCAAGGAGTACACTCGCCTGAGTACTATCAAGTTCCACAGAAGCCTTACTCCCACTGGCTGGGAGGGGAAGCCCTGGGGTATCACGTTTTCTGATGGGAGCTGTGAGTCCTATGGCGCTGTGCTATACCTACGGTGGGAGACGTCGGATGGTGTGGTCACACGGTTGGTGGAATCTAAAGCCAAGTTGGCTCCCCTTGATCGAAAAGGTGACGCAGTCAAGGCTGAGCTCTGTGGGGCTGTCTTCGCCACACGTCTTAAGGAGTACATGTTGAAGCACGGTCGGCTGGATGTGGAGAAGTGGTTTCACTTCATTGACAGTCAGACGGTGCTGGGAGCTATCCAGAGAGAAAGCTATGGATTTCAAACGTTCTTCGCGAACCGGATTGGAGAGATTCAGAAGGCTGGACCAGTAACTGACTGGTGGTGGATCCCAGGTGAGGTCAACATTGCTGATCTAATCACGAGGGGCTGCTCCCCTGAACAGCTTGATGAAAACTCTGTGTGGCAGAGGGGTCCCGAGTTTCTGTCTGGTCCAGTTGAAGAATGGCCCATGAAGTCTGCCTCGGAGGTGGCAGCCAATGCTAGGGAGACAGTGAGTAAACTCCAGAGAAAGGCCTTTTCGGCAGTGCTCACCAGGGCTCAGGCCAAGAAGTTGGTATGTCCCGACAGTCCTGGAAAGAACGATTTAGTTGCCATCGATAAAGTTAATGAGGCTCTGGGATCATCAGGAAATGAGACACAACTGAATCCAATGAAACCCAAGGAACCAGAGATGCTGTGGGGAGCCAGGCTCATAGGATTGGTAGATCCAACTAGGTATAGTTCCCTAGCTAAGCTCTGTGGGGTAGTCTGTTATGTCCGCAGAGCTGCGACAAAGTGGTTAGCCTGTGTAAGGAGTACTCCTATGCCACTAAAGTGGGAGGCAGTACCTACTGTGAGAGAACTTGAGACTGCATTTCAAGAGCTGTGCCTGGCTGCCCAAAAGGGAGTTCTGTTTCCTTTGACAACACTAAACAGACTCGTCGTTAGCAAGGATGAAGCTTCGGGGCTCTTGCGATGCTATGGAAGAGTCCAGGCCATATCACAGGGAAGGACTGGTGTGCCCCTGGTTCCTTACAGTGCATGGATCAGTACCCTTCTCACACGAGAGGCCCATGAAACTAACCACGAAGGTGTTGCTGGCACACTTCTCAGAGTGAGATCTAAAGCTTGGGTGGTGCAAGGACCGAGGCTAGCCAGAAACATCATTGACTCCTGTATGCACTGCCGCAAGACCAAAGCAAGGATGTGCAAACAGGTGATGAGTGAACTTCCCCTTGAACGTACTGGACCAGCCGCACCCTTTGAGTTTACAACTCTGGATCTCTTTGGCCCTTATGTCGTCAGAGACAATGTAAAAAGAAGAAGTAAGATGAAAGTCTGGGGGGTGGTGTTCAGTTGTATGGCTTCGAGAGCTGTGCATGCAGACATTGTAGAAGATCTGTCGACAGAAGGATTTCTGAAAGCCTACCAGCGCTTCACAGCTCTCAGGGTCATCCAAAAAGGCTCTGGTCAGATCAAGGGACCAATTTTGTGGGTGCCAGGCCAGTGTTACAGGAGCTTTATGAGTTTCTAAGTAACATCGATAAGGATCAGGTCCAGAAGAAGGCAGTAGCTGCAGGGACTGACTGGACATGGATGTTTCATCCAGCAGACTCTCCCCATCGAAATGGAGCAGCTGAGGCAGCAGTCCGCGTGCTCAAAAGAGCATTAAACAATGTAGGAGAAGAAGGTAACTTGACTGCACTGGAGTTCCAGACCCTCCTCTACCTGGCTGCTAACCTGTCGAACGAGAGACCAATAGGTGCCAGGACTCAGGTGCAAGATTTAAACTGCGGAGGTCATCTCCCCCAACTCCCTGTTACTTGGACGTGCAGGCCACAGTGGAGACACCCAAGGATTTGAGTATCCAGCATACCCCTTTGTGCGTCTGAGAGCTATCCAGATTGAGGTCGACAAATTCTGGAAACGATGGAGCCAGCTGGCAGGCCCAGGCCTCTTCGTCCGTCAAAAGTGGCACACCCCTACCAGAAATGTTGCAGTAGGGGACCTGGTGTGGCTAGCTGACCAGAACGCACTTCGGGGACGGTTCAGACTGGGTCGAGTCGTGGAGGTGCATCCTGACAAGAAGGGGATAGTGCGAGATGTGAAGGTGAGGACATGCCAAAGCTGTCCAGCTCCCAGTGGACAGCCTAGGAGAAGCCATAGTATGGAGAACTACCCCTCCACTGTCCTCCACAGAGATGTTAGGAGGCTGGTGGTTCTGCTACCCATAGAGGAGCAAGATGGATCCCCACCAAGTGGTGTGTTTCGGTAAAGGATCAAGACCTCCCCATCACCATCCTCCCTAGAGGCTGGTGGTGTGTTTCGGTAAAGGATCAAGACCTCCCCACCACCATCCCCCCTAGAGGCTGGTGGTGTGTTTCGGTGAGGGATATTATCAAGGACAGTGTGTGTCGTTCAGGGACACTGAGACTGCTTATTGCCTAAAAATTGTTCATAATGAAGAAACATGGCATGTTGATATTTAAAAGTGTAACATTTTGTGCCTAGTTAAAGAGTGGATATATACCTAGTGTAGCTGTTCAGACTGGTTGTGGCCTACTTAAATTCAAGAATCAGTAGACCAAGTGGGAGGTGTATAACTTTCCATGAGCCAATTAGTGTTTTATTTGACAATTATGTTTAACCAGGTCACTTTAATGTTATATTTCTCATTTTTACTCTTACGATTGTATTGTTTGAATTTCACAATCCTACTGTGTGCATGGACTGGGCGGGGCTTACGAATATGTATGTCTACCTCTTAAGTTTCACTTTCACTTGGTTAGTCATCGGGACCGTACGCCCTGTCGGTGAGTGGTATTGTTTGTCAAGATTGAGACCATATTGCTAATTATGGAGTCGCCATAGTTAAATTTGGGTCTTGTTTTTGTTCATATTTCAGGTTTACAACCTAATAAAAAGTCGTCTTTCATGCAAGCAAAGTGAGTGAGCGTTTGCATATGCTTGGGTGCAACATACATTCAGGCGAAAAGAAGACTAGAGTTGTGAGAGCCGTACGTGTCCTGATACCCTTCCAGAGGGGAGTTTATTAAGCTACAGCAGGTAGTTTAGTATAATCTGGACACTCTGTCAACCTGTTTCTTTAATGCAATTTTTAAACTGTTTTATCTCCAACTTATGAAAAATAAAGTTAATTAAACTATTTCGATAACAAGTGTGAGCTTTAGATTTTTAAGTGTTTTATCAAAGCCAGGGCTCGTCACAAATATATTGCTTATGTTTTATTAGATTGTTTTGTAGACACACAAACAGGGCTGAAAGACTTTAGGAAAAGATGTAATTGCGATTTTTCTGGCATATTTTGAGATTTCAATTTGATTCATGATTTTCTTCAAATCAAGTCCAGTGCAATATTAACTATGTTTACAGTACAGACAACAGTAAGGAAATGAATGATCTAAAGCACATAACGCATTATTTATCATCTATTATTGATGATAAAGAATCTGTTTTCATTATTTAAGGGATACTCCAACTTGTACTCTAAACAAAGACTTTGTGTTGTTGACCAGCACTTTTGTGGTGGAGATGTGACGTTCATGAACGAGTCAACTCTTTTAAGCGGTTCTTTTAAATAAACTGTAATAGTCAATCCTCAGTTGTGTGTTAGCCGGTCATTTGCGAGCCATTGTTAAATGCAATCTGCCTGCAAATTTGTGAAATAGTTGACACAACAGATCCTGGGTCACTCAGGAGCACTTCAAAAAATTGCATCTTTGGCGATCACATGACTGCATTGTCTGTAATTGCGATTTTCAGTCCGGAAACAAATCTTTCAGCCCTACGAATGAAGAAATTTTCCACAGATCATATTTGAAAGATATTTTAGTTTCAAGAATTTTCATTTAAAGCTAAGTAGGGATGGAAGAAAAAAAGATAAACATAAGTATAGTGATTTTTTTTTCTTTGGCGGTTTTCAAATTGATTTTTTTTGTTCAAAAATCTTTTTTTTTTTTTCCAAATTTCAATGCTTCATTTTAGTCTGTGTTAATAAGCCACTTTTAAATGCAGTCCAGGCTTTTGAAGAGTGAGAAACAGTTAAAATATTTTTCTGAATAAATCCTAAAAACAGACTCACACGTGATGTGTATTTTTCCTGATATAGTCTTAAGATATCATCATTGTTCATATTTTTCACTGGTGGTAAAAAAGCAAACTAAAAGTTGGAAAATCAGCAATATCGTAGAATCGCAATTTAAATCGAAACGGCACCTGAAAAATGGTAAAAAAGCGAATCTAGAGAAAAGTGTATCGTCCCAGCCCTAAAACTAACCCAGGTTCTAAAGTTAAAGAAAACTCTCCTAAATAAAAGTCTTCCTCAGTAAAATCACTCAACCTAAACAACAGAAGCTGAAGCTCTGTCCACTCACTCACTATTCCCTCTGTAGTGTAAATGAAATGATGGACTACATCGGGAATGACCAAACGAGATTTCGGACACTACACTGAATTTTTCTGAACGTCATAGCGCCAGTAGATGAGCGATTATCCCTGTGATGTTTTTTTTTTATTATTAAATGTTAATAGTTATTGAATTCTATAATTTTTGTAACTGCATTTATCCTGGACGTTTGTAAGGTGTCTGTAAATAATTTGTCAATAAAAAAAAAAATCCCTGTGACCGAAGTGGACGCACTGAAATTCACGTAAACAAACCGGGCACTCAGGAGGATAAGTAGCAAATTTTGAAGCTGTTTTCAGCCGCTAAAAGACGTAAAAGAGCTAAGCTACGACAGTGTTAAAGATACTTTAACGTTTTTCACAGTTATAAATGAAACAGCTCCTAACAGCCCTCTCTCTCTTCTACGGGAAAAAACACCAACGCATTGCATTGTGGAATACAGGCGTACAATATAGGGTACATCGAATGTACACTCACATTTGCTGTGCATTGTGGGTATTTTATTGTGCACTATTTAGTGAATGAAATTAACTGCTGAGAATTCGAACAACACTACAAAATGGCGAACACACTATATAGTGCACTATATCTGTGATAGGGAACGATTTCGAACAGAGCTGGATTGTCTGTGTCAGGATGTCTGCATTTGTGCCAGTTCTAACCCTCCTCTTCCTCCTTGTCTCCTCTTCCTCCTTGTCCACCCGTCTGTCCTGCAGCAGTTCTGTGGTGTTCTGGGTCACACATTTATGGAGTTTCTGAAGGGCAGTGGGGACTACTGCCAGGCTCAGCACGCCGCCTATGCAGACGAGTGAACTGCCAAACTCGCCATCGATCCGACGCACTTGAGCCACAGGAGGGACCCCGGAGAGTTGGCAGGACCGGGACGCCTCCCAGAACCAGCGACACCTCGGCCTGGATGGGGTAACTTCACCCGCTGCACACTGCCCTCGTCGGCTTCCGCCTGGCCAGAATCAAGGTGGAACCAGCCTTGTTTTTTTCCCCTTCCTTTTCTTTTGTTTTATTCCAAAGGAGAGGGTTTTCAGTTGTTTCTCTGATTGTCCGCCCTTTTCATCGGCCGCCAACCACCCAAATTTCCAAATTCTTGCCCGTCGCAGCCTTCGTGTTTTTGTTCAGCCTTGCCAACCTCGACGGAAGGAAGACCGGAGGATTTCTGTTTCTGGGTTACTAGAAGCACGTTTTTGTTTGACATTCCCTCCGAGTTTTAACTCCGTGTTTACATCAGTGTTTTTACTCTGTGGAAGACTTTTGTTAGTTTTTTTAACGTCGTCACGATGGCTCGTATGAACAGACCCGCCCCTGTGGAGATCACCTACAAGAACATGAGGTTCCTCATTACCCACAATCCCACCAACGCCACCTTGAACAAGTTCATCGAGGTAAGCCAAAGCGTTATTCTTCTAAAGTTACATTTAGTCTCTTAAAAAGTTTTTGGTGTTGAAGCTAATATCCCTAAAAACAAAAAACCTGAAGTGAAGCCATTAAGAGGTTAAAACAAAGACACATTTATAGATTTAATTTCTTTTTCTCCGTCTGTATTTTTGATTTTCTCAAGTAGATTTTTTTTCTTGTTCCTCCAGGAGCTGAAGAAGTATGGAGTGACCACCGTTGTGAGAGTTTGTGAGGCCACCTATGATGCCACCTTGGTAGTGAAAGAAGGAATTCAAGTTCTGGTGAGTCTGAGTATATATCATCTAATCAACACTGAGGACAAAGGATGCACAGTGTTACCAGTTTGATATCGGAATTGTTCGATATCAGCCCTAAAAGTTAATTACCGTATCGGCCAATGTTTAAATTTATGCCGATATTTACAGCTGGTATATCAGCCACACATGTTGGCTGGAATATCGGCAAATTATACAAATGTTAAAAATTGATGCACCCTCTCATTACGGCGTGGGTACATTTAAATATTGAGGATTTCATTTTTACAAGAGATAAAGGCTGTTTTTCTTGTTGTACATCTGTTCATGTGATAATGTGCTGTAACACTGGAAGGAACAAGTCCATTTTTATGAAGTATAGAGCTTGTGCTCTTGAACTGACATATCGCTATAGGCGATAATGAATCAAAAACATATCAGATATTGGCACTCAAACACTGGGAGTCAATGGGTGGTGTTACCCTTCATCTTAACAGTCCTGTGCTTGTTGTGACTTTTGTTATTTTTACCCTAAGATTCAGGTTCAAAAATTATAAATTTCCTCGCTCCTAAATATTCTACAGTCAACTGTCAGCTGTATTATATAAACATGGAAGTGTTTGGGAATGACAGCAACTCCGCCATGAAGTGGTAGGCCACATAAACTGATGGAGCGGGGTCAGCGGATGCTGAGGCGAATATTGTGAAGAGGTCGCCAACTATCTTCAGAGTCAATCTCTACAGACCTCCAAACTTCATGTGGCCTTCAGATTAGCTCAAGAACAGTGCAGAGAGCTTCATGGATGGGTTTCCATGGCCGAGCAGCTGCATCCAAGCCTCACATCACCAAGTGCAATGCAAAGTGTCGATGCAGTGGTGTAAATCACGCCGCCACTGGACTCTAGAGCAGTGGAGACGCGTTCTCTGGAGTGACCAATCACGCTTCTCCATCTTGCAATCTGATGGACGAGTCTGGGTTTGGCTGTTGCCAGGAGAACGATACTTGTGGGACTGCATTGTGCCAAGTGTAAAGTTTAGTGTTGGGGGGGGGGAATTATGGTGTGGGGGTGTTTTTCAGGAGCTGGGCTTGGCCCCTTAGTTCCAGTCAAAGGAACTCTGAATGCTTCAGCATACAAAGACATTTTGGACAGTTCTATGCTCCAACTTTGTGGAAACAGTTTGGAGCTGGCCCGTTCCTCTTCCAACATGACTGTGCACCAGAGCACAAAGCAGGTCCATAAAGACATGGATGACAGAGTCTGGTGTGGATGAACTTGACTGGCCTGCGCAGAGTCCTGACCTCAACCCTTTAGATCACCTTTGGGATGAATTAGAGTGGAGACTGAGAGCCAGGCCTTCTCGTCCAACATCAGTGTGTGACCTCACAAATGCTCTTCTGGAAGAATGGTCAAAAATTCCCATAAACACTCCTAAACCTTGTGGACAGCCTTCCCAGAAGAGTTGAAGCTGTTATAGCTGCAAAGGGTGGACCGACGTCATATTGAACCCTATGGATTAGGAATGGGATGTCACTTAAGTTCATATGCCAGTCAAGGCAGATGAGCGAATATTTTTGGCAATATAGTGTAGGTTCCTTTTTAATATACATTTTCCGTGTTTATATTGGATTCTGCGTTTAATGCCTAATTCCGTGATCATGGATTTCATAGGGCCCTACATGTTTGCCTAGTTGTTTAAGCAGAATATATTATTATGCGACCTATGAAAAACAGTAGAAAGGGTAGGAATTCAAAAAGGATTTACCTCTTCTGACTCCTTTTCAAATCAATTAAATCAAGCTTCAGTAAGTTTTTTTTTTAATTACATTTTTTCAGATTCAGTCTAGTTTTACACATTTCAGAATCAGAAATACTTAGCTAATCCCTGAGGGGGAATTTGGTTTCTAGTCACTCTTATATGGAGTTAAGCAGGAGGAAAATTAGACAAAGACGTTAAAATGAGGCACGAGTATAATAGAATTACATAAGCACAGATAATTGAGTCTTTGTTACATTTGTTCCTTAATGAAGGGAAAATAAATAAAAGTCATTACTGCTTCACAAAAGCACATTTACAACAACGAACCAAAAGGAAGAAAACAACCATCACTGAATGAACTAATTTCTTAAACAGAAGGTTTGTGTCCCTTCATCGTTTTTGTTCACCTCCTTGTGCGACCTGTTAGAAAACCGGAGCCCGAGCTGCAGAGAAATCCCCCTCCAGCCTCCCTCCTCCTACAACAACATCTCTGTTCCCCCCGCAGCTGCTTCCAGCCCTCACACTTCTTTTGTTTTGGTTTTTCTGAGAAACCGGGCAGATGACATCATTTCCCTCTTTCTTCCCCCTTCTCCTCGTCCAGGATTGGCCGTTCGACGACGGCGCCCCCCCCTCCAACCAGATCGTGGACGATTGGCTGAACCTGCTGAAGCTGAAGTTCAGGGAGGAGCCGGGCTGCTGCATCGCCGTGCACTGCGTGGCAGGGCTGGGGAGGTGAGGATTAAAGTATTATGTTCTTATCACACAGGATCATATTTTACACGTGATCTCTGATGGCCGGGCTTTGGCAGGCACGACTGTCACACTTCCTTCTGGTTCGACATTTTTCTTTTTTTATGCACAAAGCTGCAGAGAGGAATCAGGGACAGGCTGGAGAAAGAAGAGAGAGGAGGGAAATGATCAGAAATAAACAGAAAAAAAGATGGAAATTAAAACATGATGTTGGTGTGAAGGTTTGAGAATTAAGTGAAAGTGTCTAGAAAAAGGTTAAACAACATTTTCCTCCTTTTTTAAACCATTTTAAAATATTCTCAGTATTTATTTCAGCCTAAAGCTTAACAAACTGACTCTCTTTTTTTCAACATAATGGCCCGAAATGTCAAATTAATGGTTTATTTTTAACTCTTAAATCCTTTTCTCAGTGTTGTATCTGAACATTGTTCTCATTATTTTTATGTTTTTCTTTTAAAGTGAATTATTCAGAAAAAAAATCCTTCCTTCTGTGATTTGAAGGCAGCTACTGGTTATTAAAATTAGGCAGAAATGATCCAATTAGTGTAGAGTTTGTATCCGAATAAACGATCATCATAATGATAATAATCCATTTTATTTATGTAGCACTTTTCAGAGACTCAAAGATGCTTTACCAGATAAAAAATACAAGAGTACAGGATAAAAACAATATAGAGATAGCAAAGTGACAATAAGAAAATAACCAACCCAATAAGCATAGACAACAAAAACAGTTAAAAGCATAAAAAAAAAAGTTAAAAACACATGATTTTGAATTAATGAAAGCACAAAGAAATGCTTGATCAACAAGGAAGATGTTATTTTAAAGTCCACATGAGCTCTAAAATGTAAAAATCAGTAATTGTTTGAATTTTTTTTGGCCAGATTTATTCAGTAATGCTTCTTAAATAGAAAAGGAGGAAAGGATACACTTGTACAAATAATAATAATAATTTAAAAATGCCATGAATCCTGAAAAATGGATACTTTCTTTCTAAATCCCTGATTTCTTTTATACTTAAGTTCTTTGCAAGACACCAGAAGATTATTTAGGAACTCTTAATATTAACCAATATTGGTATTAGCAATGATTTGCCGAAGAAGTTTATTCAAATTCTTTAAGGCGTTATTTCAACCATAAAAATTAGCCAATACAATGACTGTAATATCTACAAAATGCATCACTCAGTGTCCACTTGAATGAATCAAAACTGGCATTTATAAAAAAAATGTAAATCTTGTTTTACTTCTGATTTCTTTGCCATAACCTAACATTCTTCCCCAATATTGCCATTTTATTTGTTCTAAAGAAAATAAATTAGCAGGTTTTGATGATAAAGTTACACCTTTTTTATATATGATTCTAATTCTAGATTTATATGCCGGATTATCTGTCTTAAAAAATATGAAAAAGTCAACTTGATTTTTGGGGGGAATTTTTTCAGATTAGTGCCACAGGAAGCTGACAGGTTTTCTTTTAATTTTTATGTTAAGTTTTAACAAGTAAAAGAGCCACAGCCAATATGAGGGATATACTTACCTGATATGTGTGGTCAATAATTGCTGTATTTTAAAAATCTGCAGCTTCAGATAATCAACTTATTAAACTATTGTCTGCATTCACTGATACTCTTGTGCTTCTGAGTAGAAAACAAAGAGAAAAGAGTTAAAACTGCGTGTAAATGGTAGCAAATATAAATATGTCTACTTGTAGGTATTTTCTAATTCAATTTTTTATTATAATTTGTTGTTGATGTTCTCCTACTTTACATATCCTCTTAAGTACTAGAGGCCTATTTCAGATCTAAATATTTTCTTGATTGTGTGTATTTAAGGGATCAAATGGTTGAAATTACAAAGAGAGCTGTAGAAAGAGTGAAAGGTGGTTTCAGGAAAAATCAAAACTTGTTAAAATGTTGTGTGTGGTCTGCTGCGGTTTGACAAAAGAACATGAGAGGCTGCAGTCACATGGACTTTCTCTCATGTTTCTCTCCGTGACTCACATAATCGCTCACATTTGTCCCAGTTGTGTGTTTCTCAGGTTTGACGGCGGGCCAAGCTGGCTCTGTTTTCGTGTTCTCCGCTTTTAAGCGATCCAAGATTCAGAAATAACTCGACGTTAAATCCCTTACGTTAAAACTTAAAGGGTCACCTTACAGATTAAAGGGTGATTCTGTCATTTTTAAAAATCAAATCGTCTTTATTATACAGTATTCAACAAAAAGAATACTCAAAGATGGAGGCAGCAGTAGACCAAAAGATCAAGAGCTGAAAATTCACCTGGATTATCAGGATTTTCCATTTTTAACATTTTTATTCTTTTCTACAAAAACTCTACTTTGTTTCTTTAGGACGGAAGAGTATAAGGGCCATTTTAGAGGAAAAAAATAATTTAATAGGTCAAGTTTCAAGTTGAATTGATGAGAATAAAGTCAATATTTTGAGATAAAAGTTGATATAAAGTTAAAATATGATTTGGGGATAGTCAAAATGATGAGATTAAAGTTAAAATATCAAGAAAAAAAGTTTAAAGTGGAGAATAATGTCAACATTCAATTTTTGTCAACTTTTTTCTCTACATTTTGGCTTTTATCTCAAAATTGTATTTCGATTTTATTCTCGTCATTTCAAATTAACTCCCAAAGTTTCCACCTTATTTTTTTTTTTGTGATGAAACACTTTTTTTATTGACTTTGCTGTACGAACACACACCCAGTGTGTATGGCAAGACAATATTAACAAGTCTGAGATAAATCAAACCTGAACATGGTAGACAGAAAACACACACACTCAAAAAAATAATAATGATAATAAAAAAATATAAATAAATAAATAATAAATCAAATTATAAATAAATGACAAAAATGAATATTCATAAATAATAGTAATCATACAGTATTAATCTTGATATAAGCAAATAATATAGTATAATAATAATAAAATGCACATTCTTCATATTAAAATTCTTAACTGAACCATGATCCATAATTTGTCCACTCTTTTAACTTTCAAAGCAAAAAGGTGTGTGAGGGGAGCGTCCAAGCATCAGACATCATGATCAACAGTTTCCAATCATTTCCAAAATCTCCACTTAAATCTCCACCTTGTCAAAATTATCATCTCCGTCTAACATGACCTAAATACTCTTCCGTAAGTCAGAGATCATTTCTATAATGTTGTCACATTTTTGAAAGTACAAACTGAAACCAAGAGCAAAAACCACAGAACTTTAAGTGAACAAACTTAGACTCTGCTATGTTTGTTTCTGCTGACCCAGACTCCGTACATGCAAGCTTCAGGTCGTGACAAACGACTAGTTATTGTTGTTATAAATGATCACAAATGCTTGTAGTCTTTGTTAGCAGTTCGTCAGCTTCAATCTCTGTAAACACAAAACAGCAGTTTCAAATTCAAAAGCAACATCATCCATGTTTTCATGTTTTTTTACCAGTGTTGATTTTGACAGAACTTAAAATTTAGTTTTAGCCCTTTGCCTCAAATATCTTTTGTTTTAGTCACAATTTCTCATCTTAATTGTTCTAATTTTAATCTAGTTTTAGTTGATGAAATTTCACTTGACAAAATATTATGTAAATTTGGTCGACTAAAATATGAAGTGTGAAGGGTAAGGCATTTTTTGCATTCCTCGAATTTCTGAAGTCATGTTTTACACTGGGATAAAATGAAACATCTAATAACCCTTTGTTGAATGCTAGTGAAGTCTGAATGTCTAAATGAACAGAAACAAGTGTTCCTTTTGTGAAATGCAGTCACCTTTATTTAGACTAGCTTTCCACATAGCCAAAGTAGCTGTGATTGGATAGATTCCTAACTTGTCTCTACTTTCTACATGACCAAATTAGGTCTGATTGGATTAAGTCTCTGTCAGACATTTTAGTCTAGTTTTTATTTGTTGATGAAAATGTCAGTTAATTTTGTTTTAGTTTTTGTCCTTGTGCTCTTGTTTTTATTGGTTACTGTCTAGTTTTTCGTCTGCGCCTATGATGAAACTAATTAGTCAACAAAATGAACACTGGTGCAGAACAAAATGTAGGGAACTGATAAGCAAAAAACTAACCGTATTGATTCCTTAAGGGAGTAATTAGTGATTCCCATCTGGAATCAGTTTTTAAGATTTTCATCCCTAGTGGTATCCAAAGTTGGAGAGAGCGTGCATCAAACCTGCATTCTTTCTAATGACCACCAGGGGTTGGATTAATTGGATTAAGTCTCTGTTAGACATTTTAGTCTAGTTTTTATTATTTCAAGAAAATGTCAGTTAATTTAGTTTTAGCTTTTGTCCACGAGTTACTGACTGGTTTGCATCAGGAGATAAAAAGGTTGTTGACGCAAATAATTGGTCAAAAAAATTGCATCGGCTGCATTTGATTATTTTACATGAAACATGAAAATCTTGTGTGTTTTTATTCTGTCTTGTTTCAGTTATTCATTAGAAAAAGCTTTTTTAATGCTCTACACGCTGTTAGACTGGATTATTTGTCACACACCTCCGAGAGCTGGGTTTGCTTTTAATGTTCAGCAACAGCCTTAGATTATGTTAGTGCTGTAAAAAAATATATATATTTTTATTGTTATTTATATTGAGATTCTATTTTTAGGTTAGTGCTGTAAATATGATAACTTTTGTCAGATTTTATGAGGAATTTGCTTTCCTTGGATTGTAGGTTTCGTTCTGTCCTCATGTGAGTGCAGACTGGACCGACACATAAACCTCCTTTGTAAAACAAATCTCAAACTGATGGATTTTGTCTCTTTTGTTTCCCGCAGAGCTCCTGTTCTGGTGGCGCTCGCCTTGATCGAATGTGGGATGAAATATGAAGATGCTGTCCAGTTCATTCGACAGTAAGTTCACCTCACACAGAAGCTCATGGAGGAGCTTATTTAGCCTCCAGGTCGACTTAACCCATTAACTCCCAGCTCAACTGTTTGGCAGAGGTCATTAAATTCAGAAATATTTAATGTGTAAAATATCCTTAACACTTCATTGTTTGTTTCTGTCAGTGCTTTATGATACAGAAAAAAATGCAAACAAATCAAAAGAACTGATGTTTTGTTTGTGGGATTTAGAGGTTTAAAAAGCTAAAAGCTACCATTATTATTAGCTTCATTATTATTTTAACCCTTTAAGGCCCAAGACCATAGATTATAGCCAGAAAACTCTAATTTTTTTGGAGCTGAAATGTTTGTTTCACTTTCTGCTAAAATCCATAAAAATCAAAATGTCCATAAAATTCAACATATAGATTTTTCGTATCTCATTTCATACATTAGGTGTTTTTGGCAACTGATAATCCATTTGAGGACATTGATCATATTGAGTAGAAGAGGTATTATAAAAGTATGTATAAATATACATTTGGCCTTATAAGGTTAAATATTTAACTTAACCATTAACTGATCTGATAATATATACACATATAAAGTCTGTTATTCATCAAAAATGTTATTTTTTTGTGTTTGTCAAACTCAAAATGATCTATTTTTAGTTATTTTTCCAAACTTTTACAGACATTTCTGCCTTTACCAATTGATTTTGTCCCAAATATTTGTGCATTTTTGTACCATCACAAAATCAGCTGTTGGCTTTTAAAACCTTTTTATCACATGCCGACAAAATATCTGTTCTTTGGTTTGTTTGTGGTTTTCTCTGTTCCCTGAAGTGTTACTGAAACCAAACAATGATTTGATTTGTTCTGTGTTTTAAAACATTAAATATTTCTGATTTTAATGGTGACCTATGCCAAACAGTTGAGTTGATAGTTAAAGTGTTAAAGCACATTAAATGTTTGTCACATCTTTGCACGACTAAATCATTGCGTGTATTCAAGAGACTTCTAATTTAAGAAGTAAAATCTCTTTTCACACGTAGCATGTTATCTAATCTGTAAACCACACACTGAATCAGCAGCAGCACATGGAGCGTTCACAGGAGAGAATTTCAGCCAGTTATCACAGAGAAGATAAAAAAAATGGACTGTGAGGAAAAACAGTGATGATGACGAGAGTGAGTTTAAACCGGTACAGAAAAAAGAGCTCAGAGCAGCATGTGGATGTTTTTACTGTTCAAGTTTGACAGAGTTAAGAATATTAACCTGTTCAGCCCCAAAGTAATGAAAACGTAAGAAAAAGTGAGCTGTTCATGTAGTCATGCTGCCCATTAAATTAAACAGGAAAAACTCAGCCACATGAACATAGGGCTGGGTGATATGGCCTAAAAATAAAATCTCAGCTTTTTTCCCCTCCCAAAAAAGTGTGTGTCATAAAATGTAGATTATGTAGTTCTAACGCAGGCAGGTTTGCCTACATAAACACTGAAAGCTGAGGGATTTTCACAGCTTGTTAACATGTTTCTCTCTGATCAGTAGATGGAAAGTTTTGAGGGGCCTGATATGGCCCCCAGGCTGCCAGTTGGTGATCAATGCTGTAGACTTTAAGGCTACGTTTACATGGAAACTCCTGACTTAAAGACGCAAAGATTTGTCCTTTGCGTTTTAGAATTCTTCTGCGTTCAGACGACGCTCGGAGACGAGTTAATCCGCTGTAGTGTGCATTCTGGTTCAGTAGATGGCGCTGTAGGTCTGCAGAGAGGCAACGCTGCTACAACACACATACAAAGAAGAAAAACCTTTCACACGCAGCAATGGCGAATAGACGCACAGAGAGGCAGGAGTTTCTTTTCTGGACAACAAATCAGTTCAGACAACATATCTGTCTGGATAACAAACCGAGCACGGTAAGCGGCTCACACGTTACTCGGCGGACGGCCGAAGGTGTTGTTATTCCTGGTATGCGCACGCAGCCTTCATGTGAAAGACTACTGTGCATGCGGGGACATCAGCGTTTCACCCTGAAACACTCTGATGCGGATTTACACGGAGCTGCACAGAGGGCGTTTTGGAAACTTTCCACCCAAACTTTCAGCGAGTTTCCATGTAAACGCAAGGCCAAAACGCTATGAAAACTGATCAGATTCGACCGTTTTCTGCACCATGTAAACGCAGCCTAAGTCAGAAAAGAACTTCACGCTGTTTGAGAGCCACCATTTGAGTATGATGGTTACAAGTGTTCAGCAGAGTTCTTACAAGAGTTCTGGAAAATAATTTCCAGAAAAGAGCGGGAACCCTGAATAAAGTAAAATACAGCAAACTGCAGTTCTGAGCAACTCGTCCTCTTAAATCCAGCGCTTTATTTTCAGAGAGAGTTTAAGACAGAAGGTGAAAATCATTCAGTTTTGTTTCAGTTTTCAGGAGAATAAAATGCTGCTGAGATTTCTGTTTCAGAGCTCTTCACTCCTCATCAGATGAATCATATTTAGTCTTTTATGTTCAGCAGAGTCTTTGTACCAACCACCTGCTGATCGAATACAAACCAGGTCGGACTGATAATGTGGGCCACACCAGAGAGCTGAACCTGATCCTCTGAGTGTTTGTGAGTCCACGGAGCGGGCAGCCGTGAGTCACGGCCGTAAATAGCAGATAGTGTGATGGCAGTGACTCAGAGGGAGGAGTGGACGCACTGATTTAAAGTGGGATGTGTCATCACCTGAAATGTTTCCAGCTCTCACGTGTTTGGTTTGAAGAGCTCTAAGTGCTCGGAGAAGACAACGAGGTGAAGGACAGGAAGGTGATTTAAGTGGCTTTAATGGGCCGATGAGGATTTTGATTGGAAAATCACTAAAACACTCAAACACCAGCGAAGACGAGGGTGATGTCCATGAGATTTTCAGAGCTCTGATGAACATAAACATACAAGGGAAAAGTGGGTGATGTGGACCAAAAATTCACACCTTTATTATTGAGCTGAACAGGTCCTAACAAATTTATCAGACCACCTGTCATTAAAAGAACAATATTTTAAACATTTACAACAACTTGTTTGATACAAAAAGTGTTTTTGTTACTTTTTATACCCAAATCTGAGTCGCCTGTGATGAGCTTTGTATTTAACCCTTCCAGTCCTAAGCAGTTTCTGGAGTTTGTTTTTGCCTCTCTCCCATTTTTGCTGTCATTTTCTTCTGCAATATAAAGTTCAGCACCTCTGTAGATTCAGGACAACCATAGCTGATGTAACTCTATTATGTCTACATGCAGTGTAACAAAATTTAAAAGCTACAAATCATTAGAAAGAAGACAAACAGACAATCAATTTCTCTGATTTTATAATTTAAGAAAGAATTAAATAAGGAATTAGGGCACACAACACATTTTCCGGTACTCTCAACCTCAATATATTTTAACCAGCTGTTCTTACTCTCTTTCCAAAGCCTAGATTGCATTTAAAAGTAACTTAATAACACAGACTAAAATGAAACATTTATATTTGAAAAAAAAAAAGATTTTTGATTAAAAAAAAATTGATTTAAAAATCGTCAAACAGAAAATCCTGATACTTATGTGTAGGCCCGTTACGATAATCAATAAATCAATTAACCAAACAATAAATAAAAACGTCCTCGGTAAGTTTGCCGGCCTCGATAAACTGACAGGTGCATGCGTGTTTGTTTCCCTGCTCTCTCTTTACCAAAGAGGCTGAATAAGAAGATGGCTCACTCTGTCCATCTTTCTTAACACCGGGGTGCATCAGTTCAATCGCGGTTTTATAGCGGAGTGAGCATCTGTCACTCGTGCAATCTTTGGGGGAGAGGCGGGGCCGCTTGTATGTACACACGGAGAGAGCTGAAGCGAGCATTGTGAGGAGTAACGAGGAAATGAATGCTATTATGAATGATGGCACGAAAGCTACGGTTCCTAAGTTGGCTGCCACAGCCCCAATGTGTGAATATTTTGGTTTAAACAGAATGAACAAGGTGTGAGCTCATGAACACCGACGAGACGATGTGTCATATTTGTTTGAAAGTAGTGAAGACGAAGAAGGGGAGGTGCAGAGGAGCCTTTGTCCTGACAGTCAGCGCTTACTGTGGCATTTGGTCGGCAAAGCAAAGTTAAATTAAAGCGCAAAATGATGCACGCTCACAGACAGTGTCGTTTGCTACATTGCAAAAGAAATGCACCCTTCAATACGGTTAAAAAGTGTGCAATATTTCAAACGTTTGACAGTACAAATTAACTGGGAGAGAATACATGGCACAAACTATTCAGGAACTGTATAAACACCGTTTTATTTATTGTATTTATTTTTTGTGTTTTGATTGGAGTTTCAATTTTTCTTTACAGAAACAGGGCCTATTTTTTTTTATTGTTTTTGATTAGTATAATTAGTTTTATTTACATGCAATTTTTCCTGAAAAAAAGTTCATTTCATTTTCATTATTTTTTTTCTCTTTTTTTGTTTGTTAAATTATTATATTGTTTAATTAATTTTATTTAAAAGATCCTGACCTTCCAATTACAGTTTAATACTCTTAAGAAATTAAAGTTTCATGCTTTTGATATGGTGCACTCACTTTATTATGACATATATTATAATTACATTAATGAAGAAAACAAAAAAATAAAAATGATATTGACAATTATATCGTTTATTGTCAATAATTTTTTGGACAATTATTGTCCAGCAAAATTTGTTATTGCGACGGGCCTACTTATGTGAATCGATTTTCTCTCCCACCCCTTCTGACCTGTCTCTGTCCTCTGTGTCCTCCAGGAAGCGTCGGGGAGCGTTCAACAGCAAGCAGCTGTTCTACCTGGAGAAATATCGTCCAAAGATGCGCCTGCGCTTCAAAGATTCCAACGGCCATCGCAATAACTGCTGCATCCAGTAGAGCCAAACGAGAGCCACGCCAACCCCGAAGAAAAATTAAAATAAAAAAGTCCTCCACGGAAACATCAGAAGAGTCTAAAAAACCAACCCGGCAGGCTTCGTCTTCTTTTAGTCATTGTGTTGAAGTATTTTATTTTTTAAATGTCCCTCCTCCTGCTCCCAGCTCAGAATCAAGTGTCATAAAAAAAAGAAAGTGGTGATCTGTGAGCCGGAGTCTCTGTGTTTTTCTTTTCATGAGTGAAAAAGAGAGGCTCGTGTATCGTGTATGATGTTGGATTCATTGTTTTCTGCATCCCAAAGATTCTGATTGGCCAGTTTACATCTGCAGAGAGTGCTAAAAAAATCAAACAAACCAGGAGTGATTTAGTCCCCGTTCGATTTAAGGGTTTAGTTTCAGACTGACTGGACTGAGGTTTGCCTTCCTTCCGATCAGACGGTTCATCCATAAATGCCTTACAATCGAAGTGGAACAGAGGCAATCGAGGCGGGCGCCGACCCCCCGCCGGCGTTCGGAAAGAGGTTTCATTTTTCTACTCCGAACAAAAAAAAAAAAAAAACAATCGTTGCCTTTGTCTCGTGCAGGAAGTCTTACACTCACTTATGCCCTTTCAGTAACTCTTTTTAATATTCAAACGCTTAACTGTTGCAATATTTATTTGTCAATTGAAAGTCTAGGAACTTTGATTCTTTTCTCTATCCAACCTTCTGTTTACTAATTAACTGCCATGTCCAAAATGTGAGTTTATTCTGAGTTTATTCTTTTTTTTATTTCGCTTCAAACTGGACTTCCAACGTCTGCGATATTTTGTATGCCTTTTTATTTGATGTCCGTAACTTAAGACTTGGATACTTGATGATTTTATGTATTTGAAAATGTGTACTATTATTATTAGGTTGGCTATTTATACTATCAATGGATGTGTGATTTAGTACCGTGAGCGACAAAGTTGTACCTGTTCACCAACTTGTGAGAGTACATTAAATGATACACTGAAAAACAAACGCACGAGTCCACGACTGATCTTTTTTTTTTATTAATGGCGAGTAAGTATGGTCATACATTTTATCTAGGGGTGTCCCAATACAACTTTTTCACCTCCGATGTGATACTGATATTGCAACCTTGAGTTTTGGCCGATATAGATCCAATACGATATCAGTAGGAATCAAACGTACTTTTAATTCTTATTTTGTAGTGTGGACTGTAAGAAAAGTCTCGATCAGGTGAGATTACTCAAACAGAGAACAGTAGTCAGCAAGAGTAGGCAAAAAAATAAATAACCCCTTGTTTTTAACCAATGGGTTCAATAAATTTAATCTTAAACATAAGAATATAGTACAATTAAATCCAATAAATAAAAAATTTAGAAGACCCTAGAAAGTAACCTCAATAAATCCAATAAAACAAAACGTATACATTTTTAAATTGTAAAGTAACCACTGTGTTTAATTTAAACATGAGCATATTCTATAACTGAATTAAATAAAAGATAAATGTTAGTGGACGACCTGTATAGGAGTTTTATATTGGATATTTTAGATGCAGGCCGATATAATCTGATATTTGTTTTTTGCTGATAATGGACCTATATCTAATAGCAATATTTGCCGACAATTTAGGGATGGGAATTGGTAAGATTTTATCAATACCAATGCTTTAACAAGTCACAGTATAGATAACTGCCTCTGCAAGTTACTGGTGTTTCCACTCACTTAAGGTTGTGCAGTAGTAGCAATGAAAATTAAGCCACAATTCTGATGCTTCTGAACCCTGTCAGTGGATGGAATTGATAAGGGAATTGATAAGCAAAAAGATTAATGATATCGATTCTTTGATGGAGCTGTTAACGATTCTCAACTGGAATTGGTTTTCGATTCCCATCCCTAGCTGTCATGATGACATAAAAATACACAAATATTCAGGACAAAATTAATTAGAAAAGACATCTTTGTAAATAAAATAGCAATCAAAAATATATTAAAATAGATTGACAAACACAAAAAATGTTTTTTAGCTTTTGCCTTTAAACTCCACACAAAGAAAATATCAGTTCTTTTGGTTTGCCGTTTTTCTGTATCCGAAAACAGTTAAAAGTTAAAGGGATATAATTTTCTAAAAAGACTTAAAATTTTGTGAGGTTTGAACTTTGGTTTTGATGATGCACTCTAATCGAAAATCTATTCGCTTTCTTTAGTCAGTTTTTCAATTTTAAGTCGAATTTTACAATCTGGAAATGCCTCAATATTTATTGCTAGGAAATGTTTGTTATTTAGAGTACTCCAAAACTTGTCCATAGATTTTGACACAATCAGGAATTGTTCATGACACAAAGAAGTGATTTGGTTTTGATTCAGACTCAACACAATTCAAAATATTGACCACCTTTTATTTTCATAAACAGATTTTTAGTTTAACTGCTGCTTTTTAAAATGTATTTCTCTGTTTTTGAACTCACTTTGTGACTCTGTCTTTACACCTCTCGTGAATAAAACCTTATAAAACTAGAAAAGCACTCGGAGAGTGCAGACCTCTGCCAGTGCCACAGTCCTCACCCATATTGTGATTTTGACCATAAATATTCGTCCTACCTTTATTTCATCTAAATCTTTAGATTCCTTGACCATGAAAACATACCATTAGCAATTGGATTCATCATGATATCTATTTTAGTTCAGTAGTTATTCACAAAAATCACATTTTTTGTCATGGCAGATCCAGACGCTGATCCGAATCAACACCAAAATTGAATCACTTCTTCCTTTTCCCAAGCTGAACATTTCCAAAAAATTTCATTGAAATCCATCCAAAACTTTTTGAGTTATTTTGTTCACAGACAGACGGACAAACTCTCCCAAAAACATAACCTCCTTGGCGGAGGTAATAAACGTTTTTTTTTTTTTTTTTTAGAAAATAATGCTAATTAACATCTCAGTTTACTCATATCAGCTTTCCAAAAATTTTAAACATTTTTAACACATCCCACCAGCACCCTCAACCACCACAATCAACCTGTTAGACACCACCAACTACTTAGAGACCCTTGATTAGAAAGTAAATCTTTAAGTTAGATGTTAAGTTTGTCCAAAAAACTTGAACAAATGTAAAAATAAATTGTAATTTATTAGACATAATCAATGAGAATTTAACATTTAAGAAGTCTTGGTATTTGTAACTAGTTTGAAGTCTTAAAAACATCATTCAGGATTTTATGATCACTTAAAACATGGTTTTAAATATATTTATGTTATTTTATTAACTGTAAATGAGACTGTGTGGCCCACAGGTGTGGGAGGTCCACCATTCTGACCTGATTGATTAGATTCAGCGCCCCCCTGTGGTGAATCTTTGAAGTGCATCCTTAGAGATCAACAACCTCTCAAATCAGAGTCGAATTATTCAAGAGGAAATCCATTTGCCTCAAATTAAACTTTTTAATTTTCTCCATCACTCCTGGACTTTCACTGTAAACACTGTTGGATGTTAAAGTTACTTTATTTTTGTAAATGTGGGGCACCAGTGGTTTTTAGACTTTATTTGCTTGCAAAAAATTATTAGGCTTTAATCTGGGGATGTTATCTGACCAACATTTATAGTTGATATTTGACCATAACAACTGGCTGTAAATACAGTATCATAAATATGGGCAGATGTACCATAATGGTTGACCTTTTCATTATGAGGGATGAGATTTTATTAAGAACTAGAAAAGCACTCAGAGAGCACAGACCTCCGCCAGCGCCACAGTCCTCACCCATATTGTGATTTTCCCCATAAATATTAGTCCTACCTTTATTTCATCTAAATCTTTAGATTCATTGACCATGAAAACATACCATTAGCAATTGGATTCATAATTATATCTATTTTAGTTCAGTAGTTATTCACGAAAATCACATTTTTTGTCATGGCGGCCAGACGCTGATCTGGATCACTCCCAAAATCTAATAGTTTGGTCCTTGTCCCAATCTGGACATTTCATGAAAATTTCATCAAAATCCACCCATAACCTTTTGAGTTATGTTGCTTACAGAGAAACAAACAGCATAAACAAAATAGCATAACCTCCTTGATGCATATTGATCTGATTCTTTGTTGATTTCTGTAGATTTACATCCTTTGTTGTCAACATTTAGCAGAAGTTTCAACCACTTTTATCCATTTTAACATTAACCTGACAGGCTGTGAGGAGAATTGATGACCTTGGCTAGGAAGTTGTGCAGAAATGTGTTAGTTTTGACAGCACAGCTTTGGTCGATGAAATCTGCTGTACATTTAGTCGACTAAAATATGACATCTGAAGTCAAGTTTTCCTCTTGGATTAAATTAAACATCTAATAACCCTTAATTGAATGTTAGTAAAGTCTGGATGTCTAAATTAACAGAAACAAATGTTCCTTTTGTGTGAAATGCAGTCACCTTTATATAGGCTACCTGGCTACCTTGTTTTTATTAGTTACTGTCTAGTTTTCCATCTGTGTCTATCACAAAAACAATTGGTCAACAAAATTAACACTGGTGCAGAACAAAGTGGAAGGAGTTAATGATACTGTTAGTCATTCTCAACTGGAATTAGTTTTTCGATTCCCATTTCTATCGTATCCAAAGTTGGAGAGAGCGTGCGTCAAACCTGCATTCTTTCTAATGAACACCAGGGGGCAGTAACACTTCTTACAAAATGTAGTTTAGATTTAAAAAATGAGCATTTTGTTGTTTTACTCCTTAAGTGACGAGTTCTTAACCTCCATGTCCAGTTTTTCAACACCACTTTATTCTTCGTTTGTGAGCTTAGGTCTTATTAAAAAGCTTAGTTCACACATGAACACACCTAAAGGCCACTTTATTAAAACCTCCTCAGCTGCCTGTTAATGCTAAAAGCTGATCAACCTATCCCATGGCAGCAACTCAATGGATTTAGGTATGAAGACATGACTTTGACGACCTGCTGAAGTCCAGTCTGAGCATCAGAAAGAAGAAGAAAGGTGATTTACAGATGTCTGAACACCCATGGACTTT
This sequence comes from Scarus forsteni, assembly GCA_036419115.1. Taxonomy (NCBI): domain Eukaryota; kingdom Metazoa; phylum Chordata; class Actinopteri; order Labriformes; family Labridae; genus Scarus; species Scarus forsteni. The sequence continues at coordinate 432,454 of JAZDUH010000216.1, read as the reverse complement.
TTTGTTTGTCAACATGGACCAAAATCTCTGACGGGTATTTCATGAACTTCTTGAATCTACGCCATGAAGACTTAAAGGTCAGAAAGAAGAAGAAAGGTGATTTACAGCTGCAGCTGCTTCAGTGTTTCCCTCCCAGCCAAATATCAGCCAAGTCCCAACCATATACCAGCCACTGGGTGTCTGAACACGGACTTTTTTTGTTTGTCAACATGGACCAAATTGTCAGACAGATGTTTCAGGAACTTCTTGAATCTACGCCATGAAGACTTAAAGGTGCTATGAGGAGAATCTATTACCGGCGACATTAAGACTCTGCTACCCATGAGCACGCACGGCGACTGTCGTAATGCTGCGTTCCAGTAACCTCAGAACTGGGAGTGACATCATCTCCGACTTATTGGCGTTCCAGTTGAAGTCGGAAAAAACATGCCGATCTACCAGGTTATTGTTAGCTGTTGTTAGCACGCCCTGCGTTGTTGTTCACAAATACCACATGAAGAATTTGATTATCACTATGGCAGCATTTTTGTAAATATAAGTCTAACAATACTATGTATACAGCTGATCTAGAGCAACACACCCAGTCAGAAGTGCAAATAAATTGATTATTACAGGAGCTAAATAACTGTTCACACTGGGGGCTGCCATCTTCGATTGTCAACTCGGGGGTGGCGAGGTTTCACCGAGTTCCCAGTAGGAAATTCCGACTTAGGGGGATGTTCCAGTTGCAGTTTCCTACTCGGAACTCGGAAATTCCTACTTCTGACTACAACTGGAACTCACCAAAAGACGTGACCCAAGCCAAAGCGTGTGTTTGTTGTGATGCTAACGAATGCAGCTCGGACCTTCCTCAGAACTCTGCATTGCTTTACAACTTCTTTTTTCAGCAACTTACAGGATGCAAAGCAGCGAGGTAAAGTATCTCTTTCTAGTTACGTAGCTGTAGTTTTTGATGTGTGACAACAAGCAATTTTTGGAAAAACTTAGTATCGTAGTTTTGTAGCCGGCTATATATCGCTACTTACAGCCCGGTGCTCTAAGACGTGTCTGAATAATATAAATTTGCTCTAGTTTTAATTGTCTTGTTCCTGAAGTTGAGTATCCAGGCCAGTCCAGCTCTGTCCGACCCGACCGGGATGCTAAGGAATAGCATTTATAGATAACCTATTTTGATGCTTTAAAACTCATCTTAAAGTGTGTTTTTCGATCAGGCATATATCTAAAAGTGAGTCTTTTTTGTAATTACTTAAAAACTCCTCACAGTTCCGTTAAAGAGTTCCAGAAGCAGAAGGGCAGAGGTGGGCAACTGGCAGCCAGGGGGCCACATGTGGCCCTTCACCTCTATTAATGTGGCCCAGCAATCATTAACTAAAAAAAAAAAACAATTTCAAATTGGAAATTCAACTGCTAAATGTGATTCATGTCGAGTTATCAGTACTACATAATGCACAAACAATGATAGGTGATAAAATATTTCTTACAACTCTTGATATCTTTTACGAGGCATTAAAGTATTACATATTAGCCAAAACTATTTAACAACCATGATAAAGGTAATATGTCTGCTGATTTATGGCTTTTATTGCATTAAAAAGAAGCTTTAATCAACTTTAGTAATTAAATCGTAAACTTTGATTGTTTTACAAATGAGTTAAAATATATTAATTTTAGTATAATCCTTTTTTGAAGCTTTGCTATTTGTTTTTTTAGATATTTTTTTCTCAAGGATACTGCCCAACAAAGGCACCGAAAAAAGATTGATGTGGCCATCTTGGTAATCTAAGTTTACCCACCCCTGCAGATGGGGGTACCAGAATGGCGTACCTAATAAATTGGCCAATGAGTGCCAACTCAAAATAAATTTTCTTTAGCTCAGTCCAGGTCATTTTTGGCTGCACTTGTCCACACAAAACATGCGAGAGGTTATCAAAATGTGTTTATTTCCTCCTTTGTACAACTTGAAGATGTCACTCTGACGTTGATATAATAAATAAGAAGTCATAAAAAACTGCCCGCCGCCCTCCAGCCACAAACATCGGCCGTCATGACAGATAAATCAAACAGCTCCTGCATTTAGAGGGACAACAAAGATACTCACAAACAACATGTACGTCATCCAGCAGTATAATTTGCATATTGACACATTTACAGAAACAAACAGACGTATTTCAGGCTTGTTTTGTTGTTCAGATAGAAAAAGGGGCCGGTAGGCTTGTACATAGAGTTAATATTTTTCTGTTTTTACAGTACAGAGACGGAAAATTGAGGTAAAAAATGGACTTCTACTGTAAAGGAGATTCAGAGGGTGAGGTGTGCTGTTCAGTGTCCACCTTTAAACCACAAAGATGGCTTCAAGAAATCAAAATGAGAGGACCAAAATAAAAAAAATAAACATACAAACCAAGTGACAAAAACTCAAATGGACAAAAATCCTCTGCTGGTTTCCCCTCCAGTCTCTCAGTTTTCTGCTCTGACTCCTCACATGTCACTGGGGCCCTTCATACCGGAGTCTTTTGCAGAAACCGGCGACGCCACCATAGGAAGGACGCACTGCGACGACTCACAGTATCCGTTCAGACCTGGAGGACCAGGAGGGCCGGGAACGCCCACTGCTCCGGGGATACCGCGGGGTCCTCGCTCTCCATCACGACCGTTTCTGCCGTAAGCTGCATGACCTGGATCACCTGAAGGGAGAGGGAATGTTCACAGATTTAGGGCCTTTTTACGGATCCAAGAGAATGCCTGAAAACGCAGTGGCGAGCATGGCCAGTAGTCGGTGATGTGGGTTTGTCGTTTCCTTGGCGTATATAACAAATTCATCTCTGCTGGTCAGTAATGATGCAGCAAATCCACATTTTGTTGGAACAGCAAAAACAAACTGAACGCTTAGTAAAGAGGAATTGATAACAGCAATTTACACAGAGATTTTCTAAATGTTTCACTCTGGACCCTGCTTTCAAAAGTTTGCAGACACAAGCAGGCGTCGTTCAAAAAGTAGGTGAAAACGTAACAAAAACTCTCTGTAATCCCTACTGTGTAAGATTCCAGCTTTCAGCTCTCTATTGCCCCCTGTGGTCGTTTAGTGTAACTGAGCTGTCGTACACCAACCTGCATTTGCTGACATACAGAGGGAGGAGAAATGAGCCGACAGGACGTCCCAAGAGACAAATAAACCATGTGGACTGATAAGATACAGCCTACTCATGTTTCTTTTCCAATAAACCATCATGTACTTACAAGTCCAACAATAACAGGGCTTAATCAGTATCAGTCGACATCCCTCCTCATCTTTTAGCTAACTCTAGCGAGTGAATGCCCGGCCAATGTTTATCCCTGTCTGCGCATTTAGCTTGTAACTCTCCAGCTTTCTTTTGTTGTCTCCTCTTGTCTTCTTTGGTGTTTTTCGCTCCTTCCACCATGATAACAACACTACATTTAGCTTTCTTCTTCTTCTCCTTGTTTAACGGCGAGTAGCATCCAATGTTAGAGCAGCATTACCACCACCTACTACGCAGGAGTGTGAGCCAGAGGTCCCTATTTGCATTAGGAAAATAAGAGCATATTTACGATAAACTAAGTTTTCATCATTAAATCTCTTTAAAAAATTCAAAAACTGCTTTATGTTCTCGTTTTCCCAGTGTTTAGCTTTCACCTTGAGGGGCAAGTGAGGTATGCAGTAAAAGAGTCAAGCAGTAAAAATGTGTAGTTTTTTAGTTTGAAAGTGTTCCTACCATCCACATTGAAGTTGCATAGTGCCAGTGAAGGTGGTACAGACCCCCTCAGACAAGGACAGAGGAGTCATTCAACCTGTTGTAAGGTGACGTACCAATACAATGACTTTAGAAATATTGTATAAGGGTGGAAAAACTAGGTAGTGTTGATTTAAAACTGTGGTGGGTCCATCTGTAAGGGGTAACCAATTTATCTTTTATTGAGGTACTTAATGACACGTGACGAAACTTCAGTGGTCGGTTTGAACGCACCATCGGGGCATCAAGAAAGCAGAGTGCAAACCTCCAACAAGATCTTTACGACAGTCTTCACCAAGTTATTATCAAAAACTGTAGAAAACTGCCCCACTGCATATAGTCAATAAATCATTCAATAAATTCCTGGATCAGCCTCTGGAGTCTTATCCCCACCAAAATCAAATCACTTCATCCTGATGCTATCACCAACATTCCCTGAAAATATAAAATATCATCAGAATCTGGCGAGAACTTTTTGTAACTAGAAAAGCACTCGGAGAGCGCAGACCTCCGCCAGCACCACAGTCCTCAGCCATATTGTGATTTTTACCATAAATATTAGTCCTACCTTTATTTCATGTACATATTTAGATTCCATGACCATGAAAACATACCATTAGCAACTGGATTCATAATGATATCTATTTTAATTCAGTAGTTATTCACAGAAATCACATTTTTCGCCAAGGCGGCCAGACACTGATCCGGATCAACACCAAAATCGAATCAGTTCTTCCTTTTCCCATGCTGAACATTTCCTGAAAGTTTCATCAAAATCCATCCATTACTTTTTGAGTTATTTTGTTCAAACAAACAAACTCTCCCTAAAACATAACCTCCTTGGCGGAGATAATAATCTTGCTCACAGATGAACAAACGAAGAAACAATGAACGAACAAACTCTGGCAAAAACATAACCATCCCTCCATCGTCTGTGCAGCTTTTCCCTTTCAGGGTCGCAGGGGCCTGGAGCATATCCCAGCTGACATTTGGTGAGAGGTGGGGGGCACACAGCCAACTCAACAGCCAATTACATGGCAACATAATCCCAACTAACACTGCTGCTTCAACGTGTTATATTCTGCCCTGTTGACTTTTGCCTTGATGATCACTGCACCAGGAAATACAACTGATACTAATGAAAAATCTCAGCTGCCCTTTCCATCGTCAAAAATCAGACTTCTTTGAGTCATGTCTTCTTTTTACCTGGTAGACCGGGTGCTCCTGGAGCCCCTTTGGGTCCTCTGGCTGTGGGTCCTCTGTCTCCTTTGTCACCCTGATCACCTGCAGAGAAAGAGATGAGATAATTACGACCACAAGAGGGTAACTGTTAATTGGAGTTTCCACATTTAGCTCGGAGTTCACAGCTCGTCTGGTCCTTCATTAACACCAGGATGAACCCGACTGGTCCCTGAAGACCTGTTGAGTCACTGCAGCATCAGCAGGGAGATTTATCTAAGAGCTGATGAAATAAAACCCAAAGTTTCACTGTGATATCAGGTTCAGGCCTGAGGCAACTCTTATGCTTCTGACTTCTTTAAAGGGATATGCCAACATTTTTCTATTTTTTACTTTTGTGCCTTGCTTCACTTCCAAGGCCATGACAAGCAGATAGACTCCATTCTTTTGACTGTGTGTGCAGTAACTAGGAAGAGACAGACAGAGCTCTCCCATCGCTAGTCATCTTAGCTCAAACACTGCAAGTCAGCAGGTAGTGTTAGCCTGCCTCTGCCTACAGTTGTCAGATAAACTCTTCAGCAACAGTCTCGTGTGCTTGTTGTGACTTGGCTCTGTTTTCTTGGAAACAGAGCCTTTGTTTTGTTGACCTACTTCTGAAGTGGTTTGTTCAAAGGATGTGACATTTGTGAACAAGTTGACTCTTTTGAACAGCTCTTTAAGTGAAGGATTGAGAACTGATTTGCAGTTGCAGAGTGAGATGTTTGTTTGTGAGCCATTACTAAACTTGCAGGCAATTTGCATTTAAGCGTAGCTCTTGGGGGCCGTTTACACGAATCGAAGGACTTTTCATTGTGTATTTGCCTCTTGTTTAAATAGGAGAGGTGCCTGGAGTGCCTGAATCTGTAAACTTTTGAAACCACTAACATGTGCTGCTTACTGTGCTCGGTTTGTAATCCAGACAAAACTATCCAGACAGAGTTGTTGTCCAGACAAGAAACTCCTGCATCTTTATACATCCTTCACCATTGTTGTTTGTGAAAAGTTTTTCTCTTTCGTACTGTACATGTTTTGTAATAGCACTGTTTCTCTGCAAACCTACATCGCCATCTACTGGACTGGCATGCTCACTACAGCGTTTTCAGTCGTTCTGGCATCTCCATGTGGACGTGGATTGCTTTTGAAAACGTAAAGGACAAACCTTTTCATTTCTGGTGAAAACATCTCTGTGTAAACGGAGCATTAAATGAACTGCTCACTCACAACTGCAACTCAGTTCTCATTGTTCACTTAGTGATCTGTCAAATGACTTGACATGTTTGCATACATCACATCTCTAGGGCAAAACCACCACAGAAGTAGGTCAACAAAACAAAATCTCAGTTGACAAGATGATATGAAGATAACGTAACATAAAAGGTTTAAAAACAAGTCACAATAAGCACACAGGACTGTTTAGAGATGCTGAAGAGTTTATCTGATGACTGTAGGCAGAGGCAGGCTAACCCTTCCCACTGACTTTCAGTGACTGAGCTAAGCTAACTGGCGGTAGGTGAGCTCTGCCAGTCTCATCCTTGTTACTACACACAGATGAAAGAATGGTGTCTATCTCCTTGTCATGGACTTGGGAGGGAGGCAAGATCGGCAAAGAAAAGAGGATCAGTTCCTAAAGGTTGGTTTGTCAGATGATTAGATTTGCACATTTAATTATTAGTTTAATTCACCGTAACCTTTTTCCAGGTTGCCTTTATTACGTTGCAGACTTAGACGACCACAGCTCTCCTGTATCGATCCTCACCTTTGATTCCTTTGCGACCAATCAGCCCTGCTGGACCTTTCAGGCCAGGAAGACCTCGTAGCCCGGTGTGTCCAGGGTAACCATTCTCACCGGTGGGTCCTGGAGGTCCAGGTGGGCCAGGGGGACCAGGTAGACCTGCGATACCTGACTCAGGTCTGCTGAGGCTGGCTGCTAACTGGGCCAGCTGCTCTGTGACACAGGAGGACATGTTGGACTTTTAGTTTTACAAGATGACGCCTTATGTAATCAAGTCTTATAGATTCAGTCTACATCTATAGAAGTCCTATATTTTGCTTCTTTTCAACAGATTCATTCTGGTCCTAGATGTCTCCAGAACATAATTTGGAGGTTTATTGGCTAAAGTCTGCTAAGGGCAGAACCTTTCAAAATGCATATCTGGCAGTTGATTGGACGATTGTTCCGTCCATCACGAGTCAATCAGATAATGTCATAGGCGAGCACTACAGCAGCTGTGTTAAGTACAAAACATGAGCCACTGCGTAGAACCAACTATGGGGAAAACGGAGGAACAGGAGCAAAATTAACCTTACTCTAGAAAAGTTTGTGGTGATGTTTGTTTTTCATTTAATAAAGGAACATGGTCCAGATTCGATAAAACTGCTATGGAAGCTGTTAGCATCTATGTCTCTTATCTAGCTGTCACTTCCTGCTGTAGCTCGACAAACACTAAAAATTCAGAGTTTAATAAGAAGTGAACAAACACTTACCTTGCATGACTCTCATGCAGACTTGTTTAATGTGAGTATCTGTTGGTGATTTTCCCTGAAAAAACAAACACAAAGACGTGAAAGATGAAAACGTGCCATTGCACATGTTACATTTATTATTTTGCTTTCAACTACAAACTGGAGAGAAGATTTGGAGTCCCAATTTTATTAAAGAAAAAAAATCAGCTGTCTGCTGTTCCTTTGTCAGTGTGAAATAATTTAAACACTCCAATTTACCTATCCACCATACTTAATATCTTATGATGTACTGTGAATCAGAGGACCCTGCTTGTTATTATAATAATAATAATATTTACTATTATTTTTTATTGTGATTATTTTCATTTGTTCTGCTTATGCTTTTTTTACCTATGCTGTGGAAGCTTATGAGATGTATATTTACATTTTGTGTTGTGTTTTCTTTCTTTTGTCTTATTATTTTGTTGAATAGAGCCATTCTCTGTTTTTTGTATACCATGTTATGGAAAAAATAAGTCACAAAGTTCTAAAAAAAACAACTACGAACTGGAGGAGCTACAAAGTTCTTGACAATAGGACATTTTTACTGATGATATGCAGTTATGGACCTTAGTGCTTCAGAAAAGCAGATATATTATAAAACTTAACACATAAAAAATCCCATAAAATTCTGTATTATTAGTTGAACTTTGCATCTAAGCAAAAACATCACCTATGCATACATCTTCTGAGATAAAGTAGTTTAAAATGCTGTTTTAGTGGATCATGTTGCCTTAACAGAGTAAATTCACATAATAACATCAAACTGTGTTCATGGCTTTTATGATTCATTCATGTTTTAGATTGAACATGTCAATAATTGTGATTATTTTCATTTGTTCTGCTTATGCTTTTTACTGTACCTATGCTGTGGAAGCTTGAAGAGATGTATATTTACATTTTGTGTTGGGTGGGTTTAATTTCTTTCTGTATTGTCTTATTATTTTGTTGAATAGAGCCATTCTCTTTATTTCTTAACTACCTTATGTAAATATTACCTATGTGCGTTTTTAATATCTGAGCTTCATATCACTCCAAGGTTACAAACACATTTGTAATATCAACAAAATGAGTCTGAATTATATTACTGATTGTATATTGGACTTAAATGCTCAATAAAATATATATTAAAAAAAGGAAAATCAATCAATCTTTATTTGTGTAGCTCCAGCTCATTAAAAGTGTTATCTCAAGGCACTTTACAAGAGAGCAGGCTGAAGCCATACTATTCATTTTATAGATTCACTCGTGTGTATATAAATATATTTGTATATGTGCTTCATACATCCAGAGATGTTTCCATTCAGGCAGAGACAAAGTGACTAAAATTAAGAATTAATGATAGCGACAAACCCCATGGACGCCCAGATCATAAATCTGTCCTCGTCACATTGTCTCTGCTGAATATAGAGTCAATAAATCAATCTTTATTTATAAAGCACAATATTTGTTGACTTGATCTCATTAAAATAAGTCTAATTGTATAATAATATGAGCCGTATTATTTGACACAGCAAACAATATCTGCTCAAAAAGAGAAGGATAATGTTTGCATTAATTTTAGAACTTTTAATAAGAAAAAATAATAGTTTATCTGCAAGTCATTAAAGGATAACTTCGGTTCCTGCAGCTTTTACATTGTTTATAGAATGAAGAACAACAATATACTCACCCAGAAGGCTTTCCTGATGCAAACGGTGCTTCGGGAGATACTTAGATCCAAAATCGTGCAGCGGACACCGATATAATGGTAGCCTGTAGGGCATAGATCGCCGCTCCTAAAAACTGCATTAATCGTCCAAAAACTCATGTTTTTCACCAATATTCCATCATGATAACATCAATGGACATGGCCATTGTAGCCTGTGTCTCTCCACAGCGCTGTGTGGCTGAACTAACCTCTAAACATATCAGTCTGTTTGCATGCCCTCTCCTTAGCAAATACTGTACAAGATGGTTGAAGAGTGAATTACTCTCTGGAGCGTTGAGATCGCTTCCTCATTTCTATCAGCTCCTTATCTGTATAATCTGGCTCCAAACTGTAAGGACGTCCATCATATTCAAAGTCCTCCTCCACAACATCTTCATCCCATAGATATTCGTCCATTTTGCACAAAACTGGAAGAAGAAAGTCGATTTGTTGCTGCTCATTAAAAGTGTCTTCCCTGAAGCAATGAGAGCAGGCTGAAGCCATACTATTCAAAGAGCATGTAAACAAACTCGTTGGTTCAGCCACACAGCGCTGTGTGGAGAGACACAGACAGCAATGGCCGTCCATTCGGCGCGAATCATGATGGAATATTGGTGAAACTAATGAGTTTTTGGACGATTAATGCAGTTTTTAGGAGCGGCGATCCATGCCCTACAGGCTACCATTATATCGGTGTCCGCTGCTCGATTTTGGATCTAAATATCTCCCGAAGTACCGTTTGCATCAGGAAAGCCTTCTGGGTGAGTATATTGTTGTTCTTCATTCTATAAACAATGTAAAAGCTGCAGGAACCGAAGTTATCCTTTAATGTCAATGAGAATAAATTAGTTAATTTCCATGTTTCCATGTTTCTACCTGTGCTCATGCTGACAAGAAAATATGTTTTTTTTTATTTCTTGATCTGGATTTAGATTTTTCTTTACTTGAGTTTAATTTTGAAGCTTTAACTGATCCACCAAACAGACTGTTCTGAATCTGTGATCCTATGTTGTTGTTGTTGTTAGAGTGAACACCAGGGATGGGATGAAACATCGTTTGGCAATATATCGCAATACAGTACGTGACGAAATGCATCGAGTTTGAAAAAAATGGATCGCGAAATAAAGACGTCACGTCCGGTAATAGCGCATGGGACCTGAAGTGACGACAACAAACATTAGCACCAACTACCTTACCTCCAAAAAGCCGAATGATGGAGTCGAATGAGGTCGAAACTGAGGACGCTCCGCCTGGGTACATGTCATCTGTCTGACAGTATTTTGGCTTTCTCATTAAAAAAGACAAAGACAGGGAAAACGAGCCTACAGCTCATTAGCATACACTTTCTCTAACCTCTCTGGGGTTTGAGAGAGTGTTATTGTTTGTGTTTGGCCTGTTAGGCCTTGTGTTTTCCTGTGTGCAACTTAACCAAAAACAAATAAGTTGTAATTACACAGTAATATTTTTTCTTTTTTACTTTTTTGATATTGTATTGTGACATATTGTAACGTGACCCGGGCATATCGAGGTGCAGCGTATCGTGAGTTTAAGTGTAACGTCCCATCCCTAGTGAACACGCAGAGGTTTGCTCCAGAAGTTTCAAAAGAAAAGCTGGTTTATGTGCTGAATAACTCTGAGACCTGGTCTTTTTACTTCAGTAGAATTGAGGCTGTGATTTAAAGAAGCCAAACTTCCCTTCAGAGTTACAATCAGCTCTGATTGAGCAGAAGAATTTCATGATGTAACATCTCACCGCTGGTCCCTGAACTCCAGGCAGGCCCGGGACTCCCATGTCCCCCTGCATGCCTCGGGGTCCCGGCTGACCCTCTTTGCCCTCCTTGCCCTGCTGTCCTCGGGCGCCCTCTGGACCTTTGTTTCCTGTCTCTCCAGGCGGGCCTGTCTGAAATCAACAGAGAAAAATAAATGAGGTCACAGCAGATCGGACACACTGTCGATGTAAAAACACAGGAGCTGCAGGGAAAAGACATTTTTAAAGAAGATGTGCAGCGTGTTCGAGGGCCGAGGAGTCTTAAATTTAAGTATTGAGAATTGAACATACCGCTCCTTTCTCTCCTGCTTCTCCTTGATCGCCCTGTAGAGAGAGAATACAACAGTCACTGTGTGAATGTGAACAAAGTTACATTTAGAAACATCTAATAACCCTTTATTGAATGCTAGTAAAGTTTGAATATATATCAATCAATCACTCAAACTTTATTTGTACAGCACTTTTGATACAGGACTCTGTAATACAAAGTGCTTCACATGCGAAAAAGATAAAATAAAATGACTATAAGTGGAATTAAAAGCAGAAAATTGCATAATTTCAAAACATAAGACACCCACAATTCCCCCTCCTCCAAACCACATTCAATCTACACACTCACTTACTCAAACACACAAAGACATAAAAAGGAAATTCTGACAGAAAACAGAATTAGAGGACTGAGGAAACGCAATCTTGAATTACAAATGAGGAAACACAGAAGCTAAAACTAAAATAATAGTTAAAAATACTTGAAAATACCAGAGGGTGAGATAAATAAATGTAAGTGTAAAATGTAAATACATAAATAAATAAAATAATATAACAGTATAGAATAAAAGTTGGATAAATAATATGGTAAAATGAGAAAGTGTAACATCGGGTGCATAATAAAATCAGCTAAAATAGGATAATAAAAGGAAAAGCATTGAACAAAGAATAAAATTCCAAATAAAAAATCTGAACTGAAATGGAGAAATAAAGAAAATAAAAGTGTTAAAATAAGTCAAAATATAACGTAAAATAATAGTTCATAGTTCATTTTATTAATTTGTCCCTTGAAGGGCGATTTGATTTGCAGTGGATTCACATTCAAACATAACAACATAAAAAACATACATTATCATATGAGCAGTATAGACAGTGCACAGTTAGTTCCTGTACGAAATAGTAGATCAACAAGGTGGATTTATCAAATCAAGCTGTGCTCCTGATCACGGAGAAGGACGACAAGTGATAGACTGCTGGTCAGCAAATATACAGTAGCTGCATAACCAAGTGCACGGTAAACAATACAAACGAGTAAAAGAGAAAGAACAGACTACTGGTCAGCAAATATACATAATAATAAATACAATCAGCTAAAAGCCAGATTAAACAGGTAGGTCTTGAGTTTTTTTTTTTTTAAATATGAACAGTAGTTCATATGAACAATGTTCCTTTGTGTGAAATGCAGTCACCTTTATTTAGTCTACCTGGCAGAGCATCTCAGTTACAATACCAGAACTGACAACAAACAGTGAACCTGCTCTACATGAATGTATCAATTCATAAAGAGAGCAGCTCTGATTGGATCGCTCCACAACTTATCCCACCACCACCAAGCTAAGGCAGCTGTGATTGGATGACCCTCTAAACTCAATAAACCTTTCCACAAAACCAAAGTAGCTGTGATTGGATAGATTCCTAACTTGTCTCTACTTTCTACATGACCAAGTTAGCTCTGATTGGATTAAGTCTCTGTCAAACATTTTTGTCTAGTGAGATGGCATGTTTCCTTACATTGAGAAAAAAGGCAGCTCTGGTAGCAGAAAGGTGTCCTTACTAAAGTAGCTTCTGTGTATGATGAAGTTTCTCTGATATAAAAACTGATTTCTGTATCACTCACCAGGTCTCCTCTATCTCCTGGAGTTCCCTCAGCACCTGGAGGTCCCTGAAATAAAGAGACACAACAGATTTTTTGTCATTTTATAAACTTAAAACTCATGAAAAGCAGAGGTGTAATATCACACTGTAACATACCTGTTCTCCTGTTGGTCCATCCAAACCAACTGCACCCTAAAAAAGGAAATAATAATAATTTACCAACTAAAAACTTTCAAAAACTCACAAGAATAAAACTGTGAAATCTGCAACAAGATTTGACTTTTAAAAATGTCACAGAAATCGATGTTACAACCTCTAAAAAAACTAAATCAGGAAGGCAAGTCCAAATCCAGGTTAATGTCCTTAATTTTAACATCCCATTCCAAAAAAAACCCCAAAACCATCATTAAATATGTTATACAGCGTGACAATTACATTTTTATTTTTATTTTACTTTTGGTCAAATATTTATATTACACAAACATACAATCTTAACATAAACAAATCCCAGTGAGCCACATCGTTTTGATGTTTACAAATTAAACTGGTTAGAAACTGACCCTTTGTCAAGCTCCGCCCCTAACAGGAAGTCAGACTCCATCAAGCCCCGCCCTCCTTGGTTACTGTTGCTAGGTTTGACAGGATCTGTTAATTCCTCTTTCCCATTTAGAACAGTTGGTAATGACTCGCCTTTTGGCTCACTTTAATTAATCTTTAAATACTTCATTCATTTTCTAAATATGCCCAAGATCAGGAATAAAGACAAAACTGTGGCAGAGTTAAAAAAATTAAATCAAATAAATAAAAATGAATGAATTTTTAAAACTGATGTTAATGTTAATAGCCTGTCAGTAGCCATAAATGTTATATTTTTACTCATTTAGGTATTATTATTATTATTATTATTATTATTATTATTATCATCATTAATCTATTTATTCATTTAAGCACATGTTGTTTTTACTTTTTTAAATTTTGATACTCTGTGTTCTTTTTTACTTGTTTACAACTATTCAGTGCTGCTGGAATCTTATTTTCCCTGAAGCAGTCTTCCCAAGGGATTGATTAAATTCTATCTAATCTATTATAACTGGAGAATGACTTGCTGGCCTTAAAAAAAAAACATAATTATCTTCAACTAGTCTCCCTAAAACACCAAATATTGTAATGTATTGAAATGTTTCCTCTTACTTTTAATTGTAGGTAGGTTTTCCTAGTAATTTTCTACGTTTAATATCAAATTTACATCACAGTTTCACTACCAAACTTTAAAATGGACTGCTAACATTTTCTGACCAGACTTGGGTGACAGCTGCTTTGAGAAGGGCTCCCTGATTTTGACTGATTGGTTGGTGAACTAATCAGAGTTGAAAAATTTTCATCTGAAAAGATTTTAGAAATAATGTCCTTTATTTTCATGCATGGACCTACCTGTGATGAGTTTTTAAGCTTAGACATAATCAGAAAAAGTAAAAAATGATCAGATATTGGTGCCAAAGGATGTGGCTGTGCTGTATGTGTGCTATAGTTTATTAATGTAAGCTTTATTTATATAGCAGATTTAAATGGGCAGTGGCCTACCAAGGTGCAAAAGTTTGCTTATAGATGGTTTAAGCTCTCTGAGGCCCTGTTTACACGAAGCCAATGTCACCTGAATCGCAAAGGTTCTACCTTTGCAGTTCCAAAAGCAATCCAAGTTCCCATGGTGATGCCAGAATAGCTGAAAATGCTGTAATGTGTATGCCAGTCCAGTCGATGGCGATGTAGGTTTGCAGAGAAAAAGTGTTGTTGCAATACACGCATGAAGAAGAAAACTTTTCACAAACAATAATGGCGAGTGAATGCAAGAGCACGCTGGATTTTCTTATCTTGACAGCAAATCTGTCTGGATAGTTTTGTCTGGTTAACAATTTGAGCACAGTAAGCAGCACATGTTACTCGGTAGACGGCTGAAGCTGTTGTTGCACTGCGCATGCTGTGGCGTCATTGTTTCACCCTGAAATGCTGAGCCCCATTTACATGAAGCCGGGCTTCGATGGGTTTTCAAAACTTTCCGCCTTTGTCAAATCCGATAAGTTTTCATTGCGTTTCGGCCTTGCGTTTACATCGGAACTCTTTGCGGATTGCCCAAATCTATAAACTTTTGAAACCAGGCTCTAGAGTGGAGAGTTTTTAAAACGCTCTCCATGCAGTGCCGTGTAAACCAAAATCAGAACATTTCAGGGTGAAACACAGTCGTCACCGCATGCACAGTACTCTTTCACATGAAGGCTGCATGCGCATACCAGGAACAACAACAGCGTCGGCTGTATATAGAGTAACATGTGAGCTGCTTACTGTGCTTGGTTTGTTATCCAGACAAAACTAACCAGACAGATTTGTTATCCGAACTGATGTGTTGTCCAGAAATGAAACTCCTGCTTCTTTGTGTGTCCACACGCCATTGTTGTTTGTGAAAAGTTTTTCTTCTTCCTCTATGTGTTGTAGCAGTGCTGCCTCTCTGCAAATGTACATCGCCATCTACTGGACTGGCATGCATATTACAGCGGTTTCATTCGTCTCCAGCGTCTCCGTCTGAACTCGGATCGACTTTAAATACGCAAAGGAAAAATCCTTGCGTTTTAAGTCAGAGAGTTACCGTGTAAACGTAGCTTCAGACACTCCAGGCACCGTTCTCATGTAAACAGGAGGCAAAAATGCAAAGAAAACTCCTCGGATTTGGCCGAACCGGACCTCGTGTAAACAGGGCCTGAGTACTTTCTAGTTCGCTGGTTGAATCCTCATGGTTTGTTGTTTATGGTGTCTTTTGTGCTCCTTACCCTGTCGCCCTTCTGGCCACGATATCCAGCAGGACCAGGAAGTCCTGGAAGTCCTGGATCCCCTTTGCTTCCCTGTAAACACACATCAGAAAATAAACTGTTAAACAGACAGAGCACACGCGCACACACACACGCTGGAGTCACAACACAAGGCCGAGAGTGTGAGGCTCAGAAAAACTTGACCCGACCCAACCACAGAAAAATAAAAACACCACCATCTGAGGGGTGAGCCGCTCCACATGTTTCTGGGTGTGTGTGGGTACAGTGGGCCGCCAAGTTTCAGGCATTCCTGGGGAACAGAGAGCTCTTTGAGGGCGTCTCGGCTTCTTTTCCTGCCCAAAATCCCCCCTGATCTGCACAAAACCCCCCTGGACCTTCAGATTTCTGCAACAAGGGTCCATTCATGCCCACTCGCCGTCGGATTAGAGACTTACCAGTGGGGACAGGAGTTCATAAAAGACCTGCCACTCTGAAATAAAAACAGCACTCAGGGCTTCTCCTCTCCAGAGTTTGTCTTCGCGAGTGATCCTGCTGTTTAATAATACTGTCAGGGTGGAGGGACGTGTTTGTGGACGCTGATTCCTGGTGTTGCATTTCAGAGATCTTTGTTATCTGAGTTTGGTTCAGGAAATTCTGTGAAAGCATCGAGAGGAAAGCTTCTCACAGCTCTTTGTTTCTCGACACTTCTCTGGTGTTTCTTCTGTAAATCTTCTCCCACAGCAGTAATAACATAATCCTTTTGTTTTTCTGTTTGTCAGATTTGTCTGAACTGATGTGATTTGTTTACACGCCAGCAGGAACTCAAATAACCCCCAAACCAAAAAGGAAAGATTTATTTTGATGAGGTGAAAGAGACTTAGGCCTTAGTTTGATAAAAACAAGGACACGAAATGTGTTGCAGTACTGTGGACAAAGAATGAAAGACCAGATCAGTGGGTGAGGCAGATGTTAACAAGCCTTTAACTTGAAAAAACACCATATATACTTCACAGAACACCAACATTTTTGTTGTTTTTGTGTCTTATCTCAATCACGAGTCCATGACAAGCAGTTGGACACCATTCCTTCAATCAGATAATGTAGTCGGCAGCCTCTACTGCCACAGAGTAAAGGACAGAAGTGGCCGCTCCGGAAAACAAACTTTCAGCCAAACATTTCGGAAGTGGAGCAAAAATGTCCTATCTATTTTCTCCCTTATAGCTCCACCTCTTCAAAGAAACGGGTTGGGTCATGCTGCTTTTGGTTGCTTGTAGATTGTAGCTTGCCTGGCTATAGACAATGAATCAAGTGGATCCATCTGCGCTGCAAGGTTGATGATTTGGACCAGCTGGGTGCTTTCTCCTGTTATGCAGAGAGTCAGCAGAAGACGAGTTGTTTTATACTGTTTATAACAATCGGCAAGCGACTCCTTCCCCACTGCCAGCAAACCCAGTCTAATTTGCCGCAGACGAGCTGTGTGGCTGTTTTTTTTCCTCTCGTAGATTAAGCTGGTGTCATCACGTTGATGTCAACAAAGGAAAAGAGTATGGAGCCATGAATGACATTTGAGCACTGATGATAAGAAGCAGGGCTGTCACTTTATATTCGATATTCAAATAACTGATCGAATATGGGGATAAATATCTGGAACTGAATAGTAAATAAACATTTGAATGCAAAATATTGAGTGTAGCGGCACATCAGGGCCCTGGAGCAGTGGACCATTCCGTCCAATCCAATCGAATATCTTCGATTTTTTGGGTGCATGTTCGAAAACTGTTCGACTTTGATTTTTAGGAAAAGTGACAGCCTTAATATGGAGGCGGATGGAATTTGTTTCTGAGACAGCAAAGAGTCACGTAAGTTACAGACGAAGGGGAAGGGCACCATATTATGGAGTGGGGACGTTACGCCAACGTCATGATGTATAATTAGCGGGTCGACGCGGGTGTGATGTTCCCACTGTAGCCGATCGGAGGTGAGCAGGTAAAACCGTGTCATTTGTAGAGTCAGTTGACCCGCGTTGAAAAGGCGATTAAACCCTTTCAAAGTGCCGACATGTGCCAATTGTTACCGGGTTTAAACAGGTTTTTTGGCCAGTCTGAAAGAGGGTATAGAGTTTTTTAGCTGGCTCAGTGGATCAGCCATCAACTTAAATAAATAGACAATATGGCACGTTGGGAGCAAAGGCCTTTGTAACTGATCTGACAGACTATTACCCATTCCTTTATATGTTTGATGTCACAAATTAGAGATTTCTTCTGACTTGAGCTCTCTGTGAGTATTTTAAAATGAAATGAGGCATTCAAAGGATCAGCAGTGTCCTCATTTTATGTTACTGTTGGAGCAAGAAGACACTTTCGTGAACAGTATCCAGCTGCTGCCACACTGTAGTACCTTTACTACCATGTACCTTTAAGGACTGTTATGGTCTGTTCATCTCAAAGCCACAGCCAATATTTCTTTGTTTCCTAAAACAGTTCAGCTTTTACCTTCTGTAAATAAAGTCAGAACATACAGATGTTTTATAAAACATACTTAAGTCTGCTGCTTAGCTGCCTTTCTGAACGTTTAGGCTGTGACTGCTCTGTTTTTAGTCACTGTTGTGGATTGTTTTCAGTTTTTTCTCCTATAGATCATCTCTCATGTCTTACTCTGGCTCCTGGTGATCCCGCAGGCCCCTCATTTCCTCTTGGTCCTCGTTCTCCCTAAAAGAAAGGAAGGTAGAAGTCAGTCTCAGTAGAAAAGCCGAAACATCTCAATATTTTTATTATGTTGCTGTGCTGTACCCTTGGTTTCTGTTATGACTCGTGGCTATAAAAGTTTACATCAGTGTTTTAATCTCTTCACAGTAGCTGCTAAAATTTAGACAAACCAAGATACAGAAAAAGAAAACATCCAAATTTGTCAAAACATTTTACAATCTGAGCTGCTTTTGCATTAAAGGCTTCCAGGATGTGTAAGCAAGTTTTCAGAAATTTAAATTATAACAAGAAATGTCTATCAGTTTTTATTTGTACCTGCAATGATTATGCCTAAGATCCAGGCCCTCATTGATAGCTTGATTGATACTTTTTTATTATTAGAGAAACAAGATCTTTTCGTCATTTTATCATAACATTTTTTGTCAACCTATAAAGATGGATGTTCAGTGATGATCCAAGTTGCCACTGGACTGTTTCAAAACACTGATCCAGTTGCTAATTCGATCAGGTTTGGATAACCATAACCTGGAAGACTAAGAACCTAAACAGACATCTTAAAAAATTGAAAATGTTGCCAGTGTTTTTGCATGATTTAGACGGCAGGTAGGGGTTTGTCTGCTAGATTAATCATTTAAATCTATAAATTACCCAAATTGGGTGTATCAGACTTTGATTTTTACATCAAACAGGGATCAGTATAGTCTGTTTTAACTGGAACCATATCAGAGTTAATACATTTGGTAAGGGAAAAGCATTTGTCAATTCCTAACAGAAAAAAATATATGTATATAATGTGTATTGCTATTCAGTTTAAAACATTAGCTCTCATGGATGTGATTTTTGTGCATGGCAGGGGTCTGCTGGTTTTGACTGTCAGTATTGGGAGTTTCTGGGTCTAATAAAAACTCTGTCCTTAGAGTTAAAGTTGTGTTGTGATTATCGCAATGAATTGTAGGAGACTCACTGGTCCTCCTCGAGGTCCGTCAGGTCCGACCTCTCCCTGCTCACCACGTTCACCCTGGAAAATAACAAGTAACAATCATTATCAGAGCAGAGAAATAGAGTTTAAACACAGCAAAGTGGAACTGGGTTTGCCATTCAGTGAGTTTACATGATGTTAAAAAGTTGTAAAAAAAATGTTATCAACTCCACAGTTTAATTTAATTAAATTTATTTATCTGATTAGGACAGTGCACATCAATCAACAATTTCGTTATTCATCCGTTGTCCTAAGGCAGGTGATCAAACAGAAAAAACAAATTAAAATTACAACACTTTCCACAAGACAGTAAACAGAAAACAAGCAGTTTTAACAAACAAGATCGACACAATGTGTAAACAACAGATAACTCATAATCTAAAAACAGGAAACATCAAGGCAGCATCAGCAGCAATGGAGGAGATGAATATGATGTATGATTACATGACTGGTTTGTTTTCAACCAATGTTTAACTTTACTTTTAAATGTTAAATAGTTGTCACTGTCTCAGATCTGTGCTGGTAATCTGTTCCACGACAGATCAGTGGGGGTTACACTGCAAAAAGTCACATTTAGGCAAGTGTGTTTTCTATTTTTAGGTTAAAAATATCTACAATGCTTATTTGATCCACATTCACTTAACCAGCTAAGATAAATATCTCACTTAAAGGAGACATATCATGCTTGTTTCTCCTTTTCACTATGCCAGACTAGGATGCCTGTAAAGCATTTCTGCCCTCAGTACAAGTCATTTAGTTCCTTCATTGCCCCACAATAGCGTTCTCAAAATCCACATTTTAGGCCATTATCAAGCTCTTGTTGAAACACTCGGATCTCAAGATGACCTAAAGTTACCTCGCAACGTCACAGCCCTTTGTGCTCTGATTGGTCAGGTCTATCGGGGTAGAGCCAGCTTGTCCTTCTTCTTCTACTGTATTTTCCGGCAGGCTCAAAGCAGCGATCGCGTATTGAGTCCCCCTACAGGCCAGAGCTGGTAATGAGTGAATGTCAGCTAGGGAGCTATATACTGCTGCTGGTGGATGTGTTCCTCGGTGATGGTTTTGTGGCTAACGGACATCACAGAGGAGGAAGTGTTTTATCAGATTACTCCAATAAAAAGAAAGGTACCTCGTGTCGTCACGACGTTTGAAATCTCGTGGACATCTCGCAATGACCTATTTTCAGAGGCATCAAATCTCGTTCTGGGATATCAGAAAAAATACAATATTTCATTTTTTGAAAATTAAGGGGGTGTAAGGTCTTGTTTTCAAATTTATTATATTATATGTAAGTATTAAATCATGCATCAGCATGATATGTCTCCTTTAAGGAATGTAAGAAAAAATAAGGCACTGAATTGCATGTAACTAAGAGAAAATATCTGCCATTGAAACCAAGAAGTTTTGACTCAGTGATTAAGTTTTAATATCTGCTCAAGTTGAATTTGTCTCGTCTTATTGGCGGATTGTTTTACTTTTATCAACTCAGGCCTTATTTTTAGTTTCTATGTGTAAAAATAAGATCTTAATCAAGGGATGTTAGCAAATTGTGGATTAGAATAAGTCTTGAAGTTGGACAAACACTCTCACCTAGATCTGAGTTTTTCCAGTAGCCTATCTGCTTTTGCTGGTTTATGATTGTTAACAGAATTAGCTAAATAAAAAAGTTAAAAAGAGGATCTAGTTTGATTTTTGTGTTGATCCAAGCCAGTATGTGGAGCCAGGAAGTTTTTAAAACCCATCTGCAAACATGGCAACATAGGGCAGCTCTCCTGATTTTTACTAACAACTAAAAAAGTTACATTTACAAGGACTGGTGGATATGGCACAACAGACAAGTGATTAGACTTTAGTGGTGATCTGAATCTGGATGTGGATCTGGGATTTCTGGTCAAGAATTTGTTATCAGTGTGAGATGGGGGCAGTTTTCCACAATTTGGATGATAGCTTGCTTGACAATGTTGAAAATAATTTTAACACGGTGCCAGCGCCAAACAAAATTCATGCTTCATAATGATGAAAGATATTGTTCAGTTTTACTTCTTTTTAAGTCCTTGTAGTGCTTTAGTTACATAAGAGGCTCTTAACTTAAAGGTGCTATGAGGAGAATCTATTTCTGGTGACATAAAGACTCTGCTACCCATGAGCACGCGTGGCGACTGTCGTAAAGATGTGACCCAATCCAAAGCGTGTGTTTGTTGTGATGCTAATGAATGCAGTTTGGATCTTCCTCAGAACTCTGCATTGCTTTACAACTTCTTTTTTCAACAACTTACAGGATGCAAAGCGACGAGGTAATGTATCTCTTTCTAGTTATGTAGCGGTAGTTTTTGATGTGTGACAACAAGCAATTTTTGGAAAACTTAGTACCACAGTTTTGTAGCCGGTTATATATCGCTACTTACAGCCTGGTGCTCTAAGACGTGTCTGAATAATATAAATTTGCTCTAGTTTTAATTGTCTTGTTCCTGAAGTTGAGTATCCAGGCCAGTCCAGCCCTGTCCGACCCAACCGTGAAGCTAAGGAATAGCATTTATAGATAACCTATTTTGATGCTATAAAACTCATCTTAAAGTGTGTATTTCCATCAGGCATATATCTAAAAGTGAGACTTTTTGTAATTACTTAGAAACTTCTTATAGCATCTTTAATTTGAAACGACTGATGTGCTTAAACTTTTAAAACTTACTTGTTTTCCTGGAGACCCCATCAGTCCAACGACACCTGGATCACCTGTGGCACCCTGAAACAAAAACCAAACAATGTTCTTTAAGTTGTCCAGATTTTGCCAATAGTAACAAGAGAATATCTGTTGTTTTATTTACGATTATTATTATTATTTCTTTTTGTTTCTTCACACATGGTTGAACAAACGTATGCATGCGTTACTTTGTGTTCTTACTGAAATCTTGACTGTTGTCTGCTTTTCCTTATAGACAGGTGAGGTCCTTACCAAACTAATAAACTAATAATTATTGGTAATACTCATAAACTGTCACACAAATATTGGTCATACCTCCGGACCAGCATGGCCTTTCTGTCCAAAAGCACCTGGCAAACCCTGTAAAGGAAGTAGGATCAGTTTTCACCCCATTAAATCTCACATGATTTTAAATCCATCCTGGGGTTTTGGGTCAGTTGTTACACTTACAGGGAGTCCCTGAAGGCCGGCATCACCTGGAGCTCCACTTTTTCCTGGGAGACCCTAACACATCAAAAACAGACAGTCAGGGGAAAGTGGATGAAGCCTGTAGGCTCTACATTCAGATGAAGACTTCTATTTATGCCCATTTAAGAAAAAAATGTGCCAGTACACCAAACTCTGTGATGTTCAAAAAATTCTTACTTAAAGTCATGTGTTTTACCTTCGATGCCGGTAGTCCAGGTATTCCCTCACGTCCATCTGGACCAGGGAGACCCTGTTATCAAAGTAAATGAAAGGTTTAAAGACTATTCTGGAAAGTGTCTGTTTAATTAAGAGATGGATGTCACATAAAAAAAATATAAAAACAATTCAACCCCTGTGGTTAAAGGGATTTACACAAGATATGCTGTACGTCTTTGCTTTAACTGTAATAGAGATGTTAGAAACATTAAAAAAATCTTTGTAATCACAAGTAGGGCTGGGCAATTGATCGAAAAATAATTGAAGTTGACATTTAGTTTAGTTTAGTTTAGTTTAGACAACTTTATTTATCCCAATGGGGAATTCTGATTTTGCAGTCCACCTAGGCTTCACATACATCTACAAACAGCACAAAGAGACAACAATGAAAAAATATAAATAAAATAAAAGTCAGTACATGACAGAGAGTACATCAATACACAGCAACAGACCCTTCCAGTAACCAGAGTCAGACAGATTACAATACACCCTATAATCAAAGTAACTTTACTTATGATGATTAATTGAAGTATTTTTACTCTTGACGATTATTTTGACTATTTTCCCTGTGTAAATCACATGACCGACCCCACGCCAAATAGTCTACGTTCACTTTCGCCTAGAGCGAAGGACATGCCACCAACATAGAACAGACAAGTGCCAATCTATCAGAAGACCTTGTAGTCAAGAAAAGTACCGTCTCCATTGTTTGGGCACATTTTGGATTCTGTGCAGAGAACATCAAGCAAGAAAGAAGCAAGAACTTCAGTGTAAATACTGCAGTTTGTTCCAGCATAGTATAAAATAACCGCTCATTAATCATAATCGAGGTAAGACCTTTGATTAATCGTGATATTGAAATTAGGTAATATCGTCCAGCCCTGATCACAAGAACAAAAACCCACATCCCACGGAACTTTCCTAAAATCCTCAATGAAGAGGCATTTGAAATAGACTGTCTATTTATGATCTCTGCTGCTCGGTTGAAAAATAAATAACATAACTTGTCTTGAAACAAGCTGTGAGGAGAATAAAATGCACTTAATAAGACGTGGGCTAAAAACTTGCCAAACTACAAACTGACAGTGGAATAACCTTTGATAGCTACATGAGCATTAACTCTGTCAGTTACCCATATTGTTTACTCAATAACACTGTAAAATATAAATATAAATAAAGTAAGCTCCCTCACGGTGAGAACACAAAGATTAGAATCCTAATTTCTCTGAGGGAGTTTCCCAAAGGGATTAGTAAAGTTCAATCTAATCCAGTCTCATCACAGTGGTGGTGTAGGGGTAATCAGCTGTTTCAGAAGGCAACTAGTGATGGGCGGATATTAGCTCAGTTGGTAGAGCGTCTGCCCATGTACGGGGACTTCTGAACCCCAGCAGCGGCAGTAGGTTCGATTCCCGGCCACAGCCCTTTGCTGCATGTCTACCCCCCTCTCTTCACCTGCTTTCCTGTCATTCTCCAGCTGTCCTATCAAATAAAGGCCAAAAAGCCCGAAAAAATAACTTAAAAAAAAAAAAAAGAAGGCAACTAGTGATGATCCCAGGAGGAAATGGAGAGGTCCTGGTGTCATAGGCTGCAGTTGAATCGTCCTTTTTGCTTAGGAAGGTTCCTAACTGAGAGCAATCATCCAGAAGTAGTTCGTGATTAGAGCTGTTTGAATAGTCTAAATGCTTAGGAAAGGCGGCTCAGTGCTTCCTTTAGCATCTCCTTTAGCATAGAATACAACCAACCACCAAGGAGAGATTATTCTGTCCCACAATTCTCCGACTGCTTCCGAATTCAACCAAATAATGACAAACAAATCACTCAGACCATGTGAGTTACCACTGCTGTTCGATCCTTCTAAAGTTTACCAAATCCTGCCTTAACTTTCCAGTAGTCTGATTCTCTGAAGAGAGCAGGATATGAGACATTTGATGATCGTTTTCAACTTGGTTCAAGATTAATAATTTGTACACTACTAGATTAGATAGACACTATCTGATTGATGTTCATGTTGATAATGAGAGGACAGATTTATTTAAATCCTAACTTCCAACATCCATTATGGAGATGCAATTTTTACCGGGTTGTTAATGTTCAAATTATCTGAAAGGAACATTGTCATGATACACAAGCACTTCTAAAATTCGCTTTTTTTAGTCCATCTTCAAAAAATTGTAGTTTCACCGTAGCAGTAACATCTGCAGTCACATGATGATTTAGAGTAGTGAAAGTGTAGTCAGATGTCCTTTCCTAAGTCCTCCTGAATTCTCCTTTCCTTAACCTCATGACGTTTTCCATCAGGGTTAAAGAAAAGTGGTTAGGAAAGGGCTTAGGAGGTGACTGTTGACTATTAACTATATAACTATTAACCGTGGCCCTAGTCTTTTGTTGTCTTTAAGTAGGGGTTCTGCATTATAAGGAAGGCACATGTAAGACATTGTAAAAGGCAAATAAAACCAGAACAAAGCAGAATATGGCCTCTGTAACAAAAGGCTGTCTCTAGATTTAGAGTAAGCTACCTGCTTCAGTGAAACTCTTTTAATGTGGGCTCATCTGAGATCTATTATGTCGTCAAGCCTGTCCACCATGTTTTAGATGGATAAATATTAAGTCCTTCATCTTAAGAGAAACAGGGAAGAGATGCAGAAAGCCAACAATAGACAGGAGAGGAAACATACAGATTTATAGATGAAAAGTTTCTCACCGGCTCTCCTTTTGGCCCGGGTACTCCTCTGATTCCAAGTGGACCTTCGTCTCCCTGTGATCAGACAAAGACGTGAAAAGACAGGACACCACATTTTAATCTAAACTAATGATATCATGGAATCATTTTCACTCGAAGTTATAGGGCTGGGACGATACACTTTTCTCCCGATTCGATTAAAAAAAAGAAAAATTAGGTGCTGATTCGATTTAAATTGCGATATTGCAGATTTTTGCAATCTTTAGTTAGCCTCTTAAAAACCAGCGAAAAAGTTAAACGATGATGTCTACAGACTATGTCAGGAAAAATACACATCACATGTGAGTCCGTTTTTAGGATTTATTTAGCAATATATTTCAACCAGCTGTTCATACTCTCTCTTCAAAAGCCTGGATTGCATTTAAAAGTGGCTTATTAACACAGACTAAAATGAAGTATTTAAATTTGGAAAACACATTTTTGAACAAAAAAATTGATTTAAAAATTGTCAAACAAAAAGTCCCAATACCTATGTGAGTTGTTTTTTTCTCCCACCCCTACTTAGTTTTATCAAGCTGGTTGATATACCCCCAGTATAAACAGGATCCAGTGTTATAATTTAGAGTCATATATCCCTGTTATAGGATTGTGTTGAAGGTCTCACCTGAACTCCTGGTGGGCCGGGCTCTCCAATGGCTCCTCTTTGGCCTGGATCCCCCTGAAAAAAGTTCAGCGTTCATTATTTGTGTTTCTGTCTGAGGAAGAGGGGGTCAGAGAAAGGTGATCAGTACTTACTGGACCTCCCTGGATTCCCTGAGGACCAAGATCACCGGGCTTCCCTCGAGGTCCCTGTTTGTTCAAATCAAAGATGAAGTCAGTATTTTCCCTGCACGCTTACTGGAGGTCTTAGCTGTCTCAAAACTGTGCTCAAGTCAACATATATTTTTATCTATATGTCTGTAGTTTTATCAACCATTTGATGTTGTTGGTGTGTTCTTAATGATACAAGCAGATAGACATCATTCTTTCAACTGACCAAAGCTCACCTACTGCTAATTAGCTTAGCTCTGACACTGAAAGTCAATGGGTAGAGTTAGCCTGCCTCTGCCTACATTCATTCAATAAACTCCCTCCAAAACAAACATCTCATTCACAACTGTGAATCTGTTCTCGTCGTTCCCTGAAAAGACTTGTTTAAAAGAGTGGACATGTTTGCGAATGTCGCATCTCTAGCAGAAACCACCGCAAATGTGCTTCTAAGTAGGTCAACAAAACAAAGCCTCTGTTTACGTGTAGAAGAAAACAGGATGAGAGTAAAAGATGACATGACATGGGTAAAAAATTGTCAAAAAAAGAACAGTTTATCTCACTGTAGGCAGAGACAGGCTAACACTACCCATTGACTCCCAGTGTTTGAGCTAAGCTAATTAGCGGTGGGTCCTTGTTGCTGCACACAGTAGAAAGAATGATGTTTATCTGCTTGTCATGGACTCAGGATTGAGGCAAGACATGAAAAGAAAAAAAAGTTGGCAAAGTTTACAAAACATGCTAATAAAATAAAAATCATGACATGAAGTAGGTTTCTTGTCCCCACCTACCACCCTCACCCTTCAGTAGGTAAATAATAGGGTATGAATTCAAAACTAAAGTAAAATGTAGTCCACAAATTTTTGACAATGTTAATTGAAAATCAAAGATTAAGTAGTCAGACAAAAAGAAGAGCAAAATATAATAAAAGAACACATTTAAAGGCAGGAAAACTAATAAAGATATTTATTATAATTATAATAATGAATTAAAAATATAAATCAATGCTAATTTACATATTACACATTTATTTGTTAATTAAAATGAACATGCATACTTGTATGTGTTTACGCTATTATGTTAATACATATTTTGCTTTCTCTTATTTTATTTTATTGTTTTACTTTGATGTCTGTTTATATAGGTTAGTGTTGCAATGTTGTAAGATTGAAAATATTATAAAAAATAAAGTTAAAAAAACAATAAATTTAAGAAATCATGCTCAGATTAGAATTGTCTTTTCAAAATTTCCTAAAAACTGAAATCTCTTGTATGCAGGGACCAAGTATCAGGAAGACCCAAGATCTCAAAGCAGTGTTGATGTTTTGGCATGTGTTACAAATAAGGACCAAGTCTTATTGTGTTTAAGTATTTCTGAAGTTAGGTAGCATCACGGTAACCTGACAAGCCAGATGGACAGCTCCATATATCTGCCACAGAAATATTTCACTAGTCCATCTGGGTAGGGGCCCTTTTAATTTCTTTTCAGGGGCACAACGTTAAATAAAAAACACATGCTTGTGATTGGACAATCGTTTGGCTCGTCACATTCATCACAGACCAATCCACATCAAACAGGGTTGCCTCCTATAATGTAGCATACATAGCGGCTAATGTAGCGGCTAATTGCTAACAAAAGTTAAAAACAGTTCATGACCGTGAGCTGTTAGCCGCTAACCTAGCCGCTAACAGTTAACAACAGTTAACGACTGTTAGGCGTTAGCCGCTAACTTAGCTGCTAACAGCTAATGGCCTTGTACTATCGTCTTACACTAAATTGTACCACACAGATGATTCATTTAACGCTAATATGTTACATGAACCTCGTCAAAGACAATCCCTACAAGTAAACTTCTGAGGAGGGCAGATTTCGCCAAGTTTCACTGAGTAGCAATG
This sequence comes from Scarus forsteni, assembly GCA_036419115.1. NCBI lineage: Eukaryota > Metazoa > Chordata > Actinopteri > Labriformes > Labridae > Scarus > Scarus forsteni. Next base: position 404,414 of record JAZDUH010000216.1, on the reverse strand, counting down.
AGGACAATAGGCTAATTGGCATGTCCGTTCTCAACTTCCGGTTCTCAATTGTTGTCACGTCCGCATTCTGCAGCTCCCGCCTCTCTTCCCTGATTGGGCAATTACGAATTCAGCCGAGTGAATTCATTGGACAACGGAGGCTGGCAAGACGGACCTGCAGGATTTCAGAATCAGGCAGGTCTGTCTGCTCTGCAAGGCTAGCATCATGGCAGTAAAGTGATTGAAAGGCTTTCCAGCGCTGTGCCTTTAAGGAGAGAAAGCTGAGAATACCGGTAAGGTACACTGCTGTTAACAGGCTCAGTTATTTTGTGTTATTGTATGAGTTTTACACAAAGTAGAGCCACAAAACTATTTTGGATCGAAGGACTGATTGGTTAGAAAGTTTTAGAATGCTTTATATTTCCTCCTTCTGGCATTTAGGCAAAGCTGTAGCAAATTCTAGTCAATGAGCTTCTGTTGAGGCTGCATGATTACCTCCATCAAGGAGGTTATGTTATTGCTGGTGTCTGTTTGTTTGTTTGTTTGCTTCTTTGTCAGCAACATAACTCTAAAACTTAATAATGGATTTCAATGAAGTTTTCAGGAAATTTCTGGATTCGGACAAGGAACAAGTGATTAGATTTTGGGAGAGATCCGGATCAGCGTAGAACCGCCATGATGAAAAATGAGATTTTCGTGAATAACTACTGAACTAAAATAGATATCATTATGAATCCAATTGCTAATGGTATGTTTTCATGGTCAAGGAATCTAAATATTTAGATGAACTAAAGGTAGGACTAATATTTATGGGGAAAATCACAATATGGATGAGGACTGTGGAGGTTTGCGCTCTCCAAATGCGTTTCTAGTTATTTGTTTTTTTTCATATCAAGATGGAAATGAGTCTTAGTGGGTATCGAGTTAAATTTTGCAGTAAGTACAAAGGTCAAAATCTGCCTCTGAGGGAGTGATAGAAAAGCATAGGCTGGTAAATAAGCTTGAGTAAACAGTGTGTTTACTTTTAAATTAGTTATAAATAATCCTCTAACAAAGTGCAATTACAGTGTGGAAGTACACCCATGTACAATCACTCATCCCACGTGCGATTACTCAGTAAATGTGTATATAATCTTTATAGGATTTGCTTTTAGTTTTGTTTTCCAAGCCCTTTGTATATTTTTATTATATTTTATATTTTCTATATTTTATGTCTTATATAGGTAGAGTAATGTACATGCTGCTCTTTTTTATACTTAAGTCTATTTTTTATTCTATTAATGCTGTCCACTTTGCTGCTGTAACACTGTAAATTTCCTTGCGTGGGACGAATCAAGGTTTATTCTATTCTTCTATTCTAATCAAACACAGTTTTTAGCACTCTGTGATCTCTTACCCTGTCCCCTTTAGAGCCCAATATTCCTGGGAGGCCTCTTATTCCACCGGGGCCCTAAAATCACTCAGCAGATGGAGGGAAGAGAAAGAAGGGACTCATGTTAACATGTCTGACTGTGGACATCTCATTTAAAGCATGATTTAAATGTCCTTTATTTTGAAGAAAGAGAGGTGAAATATTTTACTGGTAGTCCTTGAGCTCCGACTTCACCCAGCAGCCCTTGATCGCCTTCCTCTCCCTAAAAAAATGAAGCAAATGCAGTTTAGTTTAGTTAAATAGGTTTATAGTCTTCCCGAGCTTCACTGCAACTTCTACAAATGACATAAAATCTTACAAAATGAAACAAACATTACACTGTGATTACAATCTGACAACATACATCAAATAAGGCATTAAAACTTATACAGGATATGACAAAAAACAACACACAGAAGAGACAGCAGGATGATATATTCATTTCAATGACAGTGTGTGATGTGCTGACTTAAAAGGTCATTTTAATAATGAAAATATAATCATTTTAACTGTTGGGGTTATGAAACCAACAAAAAACAATTACTATCATCATTGTCGCTATATGATAACAATGCTTAGTTATTATTAGTAATGTCATAATTACTATGAATTATAAGTATAATTTTTCATTTACTTTGATTGCAATCATTACCCTTATTGTCATGTATACTGTTATCATCATTATTTTTCTTTTTTTTTTACTATGAATGATTTCAAACATATATCAAAAGGCAAAATAAACGTACAGACGGAAAAAACAAAGAAAATTACTGTTTGGATAATTGTTACATCATGTTATTATTGTTGTTTTTACTGCCAACTACATTGTTATTGTTAATCCCATCATTTTCCTGGATTACAATATCGACATATTTTCATTATTGTTTTTCTTATTGGTGACTTTCTTCATAAAACTATGATTGCCTTAATAAGATTGGACCTTTTTTCATCCTATATTGCAGGTTTAAAAGAAATATTTTAAAGTGAGTATTTCTCATTGTTGTAATTATCATCTAGTTTCGTGAGAGAAAACCGAGTTTAGCCTTTAAAATGATCACATTTTAGTTATCCAGCCATATACTAGGCGTCATTTTCAGCTCTTAATTAATAAATCAGTAGATCAGTCAAATGTTATTTTGAACGTTCAGCATCTGCAGCTCAAAGTGGTTTAAAGATATCTGATAAAGTGTTTAACATAAATGAAGGGTTTAGAACAGATTGAGAGACTAATGCACATCAATTTGAATACATAAAAAATAATAAAATCCAGATTTATTTTAATAAATTCTAAATAAATTGCACATCAAAAAAAAAAAATCATCAGATAATAAGTCTACAAAACACAGCATGACAAAAAAACAGAGTCCATAAATAGGAGGAAATATATAAAACATGAATTAAGCATCAATGTAATAACTTATAAGTAGACTTAGGGAGAATTTTAAGTACTGCACAAACCAGACTGAAGAAATCTGATTTTGGAATGTATTTTGATATGGTAATTAATATTCTGCACAGTTTGATGGGACGTTACCTTGTGTCCTTGTTTTCCAGGCTCACCAGATTCTCCTTTGATTCCTTTGTGACCCTGCAGGAAACACAGCAAAATGATTTTATTCAACAAAACAGACTCAGAATCACGGATAACACGGAGTAAAGAGTTAAAATAACAAAAGGATCCTAATGTTGCACTTACTTTCATGCCTGGTAGACCGGAGTGTCCGTGCAGACCAGAGGGGCAGGCGTTTGGACACTGAAAAACACAACAACCTATTTGAGGTCATGGAAGAGCCCCGCCACCAGGGGGCTCCACTGACAGCCAACGGCTAACGAACAACATCAGTACATAAAAACTACCGTGTTCAGCGCTGTGACTGAAATGTTGTTAGAGATGCTCTTAAAGAAATGACAGTCTTCTGTTCAGGGTTGTTCTGGTTCCTGTTCCTTATTTATGGTGCTTTTTTGTTTGTGGTACCAGCTTCCAATCCAATCAGATTTATTTTGATGTTTTTTGTTATTTGTTTTAAAAACAACCAATGCTATACAGAAGAAAAATAAATAAATAAATAAATAAAATACAAGCTTAACAATAAACCATTTAATTTGTCAATTAACACTGATAACACTCAAAATCAACTGTGCAAAATGTATGCTTTGCTAAAATAAAAAACTATCAAATTTTAAAAAAAAAATCAATTTAATATGAAGATTGATCTGATGTGGAAGTGATTCCTCAGCAAACAAAAAAAAAAAAATCCAAAACAACTATAAATTTCTCAGTTCTGATCAGATCCAGGGTATTTACAACAAGCAGGTTTGGGTTTGGTAAAAATGATGCACATAATAATAATAATAATAGTAATAATTATAATAATAATAATAGTAATAATAATAAAATAATAATAATAACTTCATTTATTTATTTAGCCCCTTTAAAAACAGAAGCTAAAGTGATTCAACGGACAAACAAAGGCAGAAAAAAGGCAGAATAAAATCAACAATAATATGAATTTGTGGTGACACTTTTACTTTATTTTACTTTATTTGATTGTATTTTATTGCTCTAATAACTTTTATTTTCATTGCTTTTAATTACTTTTAATTGTTTTTATTTATTTCTTTTTACATACTACCCATTATAAAGCATTTTGGTTCACCAAAAGGGTTGTGGTAAAGGGCTGTATAAATAAAGAATATTTAATATAATATAGTATATATAGAATATAATGATGACTAAAGATGGGTAACTTCTCTGCTGCTCTGCCTGCCCTGATTGTATTTCTGTTTTTTTGTTTTGTTTTGTTTTTAATATCTTTATCAGTTTCACAAAATTAAAATACAATCTGCCATAAAATTGGTACAGTTGTTATTTTTTTCTTTTTAGCAAAACATAACCATGAACTATCATCCAGTTTTCTGTATTACATCATTTATAATGATCAGTGTAATTTCAAACCACACAAACAAACAAAATAAGCCAAAACAAACAACAATAAATAAAAACAGAAAGGGACGAGGGGATCCTAAACATTTTTACACATCTTTTCCAACTTGTTAAGATCTGGTTGCCAGATTCTTTAAAAGTTATCAGCACATTTGGGGTACATAATTTTCTCTAATGTCAGACGTGTATCTTTAACCTCAAACCAAAATACAAACTTTTGGATCAAACTTACCAGGTCCTCGCCCTGATACACACCCGGTGGACCCTGGATTAAAAACACGACGTGATTGAGGGTTAATTCGTCTCAGGTGATGATGTTAAAAAGCGTAGAGACAGAATTTGTTATATTCACCCTCGGCCCAGCAACTCCAGGAAGACCCACTGGACCCCTCTTTCCTCTCGCTCCCTGTGAGAAAAGCACAACATCATTGATTATGTGACTTTATTCTTATGATATTATGTTTTTACAACAGTGTTAACTTTGTTATTTTTTGCCATTTCACCTTTTTCCCCTGGCAAAAACTATACAGTAACTAATTAAAACAAGTTCATATGGGCAACAACCAAAACTAAACCCTTTCCCTTTTTGAAGCCTTCTGCTTCAAAATGACATGCCCATAAAGAAAAGAGTATATCTCTGAACCCACAAGGTCTGTGTGAATAAATTTGGTCATAATCAAAAGCAACACTTGTGAGATTTATCCAGATGTGGAATTATCAGTATATGTGTTACTAGGACAAAGTAAATGAAGATTGAACACAGAATAATTTGAAAATTTCATCCTGGCTTAAAAAAAGCTCATTTTTAATGTGTATATCCCTTAGAAATTATGTTGGAGTGGCTGTAAAAAAAATATGTTTACATCATCTCTGCAAATGATTATTGTTATAAAGTGATGTAGAGCAAAATTAGAGAGGTTTTATAACAATATGACCAGGCGAGGATTTTGAAAAGCAGTGCATATAATGAGCAAAATGTCAAAAATATAGGTATATTGCTAAATAAAAGCCGACAAATAAGCCTAAAAACTGTAATATTTGATGACCTGACGTCTCCATTGAGGTCTCGCATGGTAGCATATAAGGACTATATCTCAGCTGTTGATTGGCCGATTTGAATGATTCACATGTCAATCAACTGGTCTGAGCCAATAGAATTGGACTGAAGTGCTCAGATCCCTCCCAGATGAATCACTGGCCAAACAGAATGGCCAAAATCTGCTAGATTTATTTATGTTTTTTTTATTTCAACCAGCATGCAAACATGATAATGATGGAAAACTAAAATGATGAATGCACTCACAGGAGCTCCAACTTTTCCGAGTTCACCTGGCAGCCCGTCAGTTCCAGGAATTCCCTGAAAATAAAACAGCAGCTCGATCTTAAAATCTGGTTTCATGAAAACTTTGACACGACAACTCCATATTTAACCCACCATTTTGTAATTTTTCAACTTTGATATGCAACCGGTAAGGCATGGTGTTGCTACACTCACTGGCCACTGTATAAGGTACACCAAGCAACTGCAAAACTGTTAACCAGTCAATCACATGACAGCAACTCAATGCATTTAAGCACGTAGGCATGGTCAAGACAACCTGGTGAAGCTCCACCTGCGCATCAGAATGAAGGAGAAGGTGATTTAAGTGATTTCAAACATGACGTGGTTGTTACTGGCCTCAGAAGCTGCTGAGCAACCAGATGTTTAACTGACAAATGTCTTTAGGGTTTACAGAGAAGGGTCCAAAAAAGAGAAAATATCCAATTCGCTGGGTGAAAATGCCTTGTAGTGCTCCATGATGACAGAAAGACAACATTAACTCATCTCTCATTACAACCACAGTGTGCAGGAGACATTTTCTGAACCCACAGCATGTCAAATATTGAGGCAGCAGGGCTACCGCAGCAGAAGACTACACTGGGTGACACTCCTGTTAGCTAAGAACTGAAAAAACAGACAATAGATGATTGGAAATGTGTCTTGGTCTGATAAGCCCTGATTTTTTCTGCCACATTCAGATGGTTGGATCAGAATTTGGTGCAAACAACTTGATAACAGTTCTGAGGAGAAAAGGGGGACAAACTTAATACAAGCAAGATGTGCCTAATAAAGTGGCCACTGTGTGTATAGCTTTGTTAAAATTAATTGAGCTCCAAATCCTATATGAGTAACTAAACTTCTTTGTACTTAAATTGATTTTAAGTATAAATAGTAAGACTTAGGTTGGGATGGGATTTATACAATTTATTGGTTCCAATGTCGTTATAAATTCTTGCCTAAAGATCAAATACTAAATTCTCCCACCTTTTTATTTTCAAACTTTATTTATAGAACATTTTTTAAACAAATAAGACAAACAGAGTGGCAATCAGATAAAAGACATATATACACAAAAAATAGTATCCATTAAGCATCACATCTGCAAATCAAGACAACGCCCCACCCCATCCTCAACCCTCCCAAGGCTGAACCTTAAAAAAATAAAAAATAAATAAAATAATAATAATAATAATATAATAAAAAAAATAGATAAATACACAAATAAATAAAATAAATTAAATAAATAAAATTAAATTAAAGGGACGGTGAGGAGAATCTGTTTCCACCGACGTAAAGACTCTGCTACCCATGAGCACGCGCTACGACTGCCGTAATGCTGCGTTCCAGTAACCTCGGAACTGGGAGTGACATCATCTCCAACTTATCGGCGTTCCAGTTGAAGTCGGAAGAAAAAACATGCCGATCTACCAGGCTATTGTTAGCTGTTGTTAGCACGCCCTGTGTTGTTGTATGAAGAATGTGATTATCACTATGGCAGCATTTTTGTAAATATAAGTTTAACAATACTATGTATACAGCTGATCTAGAGCGACACACCCCAGTCAGAAGTGCAAATAAATTGATTATTACAGGAGCTAAATAACTGTTCACACTGGGGGCATCCATCTTCGATTGTTAACTCGGGGGTGGCGAGGTTTCACCGAGTTCCCAGTAAGAAATTCTGACCTCGGGGGGACGTTCCAGTTTTATTTTCCTACTCGGAACCCAGAAATTCCTACTTCAGACTACAACTGGAATGCACCACAAGCCAAAGCGTGTGTTTGTTGTGATGCTAATGAATGCAGCTCAGACCTTCCTCAGAACTCTGCATTGATTTACAACTTCTTTATTCAACAACTTACAGGATGCAAAGCAACAAGGTAATGTATCTCTTTCTAGTTACGTTGCGGTAGTTTTTGATGCGTGACAACAAGCAATTTTTGGAAAACTTAGTATCGTAGTTTTGTAGCCGACTATATATCTCTAAGTAAGCCCGGTGCTCTAAGACGTGTCCGAATAATATAAATTTGCTCTAGTTTTAATTGTCTTGTTCCTGAAGTTGAGTATCCAGGCCAGTCCAGTCCTGTCCGACCTGACCACTTAGCTAAGGAATAGCATTTATAGATAACCTATTTTGATGCTATAAAACTCATCTTAAAGTGTGTATTTTGATCAGGCATATATCTAAAAGTGAGACTTTTGGTCATTACTTAGAAACTCCTCACAGTCCCTTTAAAAAAGGGCATAAACACTTAGGAAACATAAATCGGACAAACAACAAACAAAAGTAATTCTCCCACCTTTTGATTCTCTTGGACTTTCTGCCTAAGACATTTTCTGTGTCTAAAATATGAGACATTCCTGATTTTTGTGTTCTGTTACGACCAAAACACAATTCTGCTAAATCATTTTAAACATACAATCACTGCGTGAAATGTTACCATCGACTAAGTCTTAAAATTAAACTTAGTAACCCTCTCCAAAACTACTATTAAATGTGTTTAGACTAAGTGTTTACTATTGTTGTTTTGGGTTGTGGAGTTGTTATTCAAAAAAAAAAAAAAGATTCATATGTTGAGTATAAACTAAACTTGAACTGTCTTGTCAAATATTTTCTAAATTAATTTTTAAGTATAAAATTGTAACACCTTTTGATTCTCTTGGACTTTCTGTGTTAAAAAAAATCTACCTACGACATTTTCTGTGTCCAAAATATCAGACATTCCTGACTTTTACTTTTGTTTAGAGAGTTGTTTGAAGTGTGATATTTCATGTACTCACATCAAGCCCGTCAGGTCCCACACCCTATCAGAGAGAAATGATGTATGATAAAGTACAATGATGGTAAGACGCCAAAAGGCAGACATTTACTGCAACCTCACAACAACCAAACATAACCATCAGTCAACCTCCGTTCTGTTGCCAAATGATAAATAACAAAAGCTTTAATATTATTTTACTTCCCAAAATATATTTGTGTTTGATAAAGTATGACTACGATCAGAGACAAAATTAGACATAAATTAAGATTAACATGCTTTACAGTTGGTGATGGTATTACTTCCACGTAACATCCTCCTTGTATTAACATGTATTAACATGAATATTTATGTCGTTGTTATTTTAAAGAAATTAAAAGTGAAATGTTTGTACTCACAGGCTCCCCAGCTGGTCCAGCAGCGCCCGTATCTCCCTGTGAGCAAAGAAAAGATAGATCAGAGACTGTCATTATTAAATGTGCATAAATTAACTGAAATCACAATAACACACACACCTGATAGATCGTACACATGTTTTTAATGTGTGCAGACTCAAAATGAACAACTTTAACCACTTAAAGGGCCAAACACATGTTAGTTTGTCTCTCAGAGGTCAAATATTTACAGATTGTATAATGTTTATATTTTCAAACACAAATTTAACGTGCTGAATGTAGTAAATTTAAATCTTAATTTTTATTCTGACTGCTACTAGACTCTTTTCACCTATAGATACTTGATATATATATTTTTTTTATTTATTTATTTATTTTTTTAATGTATATTTTTGGGCATTTTGTGCCTTTATTGATAGGAGAGAGACAGTGGATAGACTTGTGAAAGGGGGAGAGAGAGTAGGGGAAGACACTCTGCAAACTGGTCACAGGCGGGATTCGAACCTGGACCGGCAGAAGCATGTACATGGGGTGCTAACCACGACGCCAAACCAGCACCCCGATATTTAAAATTTTATATATATAGATTTATATTCATATTCCCCTTGTACCTTAACATTTTTTAACTTTCTCCTTATTATTATTTTCTTGTAATTATACTATAGTTGTAATGTGTAAACTGAAGCATATGCAAACAAAATCTCATAGTGTGTAAACCTGCTGAAAACTGAATGATGATAAAGTCTAAGTTTGAGTTGAGTAATCCTCATGAATACAGATGTTTGAAAGCAAACTACAGCATATTGAGATCTTAATATTGCAAAGAAATTATATTTATGAAAATATTTTCATTTTAAAGGTCCTATGTTATACACACACAAACAACAACCTTTAAAGAGTAAAAAGTATCCACATCTTGTCCACAGATCTTCAACGTGAGAAAATATCTATTTTTTTATTATATTTTCCCCTAACAATGCCATCAGGAAAATCTGCCAGCTCCTTCAGACCCTCTCTGATTCGGAGGTTTGGTGGTTTTAGTGGAGGGAGCATGTCTATGTGTGTCTGTGCTGTGCAGTTATAGTAAACATCAGAGCCCAGAGTGAGAAAAATGTAGCCAAATCTACTTTTAAAGAGGAGCACAGACAGACACAGTTCTGAAAGGATTGCACTTATGATGCATTGCAGTAACCTCTGAACTGGGAGTGACATCATCTCCGTTTTATTGGCGTTCCAGTTGAAGTCGGAAAAAAACATGCCGATCTACCAGGCTATTGTTAGCTGTTGTTAGCATGCCCTGTGTTGTTGTTCACAAATATCACATGAAGAATGTGATTATCACTATGGGAGCATTTTTGTAAATATAAGTCTAACAATACTATGTATACAGCTGATCTAGAGTGACACACCCCAGTCAGAAGTGCAAACAAATGGATTATTACAGGAGCTAAATAACTGTTCACACTGGGGGCATCCATCTTCCATTGTCAACTCGGGGGGTGGCGAGGTTTCACCAAGTTCCCAGTAAGAAATTCCGACCTCGGGGGGCGTTCCAGTTGCAGTTTCCTACTCGGAACTCAAAATTCCAACTTCTGACTACAACTGGAACGCACCATTAAACAGTCTGTTCTGAGCAGGACTGAAATAACGAGGTTTATAGGCAGGCCAAAAACCAAATATCTGAGTGCAGTTACGAAAAAAAAACTTTTTTTGAAAAAAGCTTAACTCTGGAAATTTTATTTCTCCTAGCAGGATATGTAATGTTTTTGACATGTATACGATTTATTGATATTGTTTATATGATTTGAGGGCTGTATTTAGTCATCAGAGGGTGATCCAGTGAAGGCCTGATCTGAGAGGATTCTGTGTTCATTTTTGCTTCTTTTGTTCAAAAAAAAAAAAAGAAATAAAGATACACTTACCTTTGGCCCTTGAGGGCCCTCTGACCCGGGGTCTCCAGGAGGTCCAACAGGTCCCTGCAAAAATAAAACAAAATGTTTTAAAAGCTTAAACTAGAATTCTTAAGTCTGTGCTCCGCACTTGGCTTGCCACCCTGAGCTTAAGGGCTTTAGCCACTGATATGACAGTGGTATGACATCACAGTGGTAGGACATCACAATAGTAGGATGTCACGGTGGTATGACATCACAGTGGTAGGACATCACAGTAGTAGGACACCATAATAGTAGGATGTCATGGTGGTATGACATCACAGTGGTAGGACATCAGAATAGTAGGATGTCATACGGTATGACATCACAGTGGTAGGACGACACAGTGGTAGTCACAATAGAAAGTCTATTCAGGGGGCTGCTGGTGCTATAAGCAGGAGAGGGGGAGAAGTCTTGATGCTGTGAACTTTTTGTCTTGTGCAAAGATGAACTCTTTCATGGGGAGGAGACAAATGAAACTGTGCATATGAAACCCAAATAGGCAGTCTTTGACCCCCTGTATGCACCAATGACAAATTCCTTTGAGATCTATGCCTCAAACTGTCAAAAATTCTCAGCTGATTTCTTCCCCAGACTTTTTTTCCTTTTTGAAAAAAAAAAACATGAACTGGCATGTCCTCAGTATTTTGAGGACAGTTTCTTGTCCTATGTGGTATTTTGTTTCTGTTAGCAACAGATTTGACAAATTCAATCAGAGTGAGAAACCCCACAGGCTCATAAAGCTCTGAGTTCAGGCTAATTATCCAAACGGCTTCTTTCCATTTTCCTGTAGATGACCTGATCCTCGGGGGGCTAAAGTATTGGCGTCATGCTAAGGTCATTTAGGGTGTACAGCTTCAGGCTTTTGTAGGAAGAGACCATTAAGTTTTTTTATATCAACTAAGAAGTCATTCCCCTTAGAGATCCTAAGGTGCCAATTTTTTTATAAGAGAAACTTGGAAAGAAAATTCCTATATCATCATATCTCACTCAGACTGAACCTTTTACCTTCCAACATCTAAAGAAATTTCAGTTTAGCAACTAGCTTAGCATTAAAGCTAAGCTAAGCTAGCATAACATATAGATGTACAGTCGTCAAGGTAATGCTGACTTTGAGTTCAGTTAACTTGTTTTAATTTTAATTCTTGCTATCTCTACCCTCCTACAAGTATACTGTCACTGTCAACAACATACTAAACAAACAATAACAAAAGATGAAGACTGAACATTAGCCTCAAAGATAGAGGCTAATGTCACAGAGTCAACGGGACACTTCAGAAAAGCATCCCACACTTTGGCAGGCGGCATAATATCAGATTTAGGTGTTAATGCTAAAAAAAACCTAAATAACAATTCTTCAATCTAATAAACAGGCAAAATGATTTAAAATATTTTGTCTGCCAGCTTTTATATTTCTATTCATTCACATTTTTTTGACATGTTAAATAATGACTAATGTCAAATGATGTATGAAATGACATCTTTTGACAAAAAAATACTTTTAAACCAGTTAAACCCATTTTAATGGCAGTACAGCTCAATGCTGCTAGATTAATCCTCATCAGATTATATATATTATTAAAGATATTTATTTAAAAATATTTTAATCCATGGTTTATATTCAACAAGAAAAATCAAGATTGATTGATTAAATCATATTCATGTTTTTAAAGGCAAACTCAAGACCTACCTTTTTAATCTGGCTTAAAGCTGATTATATTTATTATTATTTGTCATTATATTTTAAGTCTTATATTCTGTGCTTTCCTTTTTTCAGCTGACTTTGTTATGCACCTGGTGTTAGGCTTTCACATGTTTCCATAGTATTTATTTAAATTATATATCATAGTAATATCATATTATTTTATTTACTTACAAATTTACTTATTTTGCCATTTAGTATTTCTATCTAACGTCTTATCATGATTTTTAACTATTATTTTAGTTTTGGCTCCTGTGTTTCCTCATTTTTAGTTCAAGTTAGAGTTTCCTCAGTCTCAGTTTCCATTTATGTCTTTGTGTGTTTGAGGAAGTCGGTGTGTTTTGAATGTTGATGAAGGGGGTCTTATATTTTCATTTTATGCAATTATGCAGTTTTCTACATTTTATTTCACTTATTTTATGTTATGTTCCATATAAAGCACTTTTTAATACAAAGTCCTGTATGAAAAGTCCTTTACAAATAAAGTTTGATTGGTTTATTTATTGATAATTCAGCACAGACAAATGTGGTGAGGACAGATTTATGATCTGGGTGTCCACGGGTTTATCGCTGTCATGAATTCTTATTTTTAGGTAGTTTGTATCTGCCTGGATGTAGGTATGTGTAGGTCTCCAGGTCTGAATATGTTCCAGAGTTTTAGTTTTCGTTCTTCGGTTTATTTTAAAGTACTTCAAACTTCTTTAAGTTGTGAATCTGCAGCTCGTTCCTCGACCTGCTCACCACAGCAGACTGCAGACACACTGAACCCTTTCTGCACCGCCTTCACCGACACACTCTCTGTCCTGTCAGCCGAGCCCCCCCCCGAAAACCCCTCCACCTCTCACAAAAAGACCCCTGTTCCTGTCAGGAAGCCACTCGAGAGTCTGCCCTAAATAACCAGATTGATTCATCCACGGACCGGAGCCAAGACAAACTGCTCCCACAGCAGCAGATCTGAAGACACTCAATACGTCCTCTGATCGGAGACTCTGGCTCTCGTCTTTTGAGTTAGAGCAGAGTCCCGTCTTTCTCTTGCAGTTCTCTACAAGACCAGGTCCCAGAAAGTCCCACAGATGGACCAGTCAGAACATAAACCTTTCCCTCGGTCTGATCTGTGCCGGTGTTCTGATTGTTCCACTTACGTCTGCTCCTGGAAGTCCTGCAGCTCCAGGGGCGCCATCTTTACCGTTTTCACCATCAGCGCCCTGAAGGAGGAGATAAGTCTGTTAGTAAATGAGATTCAAACACCCAAGAAGAAAATCAAAAGTCCACTCACTGGTCCTCCGTTCACGGTGGAGTCTTCTCCTCTGTCACCCTGGAAGATAAAAATAAAAATACATTTATGAAAAGATGAAATACATTGGATCTCAAAATTCCAAGGCCAAAATTTTAGTTGAATTTAATCAAATGTTATTGTGTTGTATTTTAAAGGGGATGTTAGCTAAAGTACTGCTAACAAGGATAACAAAAATGACCAAAGACCCGTCCTGACTGTATTTGATAAACATAATTAACACTCCACTGCCACAGTCAAGAGAGGAAATTCTCAAACAAGAGGTTACAACATTTGATGTTGAACAGCTATATTGTAGTTCAATAATAGCTCGATAATTGCTTTTTGCTTAAGCTTCAAAAAATGTGAAAATTATGTTAATTTATGAAGATTATCATGTTCGCTGCATACACTTTTGTTGGCCACAGAGCTCATTAAGCACTCAAAAACCTCTGTTGAAACATTTCTGACCTTCTTTGCCAGGTCATTTCTTAAACTGTGGAAATAAAAATGTAGGAATTAAACCCACATCCTGATTTGGACCCACACCAAAATCTAATCAGCTCCTCCTCCTGCCGTTACCAACATTCAAGGGCGGATTTATGGGTGGAGCACAGGCCGTGGTGCTGGTGTAGCAGCTACGTATCATTCCTATACCCATTTACAAATGGCTAATTACACTGTTTTTAAAAACTTTTTCCTTTACTTATCTCATTCTAATTGACATTTATTTCGAACATGAGGCTAAAGTAAAATCACAAGACAGAAAAAATACAAAACAAACAGACATTATCTAATGACATATTCAAAATGAAATAAAAACTTATTAATTCCCACCCTTTTACTAAACAATTATTTACAAACAATGCAGATGTTATGCACTTACTGTACATATACTCATGGACAACTATGCCCTTATTTCATGCTTGGACGGTACAACAGAAAACTTCCATCCACAATAATAATTATAATTTCACACAGATATACAGAATCCTCATTCCATCATTATTTTTCAATAATAACCATATATTATTATCAGACTACTTAATTCTCTTCATTATGGTATCTTGCAAAAATCATTATTTTGTACATTTTTTAAACTTGTTTTCTTCATTTCCTCTCTTAGACTGTTCCATATGCTCACCCTGATAACAGACACACTGAAGCTTTGATGTTTGTGCATCTACTTAAAATTTTAAAGTCTTCTTCACCCCTCAGACTGTAACCTCCTTCACGGTTACAATTCTGATTCTGATTCAAAAACCTGCCAATTTGGCTTATTTAATAATTTCCTATCCTCCAGGCCCAAATTCTGAATTTTCAGAATTTTCTGGCTTATGTCAAATTGATAAAATAGTTATTGTTGATGATTTTTTATCCATGTTGACAATGGAAGTGAAAAGCCTTATGTAACAATTTAGGTTTGTTAAATTAGTTTTTAGACAACTTAAAAATACAATTGTGAAGAATAACTTATTTTATTATGCAATTTAAATTAAAGGAGACATATCATGCTGATGCATGATTTAATACTTACATATAATATAATAAATTTGAAAACAAGACCTTACACCCCCTTAATTTTCAAAAAATTAGATATTGTATTTTTTCTGATATCCTAGAACGAGATTTGATGCCTCTGAAAATAGGTCATTGCGAGATGTCCGCGAGATTTAAATCGTCGTGACGACACGAGGTACCTTTCTTTTTATTGGAGTAATCTGATAAAACACTTCCTCCTCTGTGATGTCCGTTAGCCACAAAACTGTGGAACCGAGGAACACATCCAGCAGCAGGGGTATATAGGTCCCTAGCTCACATTTACTCATTACCAGCTCTGGCCTGTAGGGGGACTCAATACGCGGTTGCTGCTTTGAGCCTGCCGGAAAATACAGTAGAAGAAGAAGGACAGGCTGGCTCTACCCCCTCGGCAGTTCTGATAGAACTGACCAATCAGAGCACAAAGGGCTGTGACGTTGCGAGGTAACTTTAGGTCATCCTTGAGACGAAGCGTTTCAACAAGAGCTTAATAATGACCTAAAATGAGGATTTTGAAAACGCTATTGTGGGGCAATGAAGGAACTAAATGACTTGTACTGAGGGCAGAAATGCTTTACAGGCATCCTATTCTGGCATAGTGAAAAGGAGAAACAAGCATGATATGTAAATTTAAAGACAATTATTTTAGTTCAGATAACTTTTTTCTGTTCAACTGTTAGTTAACGTTTTAACTCCCAGCTCAACTGTTTGGCTGAGGTCAATAAATGCAGGAATATTTCATTTGTTAAAAAACAAAACACATCATTGTTTGCTACTATCAGTGATTTAGGGTACAGAAATGACTGGAAACAAACCAAAATAACTAAAATTTTCTGCGTGTATGATTTGAAGCTTATAATTATTATTGTGACCATCATGATTATTTAAATACATATCTTTTGTGTGTTTGTCAAACTCAATATAATCTATTTGAAGTTGTTTTTGCTATTTAATTTACAAATAATTCTGCCTTTTCAAATGTATTTTGTCCCAATTTTTATTGCATTTTTATGTCATCACCTAATCAACTGTTGGCTTTTAAAAACCTTTAAATCCCACGCCAAGAAAATTAAATATCCCTGAATTTATTGATGGCCTCTGCCAAATAGTTAAGCTGGTAGTTAAAGGGTTAAGGAAAATTAAATGAAAGGTACTTCTACATAAGTTTCACTCTTACTTTAATTAATTTGAACATTCATGTTCTTAATCAGTTATTTTTTACCCAGGCTGTTTCTGAACCTACCTGTCGTTTTGACCACACTCTTGACTTTGTTTTCGCGTGTGGCCTTAAAATATAAATGAACTAAAAGTCTGTAACGTCTTCTAAATATATGCATACCAGAGAATTTTGCTTTTTTTAATAAAACAGTTGATTTCTACAGCCACTCAAAGATCTCCAACTGCTAAAAAAAGTCTTTTGTTGCCACGGTTACCATAAACCTCCTACACATGCACTGCACTGTAGGTTGGATCAGTGTTAAATTTGACAAAACTTTGTAATTTAGTTTCAGTTATAGCCTTTTACTTAAATATCTTTTAGTTTTAGTCTCCATTTAGTCATCTAAATTGTTCTAAGTTTAGTCTAGTTTTAGTCGATGAAATCTACTGTAAATTTAGTCGACTAAAATATGAAGTGTAAAGTGTAAGGCATGTTTTTTGTTTCCTTGAATTTCTGAAGTCATGTTTTACTCTTGGATAAAATGAAACATCTAATAACTCTTTTTTGAATGTCTAAATTAACATAAACAAATGTTCATTTTGTGTGAAATGCAGTCACCTTTATTTAGGCTACCTGGCAGAGCATCTCAGTTACAATACCAGAACTGACAACAAACAGTGAACCTGCTCTACATGAATATATCAATTCATAAAGAGAGCAGCTCTGATTGGATCGCTCCACAACTTATCCCACCGCCACCAAGCTAAGGCAGCTGTGATTGGATGTTGGATGATGTACATGAACACATTAGTTCGGCTAGTGTTTATTTATTGTAGAAAACGACAGTTAATGTAGTTTTAGTTTTTGTCCATGTAAACCTGCTTTTATTAGTTACTGTCTAGTTTTCATCAGGGGAAAAAGTTGATGAAAACTACGACAAATATAATTAGTCAACAAAATAAACACTGATGTTTGTGTATATATGTGTATCTATAAAATAAAGAGTTTGTCTTCAGTCTGCTTTGTTGTCAAGTGTCTTGAGATAAAACTTGTTATGAACTGGTGCTACATAAATAAAGATTGATTGGTTGATTGATTGATTGATAAATGGCAGGTGTTCCACCCTTCATATTTTAGTTGACTAAAGTGTTGTGAAGTTTCATCAACTAAAACTAGACTAAAATTAACCCTATAAAGCCAACTGTATCATATTTGATACATACTTTAATAATACCTCTATCTACTCAATATGATCAACAAAATACAAAAAAATGAAAACAATCAGATAAATGATAAAAATTTCCTCAAATGGATTATCAGTTGCCAAAAAACGCCATATGTATCAAATGAGAAAAATCTATGTGTCGAATTTTATGGACATTTTGATGTTTTGGGGATTTTAGCAGGAAGTGAAACAAACATTTCAGCTACAAAAAATTTGAATATTCTGGCTATAATCTATGGTCTTGGGCCTTAAAGGGTTAAAACAATTTAGATGACTAAATTATGACTTAAACTAAAAGATGTTTTAGGCAAAAGACAATAACTGAATTAAAAGTGCTGTCAAAATTAACACTGGTCTGAAGGCACATCAGTGTTGAGAAACACTTTCTTACTCTTACATTTTAAAATGATTTATATTTATAAAAACACCTCATATTTCCCATCCCTATGTCACGTCACTCTTCACTTTAAAGGCAGGGGTGTCCAAACTGTGGCCTGGGGGCCAAATGCGGCCCGCTGCCCATTTTGAATTGGCCCCCGTAACAGTTGAGGAATCAAGACATTTTGGTTTCTGCAGCAAATACCATCAAGGTCTCATTTACAAAGTATTTTGCAATATTCATCCTCAAGCACCAACATTCTAGCAGTTTAAGCTTTAAAGAAAGAGGCACTCAGAGGTACTAATTAAAAATGCCTTTATTCCATCAGGGCTACAAGATCATAAAAACATGCCAACATGTTTCAGCTATCTAGGCCTTCATCAGGGCTGTTACAAAATGGCTGCCAATCTGCTTCCTTTATAGGTTTTTGGACAGGTCACATGATTTTGAATTGTCACATGATCAGACTCAAAGTTATTTCATTCAATGCAGTAAAGCAGCCAGTTAATCAAACTCAACGATAGTAAAGATCTTTTCAAACTTTACATTAAATACACTCAAGAAGTGTTTTTCAAAAAAAATATTTAAAATAATGGAGCTAGAAAAGCTACAAAAAAGGAGAGAAGTCCAGTTCTCCATTCAGACCAGGAAATTGTGTTGCTTTTAATGTATATATCCAGAAAGACTCTCTTTGTAATAGCTTTTTTAATCTGTCTCCTCCTCTGATAGAACTTTGTATATATTCAATACCTGATATCTTCAGAGAGTTGCAGCTAGAGATATAAGCACCAACATTCTAGCAGTTTACTCTTGTTTAGTGTCTGAAGGTGAAGATAAGATGTCAGTGTCTCACATCTCTGCTGCTCAAAAGGTCTCGCTCGTACTAGGTGTGAATCTAGTGATAGCCCGGGGTGACAAAGGCCCCTTGAAAGGTGATAACCCACCCATAAACCTTAAAAAATTAACTTCAATACACTAAAAGTGAGGCGCAGAGAGTGGCTCAGTTGTCCATGTGTTCCTCTTTATGTGGCCCTCGATGTCAAAAGTTTGGACACCCCTGCTTTAAAGGTGAACGTGGTCGTGATGAAGCCGTTTAAGGACCTCTAATCTCTAAATAACTTTATTTTTCCTTCTTAACTCGGTCAATAAAAGCCTGCCTTGTCCACAGAGCTGATTTAATGACCCAATCAGCTGATGCTTTAAGAGGCTGAAGGTATGAAAACTGTGACTCACGTCGATGCCGTCCACTCCGGGCACGCCCGCTATGCCTGGCGGCCCTGGAGGGCCTCTGGGACCGACGGGACCCCTCTGCAAAGCAAACAGAAAAAAAAATCAGATGTTATTTTTTCTCACTGCGATTCATCTCTAATATCATCCAGTGCTGCTGCTGCTGGTGTGAAGGGCGGCGCACACAGAGCCTCTTTGTTTGGGTGGATGTGAGGTTAAAGGTCATGAAACTGAACCGGGTTTCCCATTTTAGTCCCATTATGCAGCCTAAGTAAGAGCATGTGTTCAGATTACGGCTGCTGCAGCGTTTGTTACCAAGGCCAGGTGAGCACATGAGCATGAACAGAGATAAAACACAGAATATAAAGTAGTTTGTGAATGATAATGGTTATTTTTTACCCCTTTTATACCTAAAATGTTTCACCTCTTACTGAATAAATCTGATTAATCTGGTGTTAAGAGATTATGTGAAAACACTGGGGAAGAATCTTGTGACGGGATTTTCAAGAAATCAAGAAAACCTTCAAACATGAAGCATATTTTACTTCTTATATTGGGCTTTAGAGGATTTTTTTTTTACTTTGAAAGGCTGGGAATCTTGGAGTCAACACTAAAGCTTTCAGTCTTTCAAATTAACCAAAATTTCAGATTGAGTCTTGATCTAAAAATGTTCTGTAACTGTTGTGATCCAAAAAACTTCTTTAGCATCAAGTTTCTACTGAACAGAGACATGAATGGGCCTCATATTGATCCAGATAAAGTCACAACAATGCTGCTAACTCAAAGATAAAAGTAACTTGCAATAATCTTGTGGCTAGATTTAAAGTATGTGGGGAAATTTGAATTTTTTTCTCACTAAAAATGAAGCCTGTTTCAGGTTCACGGGTTGAGATTTCAGATAAAAAATTTGAGAGCCCAGTCTTTCAGTTTAGCCAAAACTTTTAATATCCTGATTGAATGTTGATTTTAAAACAGCTGCTTCGTAACTAGAGATCATAAGATGACTACAAGGGTGAACCAGGGCATGTTGAACCACAGTTTGGACCAAGCTAACATCACAAAACATGTCAAAAATATTTAAATAGTTTATTTTTCTATTCTTGCAAACAAATCTAGAACAAATGTTAGCATTAAATATGACTAACCAAGTCCAAAGTCATGATGCAAAACTAACTGGTTCTTCAAGAATTTGGCAAATAGGGAAAATTTAATTCAAATGTAAAGCAAATTCGAGGCCAACCCAAATCTTTTTATAAATTTTTTGAAGCAAGTTTCTTTTTCTAGTTTGTAAAATAGAAGTAGAAACATCTGCTCTGTAAATGCAGACACAGGTCTAAAGGGATCACAGTTCGGATCAAGTCAAATCACATCAGATCAGTAAACAACAAACTGTTTCAATTAGGGTACAAAATTTATTTCATTTTTTTTTTCATCCTGCAAGAAAATACTATTTATCAACAACAAGGCCCAAAGTGATTACAACTTGTACAATCTTGTGTCTGGACTTGTTCATCTCCATGAATTTTGAAACCTACTTTACAGCCTTTAGTCCTTCAGTTTTACCAAAATTAAGAAGTTTTCAAATGAATTTGCTCCAAAATCAGGTGCTCTGGACCAACATATAATCAGACCTCTGCTGCTGTTTGAACCTTTTAGTGCTTGGTGTGAGCACAGGCATGAATGACACAGTTAAGACCCGGTCAAAAACACTAAATATCTAAGTAGTTTATAAAATATTCTGCTAATATTTTTCTTTTTTTGCATGATAATCGCACATTTTGTTGAAAAAACCTGAACATGCAGGTCTAAAGTGATCATATAACTGTGTCCTTCTACAATCTTGTCAATAAAAGTTTCAAAAATTCACAAATTTGCAATTTTTTTGGCAGACTTTAAGCACATTTTAGGTTACAGATAGGCTTTAGGTGTCTTTTACAGAAAATCAAAACGGCTTCTATAAAATGCTAAATGCCAGTTTTCTTATGTCCTTTAAAAACAATCCTTAAATCTAAACAGTCAGGTCCAAAGTGATCATATCAAAGTAATTCAATAGAGTCCTGTCTAAGGTTTTTAATTTTTCTGAGGTCTCAGATTGGTGCTTTAGTGTGAGTTTAAGACTTTTTAGTGTTGATAATCATCAGAGCTCGCATTGCAGACTTCAGTGTTTCAGTTTAACAAAGAATTGTTTAACAGCAGACTGAATTTTGATTTTAGAACAAACACTCTTTGTCTGCATGAGATCAAATTACTGCTGACACTATAGCTCCTTTATTTTCTCCCACGTCCACCTGAAGTGTGACAGTTTCCAAACGGGGTGAAAGTGAAAAGTTAAGCTGTATAAGCGGCTGTTTCATTGTTTTCGTTCACCCAAAGTCTGCTAAATTCCATGGAGCTCTTGGTCTGAACTGCAGTGATAAACCAACTGGTTCTCTCCTCACAGAGGCAGAGCTGATCACGTCACTGAGGCTGATGAGTTCCTGCTGACATGAACATCAAAAACCCCCAAATGAAAAATACTGAACTGTCCCTTTAACCTGAAAATGACTGTGAACAAATAAATACACCAACTATATCTGCACTGGTGCACAAGTATTTTAACCATCCATCCATCTATCTGTACTTCTATCTATTTATCCGTCTGTCTCTTTATTAAGCCATCCGTCTATTCATCCATCAGTCTTTCTATTGCTTTGTGCAGTCATCTATCCATCCATCAATCCATCCAATAACTTTGTATCAATCCATCTACCTTTTTATCCATTAACTCATCCTTTGACTCATCCATTGTCCATCTATCATCAACCATTTATCTATTTATCATGCATCTTTGAATCTATCCAAAAATTCATCAGTCCTTTGACTCATCCATCCATCCATCCATCCATCCATCCATTCATCCATCCATCCATCCATCCATCCATTTATCCAACAATTTAACCATCATCCAACATTTGGTCCATCCACCCATTCATCTGTTTATCCATGCAATTTCCAGTCTATCCAAAAATTAATCAATCTATCCATCATCTATCCAACAGTCAATCCTTTCGTCCATCCTTTAAAGCCAACTAACCATCAATCTTTCCACCACCCATCCATCATCTATCCATCCATCCATCCAATAATGTTTTTATTCATGTATTTTTCCATCCAAAAATTCATCAATCTGGCCCAATATCCATCCACTCATCCACTTATTCAGCTGTCCTTCCATTCATCCATCCTTTAAATTCAACAAACCATCCATTTATTCATCAATCTATCCGAGCATCCATTCATGTATTTATCCATGCATTTTCCAATCTATCCAAAAATTCATCAGTCTAACAGTCTGTTCATTCATCCATCCCTACTTCTGACCAAATATCCATTTATCCATCCGTCCATTTATCCATCCACCCACCTATAGTCTTGCCTTGGAATCCTTTTTATCACTAAAAAGAACCGAGGTTGATATTCTTTTTAATGCTGATGCTCTTTTTAGGAGGTAAAATCCTCCTCAGACCACGTTAAATCAAGCAGATTTTACAAATGACTCTTTAAAAAATTACTTATATTTATGTTCTACAATAATGCAATGCTCATACAAAATACCAATGTATATCTAATATTTATAATCATGAATTTTCAAGTTAAACTCAACCAACTTAGAAGTGAATAGAGCTTTAAGAGGATGTAAAGAATGTGTTTTAAGTCTAAAAATCGCCTTATTCCAAAACTTTTATAGTTTAAAAGGAGAGTATGGTGATTATCTAAAATAAAATATGAAAGAATAGCTTTTTAAGTAAAATATGGAACACAAAGAGGTCTATTCATCACTAGGCAAAACAAAAGTATTTTGGTGTGGACAGGAATTTGAAATATGACACCAGAGGAGATTAAAAACACCATTAAAGACATTTTCAGAACAAAAAGGAAATAAAAAACAGCTGATCTCTCAGTGAATGCCTCTCTGAGCTCGACACATTTACAGGAGAGTTAAAGTTTGTGTTTTTAGAGTTCTACATCATCATGAGAGGATAAGGAGCACCCATGTCTCACCTGAGCCGAGCAGATCAGCAGGACCTGCAGCAGAATCACCAGCAGAGACTCTCGGTGGATCCTGGAGAGAGCCATGGTCTTCCCAGGGCCGAGGAAGACGCAGAAAAGTCCCTTTTTCCCTGATTAGACGGGGATCACCGACGGTCCACCTGTCAGCTTCCCCCCTGGACTGAAACGGCTCCGGCTGCTGGAAGGGAGGGACGTGTGGGAGTCCTGATTATTCATGAGAGGCTTGGAGTCTGCAGGAGGAGGAGGAGGAGGAGGGGAGTGTTCAAGCCTGCATGGTGTACAGTATCCAAAAACATCATCTTTATTTTGTTTTAGATCAGGGATCATCAACTACTTTTGTTTTAAGGCCAGTTTTCTACTTCACAGATGTTATGCACTGCATAAAACTCATATCTAAGGAAGTTTATTCATCCAATTTCAATTCTAAAAATCTCACAACACTTATTGTGAGCCAATATTGCCTGACATGTCCGGCTAAACATCTTATTTTAGTATTTAGAGAGTTAAAATATCTAAAATGTGGCAAGACAGAATTTCTTGCACAATATCTTGGAAGTAAGATGAGCTATTTATCTCACTTTCTCTACCTGATTTTAGGACCCTCAGGGAGAAAAATCTTACTAGTTTCAGTGGCAGATATTTTCAGATAATTACAAGTTGTTCAGAGCTTTATTTTAATTTTAGTTTTTGTAATACGATATCCATCTGGACTTGTCAAATGAAAATTAAATGTATCTAAGTATTGTGTATATTTATTACTTTAAATTTCAAATGATAGATAAAAAATCAGATTAAAAACATATCATTTGTTTAATATTTTGCAAATGTTTTGTATTTCTTGGCCTTTAGAGAGAGATCAGTCCCTATCACCCATACTGCTGCAATGTGACAAGTAGAAATGAAGATATTTTGTCTTCTTCTTTCATTGGATTTAACCTTCATTATTCCTTCTCTTGGTTTAATACTGGCTAACAATGCTGTCAGGTGAGGCATGAGGTCATACTTATTAAAATGTTTAATTGCTTTAGAAGTTTTAAGGATGTAATGACCTAAATATCCTTAAAAGCATGACAGATTTTTCTCCCTCACATTTTGGAGCTTACTCACCTGGACACCAGCACCGGTGTCCACGAGCTCACACAACACCAAAACTGTTTCTCCTCATATTGTCGCCTATCCAATCCAATCCAACTTTATTTGTTAAGCACTTTAAAAATCAACCATAGTTGAAACAAAGTGCTGTACAGGAGAATAAATAAAACACGAGATAAAAGAATAGACATAAAACATAAGTAAAATAAATTTTCAAAGACAAGGAACTATTTAAAAGACATAAAACAAATTAAAATGAATAAAAAACGCAGAAGAAGCCATCAAAATAAAATTAAAATAAATAATAATTAACCTATCAATATGCAGTGTTTGCCACCTCGCAGGTTCGTTTATAAAAGTATATTTGCAACCGTAAACATAGAAATAAATACAGTCTTCCTTTTTGGTGAATTACACATGTACTATATCCATATTAATTCATTTAAAAAGGCAAACACAGCTTGGTTCCCACTCCTTAAATCACAGCTAGTTAGCCGTTGATGTAGATTATAAACGTACAAAAAAGCCTTCAGAGCTTACCGCACTGTATTCATAATCAATACTCACGTCAAATACTTTTTTCTAAAATATTTTCAGGTTCATTTTGGCCTCAATCATCAAACTGTCTCCCTGTAGCCACAGCTTTCGTTCACTGGGTGGCGCTACAGCACATATCTACCGCTGATGACTCCAACGAAGAAGAAGTAGACCGGAAGTCTTCCTCAGACATCAACAGGGCGTCGTTTTCAAAGCCCGTTAACGGTTGTCGTCTTGGTGCTGTTGTTGTTTGTCACCTGTAAACATTACAACACGACAGCGTCTGGAACCGTAACCGCGACCGAAAACGTGATGGATGTGTTACACATTTGAGGCGGGCTGCTCCAGGTAAGAAACAAACATGGTGAATGTGTTTTTTAGTCGTTTAAATGTGTTTTATTAAATGTGTTTTATATGCTAACAGTTAGCCTAGCTCGCTTCCGAAACCTCGTTCGAAACACAGACATTTTAAAACTGATCCTTTTTTACGTACATTAAACTATGAGTATACCTCAAACTTTTTATACAACGTACATTAAGACAACCTAGTGGTAATTTCGGCATGCATTAAACCAGTATCTGTCTTTAACTTGGTTAATTATAAGCCGATAAAAAGTTTGCCAAGTCTTATTGGGCTGAGCTTAGTTAGTATTTGACGTTATTTTCTTTAGTAGAATAGCGATACAGGATTTGGCATTTATAAATTCAGCATTTCCATGTTGGTTAAATATCATAAGGGGCTTTATTTAAGATGAAAATTACATAAAGTAGTCCTCTTGTATGTGAGGAAAACAACAATATGCTTCTCAAAATTGGATACATAATAATATGCTTTAATATATGTATTGGATGGATGATAATCATGTGAATGTGAGTGGCTCTAATTGTAAACAGAGTTTTCCTAACCATTTCACTCTGTATCTTATTTCATTTAATTTAGCATTCACTTTAAAAGTCTCATGTCCTACAAGAAATATTTTCTTTGCTTTTATTTCTGTTAGAGGGGCTTGGTGAGCAGAAGAACATGGCACATTGCTCTGCTCCCCCTCTGATCTGAGCATTTCCAAAGGGGAGGAGAAAAGAGCTGCATCTGATCCTCTACAAAGACTAAACTTGTCTTATATTAACTCAGTTTAAATCCACTCCTTGACTTATAGACATCCAAGACATGATGTCAACTGTCAAACACCCTATGATACGGGACCTTTAAACTATTTTGATAAATGGCATTGTCTTTACCTCATATCTGGCTTGAACAATGGTAATCTTTATAAAAATGCCATGAATGAACTAAAGATTTTTTTCATGCAACATTGACGATATACTGCAATACTACCTGAAAAATACTGTTTTTGTTTACTTTGTGAGAAACCCCACTTATTGTTGAGTTTTGTCATCTGTAAATGTAAAACAAAGGTAGCAAATAAAGGAGGGCACAATATTTTTGGCATATCATCTGTAAAGATAAATAGGAACTTAAAACAGCAGTTATCAGGACTGACATTTCCGAACATTTTTTTTAATATTTAGGTGTTAAAAGTTTCTTATTTGTGTATCACAATTACAGGCTTTACTGCTGTCAAAATGTGCACAATGTAATGTAGCATGATAAGACATGGAAGTTAAAAATCTATTCCAATTAGGAATCATTGGTAAGTAGCTTAAATAGTTGATATAATTTGTCTTTTTGCTTCCAGTTCCTTCCACTAAGTTCTGGATCCATTGAAAATCATGAAGACCATACTCTCATACTCTCACTATGTATTTTTCATGTATGTTCTTAATTTGTACTTATTTGGTATTTATTTGTTTACTTATCTTTTTGACCGTGTTTGCCTTGGATTGTTCTGTGTTTACGTTTTGTTCAGAAAGTCAATAAAACTGTATTAAAAAATGACATGTAAAGAATTGATCAATGCAGACAAACAGAAGCAGCCTAGAGTTTGGCTTGATGTTACACACAATGACACTGAATGCACTGTCTGCTTTCTGCAGCCATTTTCACAGTGTATTTGTGCAAAAGCACTGAAATGAAGCTCAGTTATAATCTCACCTGAGACATTTTTATTAATTCTGGATGCCACGATATTGCATATACTTCCTTTCTCATTAGGGCCGAGACAATCACTCACAGTGCCCCTGTCCTGTGCAGTAAAACAAATGATTTAAGTTTTTTGAAAATAGACATCATAACAAGCAGTGGACACCTTCAAACACATTTAAATCTTTTTTTTTAAAGATTTTTTTGGGCATTTTCTGCCTTTATTGATAGGAGAGAGACTGGATAGGCTTGTGAAAAGGGGAGAGAGAGTAGGGGAAGACGCTCTGCAAACTGGTCACAGGCGGGATTCGAACCTGGACCGGCAGAAGTATGTATATGGGACATGCATGGTAGCGAACCCCTTCGCCAAACCAGCACCCCCAAATCTTTGTTTTTTTATTGTTGAAATGGGTCTAATGTGATGTTTCTGTTCATCTTTTAGGTTTTCTGCTGTCCTTGTGCCTTGACGCGGACACGATGATGGACAGTTTGGATTTCACTGAAGAGGAGATTCAGGAGCAGCTCGCACTCCTGGGATACAAAAACATACCAAAACACAGACTGCTGGAGTTCAAAAATGGTCAGAGATTCAGATATTCATGTTGTTTATTTCTCCAAACACTCTCTGGTTGACATCCTTTATTTTCTCTTTTGAAGAGTTTGATGTTTACAGTTAATTTATTACAGTTAAAGTTAAAGGCCTGAATATTCAAACTCAAGAAGAGATAAATGAGACAGTGACATGGAAATCAAATTTATTTCATGTTTTAACTGAAGGAATGTATTTGTTAACTTTCAGATCTTAATAAACTGATTCAAAGTGAAGGATGGACCTCACCACCTCAGATCAACTCCACAAAAACACGGACTGAAACCTCTCGACCGAGTCCTCCAGCTTACACCAAAGAGAAAGGTTAGACAAAACTGTCTCTGCGACAGAAGCATCTGGACTTTTTAAATCATTTTTTAATTAAAACATTTCATAACCCTTATTTAATTTGTAAGGGTATTCTTCTAAAGTCTAACCATTGTCTGGTTAACTCTGTATTTCTTTTCCCAGTCAGTCAGAGTAACTTTGCCTGTGGAGAGTTTTTCTTGAATGCTGGACATGCAGACAAACAGGTGAGTTCGATCAGAATGCTGCAGTTTTTCCTCTTGTGTCCTGTATGATTTGTCCAAAATATACACCAGATGCTGCAGTTAGATTATTATTACTGTTTTTTCATCACTGGACTTCTTTTTTTTTATTAGTGAATTAATTGTTTATTTGGTGAGTTTGTAATATGATGAAGTAATGTCAAACATTTAGTATGTCCACATTCACTCAGAAATGTGTATGTAGTGTGAATATCTGATTAAGGCTCATGCTGATCATACAAGATCCAATTTAAGGTGCCGTCCACACAGAGATGAATTCAGGCAAAAGTTTTTTGTCTTACATGTTTTTCATCCACACGGATGCGGCATTTTGAGCTGGTATTTTAAACTGACATTTTACCGCACTCAACTTCATAGCAGGAGATAACCATAGTTAAATATGTAGAATTAAGTTCTATATGATTTATTTAGTACAGACGTTCATTGAACGACATGCTGAAGACCCTCTTTTTTTTTTTACACATGACATCAGACCCATTTGGCCCATAGTGATATTTTGATAAGGACATTGGTTCAGTAATATTGTCTTATAAAGCTGCAGCAGTGACTTGTCTTAACTGTGCATGTAAACTTACTGATTGTTCCCAAAGTTTGTGATCATAGCCCAGAATTTCAGTTTTTCCACAAGCAGCTCAAAAGTTGCTGACTTATCTTCAGATCATTTAAAATTACCAAAAAAACATTTGTAAAAGTAACAAAGAGTTACTTTTTTGCACCTTGAACAAAAACGCTGCCTGGATTGGCTGTATTTGCAAACTTTTGAAAACACTGTCGTCTCAGTGTCAACAGGAATCACTGTTGTCAGGGAAAACAATGACGCATGGTGCACAGTACTCTTTCAGATCAGTGTTAATTTTGACAGCACTTTTAAAAAAAATTAAGTAGTCTTTGCCTAAAAAATATGTTTGTTATCGTCATCTTGTTTTAATTTAATCTAGTTTTTGTTGATGAAATCTACTTTAAATTTCGTCGACTAAAATATGAAGTGTAAAGGGTAAGGCATTTTTTATGTTTTCCTGAATTTCTGAAGTCATGTTTTACACTTCAATAAAATCAAACATCTAATAACCCAGTTCATAAAGAGAGCAGCTCTGATTGGATCGCTCCACAACTTATCCCACCACCACCACCAAGCTAAGGCAGCTGTGATTGGATGTCCCTCTGAACTCATCCAACCTTTCCACAGAACCAAAGCAGCTGTGATTGGATAGATTCCTAACTTGTCTCTACTTTCTACATGACCATATTAGGTCTGATTGGATTAAGTCTCTGTCAAACATTTTGGTCTAGTTTTTATTTGTTGATGAAAATGTCAGTTAATTTAGTTTTAGTTTTGTTCATGTGCTCTTGTTTTTCTTGGTTTCGTCTGGGGGAAAAAGATTGTCCACAAAATTAACATCGTTGACAGGCTGTTATGAAAATGGGCCTTAAGTAATAAGTTGATAAATGTGATTAGAGGTGATCCTGAGTGTAATTTTTGTTTTTTTTCCACAGGTGCTAATCAGGGATCAACACAATCACCTCAGACCTCAGCAGGGACTCGGCGACTCGTACGCTCAGCACTCGGTTGCTCCGAGGCTCACTCTGCCTCCAGGTGCTCCCAGCAGGCTGCAGGTGGAGTCCGACCCCGACCAAACCCTCGCTTCAGAGCTCACTGACAGCTACACGTCCAGTCCTGACGCCCAGGAGAGACGCTTCATCAAGAGAAAAGTCCTGAGGTACAACAGAAACACTTAGAAATACAAATTTGTTAGATTCAAACTCTGAAAATCTGTTAGCAGAGTCCATAGACATATTTTTGTCGACAGACTTTCTTCCTCTGATGAAAACTAGACAGAAACTAATAAAACAAGTACACATGAACAAAACTCCGGCTTAATTAACTGACATTTTCATCCACAGATAAAGACTAGACTAAAATGTTTGACAGAGACTTAATCCAATCAGACCTAATTTGGTCATGTAGAAAGTAGAGACAAGTTAGAAATGGTGATTACTGTTGGTATGCCTGTCAAGCTTTCCTAGAATGAGAAATATGTCATTTCTTATTGATACCAGTGAGTGATATTATGATATATAAGGAAATATCTGCACATTTCTGGACAGATTCTTCAGAGAGATCAGAAAGAAGCATGGCATCCATTCACAAATTGCTAAAAGATGTCAGTATGCCAAAACTTGTCTCTGTTACAAGTATTTCTTTTGCTCAAATATTACCCAGTGTCTCAAAGTTTGACAAATGTAACGTACTAATGGCCACAGTTACATGATGTTTTAAATTAAATAATTTGGAATTAAAGTTTTCTCCTTTGTGTTTACATGGAAGTAGTAATTCCGAATTAAGGAAAACACGTTTATTCACCTTTATTGAAGGTCCGAGGGTTGGAAATGGTTCATATTGGACGGGGCGGACGTGATGTTGTGATATACTTTCATCTACCAAAAGAAAACAAACTCCAGCTCAGCATGTCCAGCGTCTCTGTCAGGGAAACCTTGTCCATCTTGGCAATACAACTTTAAAAAGGTCTGCATTTTAATGCTTACGTCCATCCACTTTTTCATTATTTCCAAACCTTCTACATTGTCTCGGCTCAAGTCCATCGCTTGCTTCGGCTTGCCTTTCTGTTTCGGTCAGCATCCTGTACGCCATTGCTGCAGGACAAGGGATTGAGCAGAATTAATTTAAAGCTGAATGAACGGAAACATGATCGAGGAATTATTTAATTTGGATTTAAAATCAGAATAATCCAGCCACTTACTTCGGAATTAAGTTTAATTCGGAATTGTCATTTTCATTTGGAATTAGGTGTTTACATGGTCATTTTTTATCTTTTAAGGAGGATTTAAGTTTTATTCAGAATAAAAGGGAAATTAAAGTTCCTGTTTAAATGTGAAAACTGAGACGTCTTTGGATGCTAACGCAGTCTTACTTAACACACAGGGCTATACTTAGCTAACATTAGTTAGCATCTTACTTTAGAACAAACAGATGTGTTCCTGTGCTTTATCCACACCAGGCAGCTGTCTTCCTGCCTCTTGGGCTTGAGGAAGCCAAAAAACATCAACAGCTTCCTCCAGACTTGTTGGATAACGACTGCTTTCTGCAGAAAGTTAGACAGACCTCTTGTGCATAGTTAGTGTTGTTAACGAAGGATTGGATAGTTGTTGTTTGTGGGTGGGGCTTAGGGAAGGGTCAGTTGTTTGTTTAAAGTTGGACTTTGCTTTGTTTTTAAAATAGATTCAATGACACTTATAATTTTATCCACTTACAGGAAACATAAAGGACAATCTTTAGTCTGCGATGAATCGGTCTACAGTGAAGACTCAGGTGATTTTTCTGAATTTTTTTCATGATTATTTAACATGAATAAGTTTTTATTCTTCCCAGGTTAATCCATCTGTGCTTAGTAGGAACAGCCGATCAGAAAAATCCACACATGCGTTGGGAGGTGATATAAAAAGAAGGCCACAGTGTCACCTACAGGCCTGCTTATGTACTACAGTGTTTTCAATGTTTTTGTGTGGACAGACTCATGTCTCAAAACGATGCTGTCACAGGTTTTGTGCCCACCTTAATTTTGTCACTGTTCTCTACAGTTACAGAAAGTATGTATTTTTAAGTAGTGGGGTACATCATCAATGTAACATCAAACAAGTTCATACTAGGCAAGGAAAGTTGGTTAAGTTTCAAAAAGGTTGATTTGTTGACCAATTGTTTTTGTCATAGTTTTGGTCAACAACCTTTTTTCCCCTGATGAAAACTAGACAGTAACGAATAAAAACAAGTGCACATGGACAAAACTAAAACTAAATTAACCGACATTTTCCTCAACTAATGAAAACTAGACTAAAATGTTTGACAGAGACTTAATCCAATCAGAGCTAATTTGGTCATGTAGGAAGCAGAGACAAGTTAGGAATGGATAAGTTGTGGAGCGATCCAATCAGAGCTGCTCTCTTTATGAATTGATATATTCATGTAGAGCAGGTTCACTGTTTGTTGTCAGTTCTGGTATTGTAACTGAGATGCTCTGCCAGGTAGCCTAAATAAAGGTGACTGCATTTCACACAAAAGGAACATTTGTTTCTGTTCATTTATACATTCAGACTTTACTTGCATTTAGGGCTGGGCGATATGGCCTAGAAATAAAATCCCCGATTTTTTTTCTACAACACTCGATTTACGATTTTAATCGATTTTTCTCTCCCTAAAAGAAACAAAACTCCCAGTGACATAAAAATGAAACAAATCAGGTTTTGCCTTTATGTTGTCTAAATGTTTCCCTCTTAAAGTCAAAGTCTGGGTCATAAAGGTTGATTATGTAGTATAAACGTAGGCAGGTTTGTCTACATAAACACTAAAAGGCTGAGGTATGTTTACAGTATAAGCATGAAACTCTCTGATCAATATTTAATCTACTTAAATAACAAATACAAGCCTATAAAAGTGCTTGTGCAAACCCTACAAGGCTGACCATCATGAAAAGTGTAATTTTTTTCAAAAATTGCGACTACTTACAATTGGACTAAGGCAGGGGTGTCCAAACTTTTTACATCGAGGGCCACATCAAGAGGAATGCATGGACGTCTGAGCCATGTGCTGCCCCTCATTTTAGTGTATTTAAGTAAAAGTTTGAGGGTTTAGGGGAGGGTATTCACCTGTTACGGGGCCCTTGTAATGATGGGCTATCACTGGATTTACATGTCGTCAGGGAGAGAATGATCTTCTGAGCAGAAGAGATGGGATACACTGAAGGCTTGGCTTCATTGTCAGACACAAAACAAGAGTAAACTGTTGGCACTTGAAGATAATACTGCTATATACTTTATAAATGAGACCTTCTGTGCATGATTGATCACATTTGCTGCTATAATAGAAATGTCTATTCATTAGACTGTTTCAGGGGTCAATCCAAAATGGGCAGCGGGCCACATTTGGTCCCCAGGCCATAGTTTGGACTCCCCTGGACTAAGGCAAGAAAAAAATCTTAATTTTTAATTTTTTAAATCTTCTGCAGAAAGTAATTCAAATTAATCGATTTAATTGATTTTTTTGCCCAGCTCTACGTGTATCCAGTAAAGGGTTTTTAGGTGTTTCATTTTCTACAAGTGTAAAACATGACTTCAGAAATTCAAGGACTCATAAAAAATGTCTTGCACTTTACACTTCAGATTTTAGTCAACTAAACTAGACTTAGAATAAAACAATTTAGAAGACTAAATTATGACTTAAACGAAAAGATAATTTAGGCAAAAGACTAAAACTAAAAGGTAATGTGAGCAGTGAAGAAATCCTTTTGGTGTCCAGCAGGGGGAGCTGTCTTAGCTTTAGAAGATGTCCTGCTGAAGCTCCTTAATCCTCTTTCCTTAAGCTCCCTCCCCACACAAAGTGTGAGCACACACTTCAAGTCACCACCATGTACAAAACCTACAACACTCAGAGCGACGAGGACGACAAAAACTCCCTGTACTCCTCTTTCTGGTCTGACGGAGAACGACAGGATGACAACGAAGAAGAGGAGAAGAAAGTGGACACAAAAGAGAAAGAATCCAAACCTGTCGGCTCTCAAAAGGAGGCTTCAGAGGAGGAAAAGCCAGAGCTAAGCAACCAGGATCTGAAGGAGAAGGTCGAGAACAGAAACGAAGCTGAAGAGTCTTCACAAGAGGCCTCCGAGTGGGACTCTTATGACGAGGAAGGTTCAGAGAGCGAGAGTGATGAAGAGGGCGAGGACGACTTAAAGGACGAAGGCGATTCTCACCAGGAAGGTTCAGACGAAGAGGAAGAGGAACGAGAGCAAAACATCAGGGACAACTCGAGCGAGGAAAGCTTAGAAAGTGGAGATGAAGAGGACGAGAGGGAATCTGACTTTAGCGAGGAAGAGTCTGAACATGGAAGCGAGACGGAGGCTTCAGGAGGAGAGAGGGGCAACAGGAGTGAGAAGAGTTTGGAGAGTGGAGGTCAAAAGGAGAAAGAAGAGGAAGAGTCCAGTGTTGGCAGGGAGAACAGTGAAAGTGGGGAGAGAGAGTCCGATTTTAGTGAGGAAGACTCCAAACAAACCAAAGAGACCAAGGCTTCAGAAGAAGAGAAGTTTGAGCCTGACAGCCGCCACAATACGGGCGAGGAAGGATCAGAAAGTGAGAAGGAGGAGTCTGATTTTAGTGAGGAAGACTCCAAACAGATCAGAAAAGCTGAGGCTCCAGAAGAAGAGAAACTTGAGAATGATATGAAGGACTATGCTGGAGGAGAAGGCTTTGAAAGTGAAAGAAAAGAGTCGGATTATAGCGAGGAAGACTCCAGACAAGTCGTAGAGACCGAGGCTTCAGAAGAGGAGAAACTTGAGCCAGACAGCCGGGACGAAGCGGGCGAGGAAGGATCAGAAAGTGAGCAGAGAGAGTCTGATTTTAGCGAGGTTGACGCCAAACAAATCAGTGAGATTGAGGCATCAGAAGAAGAGAAGCACGACACTGATGGCATCAACAACACAAACGAGGATGGTTCCGAAAATGAAGGTCAAGCTAAGGAAGAATCAAAGCTTGAGCCTGACATGAGGAACAACACGAGCAAAGAAGGCTCGGAAAACGAAGTTAAAATAGTGAGAGAGGAAGGAGGCAGGGAGGACCTGAAGAGAAAGAACCAACAAAACATGAACATTGATGAATCAGAAGCTGGAAGTGATGGCAAAAGAGAAGATGAGGATGTAGATGCTGGTGAGGAAGACTCCGGAAGTTTTTTTGATCAACTGAAGGAGACTTCAGAAGAGGAAAAGATCGAGCGTTATAACGTGGAGACCACAAGTGGAGACAGTTTGAAAGCCAAAAGTGAGGAAGAGGAAGAAATCGAGCAATTCATGGATGATAAAGGTCTGAAAGCTCTCTGTGACACCACAGACTTTCTAGAAGATACTTCAGAAAAGCACAACCTCAGTAGAGACAAGGAAGGCGGAAAGGAAGAAGACGACGATGACGAAGCAAAAAGCCTCAGCAGCAGCTCTGAAAGCCCCGCTCCGAGCATGATGACCTCCGGTTATGGCACGTACAGACCAGAGGAGCATGAGTACAGGGACGACCACACCATCGCTGAGTTTGATCAGGACAGTCAAGGAGATCTGTCTGAGGTCAGGGACGAGGACGACTTCAGATCGCTGTGCAGCTTTGGAGGGTTTGACGTCGAACACACAGAGTCGGACTTTAGTAAGATCCAGCAATCAAAGTTTGAATTTAAAGATGAGTTTGGACGAAACGAAGAGTCCAAGGAGGAGAATAAGGATGAAGATCTGTATGGAGCATTTAAAAACACAGGGACAACATCTGAGGAACATCTCTTCAAAGTAGAGCCAGATATTAAAAGGCCTTCAGGACGTGCAAGTGTCAAAGCAGCAGGAGAAGAAGAAGAGCTGGATTATGAAGAGAAGAATCAAGAGAATGAAGATAAAGACAGAGCAGAGTCGGATGAATCCTCGAGCAACAAGGACATCAAGTTCATCGACTCAAATGCCGACTTCAGCTGGATGACGTCCAGCAGGAGGTTTGATGAGTGGGAGGGAAACCTCAGACACAAGAGAGGTAGTTTAAGCTTCTGTGCTTCTGTTCATGCCCACCTGAGGGGTCCAAAAGATAAATAAGAAAAAAAATATTAGCTCTGAAAAAGGAAGTTTTTAACAGGTTTGGCTGAGAGTTTCAAAAGGTGAAACTGATTTGATTTTGTTGGTTAGAGCTGACAACGCAATCATGTGATCACCGGAGCTGCTCCTGACTAGGGATGGAAATTAATACGATTTTATAGATACCAATGCTATTAACAATCCTGCTAATCGATCCAGTTCTTTAACGATTCCCTCATTGATTCCTCCAGATTTTCCATGAGGGCAAATGTTGGCCTGTAGATTTCAGTGTCAACAACATCAAACACACATCACAGCATAGATAACTGCTTCTGCAAGCTGCTGGTGTTTCCACTCACTTAAAGTTGTGCTGTAGGCAACTTTAGTAAAAACTTAAGCCACAATTCTGACTCTTCTGAACCCTGTCAGTGGAAGGAATTGATGAGGGAATTGATCAGCAAAAAGACTCATGATATCGATTCGTTGATGGAGCTGTTAATGATTTTTTATGTATTTTTTGAGGTATTTTGTGCCTTTATTGATAGGAGAGAGACAGTGGATAGGCCTGTGAAAGGGGGTGAGAGAGTAGGGGAAGACACTCTGCAAACTGGTCACAGGCTGGACTCGAACCCGGACCGGCAGAAGCATGCACACGGGCCGTGCATGGTTGCCAACCACTCTGCCAAACCAGCACCCGGCACAAGCTATGTTATTAATTTGCATTTACAGAAGTCCTGATAAGCAGGTAGACGAAACAAAGCCTCTATTAAGGAGTCTAAGTTGGAGTGTCCCTTAAATAATAAAAATAGATTATTTATCATCAATAACAGATGATGAATAATGTGTGATGTGCTTTTGATCATTGACTTACTTACTGTTGTCTCTACTGTAAATATCATGAATATTGAACTGAAGCTTGATTTGAAGAAAATCATGAATCAAATTAAAATCGCAATATCTGCCAGAAAAATTGCACAGATCTTTTTCCTGAAATTATTCAGCCCTACTTAAAGGAGTCACTAATTTTCAACTAAAATTGGTTTTCAGTTCCCATCCCTTTGTGCCTCCACAAAGGGAGGGAGTCTTCTAACACACGTCTCAAACAAACAGGCTGTCACTATGAAAGGTAAAAATCATTTTAGCGAAGTGGAGCCTTTGTGCTCTTGATGTATCGTTAATGATGATTTTAGAAATATCAGCATTTTGGATGTAACAAAAATCTCAACTGCGTCCCTGCAAACACTGTTTGTTCGGGGTGTCCCAGTATCCAATGTTGATATTGGATATCGGTCCGATATCAGCACAAAAACAAATATCAGGTTATATTGGCCTGCATCTGAAATCTCGGATATAAAAACTCCTATACAAGCAGTCCATTCTGATTTATTTAATTTACTTGTAGAATATGCTTATGTTTAAGTTAAACACAGTGGTTATTTTGCAATTTTAAAAATATGTTTTTGTTTTTATTGGATTTATTCAGGTTACTTTTCAAGGTCTTATATTTTTTAATTTATTTTATTTTATTGTACTATATTCTTATGTTTAAGGTTAAATGTATTGAACCCATTGGTTAATCACAAATGGGTCAGTTTTTCTCAAACTTCTATTGCAGACTACTGTTCTCTGTTTGAGTTATCTGACCTGATCAAGCCTTTTCTTACAGTCCATACTACAAAATAAGTCATAAAAGTCTGTTTGATTCCTGCTGATATCATATTGGATTGATATCAGGATTGGCCTATACTCAAGGCTGCTGTTTGTGTTTACTTTTTGTCATAATACTCCCTTTTAAAAAAGTTAAAACATTTATTGAGGGTTGTTTGCTGTTCATGTTGAAATATTTATTAAAAATCCTGATATTTCTTTATTTTTACCGTTGCAGACGTGGCGAGTTGTCTGGACGACCGTCTGGCGGAGCTTCACGTGTCTCCATCAGCTCGACATGACTCAGAAATCGAAGACGTCGTCAGTCAGAGCGAAACGCTGAGCTCAGAAGAGGTCTCCATGAGTGCCTTTGAGTCCTACACCAGAGGCATGGTGGGTAATGTGGTCCACAGTCATGATGAAATGTTTTAGTTCTTCTAATGATCTGAAATAACCTTCTTCTGTTTCCTCCTGCAGACTCGATCTCACAGCGACGGTAACGTCAGACCCAAACCTAAATCCTGTAAGCAGACAGAAACCTGATCCACTGTGGAAACTGGAGTTTGGAAAACTGTTTGGGCATAAAACTGATATTGGTGATATCAACTGTAGTTCAGCTTTACTATCATCTGTTCAAAACAGCACATCCTCCATAACTTATGATCTATTTTAACTTTATATATCTGTTGTTTTTTTAAATTATTTTATTGTGTTTTAGTTGAGCGTTCAGAAAGACACTTTTAAATACACTGCCTGGCCAAAAAAAAGTCACCACCTGGATTTAACTAAGCAAATATGTCTGAGCCTCCTATTGGATAATTACTGCATGGATGATTATCTTTCAGCTGGAAACAAGTTATTTAACACCAGATGATGCAACGAGCAGCTTCTCATTTCTCTAACAACCATGTCAAAGACACATCCTGTGGTCGTGGAAAAGATGTTAGTCTGTTTAAGAAGGGTCAAATCATTGGCATCAAGCAGAGAAAACATCTAAGGAGATTGAAGAAACTACTAAAACTGGGTTAAGAACTGTCCAACACATTATTAAAAACTGAAGGATAGTGGGGAACCATCGTCTTCAAGGAAGAAATGTGGTCAGAATGAAATCCTGAATGACGGTGATCGGTGAATCACTTTAACGTTTGGCCACATCAAATCAAAGAAAAACAACAGTAGAACTCAGGGGTGTGTTTAATAGTGAAAGTAAGCATTTCCACACACACAATGTGAAGGGAACTCAAGGGATTGGGACTGAACAGCTGTGTAGCCTTAAGAAAACCACTAATCAGTAAGGCTAAGCAGAAAAAAGGCTTCAGTTTGCTAGGGAGCATAAAGATTGGACTGTGGAGGACTGGAAGGTCATGTGGTGTGATGAGTCCAGATTGACCCTGTTCCTGAGTGATGGGAGCATCAGGGTAAGAAGAGAGGCAAGTGAAGTGATGCACCCATCATGCCTAGTGCCTACTGTCCAAGCCTGTGGGGACAGTGCTGTGATCTGGGACAAATCTGTGACATTGTAGAAGCTTATCGAAACTATGACACAGAAAATTCATGCTGTAATCAAAGTAAAAGGCGGTCCAATGAAATATTAGAGCGTGTGACCTTTTTTTAGGTGCTGGCTCTTTTTTTGGCCAGGCAGTGTAAATGTATTACTATTATTATTATTTACTAGCACTCAAATTTGGAGAACATACTCTATTTCGGTCCACTAGTGTGCAAGAAGACTTTTGTAGTGAAGCAAGTCTACGAGTAGACTTAAGATGCCATGAGGAGTTTCTAAGTAACTACAAAAAAAGTCTCACTTTTAGATATATGCCTGATGGAAATACACACTTCAAGATGAGTTTTATAGCATCAAAATAGGTTATCTATAAATGCTATTCCTTCGCTTCGCGGCCGGGTCGGACAGGGCTGGACTGGCCTGGATACTCAACTTCAGGAACAAGACAATTAAAACTAGAGCAAATTTAGATTATTCAGACACGTCTTAGAGCACCGGGCTGTAAGTAGAGATATATAGCCGGCTACAAAACTATGATACTAAGTTTTCCAAAAATGGCTTGTTGTCACACATCAAAAACTACCGCTATGTAACTAGAAGTGGCTTTGCATCCTGCAAGTTGTTGAAAAAAGAAGTTGTAAAGCAATGCAGAGTTCTGAGGAAGGTCTGAGCTGCATTGCAACACAACAACCACACGCTTTGGCTTGGGTCACGTCTTTACGACAGTCACCGAGCGTGCTCATGGGTAGCAGAGTCTTTATGTCGACGGAAATAGATTCTCCTCAAAGCACCTTTAAAATATTCACTAGTTGTACTAGTAAACTTTAAATGCTAGTATTGGGCCGGTAAAAGCAAATTCAGGCTTCATATTGGCTTTTGAAAGTATTACATCTAATCAGGGAGCTGGGTTTGGCTATGATCCCTCTTCATTTGCTTTTGTGTTGTACAAGTAAAAGTTTTGTTTTACCAGTGTGTGAGTAGATCTTACTAGTAATACAAAACTGTCGATAAGTAGGCGAGTGTGGTTTACTAGTAAGGTGTACACACACTAGTGTGCCAAAAAAGTACTAGTGAAACAAAAATGTCATTACAAAAACTGGTAGGCAGTTTTCTTCTAGTAGTAGTACATGTAAAGCTAAAAGATTCACTTGTAGTACTAGTGGACCTGATGCAAATTAAGTAAGGGGGATAATAACCAAATCCAGCACCCTAATTCGTTTTTTAAAAGCCAATGCAAAGCCTGAATTTGCTTTTTCCCAACCCCCTATTAACATATACAGCTTACAAAAGTATTAAACTAAACATTTTTTGATCTACTAGTAGTACTAGTGACACTTTGTGCTTCAACAGTCAAGGTGCGTTCACACCGGACGCTACCTGTACTACCTCAGCGATCACTCTCCATGCAAAGTCAATGTACAGCGGCGATGGGGCGGGGCTAACCCTCCTGCGAAGCGACAGCTGGCGACAAGACGACCACTTCACTCGTCGCACGATGTCAATAAAAAAGTTGATCTATTCAGGTGATGTCGTGCGTGGCTGTGCAGCATCAGCCAATCAGCGGTGTGTGTACGTGCTGTTATTCATCCGGACTACAGGGCGGATGACTTCCGCATAGGCGCAGTAAACTCACAGATGATACTGCTGCATCATCAGCTGCAAAGTTTTGTGTTTGATAAGTGAGTGAAAAGGACACAGCTGGAATAATGTCCACTTATACATCCTATTATGGAATATGTGAAACGATCGCGGTAAAACTCGAGCGGACGTGACGTCACAGACCGACGGCCGACACCAACGGCGACCAAACAGGTATTTATAGACGCGCGACGCTACATCAGTGGGCGACGCGACTTTGGTAGCTGGGTTGCTTGCGGTGTGAACGCACCTTTAGGCCTACTTTTACACTAGTAGACCAAAATTAAGGACATGTACTCCAAACATGAGTTCACGTGGAGCTAAACTATGGTTGATCAATTTTTATGCCTAACATCTTTCCACACCAGTGATTATTTAATTACACTTGTGCATTTTTTCAATTCACCGGACTGTTTTTGTTTCAGTCATCAGACCAGCGATGAATCAACAAACCATGAAGAAGACGGACCCTGTGGCCAAGTAAGCCAAAGATCAGAAATAACCCCACTCCTCCATCATGTTAAGTTGTTTTAAAGACAAGTATTCCCACACTTAGGCACCATATACCTATAAAACAACTACACTCACCGGCCACTTTATTAGGTACTCCTTTTCCACACCATATGGACACTCGTCTTCAGAAATGCCTCAAGTCTTGGCAGCAAAGACTCAAAAAGTTTTGGTCCATATTGGTATGACAGCATCACACTGATGCTGCTCTTCCATGATGAGAATCTCCTGTTCCACCACATCCCCAAGGTGCTCTGTTAGCATGACAGTTGGTGACTGTAGAGTTCAGCAAACTTATTGTCATGTTTGAGATTATTTAAGCTTTGTGATATGAAG
This sequence comes from Scarus forsteni, assembly GCA_036419115.1. Classification (NCBI taxonomy): domain Eukaryota; kingdom Metazoa; phylum Chordata; class Actinopteri; order Labriformes; family Labridae; genus Scarus; species Scarus forsteni. The sequence goes on along the minus strand of JAZDUH010000216.1, from coordinate 363,056 downwards.
ATGTTTGAAGTAGCGGGGGTTGAAAGGGGTTGAAAATGTGCTAAGAAAACATCTCCACACCAGTAAGACGAGTCCACCAGCAGCAGAATCCAGACTTTAGGAGGTCATCTTATCCATATCTACATCCTTAAACACATTGAATAGCTGCCATGTTGTTGGCTGATTAGCTTTGTTGAGAACAGTTAGACAGACGCACCTTGTGTGCACATTCGTTCTTGTCTCTAGACTTAAACCTGAACTATTTATGTGGTAAAATGTTCATAAAAAACAACATTTGTAGTTAAGTTAATCATCTCTAGATTCACTGCAGGCTGGAGTGTTGACCTGTTTGTTTCTGCAGATATTTCCAGTATAAGCAGCTCTGGGACATGTTTAAACTGCCAGGAGAGGCAGACAGAAAAGCCATTCGCAAGGAGATACAGGTGCGTATATTTTACGTAAGCATGGGAAAGAAAAAAACTAATGTTTAGTGTGTGGGTGCCTTTACAAGTCACTCTACAGGCGTTCGCTACTGATGTTTCAAGTAACTTTCAAAAATCAAAATAGTATAAATAAAATAAAAGGTAAGAAAACAATTACAGTTAACATGATCAGACTCAGGGCTTTAAATGAATAATTTTGTTGTGATAAACTTAATTTGCTTTGCTTTAAACATCTGTCCAGTACGACGGTGTATTAGGGCCACTTGAAGAAATTTTAAAAAACAATAACTCAAAATTTTAGAGCAAAAACTTGAAATTGTAGAGTTTATAAAGTCACAAAGTTACGAATTTAGAAGCTCACAAATTTGCAACTTTATAAACTCATATTTCAGGTCAATAATTCACAAAAAACAACGTATTTCCAATACTGACCCTCTTTATCATCACTGTCATAAAGACTGTGAGCTACAACCTTGTTTTCCTCCAAACGAGTCGTCCAACAAGCAAGACAGCTTTTTATATATTTTTTTTGCTAAAGAGTTGTAGTTTAAGGTAGAGGATATCACCATTGATGTTTTATTATCATTTTGTTGGTAGATCTCATAATTTTGATGGCATTTTCTTTATTTTCAATTGAAAAACCTGTAAAATTTTTGCAAGATGCGAGACTCATCCTCCACGATGCAGCACGGAGCGCCACAGGAAGTCCTTCCTGCCCGTGGCCATCAGACTTTATAACTCCTCCCTCTAACATCACTGCTCCATCAGGTCCTGGAGAATAAACTTTTCACTGTTTTACTCCTGTGATATTTGTTCACAAGTAAATGCACAAAGATAATTCCAGAGAATTATCCTTACTGATAAACTGTACCTACTGTCATCGTAACTTCGGACAAATGGTGCTGTCATGGATGTATTCAAATATTTAGTGTAAATATTGTTCATTATTAATGCTGTGTATACTTCATTTCCACTTAATTTTTACTTATTGTCCTTCATAAGGAAGTTGATGTTGCTTAAAGGCATGCATGGTGCAACCAGCTTACTTAACTTTCATGGTCTTTTCATTTATTTTCATTTTTAGTTGTATTCTATTTCACTTTATTTTAGTTAAATTAATGCTCCTTTCTATTCTAATGTCTTCATCTGATATTTCCGGCTGCTATACTGTGTATAAGAGCAATAGGATTAATAAAGTATTTCTGAGTCCAATTCTGCAAATATTTCAATTCACAATTCTTAAAAAATATGACATGCAGTATGAATAACCTACGGTCATGTTGTGTCATGATTGCTGTTATTTTGAAGATGTTACATCTCTTTATGGGGAAGTTGTTGAATTTTCTTTCACACCATTCCTCCGATATGGTAATTTGGTCCCTAAGCAGCCAAACCGTCACCAGCAGCGTACTGAGACCAAGTGAAGCTGTCTGGCCAACTGGAGGAAAACAAGGTTGTAAGTCACAGTCTTTATGACAGTGATTAAAAAGAGGGGTTGGGTTTGGAACTCTGTTGTTTAATTGATGAGTTATTGGCCTGAAATTTGAGTTTATAAAGTTGCAAATTTGCGACTTCATGAAAGTTTTTAAGTGGCCCCCATACGCCTTCATAGCCCTGAATGTTGTTTCAACAGCCCACACATCTTTTCTTTAATGGCACCAAATCATTACAAATGTTATCCTAAGACACTTTTAAAAGATGCCACATGCATTTTGAAGGTTTAAGTATTTATCCAGTTTATCTGAGAGGCAAACATAAAACTGTTGTGTTCTAAATAAAAAAAGAAGTTTTCTGGCTCATAAGATTTTTGTTTTCTTTTTCAGGAACAGCTGGCATATCAGCCTCCACCAGTGAGTAACATAGTTTAAAGGTGTATTCACACCTGGCTCATTTGGGGCAGTTGTTCCGAAACAATGAGTGACCCCCTGCCCCTAAAGTTCGGTTCGTTTGGATATGTATAAACACAGCAATTGCACTCATTGTGGGACAAAACAAGATCGCCAAATTAGGTGGTCTTGGCTCGCTTTGATTTGAGCTGTGTAGTGGTTCCTTTGCAGTGAGAACACAAACACCTCAGAAACCGACACAACTGATTCAAACCTGTGGTTCACACTGTAGTAGTGGGGGGATGTAATGAGCCTGGTTACCAATTGTTTAGTCAAAACAATAGAAGAAGAAGGACTGGACGACGCAGCAACAGCAGAAGAAGAATGAGTTGTGGGCTGACGTGGAGCAGTGAGGAAATAAAATGCCTCCTAAAAACCTGAGCAGAAGAGAAAATCTGCCAAATGCTGGACACTACACTCTGACCAATGAGAGAAATGTTTGATTGCATGTGTCATTTGTTTACAACTTTGGACCACAAAAGACTTTTGCCGTGTGAACACAAACAAACCAAGTGACATCTGAAACAATTATATCGATTTTACTCCTGAATCGGAACAAAGCAAACGAGCCACAGGTGTGAATACAGCCTTAGTTGACCTAATGAAGTACTAATAGAGCTGAACTACAGTTGACGTCACTGATATTCATTTTATGCCCAAACGGCTTCCCATAACGATTTAATTTCACTTTTTGTGTTCCAGCCCAAACCTCGCAGAGTTTACGTCCCCAACACTTACGTCGTGCCAACAGAGAAGAAACGTTCGGCGCTGCGTTGGGAGATCAGGACGGACCTCGCCAATGGCCTCCTGCCACACAGCTATCGCTTTTAGGCCTTTTTTTGATGCCTTTTGGAAACTTTTATAAACTTTTTTATCAGTGTAATGTTTTTATCAGTGTAATATTTATTCTCTTTTGTTAAACATAATAAACACATAAAGAAAACAGAGTGCCAGTGGACCATTTACATCATTTAGGGAAAGTCAGAGTACGGCAGTTTGAACGGGTACAGCGGTGAATATCGCTCGTCGTGCCACAGGAGTTTGTCTTCTAGAAACTTGATGGTGTTCAGCGTGAGGACGAGGGCCTCGTGTTTCAGCATGCTGTGGACGTTCAGACCTGAAAGAGGAGACAAACATCAGTCCCTCTGTGGCATTGTTGTGATACAGGTGTTTATTCTGAGCTTGACACAGTTCAAGGAAGAGGTTTGATGTCTGCTTTAAAGGGATAGTCTGGTGTTTTTAAAGTGATTTACCAAAGCTTTTTTTTCTCTTTTCATGTCTTGCCTCACTCCTGAGCTTATCATGAGTAGATAGACTCCACTCTTATGACTGTGCGTGCAGTAACAAGGAAGAGACAGGCAGAGCTCACCCACCGCTAATTAGCTTAGCTCAAACACTGGGAGTCATTGGGTATTGTTAGCCCGCCTCTTCCTTCTCATCAGCTAACTTTTCAACAACTCTAAATGGTTCTGTGTGGTTGTTACTTTTTTTTTTTTTACTACATTATCTATTCTTAGAATAAGGTTAGCATTTTGTATTTTAAGAAGGAAGTACTTGCAAAACTTAACCGCAGTGCGCATGCTTGTATGTCTGTCAAAAAAATAAAGCCTCTTTTTACGGGTAGAAGAAAATTGGTGCCGAGGATTATGGTTGAATTTATAAGAGAACAAGAATGATTTCCTCAGACTGGCAAATATTCACAATCTTACCTGTTAAAACCAGAATATACGAAGAAGGAACTACATGTTTTGGAAGCTAAGTGTGCACAAAGAGAAACTGAGGCAGAGGAACAGTTTAGTTTGTATGTGCTAATCTTCGTCTAAAAATAGATAATGCAGTAAAGAGAGCAGAAGATAATATGATGACAGTAGAAGATAACGCACCACAAAAACGAGTCCCAAAAAGCACACAGGACTGTTTAGAGTTGCTGGAGAGTATCTGATGACTGTATGCAGAGGCAGGCTAATACTACCCATTGACCCCCAGTGTTTGAGCTAAGCTAACTAGTGGTGAGTGAGCTCTGCTTGTCTCTTTCTTGTTTCTGTACGCACAGTTGGAAGAATGGTGTCTATCTGCTTGTCATTGACTCAGGAATGAGGCAAGACATGAATACAAACAATACTGGCATATCCCTTTAAAGCAGGGGTGGGCGACTTTAATCACCAAGAGGGCCACACAAAACAGTTTTCCCCAATCTGAGGGCCATGTTGGGACAGATTTTCAGAAACTCTTGATGGGAAGACAATGTTGGATGAGAAAATAAAGTAGTCATCAAAATAGTCTACCAATATCCATGTATTACAACACACAAAAAAGTCACATGAACTTGACATAGAATTCAAGCGAATTTAGCTAACGTACATGGAATTCAAGCCAATGAAGTTATTTTTAAATCAATGTTTTCCAATTTTTAAAGCAGAAATATTTTACCACTGCCATTTTTTAAAATAGTAATAAGTAATACTTGATATAATGCTCTAAAGCTTAAAGAAAGATGTTGTGGAGGAACTATTATAGCAAATAAGTTTTTCAATAACTTGTGAAAGTCAATCAAAATATCAATTTGTCTTTACAATTGCTGAGTTTTGGAAATGGCTGTTCGGCCACATTTAGTGAGGCGGAGGGCCACACATGGTCCCCGGGCTGCCAGTTGCCCACCCCTGCTTTAAAGGCTTAATTTAAGTAGTACATCAGCCGCAGGAACGTTGATCAACTCTGACCAAGTCACACATTCCCGTTTCTCATGGCGATTGTGCACGACTGTACACGATTGACGAGGTTGGTGTGATCGCTATGATACGGGATGAAATGACTGTCTCACCCCTGGACACACCCCGTAAATACACCGTCAGCAGCGCTTCTACAGCGCTTGGGGGGCGCTCGTCCCGCTCCAGCTAGGTTAATACAGCGATATGAGGAGGATTCCTTAAATTTTCATCCCACTGACACGACATCAGCCCCGCTCAAGCTCAGTTAGCGTCACATAAGCCCCGACTGAGCCCTGTCGCTTGTGCTGTCCTGAACGGGACAGTCGTGGCACAAACGGATACATCCTTGTCAGTCGTCCTCATAAAGCTTTCAGGATTGAGCCACGATCAGCCCGACTTAGCTCCGTACATGCCACGCTAATACCGTTCACCGTAGGACTACATTAGGCTTCCACCCCACTATACTGAGAGCGGGGATTCTCCAGGACAGTTTTGAACAGTTCAAAACTGTTGGGACCCTTCCACGTTCCCCACCGTTCATCCAGGACTATACAAGGCTGATCCAGACCAAGTAGCGCATGCACCACGACCAAAGCACGTTTCATCAGGATTATGACAATCGTGCACAATCGCCATGAGAAACGGGAATGTGTGACTGGGGCTTTACAGGACAGAACCAGTATAATTTAGGGCTGACATTGCTGTAGATGGAGTTTCAAACCTTCAGTTCAGATGTTATTTTAGCTCGGGTTTTTTGCTGTGTTCATATAAACTCAAATGAAATGGAATGGATAAACTCTCCCAAATGATCCGTGTCAAAACAATCTTTAAAAAAGTGAACTATCACCCAAACGCTGTTTTTGTTTCTGACCTTTTTGGCTCCATGTGCAGCACCATAAATAAGCCTGAAGCTCCAAACTGAGACTGTCACACTTCACTCATATTTGTCCAAACTCACCGATGGCTGGGATTATGTTCACCGTCTTCAGACTCTCTGTTGCCCTCAGGATGTTCTCAGGAATCTCTTCACCTCTAAAAGACACAGAACAGTGTCAGCAAAGAGTCGATAACAGAGCTTCTGATGCACAGGGGAGCCTGAAGACCACACTCACACGTCCACTATCAGCAGTGACTCCCCCCAGTGTCTGTGTCTGATCAGATCCAGCAGGTACTGAGGGTCTGGGGTCGGCAGGTTCAGAGAGTCCACGATGTGGAGGTAGTCCTGGAGCAATGGACAAGATTCAGCTTAAAATGAGAACAAGCACGAAAAACTGAAGCAGGTTTAAAGAAAAATTCCACACAATATCAGCTGGGATTTTTAGAGTGTAAAAAACTTTGATGTGGTTCTGCTGCTAAAATATGACGACGTGCAGCTTTGATTTGATCCTAAAATAATGCCAGATAATTCTTTCTATGTGTTACAGAAACCTAAGTCCAAAACAGGTGCAACAAACATTGGAGCTTTGGTATGACACTGACTAAACTGTACTTACACTTTAATGAATTAAATACTATAATCATGTTTAATGGGCAAATAAAAGAAAAAAAGACACATTTTTGTACTAATGTGGTCAAACATAAAATAAAATTTAAGGATGCACAATATTATTGGTATGATATCAATAAAGGGGGTAAAAGCTGCCAAAAAGGTGAATGTTATGTCAACAGATGAGTAAATCAGTGTTTGCAGCTCTTATATGGAGAGCAGTTTGGACATAAGGCTGATATCAGTGATATCCACCATACTTCAGCTCTACTAGCAATCAAATTTGGACTTCAAATTTTTTAAAAGTAACATTTTTAAATCCACTAGCAGCACTAGTAATACAAATTCTCTACTAGTTAAGCATATTACTTTACTAGTAAGGTCTACTCATGCACTCGTGTGAGTTTACTGGTACTACTAGATAACTCGATATATCGCACTAGTACTACTAAAACATTGTTTTTAGTCTATTAGTAGTACTAGTAAAGCCAAAAGAGTCCCTAGTAGTACAAGTAGACCAAATGTGTATGAGGTGGGAGGGATTTTAACCAGTTCATGCTCCCTGATTGGTTGTGATAGTTTTGAAAGCCAATGGGAATCCTGAATTTATTCATTAAACTCTTTAAAGTTTGTGTATTTCTGTTTGTGGAGTCAAACTCTGGAACAGCCTGGATGTCACTTTAAAAATGTGCAATAACATGAAATATTTAAATTACACTATAGACAGGCATGACTAAGTTCATACATGTAATTTAGCAAGAACATGGCCTCAGAACAAAACAATTTGTTAGCACATAATTAATTTTAGAGTATTATGACATGGATGATTGTTAATACTATTGAAAATGAAATACTTTGATTATGTATACACTGTTTTTTTAATATGTAGATTTGTATTATAAGGATATATAATGTACATATTGATCTACTTATTATTAGGATGTTTTTGTTCATTCTCTTGGTGATTCATAAGAAGGAGGGGGTTACTACTACTACTCATTTACTTTTCCTGCCCTCTTATTAGCATATAAGGTTACTTAGTAGTACTAGTAAACATTTTTAGATCTACTAGTAGTACAAGTCACACCTTTTGCTTCACTAATAAAAGTCTACTCGTACACCAGTTGACCAAAATTAAGTACATGTACTCCGAATTTGAGTTCTAGTAGAGCTGAACTACAGTTGACATAATTGATGAGTTTTATTTCCAAAACAGCTTTCCATGTTTATAGAACGTGACACTGTATCTGTTAAAAGATGTTTTTTATTTAGTTTATTTAACTTTTATTTAACCAGGAAGGCCCCATTGAGATTAAAAACCTCTTTTTCAATGGAGTCCTGGCCAAGAGGCAGCAAAGTCACACAGTAAAATTACGGCAATTTACAATCAACAATTAATATTACAAGAAAAAAAAACAATTTGAGGATGCTTAGTCTGGATTTAAATGCATTTAAAGAAATAAGCTCAGTTAATTTCCAGTCTTTTTGCAACATGTTCCATACAGAAGGAGCAGAGTAGAAAAAAGCCTTTTTTTGTTTGCATATAACGGCTGTAATCCAAAAATAACTACTTTTAGTTAATTCCATATCAGCCAAGAGAAGTTTTAAAATGCTGGTGTATCAGAAATATGCAAAAAATCTAGTGTTGTGCATCCTTAAATAAATATTAATCCACCCTAACAGTAAGTAAATAATGAAAAACAACACTGGCTTTTAATTGTGAAATACAGGAGTGTCAGATTGTCTAAAGTGGTCCTGTAATAATGTGGAGTTCTGTACCTGGGCCATCTTGGAGCTCAGGGCCACCTTGAGCCCGAGCACTCGGACCTTCATGGGTAACATGTAGTAGTAGCTGGTCGGTCCTCTGGGTCCATGAGTTACTCCACCTGAGAGGAAGAAAATACATCATAAAGGGAAAGAACTGGACACACCAGATGAACAGTTTCATATATTCAACGAGTCCATCTGAGAAAGAGTCCACAGAAAGTGTTTGTGGAGGGCTGGGCCTTTCAGAAGCACACACAGCAGGTGATTGGATGATCGTTCTGTCAGTCACATTCATTACGGGCCAATCAGATAGTATAGTGGGTGGGCACTATTGCTGCTGCATTAAGTACAAATTGGAAGCCATTATGCAGACAAACTATCATCAAAAAACATGCCAGAAGTGGAGGGAAAACCCCCCTTACATTGAAAAATGTGTTGTTTTTTTTATATTACATAGAGAAATGCAGTCCAGAAGTGATAAAACTGCTCAGTTCACAGATTATACTAAGATTTACTGGTATGTGTCACCTCAGAATTTCTTTCGTTTCTTTAAAATTAACAGTTTTTATATACATCTTTTATTAGGGAGGAGACCATTGGGAAAGTGATATAACGTAACAGTGATGAATTCTGTTTTTCTTTTAAAGAACAGATAAATAACACTCTCTGTGCACGGTCATGGATTAAGGAACATAGACAAAATAATGAAAAGTAATGAAAAATTGTGAATATTAAATGAAGCTGAAGAAGCTAATTGTTAGCATTTAAGAAAATAAGTTAATAAAGTGTACTAAGGAAGAATGAAAAGGAAGTAGAATACATTTAAATAAAACAAAATAAAATGTATAATAATTATTATTATTTAAATAAAGGCAGGGTGGGGTGGATCCAGAGAAATAAAAATGAACATTAGACATTTTTCAGATACACAAACACCATCAAACAGACTTGACCTCACCTCCTCTCCATATCGGGGACCGGATGCTTCCATGTCGTGCTCGTCCACTTCCTTTCTGCCTCCACGGTTTCTTGCCTCCACCTCTGACCTCTGACCTCACCTTTGTGTGGGCGTGGCTCTGCAAAAAGCATTAGTTTGATTATTATCAGGGTTTTCGGTCCAGTCTGTTCGTACTATCAGCCTCTGTTAGTAAACTGTTTAAAAGCTTCAGATACGAGCACATTTAGATCTGTGGTGTTTATCTACTCTGTTTCTAAATTCTATTCAAACATCTTTATTAATCCCCCTCGAAGTATATTTTTTTAATATACTGTGAACTTGAATATTTATTGATATTTTATATTATTTTGTTTGTTTATTGCTGGTACTACAGTATGATTTCAACAAAAACATAAATCACAATACACACAACAAAAGACTCAGACAGTATGAAAACTCAGAGTTAACTTATATATTAAAAATAATCACAAAGCATAATAACACATAATAATACAGCCAGTGTATCGGACACAATTCAATGTAAATACATCAGCTGTTCACATTTACTTTGAGGTAATGTTCCCCAAGAGATTTTTAAAACCATGGTTGATCTGTTAATTTTCCTTGAGTGTGCATATCATTCATGCACATCTCTGTATTTTACTGAATGTTTGGTTAATGTAGTTCTTTGGTTATGAATGCAATTAAAAAAGGACAAAAATTAAGTTCTAGCACACGACCACATGAATTTATAATAATGTAATTTTGATATTTTATAACCACCAAACAGTAAAAGACAAATGTATCACATCTGTTAAATTTAACAAACTAAAACAGGAACAAAAACATCCAGCTCTGAGGAAGCTGACTGATAAAATGATCAGAAAAATAGCTTTAACTTTTTACTACTACCTTATTTATCTGCTAAAAATGAAAACATACACTGATTAAGAAGTGCTCCAAGAGCTCAACCCTCCACCAAAGTATTTGTGACACTACAAGTGAAAATAAATCCTGAATCCACATTTGGATTCTGGTCACTTCTCTCTTGTGTCATGACCAAAATCTTCTGAAAATGTCTTCAAAATCAGTTCTTGCATTTTGGAGTTATCTTTGCTGAGGTAAATATTAAAATAAAAACACAGTGTAACAAATCAAACATTAAAAAAGGATAACAAGAAACACTTTGGGTGAATTTATTTGAAACTGTTTTGAAAATTCCATGTTAAATCTAAAGAATGAATGACATGTATGTCCCTGTATAAATAAAAACAAACTAAGAGCACTCTTACATTTTGAAGGCTGAATCGGGCTCCAGTTTAACAATCTGAAAACACCAGCATTAAACAATCCAATGACATTCAGGAGAAATACTATCATATAAAAATAAATAAATCTATAACTTACAATTCTTTTAAAATTCCTCTGCCATGTTTCCACCTGATGAAGGATGTCGAGCCTGAGAGGAGAAAAATAAACCACAGTTTAATTTTGGATTTATCCACAGACTCTTCACTGTAAGACTTTTGCTGTTGTTCATTAAAACAAAATTCCGATAGCGTGACCACCCCGAGGGTTTGTGCTTTAGCTTGACAAACTGAATCCAGCTTTACCGCGGAGGAACTGCGAACACGTCAGGATGGAGCTGAGCCAAACCTAACGGCTCAGCGTTCTGACTCTCCAGGGTCTCCACCCACGTCTGCACGGGACTCAAGTGAGCGGGGACGACGGCATCGCACCTCCTCAGGAGAGGGAGAGAGCAGTCTGCAGGAGGAGGAGGACGCTCTGCAGGAGGAAGCAGGACAACAGTCAGCGATGGGCGACGTACGATGATTGACAAAGACTCATTAACAGTGCTAAAACCAGGCAAAGAACTTCGGGCAGGTGGTCTTGACTTACTTGATCTTCCAGGATCTATGAGGTTTGAGGGCAGCAGGAGATTTGAAGGCAGCGCACTCTCTCCGGAGAACGTTGAGGCAAACTAAAGTTGAGAAAGATTAAATTTAGGAGCAGCTTGACAACAAACCATTACAGTAAAAATCAATCAACTAATTAAGGAACACAATAAAGAAAAGGGCCATCAGATTGATCAACAAAGCAGGATTTAGAGACCACACAGTTAGACTTTCCATAAAATTACAAACTCCAAAACTTCAAGACCTGATCCAGTTTAAAACAGCACAAATAATATTCAAGCAACAAATAACACACTTCCAGACAATATACGGAAACTGTTAAACTTTAAAATACATCATGTGTTGGAAGGTACAGTGGGGGGAAAAAGTAAGTTCACCCTTTGTAATTTTGTACATTTCTGCCAAAATTGGTGATAAAATGTGGTCTGATCTAAACTCAAATCACAAGAATGAGTAAACAGTGTCTGCTTAAACTACTGCCACCCAAACAATTACATGTTATCATTTTTTTATTGGCCATAAGATGTAAACATTCACAAGACAGGGAGGAATAAGTAAGTACAGCCTTGGATTCAATAGCTGGTTGACCCTCCTTTGGCAGCAATAACTTCAACTAGACGTTTCCTGGAGCTGCAGATTGGGAGCGCACAACGATCAGGATGAATCTTGCACCATTCCTCTTCTCAAAACTGCTGCAGTTCTGAAAGATTCTTGGGATGCCTGTGTGAACAGCTTGCTTGAAGCCATGCCACAGCATCTCAATTGGGTTTAGGTCAGGACTTTGACTGGGCCACTCCAGAACATTTATTTTATTCTTCTGAAACCATTCTAAAGTTGATTTGCTTCTGTGCTTTGGGTCGTTGTCCTGTTGTAGCATCCATCCTCTTTTGAGCTTTAACTGTTTGACAGATTGTCTCAGGTTTTTCTTGGTAAACTTGTGAGTTCATTTTTCCATTGATGATGGCGAGCTGTCCAGGCCCTGAGGCAGCAAAGCAGCCCCAAACCATGATGCTCCCATCACCATACTTAACAGTGGGAATGAGGTTTTGATGATGATGTGCTGTTCCATTTTTCCTCCACACATGAGGTTGTGTGTTCCCACCAAACAGATCAACTTTGGTTTCATCACTCCACAAAATATTTTCCCAGTTGCACTGTGAAACATCTAAGTGCTTTTTTGCAAACTTCAAACGTGCAGCAATGTTCTTTTTAGACAGCAATGGCTTCCTGCGTGGTGTTCTCCCATGAAACCCATTTTTGTTTAATGTTTAACGTATTGTAGATGTGTCAACAGAGATGTTGGCATGTTCCAGTGATTTCTGTAAGTCTTTCGCTGACACTCTAGGGTTCTTTTTTACCACATTGAGGATCCTGCGCTGTGCCCTTGGAGTCATCTTAACAGGGCGACCACTCCTTGGAAGAGAAGCAACAGTGCCGAACTGTCTCCATTTGTAGACAATTTTTCTCACCGTGGATTTGTGAACATCAAGACTTTTAGAGATGGTTTTGTAACCTTTTCCAGCTTTACACAAATCAACAATTCTTGATCTTAGGCCTTCAGAGAGTTCTTTTGAGCGAGGCATGGTGCACATCAGACAGTGCCCCTCATCAAGAGACAACTCTTAACTGGTGTGTGTTTTCCAGTGGGCAGGGCAGCTTTAAGCCACACCTCAGTAATTTAACTTCAGGTTGGCTCACACCTGACTCATAAATTTGACTAACTAGCTCTTGGAGGATCCTTAGCCGGGGGGGTGTACTTACTTATTCCCCCCTTTCTTGTGAATGTTTACATCTTATGGCCAATAAAAAAATGATAACATGTAATTGTTTGAATGGCATTAGTTTAAGCAGACACTGTTTACTCATTCTTGTGATTTGAGTTAAGATCAGAACACATTTTATAACCAATTTAGGCAGAAATGTACAAAATTACAAAGGGTGTACTTACTTTTTCCTCCTACTCTTTGTGTGTCTAACTCAGGGGTTAAATTATGGAACAGTTAAACAGATGCATTACAGAAAAGTACAACCATAAGTTCAAAAGGAATATTCACATTAATGCGACACATTTTGATTATATATAAGGATGAAGAACAGCAGTTTAACCCAGGCCAGTAATGGCACAGAAAAAAATATCTTTTGCTATGTGTAAGGGTGCATTGTGTATAAATTAATTACTTTATGCAGGTGAAATGTTATGTTTGTAGTTGTATATAAGTATCTTTTAATCAGAAAAAAAGCCTTAATGTGCATTATTAATGAATTAATGTCAAAATGTAGAAAACAGATTTCATGTTTTGCTGTTTGTCACCTTAAATCTTCACTATCAATCTCTTAAATAAACTAAAAATTCAGATTTATTCCCACTTAACAAAGAACAAGCTACAGTGTCATCGTCCTATTAACTCTGACAGCATTTTAGCATAAATATGAGAAACCTTTATGAAAACAAGCCTGTCATGATTTGGATAAAAGCGCGCCATGTTAAAATAATGAGTGTAATATAAGTGAGAGCTGCTGATATAAAAAGAATAATCCAAACATGCATCATGTTCATCCGTATATTAGACGTTACTCACTCTTTTAGCGACTCCTCTGCCACAAATCACAAAAGTGCAACGAAACATTTTGTCTGGACTTCTTCTTTAACCTCACGAACCTTTGATCAACACTTATTAACTAAAATCACGCATTGTAAACTGATATTTGTCCCGTTTGTTGCATGGAGATGGAAGGTCGTTGGGCTGCTGCGTGTGGTGTGTCGGCGCGTGCTGATGACGTCATGTATGAAAACCAACGGCTGCTGCGTCCCCTGGCGGTAAAATGCGGAAGAGGCCATTTTAGACGGAAAATATGTATTTTTTTGGCAGATCGAGATTACAGTTGAAATGTCGACAAAAAAGTTGAAGTGCAATTTTGGGATATAAGTAAAAATGATGAGATTAAAGTTTAAATGTTGAGAAATAAGTCGAAATTCGAGAATAAGGTCGATGTGTTTCGCCCTTTCCGCTACATTTCGCTTTTTTCCTCGATATTTCGACTTTTTTTTCTCGAGATTTTGACTTTTATCACAAAATTGTGTCTTGACTTTATTCTCGTTATTTCAACCTTAACCTAGAAATTTCGACTTAAATCTTGACCACCCCAAAATTATTTTTTTCCATCTAACATGGGCCTTATACTCTTCCTTAGTACAAGATGAAGGACTGAATTGGAACATTTGTTAGTTTCAGTCTGTTTCCAGGGTATAAAAGACAGGAGCAGAAACAAGAAATCAAGCTGTTTTTCCGTTTTGTGCCAAAAAAAACAACAAGAAAAAAACAAAAACAGGAAACGGCTCGTTTTTTCGTTTTTTTTCATTTTCACACAAAATAATGATGATTCCACTTAATATTTCATTTTATTAGTGGGCGGGGCTTTGAAGCTCGACAGTGCTGGGCCCTTCACAATAAAACTCCTCTGGCAGGCTTGGAGAACCGGACTTTCAGTGCATCGTCTGCATTTATTCCAAATCAACCCAAGTGGTGTACACAGTACAGGATTTACACGGAAGTAATCTATCTATCTATCTATTAAGAGAGGCCTATTTATCCATCTCACAAGAAAAGATCGACGAGGCACGCTGAAAGTAGGCATCTAAAAGACCAGCAGATGTTGCCGTATAACGTTGCCATCAATCATCCCTAAGTGATCCATAGGCCTACATGGATCTGTATTTGAGCAAGGATTCAAAATTTTGTGACGGAAACATTTTTTTAATGATACTTCAGATTTTCTTTTTTTATCTTGAATCATGAAAAACACATCAGTGGTTTCAAATCTATCTATCTATCTATCTATCTATCTATCTATCTATCTATCTATCTATCTATCTATCTATCTATCTATTTCTATCTCCAGATATATATATATATATATATATATATATATATATATATATATATATATATATATATATATATATATATATATATATATATATATATATATATATATATATATATATATATATATATATATATATATATGTATATATATTTGTTTTTTCCATTTAAATGATTCACCCTGGTAGGCCCATATAGCCTATCCTATCTGAGTCAGCACTGACCTATATTGTTGTTTTGACTAGTTTTGCGATCATCATACCCCTTTAAATACTGAATAAAAAGGCACATTTTGTCAAAAGAACCATAAAAAAACTAAAAAAAATAACTATGAATATTTGACTATATCGATTGGGCTAGAATTTTGCTGAATTGATGAAAATAAACACATAATGCCTACTATCTGTAAGTTACATACAGTAAGTGGGGGGCTTTCGTTGGCATGTGCAGCATCTATGCTCTGCCAGCAGAGTACTTCACCTTCAACTTTCTAGGATGTTCAAATGGTGCCTCCATGTTTAGGTTGAAGGACTAAGCTGTTTTCTGCATTCACTATGGGTGGGTGATACTGGGAATTTTGGTATTGATCTGATACCAAGTAAATACAGGGCTAGTATCGCCGATACTGATACCGATACTTTTTACATGAAATGTAATGATCATTGAATATTTTTGTAATTTTGCCTTGAGTTGGTTGATTGTAATCATGGTAAAACACAACACAAAGATTTGATTCAATAAAATGGTTTTATTAATGAACCACAACAATAGAACAAAATTTTAACTGTATAAAAGTAATAAATTATTCCCCGTTTAAGAAAACAAAAAAGCAGCATTGTAAAAAAATATTAATATAACAATGTCAACATCACAACAAAAAATACCTTCCATTGCACAAATAAAGTGTAAACTACAGTTAACTTTTGGCTTTCTGCTCACAAAGCCCTCTCTTGGGTTGCCCTTTTGTCTCTGTTTCCATATTGACAACAGATTTATAGGTTTTTGTTCAGGAACAGTAACATGTTGACACAGAGGGAGAGAGGTGCGCCGTTTAGAAGTGGCAGTCAGAGCGGAGGAAAGTAAAGTAAAGACGACATAAGAGAAACTGCAGTATCGATTTCATCACGCTAATATCGATCCGATACCAATACTCAGCTTGGTATTGATACTATCGATATTAAGATTGATACGCCCACCCCTAGCATTCACGTCAGTTGTGATCAAGCAATGCTGTATGTTTGTCGCGTAGAAGATCGGATGTTTATCTCTGTGTTGTTTAATTGAAAAAAACATTACATATATGGGTAATTCTTTAATTAGGGGCACTTTTGGCTTTTGAAATTCTGAAAAAAAAATCTTTAATCTTTGTTTTTTCGATTTAAAAAGGTTCATCAATTGGTCTGGAACAAAGATCTTTGTGTAGCTTTGATTGTACTTCATGATAATTTTGATGTTTTGATGCTTTTGTTGTCACAGCAAAACGTCATTACCATCACAAAAACAAAACACCCATTCTATTACAAAATGATTTGACAAGCAAAGTTTTCACAAACAGTCCAGTAAGTACAAAGCAAGCTCTTTAGGAATCATATTCTAAATATTTCTAATTACATTTTACATAAAGTTTATTAACATGTTCTCTCTGACTTTTGAATATATCATCTTGTCCTAACAATGAAATATTGTGTACTAATCAGAAAATTTGAATTAAAATGAATATTTTTGCAGAAAATGCAAATTTAGACATTTAAACATTACCACAAAGCAACACTGTCATTACCAAAAAATGTAAAGTGATGGTAATGACAACATGTTTTGGTAATGACATAAAAATTAACACTGGTGGGTTATTTTTATAAAGAAATACCAAAAATTAAGAAATGATACTTTTTTAAAGTAACACCTTTTGAACACTTAACCTTCCATTAAAATTAATCACTAGGTAAACTACCATAATGTTGCCAATGTAATCATATCTTCCTCTAACGAGCTGGCCTGTTTCTGACATAAAAAAGAATCAAATTGTCATGCTCAACTCATTGTCCCATATAAGCACTGCCAATCCAAAAATGATAAAATTGAAAACATAGTTTTCAGCACTCTCAGATAATTGTGTAAGATTTAAAATCATGCAAGACAACAGTGGCATGACCCATATTAAACAACAGTCAGGGACCTGCTGGTGATCACCAACCAGCTTATACAAATCATTGGAACAATGCCATAAACCCACAAATACTAATTAGACATACAGTATTGTAAAAAATAGTTTTTAAGTCATTAAGAAGCATACAGTGGGTACAGAAAGTATTCAGACCCCCTTAAATTTTTCACAATGTGTTGTATTGCAGTCATTTTAAGTCATTTAAATTCATTTTTTCCCTCATTAATGTACACAAAGCACCCCATATTGGCCAAAAATCACAGAATTGTAGACATTTTTGAAGATTTATTAAACAAGAAAAACTGAAATATCACATGGTCATAAGTATTCAGACCCTTTACTGTGACACTTGTTTTTTCAACTGAGGCATTGTGTATTTCTTCTGATCGTCCTTGAGATGGGTCGACACTTTCACTGGATTCAAGCTGTGTTTAATTGTATTGATTGGACTTGATTAGAAAAAGCACACACCTGTCTCTTTAAGACCTTTCACCTCACAGTGCATGTCAGAGGAAATGAGAAGCATAAGGAGCATTAGTTTTCCTTCCTCAGTTCAGAGGTCAGCACAGCCACACAACGCTGTCTGGAGTGGCACAGGCTGTCGTGGAGGAGTAGCCGGAACGGACCATGATGGAATATTGGTGAAAAACATGAGTTTTTGGATGATTAATGCAGTTTTAGGAGCGGCGATCTATGCCCATATGTGCTACCATTATACGGATGTCCACTGCTCGATTTTGGATCTTAATATCTCCCGAAGCACTGTTTCAGGAAAGTCTTCTGGGTGAGTATATTGTTCTACTTCATTCTATAAACAATGTGAAAGCTGTAGAAACCGAACTTTCCCTTTAACATGAAAGCCCGCATAGAGTTCACCAAAAAACACACGAACACTCCCAGACTATGAGAAATAAGATTCTCTGGTCTGATGAGACCAAGGTCAAACTTTTTGGTCTTAATTCTAAGAGGTCTGTGTGGAGGAAACCAGTCACTGCTCATCACCTCCCCAATATAACCCCACAGTGAAGCATGGTGGTGCAGTATCACGCTGTGGGGGTGTTTTTCAGCTGCAGGGACAGGACCACTGGTTGACATTAAAGGAAAGATAAATGGGCCAAATACAGAGATATCCTGGACGAAAACCTTTTCCAGAGTGCTCAGGATCTTAGACTGGGCCGAGGGTTTACCTTCCAACAAGACAATGACCCTAAGCACACAGCTAAAATGATGAAGGAGTGGCTTCAGAACAACTCTGTGACTGTTCTCATGGCCCAGCCAGAGCCCTGACTTAAACCCAACTGAGCATCTCTGGAGAGACCTGAAAATGGCTGTCCACCAACGTTCACCATTCAACCTGACAGAACTGGAGAGGATCTGCAAGGAGGAACGGCACAGGATCCTTAAATACAGGTGTGAGATACTTGTTGCATCACTCCCAAGAAGCCTCATGGCTGTATGAGCTCAAAAGGCTCACACTTAGTACTGAGCAAAGAGTCTGAATACTCATGACCATGTGATATTTCAGTTTTTCTTTTTTAATAAATCTTCAAAAATTTCTACAGTTCTGTGTTTTTTGTCAATATGGGTGCTTTGTGTACATTAATGAGGAAAAAATGAATTTAAATGATTTTAGGAAATGGCTGCAATACAGCAAAATGTGAAAAATTCAAAGGGGTCTGAATACTTTCCGTACCCACTGTATAACACATTCTGTGACAACTGCACAAGTAACAAATTGATTTTGAACACACTATACAATAACAAAATGCACAATATAAATAACTCATGCGTGGAACCTCAACAGCAAAATTAAAGTGTCTGGCTTTGTTTTTTATCTCTACTTAGTGAACATTTTAGGATGAGAACTGTCAGAACTATCAGGTTAAGGTTCAAGAATGGTCACTTCATGATCACGCTGACCTATAGGAGAAATGGGAGGTGTGTTTCCAGCTATCTATCTTTGTGTCTTCTCTCTGTTCTTGTCACTGGCCCTTTTGTTTCTTTAGTTAATTTTCCACTGTCTTTTCTTACATGTTTGTTCCTGCTTTGATAACTGTGAAGTGGCTTTCAATTCCCTGTCTCTTTTCTTTTTCTGTATCTCTCTTTTTCTTTTTCAAAACATTGCTGACATTTCACTGTTTTTGTTTTGTTGCATGTTCGAAATAATAAATTCAATTCAATTCTCAGGATTCTCCCTTATTTTGTCTGTTTTTTTGCTGATTGTTGAGCTGGTTTAGATGGGGCCATGTCGACATCTTCAAACAAGAATAATGTAAATTACAGTTGGTTACTGTTCAGTTATGTTTCAAAGTATGTATCAAATAGTAAATTAGGCTAATGCATTATAGTTTGAAGGTAATAAACAGAAATATTGTCATTACCATCACTGATTGTCATTACCATCACAGTCAACTTTGTGGATGTATAAAACATCAAATTACTTACAGATGTGGGCATTAAAAAATCAGGCCTCAGCCTCATGTCTTGGAATGTTCCTTTGGAGCATCTAATTAGCATGCCACAATTTCAGTATGTTTTTGTTAAAACTGTAATTCTCTGTAAAATGTTGAGTGTGACGGTCATGACAGAAGTATGAGGGACAGCGGTATTTAGCTAAAAATACATAGTAAATTGAACACATATAAACTATATAAACTATATTAATTTTAAAAATGGCTTTTTAAGTTATCATGAGAAAATGCAAAGTAAAATTTTAGTGAACTGGCAACGTTTTATTGCTTTGTTATAGAGGTGATTTAAAAAAATCCTGGGTTGGGGACAAGCCTAAAACAATGAAATTCTTGCACATTTGAATTTTCAACACACAGAAAAAGTATTAAAATGTTATAATTCAGACACACACACACACACACACACACACACACATATATATATTAGGGCTGTCACTTTAGTGCATTAATTAGATTAATTAATTACAACACAAATTAATGCATTAAAAAAAATAATTGCGATTAATCATAGCACACAAACATTTTGATATTGGCCATTATTGGAGGACCCGTACATGGCAGTGGCACGTCACTTCACACATACGTTGCTAGTCAAACCAAACAAAGCCCAGGTGACAACAGGAATGGCCTATTAGAGACTCAGCTTTATTTTATTTTTGAATTAATTTATCTATATTTGTACTACATTCTTTAATAAAGCATCAGGCCTAATTGGTTTGCTGGATGTCCTCGACCTTTTTTCTAATTTTGAATTTGACTTATGAAACACACTTAAAGTGTAATTTGAGTTGCCTGATTGAGCTTAGAATTTTCTGGACAAGTTGCCCTGACTTTGGTTTTATTTAGTCACCAATAAACATGTAGATTTACAGTCTTCTCTTTTTAGTGTTTTCATTTGATTAATCCTCCACAACAATTTTGTGATGTCCTAGAATTCAAATTCTTTATTTGGGTACTTTAAGCAGATATGAGATTAAAATACGATTAATTAGATTAATTAATTACAAATCCTGTAATTAATTAGATTAATTTTTTTTTTAACATATATATATATATATATATATATATATATATATATATATATATATATATATATATATATATATATATATATATATATATATATATATATATATATATATATATATAGATAGATATTTATATAGATAGATAGATAGATAGATATAGATAGATATAGATAGATATAGATAGATATAGATAGATATACATAGATATGTGAGACCCAAAAGGTAGAGACAGAGCGCTAACAACAAGTAACATAAACACATTGGAATAGACAAGTACTCGGAGAAATGCAAAACTGAGATTTTTATGGCCAACAGTGCTTAATAAAATTATTAGACCACCACCCATTATTATCATACCAAACTACCCAATGGCACAACACTCGAGTTCTGCGGGACATACCAATCCAAATTCTCCCAAAATCATGGCTATTGAAGTAATTCCTAGATGTCTGAGGGGTGGGGACAGACTCAAACGTCTCTTACAACGTGAAACATTTTGGATCTATACTCTAAAAGCCACCTCCTTCCCAGGCCTAAATGAAGAAATAAACTTTTCTCCTTTTTTATAAATGAAATTTTTTTAATGAATTTCTCATAATGAATTTTGTCTAATGAATTTTTGCTGAATATTATTTGGTGCAGTTTGTTTATGATTGTGCAACCAGGCATCTTGTGTGTTTTTTCTTTGTATGTTTCATCTGTATATGTCTTTTTTAAGGTCCGATGTCATGTAATGGCGTCCCGTGACAAAATCACGTCACTTCCTAGGTAATTTAAACACCTGTTTCGTGTTGTTAATCATGTCCTGATGAAGACTCAGATGAGTCCAAACGCGTTGACATGTCCCTGACATAATAAAGGATTTTAAATTACATCGGAGTGCCTCGGATGATATGTTGTTCTCTAAAAGTATTGCTGTCCTTGAATCCTTGAAGAGCACCCGAGCTAACCTCTGTTTCACACGTTTTGACCCAGTGCAGCACTCACCCCTACCTAATCACCACCCATTATGTTTCTGCAAGGGTTAATACAACAGTATGTAGAAGGTCTTTGCAAAATTAGTATTTTTATGCCAGACTATTATTTCATTATTAACAAATTCATTGTTTTGAGCATTTTTTTAAATTCATGGTAAAAAAAAAAACAGAAACAAATATTAGAGCAAAATTTTATTTCTTGATCAAATGTCAAATTATAGCCTAGTTATTGACTTGCATTCCTGAGCAGAACAATCCATTTTATTGGTTTAACCTTGATTAATTTCTGAAAAGTTCAGTTAGAAAGCTAAATTCTGGAAATAATATAACTTAATAATACAAAATAGGTATAATAATGTGATTCACCCTTTGCCCTGCCTACAAACAGCTATTGTCCAATCCGATGTTGCCAACTGTAACTATGCACAAGAGGCCTGTCAAGCTTTCAGCAGAAAACACTATGCCAAAGTGTTATGCATAAGGAACTAGCAAGTCCAACAGTTGATATCCTCAAAGTGTGAACGCCCTAGAAATGGGCAGAAAGAACAATGAAAGCTAACAACATAAATTTCAGTTTGAAGCAGCACTACGGAAGATTCTCGGTTGACTGCTTGAACACAACTACCCATGAGGGCTAGCGCGTGCCTACTGCAGTAAGGATACAGATCTGCTGGTCGCGTGCATTTGTTTTGTAGGCAAATCACAGAAGCAAGGACTTCGCTCAAAAGTATTCTTCTGTCTTCAGTGGCTGTTTGCAGGATGGATAGCGACAAGGTAATGTATTTATTTTTGACTAAATGACGATGTTAAAAATCGCTAAGTTCAACTTGGTTTTATTACCCTGAAGTCGCCCCCGCCCCCGTCCTGTTGAAGCGATAAAGTGAATAAAAGTAAAGACAACCACGAGCTGGTGATATCACACACTTGAAATAGGTCTAAACAAAACTACATACTGGTACGTTCTCACGAATACTGTAAAACGATGGTAAACAATCAACAAGTACTTACAAAGTGGTGGACCATGGCGATGAATATCTAAGGACTATATAATGTTTGAAAAACTACAAAGTGTTGGTTTAAGCACTACAGCAGGGCAATAGCCTTACCCTGCTATACTAGAAGATTCTTGCTCTTGTCTGTGATTGTTTTTAACATGAAATATCAACACACAGGATGCTTGCATTGAGATCTGTGTGCTTTCCTCTCTTTTTTAATGTCCTCTACATTTGAACTCCTACAACTGATTTGGTGAATGTATCTCTCAAAAGCATACTGGAGATCTTTCTGCCCACTTCTTACCGATAGAGGATTTGTCCAGAAATTTGCAGGTATTTCTTTTCATTTATGATTATTTAATCGAAATTATGGTCCCCATTCATAAAAAAACAGCCATTTGGATTTGAATCCAAACATGACCATATAAGGAGCAGTGTACATTCTAGAATGCTTGTGGCTCACTTGAATGGCTGATCCTTTGAGCCATCAAAGCCTCTGCTCAAGGCTTTGATCAGAGTTAAAGCCTTTCAGATTCTATAAGTATGCAGGTCTTCACCTCTGAAGCAAACACACGATGGATCTCGATCAACTTGTGAAAACAGCCCAGGATTTGCTGATCAGTTATTTGGATGGTAAATCTTCGGGTTCGGAACAGTTGGACAAACTTGTCCGTGAAACCTTCGAAAGAACTGCTGCCGAGCTGTCAGAGCAAAGGATGCACTTTCACGCACTGCAGGCAGATGGTCCAGATGATTCTCAGGATAAAATGAGGGCCCGTGAACATTTCAAACAATTTTTTGAAATGAAGAGGATGTTTACAGAGTATCCTGCTGCTGTGAAAGATGTTATTATTCCCATCGCACTGGGAAATGACATCATGACCGTAGAAACTGAGCTCCTTGGTGCTGTGAGTCTTACCGGCAAGAAAGGGGGAATTAAGGCATTCCTGAGAAGGGCTGGAACAGCCTGCCGTTGGAGGACAAAGAAGACTTTCACCAAAAAGGAAAAAAACAACAATGTTCATGGTTTGAGTGCTCCAGTGCAGACCAGATGTAAGAAAGTGGGACTGAAGACATACCTGAAAAGGGCTGGAAAAGTCTGCTGGTGGGGAAAAAGAACGACAGTGATGAGAAGGCCTTCCTCCTCAACTGAAGCTCTACCATCAACACTGGTTGATGGTGGAGCATCAGTCGAGAAGGAACACCTCATCACTTCAGAAAAGGATGCACCAGAGAAACTTCCAGTAGTTGAAGATCTGCAGGAGAGGGTTGATGAGTCTGAAGTAGAGGAGCCCACCTTTACAGAGGCAGACAGCTCACCCGACACCACAGCTGTCATTATTCCCATTGTACAGGGACATGACAACATAACAACAAAAACTGAGCTCCTTGATTCTGTGAGTCTTGCCAGCAAGAAAGGGGGACTCAAGGCATACGTGAGAAAAGCTGGGAAAGTCTGCAGGAGGACAATAAAGACAGGAAGGGATGCACTTGAAAAGCTGTCAGTTATCGAGGAGGAGGAGCTGCAGGAGAAGGTTTATGATGCTGAGTATGAGGTAGAGGAACCCTCCTTTACAGAGGCAGAGGAACCCTCCTTCACAGAGGCAGACAGCTCACCCGACACCACAGCTGTCATTATTCCCATTGTACAGGGACATGACAACATGAAGGAGGGGCTCCTTGATGCCGTGAGTCTTACCACCAAGAAAGGGGGACTTGGTGCATGCCTGAAAAAAGCTGGGAAAACCTGCTGTTGGGGTAAAATGAAGACAATGACGAGTAAGACTTTGGCCATAAAAGAGGAAATCAGTGTTGATGGCGGAGCTTCAGTCGAGAAGGAACACCTCATCACTTCAGAAAAGGATGCACCAGAGAAACTTCCAGTAGTTGAAGATCTGCAGGAGAGGGTTGATGGTGAGTCCGAAGTAGAGGAGCCCACCTTTACAGAGGCAGACAGCTCACCCGACACCACAGCTGTCATTATTCCCATTGTACAGGGACATGACAACATAACAACAAAAACTGAGCTCCTTGATTTTGTGAGTCTTGCCAGCAAGAAAGGGGGACTCAAGGCATACGTGAGAAAAGCTGGGAAAGTCTGCAGGAGGACAATAAAGACAATGATAAGAAGGACTTCGACCATCAAGAAAGAGGACACCAGTGTTGATGGTAGATCTCCAGTTGAGGAGGAACTGTACCCCATCACTTCAGGAAGGGATGCACTTGAAAAGCTGTCAGTTATCGAGGAGGAGGAGCTGCAGGAGAAGGTTTATGATGCTGAGTATGAGGTAGAGGAACCCTCCTTTACAGAGGCAGAGGAACCCTCCTTCACAGAGGCAGACAGCTCACCCGACACCACAGCTGTCATTATTCCCATTGTACAGGGACATGACAACATGAAGGAGGGGCTCCTTGATGCCGTGAGTCTTACCACCAAGAAAGGGGGACTTGGTGCATGCCTGAAAAAAGCTGGGAAAACCTGCTGTTGGGGTAAAATGAAGACAATGACGAGTAAGACTTTGGCCATAAAAGAGGAAATCAGTGTTGATGGCGGAGCTTCAGTCGAGAAGGAACTGTACCCCATCACTTCAGGAGGGGATGCACTTGAAAAGCTGTCAGTTATCGAGGAGGAGGAGCTGCAGGAGAAGGTTTATGATGCTGAGTATGAGGTAGAGGAACCCTCCTTTACAGAGGCAGAGGAACCCTCCTTCACAGAGGCAGAGGAACCCTCCTTCACAGAGGCAGACAGCTCACCCGACACCACAGCTGTCATTATTCCCATTGTACAGGGACATGACAACATGAAGGAGGGGCTCCTTGATGCCGTGAGTCTTACCACCAAGAAAGGGGGACTTGGTGCATGCCTGAAAAAGGCTGGGAAAACCTGCTGTTGGGGGGAAAAGAAGACAATGACGAGTAAGACTTTGGCCATGAAGAAAGAGGAAATCAGTGTTGATGGCGGAGCTTCAGTCGAGAAGGAACTTTATCCCATCAACTCAGAAAGGGACGCACTTGAAAAACTCTCCGTAGCTGGATGTACATCTGGACAGGCCTCTCTGCCCATGGATGAGGCTGAAGATAGTCAGCAATTAGTTCTGAATTCTTCAGTCCTAAGTGACATAATCAGGATATTCTTCCAGGGTCTCAATGACAGGTATGTTTGCTTTAAACAGTTATTGTATTGCACTCAAAATATTTCTGGATGCCACCTGTGTGCATTAGTACCTGTGGTTAACCTTTTTCTGTTCTTTTATTTCAGGCAGTGGAGAGAGGTCAGTGAGGGGGTCTACAATCAAGATGTGAAGGAACTGCTGGTAGACATGTGCTCTGATGTGCTCGAGTTAATCTCACAATCTGTCATCAGAAACATCCAAGAAACTGGTGTCCACACCTTTAGGCAACCACTGTCCCATGGGCAACTAAAGGAACAGTTCCAGTGTGATCTTCAAGCCATTATAAAGAGAACTTTCCAGAAGGCTTTGCAGGAGTTAATTGGCTTTGACATACCTGTGAGGCTTTCTGTGTTGCTTGAGGAGGCCATGTTGAAAGATGTGGTTTGTGAGGTGAACAAAGCACTGTCTGTAGGAAGCCATGTCCCTTCAAGGCAAGAGCTCGCTGGTGCTGCTGCTTTGTCCAGCCCCCAGACGTCAAAACCCAAGGCAACTGAGAAGACTCTGAAAGGGGCGATTGAAACAATGCGGTTCTGCCTCACTGGTCGGGTCAATGCCATTAAAGCCAAAGTTTCTTGGAACAAAGCAACAGGAACCAGAACAGAGACTGCCCAGCACAATGTGTCACTGTGGAAACGGTGTGTGCAGAAATTCAGTGGAAACAAGGTTTTGCCAGTTGATATACCAAAGATGGAGGAGCAGAAATGTATTCGTTCCTGTCCAGCATTTCTATTTTGCACTGAACCTGTGGCAGTTTCCCCAAAAGAAGATGGAAACCCTCATCTGGAGTTGGAACTTACTAAGCCCATTTACGCTGTCAGTGAGAACACAGATCCCTCCAGGAAAAAAAAGGGGTTCAAAGCTTTCTTCAAAAATGCTTGGGAAGCTTGTTTCAAGAAGAAGGAGACTGTGATCAACAAAGAAGAAGAGGACACTACCAGTTTTGATGTCGGAGGTTCCGTAGAAAAAGATTATCCCTCCACTTCTTCAGGTAGAGCTCAGGATGACAGACTTGTGGAGCTAGAGGTGGAGAAGTTCCCAATTCATGACCAAGTCCCAGCAGAGGCTGCCCAGCACAATGTGTCACTGTGGAAACGGTGTGTGCAGAAATTCAGCGGCAACAAGGCTTTGCCAGTTGATATACCAAAGATGGAGGAGCAGAAATGTATTCGTTCCTGTCCAGCATTTCTATTTTGCACTGAACCTGTGGCAGTTTCCCCAAAAGAAGATGGAAACCCTCATCTGGAGTTGGAACTTACTAAGCCCACTTACACTATCAGTGAGAACACAGATCCCTCCAGGAAAAAAAAGGGGTTCAAAGCTTTCTTCAAAAATGCTTGGGAAGCTTGTTTCAAGAAGAAGGAGACTGTGATCAACAAAGAAGAAGAGGACACTACCAGTTTTGATGTTGGAGGTTCCGTAGAAAAAGATTATCCCTCCACTTCTTCAGGTAGAGCTCAGGACGACAGACTTGTGGAACGAGAGGTTGAGAAGTTCCCAATTCATGACCAAGTACCAACACCAACAGGAGAGGATTAGGTTCTTTCTGGTCCCAATGACAATATCAGGGACAATGGCAGAACAACCAAATGCAGAGGAGGCAAAAACGAGGTTCAAAAGCAAAGTTTATTGAACAGTCCAAAAGTCAAAAACACCAGAGGAGATTCTCGAGCCAGACAGGGTTCGGTACACAAGGGTGGTAGTCAGACAAAAACAAGGTCGTACACAAAAAGGCAGTCAGAACCAGGCAGACAAAACAGGCAAGGGCAAGGCAGAAAAAACGAGGTCAAGATAAACGAGGTCGTGATCAAAAAGACAAGAGAAAGAACGCCTAGAGAGTGACATGAGAGTACAAACAATCCGGCACAGGACAAAGGGAGACAGGAGGTTAAATACAAGAGGTAATGAGGGGTGATGGGAAACAGCTGGGGAGGAACAATCAGGGAGCGGGTGTGACAAGCCGGAACAAGGAAGTAAACCTGTGAAGACAAGAAAGAAACGTGAGTCACCAAAATAAAACCGGAAGTGAACATAAAACATGAAACACGAAGACAAAACAAGGACTTGACAGACAGGATCATGACAGACAATGAATATTCTTTACAGAAAGGATGTACAGATTTTGATGGACAGGCTTCTCTGCCCATGGATGAAGCTGAAGATAAACAGCAATTAGTCAAGTAGTCAAAAGTTGAGGTAACTGAGAAGACTTTGGAAGGGGCAATTGAAACAAGGCCCCTTCCAAAGTCTTCAGTAGCTCCAGGCTCGCTCACCCTTGTCCTCTTCTTTGGTGCTCATTTTTCTCAACCGACTTCCTGACTGAGCTCAGCATGATTGGCTGCCAATCGTTCTGAGACAAATAACACTCAAACTATGATTGGCTAGAAACGTCAGATGATATAAGATGCATGTAGGGTTTACAAA
Source organism: Scarus forsteni (assembly GCA_036419115.1). Classification (NCBI taxonomy): domain Eukaryota; kingdom Metazoa; phylum Chordata; class Actinopteri; order Labriformes; family Labridae; genus Scarus; species Scarus forsteni. Next base: position 334,821 of record JAZDUH010000216.1, on the reverse strand, counting down.
TAACTCCATCAGACGTGGGTAGATCTATAACAACCACATGAAACTGTCAAATCATGGTACATTTAGCTTTTTTTGGAATTATTGATCGTACATCGTACAGAGGGCGTACAAATACGATAATTATCGTACGTCTGGCAACGCTAAGTTGGACTCACCTTGACGCATAGCTTGGGCAATGGAATCAGTCCTCTTGAGAGGGGTTAGACTCTCTTCCACTCTGGAGTTGCGGATGGTGAGTCATCGGGCAGGGGTGGAAGTTCTTTTCTGCTCTCGGCCTGTACGTTGGGGTTTAGTCTAATGGATGAGAGGGTAGCCTCCCTCCGCCTTCAGGTAGGGGGATGGAACCTGACTATTCTTTGCGCTTATGCATCAAACAGCAGTTTAGAGAATTCATCCTTTTGGATTGACTGAAGCGGGTGCTGGAGAGTGCCCCTTCTGGGGACTCCTCTGTTTTACTGGGGGACTTCAACACTCACATCGTCAATGACAGTGAGACCTGGAGGGGTGTGATTGGGAGGAACAGCCCCCCTGATCTGAGCCCGACTGGTGTCTTGTTACTGGACTTCTGTGCTTGTCACAGATTGTCCATAACTAATACCATGTTTAAGCATAAGGGTGTTCATATGTGCACCTGGCACCAGGACACCCTAGGCCGCAGTTCGATGATTGACTTTGTCGTATCATCGGACTTGTGGCCGCATGTTTTGGACAATCAGGTGAAGAGAGGGGTGGAGCTGTCAACTGATCACCACCTGGTGGTGAGTTGGCTCTGATGGTGGAGGAGGATGCCTGTCAGACCTGGTAGACCCAAGCATGTTGTACGGATCTGCTGGGAACGTCTGGCAGATTCTCTCATCAGAAAGAGTTTCAACTCCTACCTCTGGGCGAACTTCGACCATGTTGTGGGGGAGGCAAGGGACATTGGGTCCGAGGGGGCCTTGTTCCGGGCCTCTACTGTTGAGGTGGCTGTTCAGAGCTGTGGCTGTAAGGTGGTCGGTGCCTGTCGAGGCGGCAACACCTGAACCCGCTGGTGCACACCAGAGGTGAGGGATGCCATCAAGCTGAAAAGGAGTCCTATCGAACCTTTTTGGCCAGTGGGACTCCGGAGGCAGCTGACAGGTACTGGATGGACAAGCGGAATGCAGCTTTGGTGGTCGCCAAAGCAAAAACTCGGGCATGGGAGGGGTTCGGAGAGGCCATGGAGAATGATTTCTGTATAGCTTCGAAGACATTCTGGACCACTATCTGGTGTCTCAGGAGGGGAAAGCAGTGTGCCATCAACACTGTTTATGGTGGCGATGGTGCTCTGCCGACCTCAACTCAGGATGTTGTAGATCGGTGGAAGGAATACTTCGAGGACCTTCTCAATCCCACCATTATCAATGACAGTGACCTGGAGGGGTGTGATTGGGAGGAACGGCCCCCCTAATCTGAACCCGACTGGTGTCTTGTTGCTGGACTTCTGTGCTTGTCACAGATTGTCCATAACTGATGTGACCAGGTGCCCTTTGGGGCACTCCTGGTCTTTGTGTGGCGCTGTACTGGCTCCCCTGTGGCGTAAGGTGTTGGGCGGTGCGCACCTTTAAAAGGGGGGCTGACACCGTGCCTCGCCCTTTCTTCCGGTCCTGGCAGGACAGCGTTTGGCGTGGTGTCGGGGTAGAGGCCTCATTACCCTCAGCTGGGACACTGAGCGCGTGGCGTGGGTACCCTTTTACAGCGTCTTTCACGTCTGATCAAGAAGGTAAGCTGCTTCTGATCCCTCACTGTGTTGCGTGGATCAGCCTGCACAGAGTCATTACAGCTCCTTACTCCCCTCTCTGTGCAGCATGGCTGGTGCAGCGATAGAGGGAAGCTGCAGGTTGTTATATCCAAGAATGCAAGGACGACGGCTATATGCTCAATGCTGTTTATTTACGTTTGCTGCTGTATCACTGCCTCCGTACAGAACACACACTTTTTGGCTGTGACATCACGCTGTCGTGACTACAGGTACTGTGTTTAACAGTCTAATACCACATTCAACCCCTCCTTTTTAAAAGTGCAAAACCTACTCGAACAAGTTAGTGCAACATAACAATCAAGGCTTATCAAGGCTTGAACATAGCTAACCTGACTGGGTAAACAAGGTAGACTGCCCGTTTACCTGCATAGCCTTGTGGATTATTCTGCCACGTGACAGGCCATGCACTAGTCTAAAACAGGTCCTGAATTTAGAACATAGTCTCTGAGGTAAGAGGGCCTTTTGCGAGCCCGAGCAGGGCGGGGCCCAGGCTTTAGAGCAGTGGTTCCCAACCTTTGTTGTCTTGTGTACCCCCTGAACAGTGGCGTATCCAGGACAATTTTACTGGGGTGGCCAGAATGGGACACAAAGTTAGTCTGGGGTGGCCATGGTACCACGGAATAACGTGTATAATAATGTGTGTGTGTGTGTGTATATATATATATATATATATATATATATATATATACATACATATATATATTGTCACAGGGTGACGAGTGGAGAGCAGGTGTGTGTATGTGTGAGCGTGCACGCATGAGTGTGAGTGTGCGCACGTGTGTCTGTTTTCCCCTAATCACTTCTCAGGCTGCAGGGCACGGGTGTCATTAGGTCACAGGTGTGCATAGTTGGGGTGCCTTTTTCTCACGTTGGTTTGCAGGAGAGAGCAGACCCAGGGAAGGAAGCAGTGAGAGCAGCTGCGTTAGATGGAGCAGACCTGGAGAAGCAAGCAGAGAGAGCCGCTGCGTTGGACGGAGCAGAAACACGGCAGGAATCGAACAAGTGCCAGAGGAAGGCTTTGTCGCGGTCCGCGGCTGGAGCAGCGCAGTTAGACGGCTGTAACAGCACACGGCGACTGATCCAGGGACAAGGCGCAGTGAACAGTTTCAGACCAGAGACGGACCTGCGTGCTGCTTCGACGGGAGGACGGCTGCTGCTCACGGGTCGCCACACACACAAGGGAGACGGGGACACACAGCGTGAGAAGGGGAAGCCTTGGATGAAAGTGGAGGGGTGGGGACACGTTCCACCCTTCCTCCAGATAAGTACCCTTCCACTCTCACTACATTAGCTGGGACTTCTTGTGAATTTTAACACAAGTTATTTTAAAGACAACAAATTAGCCCTCTTGGCCCACCCGCCATTGGAAACCACAATTATATTCTTTGACTGGGTGTATTGTTTGATTGTTTTGGATTTAATTACTTCTGATTTTGCTTATTTGATTTGACGTTAGTGTTATTTTGCTGTGTTTTATTTTGTTTTGTTTCCACCCACAAGAATTAATTGTTTTATTAATCAAATACCCTTTAAGTATTGGACACTGATTGGTGGTGGTCATCCTGACGGATATTTTGTTCTTTTTAAAGTGATTGGCTGACGTCATCTGGAGGGGGAACCTGGAGCCAAAGGACAATTGTTGGACTCTTTTACATGAACTGTTTTTTTACATGGAGTATCTTTTAATTGTTTTAGACTTTGTAATAAACTATTTTTATATTCCAAATTCTCTCCTGGTATTGTCTGTTTGGTGGTCTTGCTCCTCAACAGAAATAGTGGTTTTACACTGAGGTCATTTAACCAGGTGACATATATATATATATATATATATATATATATATATATATATATATATATATATATACAGTCATGGAAAAAATTATTAGACCACCCTTGTTTTCTTCAATTTCTTGTTAATTTTAATGCCTGGCTCAACTAAAGGTACATTTGTTTGGACAATTATAATGATAACAACAAAATTAGCTCATGAGAGTTTAATTTAAGAACTAAGAACTATTTATTTTCCATGGTTTTCTTGATAATAACCAAAATTACTTCAATTCTTACATCAATAGCTATGGCATTGTACCGCCAAAAACACTACTTTTAAGCATTCCATGTTTTCTTTTCTGTTTGCTTTAAACACATGATACACACAAGAGTTAATACTTGATTGCATAACCATTGTTTTTGATGACTGCAGCCATGCGTCTTGGCATGCTCTCCACCGGCTTCTGACATTGTTCTGCTGTCACAGCAGCCCATTCCTGTTGGACAAATTCAAACAAATTTTCTTAGTTTTTGGGCTTGTGGTTCTCCATTTTGAGTTTGATGATTTTCCACAGGTTTTCAATTGGATTAAGATCTGGTGATTGAGCAGGCCAAGGCATGGTGCGAATGTTGTGGTTCTCCATCCAGGCTTTAACTGACCTTGCCGTGTGGCAAGGGGCATTGTCTTGTTGGAAAATCCAGTCATTCGAGGCAGGAAAGAGTTTTCCAGCTGATGGAAGAAGACTGTTTTAAAGGGTAGTCCTGTACATGACCTGGTTCATTCGGCCTTCACACAATTGCATTTGCCCTGTTCCACTCAGACTGAAACAACCCCAGATCATGACTGATCCACCCCCATGTTTTACTGTAGGGGCAAGACAGTCTGGGTTGTAAGCTTCCTCCTAACCAGTAAGTTGTCTGGAGTGGGCATCAATTCAAAATTGGATTCATCACTGAAGAGAACCTTAGCCCAATCATCAACAGTCCAATCCTTGTGGTCTCGAGCAAAGAGTAACCGGGCCTTCCTCTGCCTTTCATTGATGAAGGGCTTCTTGCATGCTCTGTGTGACTTCAAACCAGCTTCAACAAGTCGGTTTCGAACTGTCCTTGCTGAACAAGTCACATTTCTCGACAGTGCCCACTCATTTTTAAGGTCCCTGGAGGTCTGACGACGATTCCTGACACAGGAACGGATGAGTGCACGGTCATCTCGTGGGGTAGAAAGACGTTTCCTGCCACGGCCAGGTAGCAATTTGGTAGTGCCATGTTCAGCTTGTTTTTGTTGTTGTAATGAACGGCTGTCTTGGAGATCTTCAGTTTTTTCGCTACCTGTCTCTCACTCATGCCAATTTCCAGCAGTGCCAAGATGGCTGCCTTTGTGGCTTCACATAATTCTTTTGTTTTAGGCATTATGTGAGAGCTGACAACTTCTGAGTTGTGCTACGGCTTGAATGTAAGCAGGAAACCACTCTAGGCCTTTGCATGTGCAGTGCTGCTTGTGACATGAAATGGCCTCTTATATACCCTGGGAATCAATTAAGCTTAAGAATGTCAAATAGGACATAAAGTATTATGTGACCAGCTGCATTTTTTGTTGTGTTCATTGTATTATACGTTTAGTGGTACCAGATATTAGAATGAACAAGAAATTGAAGAAAACAAGGGTGGTCTAATAATTTTTTCCATGACTGTATATATATATATATATATATATGCGCTCTCCTAGTGGCGGGGCAGTGTACAGGGACATCTCCCTGACACCCCCTGCAGCTCAACCTATGCTGATGATGCCCCCCCAAGACTTGTCTCGTCGTCTCAGCCAGAGCCAGTGGCTTGCTTTCTCTGCTTCCTCTGACAGTTCTTTGGTGGCTTTGCTCAACTTTGCTCCCCGTAGTCCCACGTCTCTAAGCAGGCGTGGCATGGAGCTGCCAACAAAGCCCCTGACTCCCACCTCCACCGGGTATGTCCTTGCTTGCCATCCGCATTCTCTGCACTCTGTGACCAGGTCTGCGTATTTCGCCATCTTCCTCTCGTAGGCAGCTTCCAGTCCCTCCTTCCATGGCACCGTCAACTCCACCAGCAGTACTGACTTCACAGCTGTGGACCACAGCACTACGTCAGGTCTTAGGGTGGTGGAACAGATTTCCTGTAGGAACCGGAGCTGTGGACCAAGATCTACATTCATCTTCCACTCCGCCCCTGGTGTTAACAGCTTGGAGGATGGTGCTCTCTTGCTGGAGTGACCTGCGGGTTCCCCCTGCCTGTGAAAGTGGATCCTCTGTTGGCTCTTTGATGGAACCTGGTTATTCGCCTCCTGCCGACTTTTCTCCAGCACCTCTGCCAGCTTCCTGAGCACTTGGTCATGCCGCCATGTGAATCGACCTTGTGTCAGCGCTGTTTTACATCCTGACAGGACGTGCTGGAGTGATGCATTGATGGTCCCACAGAGGTCACAGGATTGCTCTGTTCCAAACCACTGCTGGAGGTTTAGAGGGCTCGGGAGTGTGTCGTAGGTCGCTCTAATGAGGAAACTGAGTCGAGCTTGTGGCAGTTTCCAAAAGTCTGCCCAGTTGATTGCTCGACTTGCGACACCCTCCCAGGTAGTCCACCGCCCCTGCTGCCCCTGTGCCACAAACTTCACTCTGAGTTCTTCCTGTTCCACTCTCGTGATCTCTGCAACAACAAGGTCTTTCCTCTCCTTCTTGTTTGCCTTGGACCATAACGTGGGTGGATCTCTCCATCCGAGGCCTGCCCGCCCTGTTTGGACCCTGCCCACAACCTCCTGGTGTTGCAACCCGCCCATCACCTTCTGCACCTCCTCCTCAGCCCTCCATTTCCTTCCAGTTGTAACTCTGACATCTGCTCCTGCCACTGTCTTGTCGGCAGAGTCCCTTAATTCCATCACCAGTCTGGCCTTCTCCTGCCTATAGCCCAGGGTGATGGATTTCAGGGGTAACTGTAGTGAGTTCCAGCCGTAGAGGCCAGCTGCCGAGAAACACCGTGGTAGCCCGAGCCATTTGCGGATGAAGGCGTTGGCTTTTGCCTCCATCTTGTTTACGGCTGATGAGGTGACTTCACACAGTTTTAGAGGCCACATCACCCTTGGGTACAGGGTGAAGTGATAGCACCACACCTTGTGCTTTCCTGGTAATTGGCTTGCGTCGATCTTTGCCAGGCCTTCTGACAACTGCTGAAGGATATATATATATATATATATATATATACTGTATATATTAGGGGTGCAACAATACATGTATCTGTATTGAACCGTTCGATACAGTGGCCATGGTTCAATACACCTTTGAACCGAACGATACGCTATTATGTATTTATTTATTTGATCAACTTCTGACGAGGTGCTATGTGCTGAAAGTTCAGTGAATCTGCGTTCGATTACTCCGGGCTGCATTGTCGAGCACAGATCCGCTGAGCTGCGCGCGCAGCACCTCCCCTTTCATTCGGCTCAGAGCTGTAGAGATAGCTCTGATTCGGCTTAGCTACTGAGACAGAAGAGGCTACGGGACGCTACGGACTGCTACATGGAGAATGCATTACCTTCAGCTGAAACCGAAGACCCTCCACTATCATTCAGATCTGGCGTATGGCCAGCAATGCCACTAAGAGCTGCCGCTGCCACAGATCGTGCTTGCTGTCTCTCCGTTTGGGACTACTTTGGCCTCCGTGTTAAGTATGACCCTGATGGTGAGCGTGTCGTGGACAAAACACAACAGAATGTTGGAAGTGCAATACGATGCTAAGCAACGTCGGGGGAAAACAGCAAACACCTCCATCATCCCGGTGTTAAAACAAGTGGAGCCAGACAGAAACAACAAGCAGCACACATGCTACAGACTTTACCTGGGTCATTTAGACAGCCTTTAGCACATGATTCAAAGAGGGCAAAGGAAATCGACCGGGCCATAGCTACTTTTATTGCTGTCCACATGAGACCCTTTTCTGTTGTGGATAACGACACTTGATACACTTAGAGCTAGTTCTTTGTAATATTTACTCTGCTGCTAAGAATGCACCACATAAGATGGGTGACTTCTCTATTAGATTCATTTAATTTTTACTTAGTCTTATTTTACATGGTATATAATGACTGTTTTTTAATCTCTAACAGTGCAATACACTTCATTCCACATAAATATTTGTAGTAGTTATAGGTCACTTTTAACTGACAGTGTTCATCGATGTTTCTTGCATAGCCCTTGTATTCATATTTATTTTTTATACTATTTATTCTGGCCCTAATAATGTTTATTTTTATACACTTATTCATTAACAATATCACTGTGTGTTGTTACAATCCAGGAAGCCAATGAAACGAAATTTCATTCCAAGTGCATTGCTGTGTAATTTGCGTAATGACAATAAAGGAAGTCAAAGTCTAAGTGATGTTTTTGTTTTTTATGGATCTAAGTATGCACTGAAGAATGTGCCTGGTTTAGCTGCAAGAGGTACATTTAATTCAATTAAAAAATATATACTCTGAGTTAAAACAAATGTTGGTTATTTTAATAAACCACAAGTAAAAAAGGCATTGAAATTTCTCATATTTTGTATCGAAAATGTATCGAACCGTGACAGAAACGTATCGAATCAAACCGAACCGTGAATTTTCTTGGTGTTGCACCCCTAATATAGATATATATATATATATATATATATATATATATATATAGATATATATATATACATATATATATATATATATATATATATATATATATATATATATATATATATATATATATATATATATATATATATATATATATATATATATATATATATATATATATATATATATATATATATATATATATATATATATATATATATACATATATATATATCATTGGTTAAATATTTAAGTATTTTGAGACCTGTGTCTCTGGCTGATGATCTTTTGAGCACCCGTTGTTGTGGGCTGGGCCGAGTCAAAGTCCAGGGCTGTTTTTCAGTCCCAGTCCGCCACTGGGTACTAATGGTGATACCCCACCATGTGGTTCAGCATAAAAAAACACAGCGGTCCCACATTCTTATTGACAATTGCTTGTCCAGATGTGAGTTTTCTCGTCACAGGTCTCTAATAAGACACCTATGATTTCATTGGGTGATGCTTTTCTCAATTTCTGCACTTTTTCTCAGAGAAGAATGAAGCTGGTTTCTGTATGTTGTCACTGATTTATGCAAATTATAAATCAATCTTGATTTCTTTCAGTGTCTATAAAGACCTACCACCCAGCATTTGTTCTTCAATTCATACTGAAAAGCGAACTGCCCATGTGGTGAAGCTGCTTCCAAAGCCTCCCAGTTGACCCACACTCCATCCACAGTTGTCTTCCATGAAAATGGCGCTGGTGAGGCAACATGCAGCAGCAGAGTAGAGTGTGCTGAGTGAGCATGTGTGTGTGAGTGCCAACTACAGGTGCAGGCTCAGCAATATAGTGAGGATGTGTAGCAGAATAGCGGGGGTCACTGTTTTGTACAGAGCCAGGGCTACAAGAAAAGCCCACACTATCCTGTCTGACCCCACCCACCTGCTAGCCTCCCAATACAGGCTTCTGCCATCGGGTCGCCGGTACATGGTACCAAGACAAATGACAAACAGACTCAGAAATTCTTTTGTTCCAATCTCCATCGGCCGTATCAACAATTTATTGTGTTGACCTGTGCACCCCCCGCCATCGGATTGCATTGTTGTATGACTGAATGTGGTTTGTCTTGTTGTTGTTGTTGTTGTCCGTATTTCTGTTGTTTCTTCTCTGCTGCCCTCCCAGGGGGATAATAAAGTTTTAAAGTAAGTTCCCTGGTGCCGCACATGCTCTCCAACCTGTCCTCTGCCGACTCTGTAATAAAAGAACATTTTTTATTCTTTAAAAAAGATGTCTCAAAGGACAACTGCATTATAAAAATAAATGACCAAATTTGGTGTTTGCTCTTTACTTTGATATTGTGTTCAGTCCATGGTCCATCCACAGATGAACAGGGTTTTGCATGTAGCTCTCATTTTAACTCCAGTATTGCAGCTTTTGTGGGCCAAAGACCACATATTTATAGAAATGTATTGATTTGTTCTACTTTATCACAATGTGTACAAAATTTAATTGATGGTTATTGTAATAAAATTACATAAATATCATATGTTTTCTGCGATTTCAGTCCAGCATTCAGAGGAAAACATCATTTCCATCACACCACAAAAAGTGTTTTTTTAAATACTTCCATTATCAATCTTGAACATCAACATTCATTAATCACTATGTTATAAGTGATTTAACAGTTTAAACAAACTGCCAGACTTTCATATGGATTCATTCCAGTATCCATCTGCTGTGGTATTGCATGCCATCTACAAAACAGATGGCGTCACATTTAAATATCTTTTTTTTTTTTTGTAGTTTGTGTATATATAAAGTATAAAATAGAGTTGGAGTGTTTTGCACAATTTGATACAAAGCGTATTAAGCAATATAAGCCAAAAAATGCATTTATAACTCTAAGATTTTTATTTCCATCACAACATGTCTTTTCCATCACAGTAAATAAATTGATGGAAATGACTGTTGTGGAAATGACAATGTTTATCTTTTCTTCTTTTTAAAAAAAAAAAATCTCTTTGACATAAAACAAACTCAAAACACAGCATAAATGGCATTTTTCTTATTGTTTGGACTTTTAACCTACTCATAGTTTTGCAAAACTTTTTCTTGTTTTTCTCTGTTTTCTCTTTCTTCCATAGAGTTTACTCTGTTCTCCTGCCATGAGCTCCCCTGTCATAGGTCAATAATACTTGTGACTGCAAGTATTATACACCAATAAAAAGGAATAAATAAAAATAAAAACCCTGAAATTACATTTAATAATTCAATAAGGACTTTTGTGTCGTTTTTTAAGTTACTGTTGAATCAGAATTAATTTAATCTTATGAGGGACTGAATGTCCAAAATCTGGCCAAGGGACAAAGGACATAGGCTATAGTAAAAAAAAAATCATATACAACCATATTTTCTATATTAAAAATAGTCTTTTTGTCTCATGTATAATTTGTAAGTTCTCAGGGAAATAAAACACTTCTCAGCCTGATGACACCGGGCCCAGGGCCCTATTCTACGAAGCAAGTTCAGCCTAGCGAGATAGCCTTGGAGCTACCTCACTGAACTGAGCGCGGTAGCCGGCGGTCTCGCTAAACCTCACTGAACTGAGCGCGGTAGCCGGCGGTCTCGCTAAACGGTTTGACGGCGCTGGTTATCAACCTCATAAGTGGATCCAGCTTTGCAATGAGCGCGTGCACGCATATAAGGCGGAGCCCGCCGCATCTGACCAATCATGAACATGGACCAGTCTGGAGCGTCAGAGCAGGCCGGAGAGCGAAGGACAACATACTTCACACAGGAGGAGCAGGAGGCGATCATGAGAAAGTATGAAGAATTAAAACATATAATAAACATCAAAAGTAACACCGTCGCCCCTGCAGAAGCACGGAAGGAGTGCTGGCTGAAAATTGCTGACAGTCTCAATGCTTAAGTATAGCGCGCAAGAAATGTTTTGTGCAATTATCATCCTGAAATTGCACTGTTCAACATGCACTTTTACTGTAACATGCACCAGACGTGTCTCATTCATTTCCAAGATGTAGGCCACATGAGCCCTTCATGAATTTCTGTCACAATTTAAGACGGCCAATAAAATATTGTCATGGAACAGAAGTGTTAGCATTGAAGATCTTGTTACGGCAATGAGAGTTCTTCATTCCCTTAAACTACCTGTAGCAAGTGTCATGTACCTTGTTGTGACTCTAAATCTGAGTCTCGTTTCAGCACCAATCAAAGTGGCATAAAAAGAACTGGGGGGGGATTCCTCTGCACCCCTGTATAGGGGCTGGCCCTCTGCAGCCATCGAGTCAGCTCATTGGTCACTGGGCGGGGCTTTTATAGTCTGCAAGTTCAATCTGGAACCTAACCTGCCCCGGAGCAGGTTAGCCGTTCAGCGTACGTTGCCATGGAGACCCACCTTGCTATGAAGTGATCCCGTCTCGTAGAACAGAGAACCCGGAACTTACCCTCAAAGTTATCTCGCTAGGCAGTAATCCTGCTTCGTAGAACAGGGCCCTGATCTTACCTCCACCATAAATCTAGACAACCGACACAGACTTGGAGGAGATATAAGGATATAACCTTGTCTGTATATGATATATGATAAAATGACAGATGAGAATACTTAAGGGTGTAAAATCTAAGATATAAAGACATGAAGGATGGTGACACAAAACATGTGGGTTATTTGGTCTGTAAGACAGCAGGAAAGACGAAATGTACCAAAACAATGATAATGAATAAACTCATGGTGTAGGTCAAGTGAGGCAGCAGATCAGTGCAGGAGCACGCCTGGATGAAGAGGAGAGTGACGACGAGTCACACGTTTAACAAATGTTCGAAACCTGGAAAAAACAAAAGCAACACGGACACACCACCCCAACATCACTAACCGGGACTAACAACAACAACAAAAAAAGACAGTCATGAATTACGCCTTCCGTGGAGCAAAGGATTGGACTCTGCCTTACGTGGAACAAAGGATTGGTCATAATAGGTCAAATATGGACACTAAAGGACAGATAAAAATTTATACTAATTTGATGATATGTGGAAAAGAGGAGACTAAATATTGAGAAAATGGGGACGGGACTAGATAAGCTCTGCTTCTCCCGTCTTCCCTTTCGGACATGTACTATGTGATCAAATATTGACAATGTGTGATGCTGTATAACTGTGTGCTGACGTGACCGAAATAGATAAATAAATAAACAAATTCCCATGAGCTGAAAAAAAAAACTATTAACTGGCACTATCGCCCCTGGACTTCCTTTTGTCAATTTTCATTGTACAAGTTGGATAAAGGGAAAAGTGGTCGCTTGGCGCCGCTGTGTTGCGCCGAATTGCATTTCACTCCATGCATCAGGGAAATAGGAAATACCCCCGAAAACGAGTGTTTTCTATTTACAATCTGAGCAAAGATAACTTTAGGTTAAGAAATTAACCCCGGTTCTCTGAAACATGAGTGAGGTATCTGACTATGGGACACGCTCTTCGCTGTGTTCCCCAGAAGCCCTAAAACACTACGCCAGTCCTGACTGGCTTAGAAGTGTGACGTCGACCCACTGAAGGAGGGACTTCCTCCTGGCATAAGAGTCTGACGTAACGTCATATTCTTCAGTCTAAGTAAGCACACCTTTTCCTCGCTCCAGGCAAGGAGGGTGGTCTGGTGAGATACCTCACTCATGTTTCAGAGAACCGGGGTTAATTTCTTAACCTAAAGTTCTCTTTCAACATTCGTTTCGGTATCTCACTATGGGATATAGAGACTCCCGTATTGCCAGACAAGCTTACCTCGAAGACTGTTCACTGGCCCATAGTTCATTAGACGGGCACATTCTGTGCAGCTGCCACACCCAGAACTGAATGAGAGTGAGGATGCCGTGACATCCAACCTACAAAATCTGGAGAAGGTGTGCGGCGTAGCCCAGCTAGCAGCCTCACATATCTCCTCAATGGGAACTCCCTGAAACAGCGCCCATGACGTAGCCATGTCACGAGTGCAATGTGCGCGCAGGCCGACTGGAGGTTGCAGATCCCTGCTATTATAAACAGCTGCAATAGCCCCCACAATCCAGTGTGACAACCGCTGTTTCGTTAGAGGTTTTCCCAAATGCGTTGTAGCCTATGATACGAACAGCTGTTCCGATTTCCTAAAACCAGCTGTTCTCTCAACATACGCGCGTAATGCCCGGACCAGGCAAAGCATATGAAGGTGCTCCTGCTCCTGTGTGGAGAAAGGAGGAGGATGTAAGGCTGACAGCTTAATGGGGCGGCATGACAACGCCGAGTTGAAAACTTTGGACACAAATGTGGGATTCGATTTAAGCGAAACCTTAGAATCACCCACGGAGAATTGCATACATGACGGGTTGACTGACAAGGCATGAATGCCACTCACACGTTTAGCAGAAGCCAGCACAAGCAATAAGGCCGCCTTAAAGGACAGCATCTTTAAGCTCACCTGCTCCAAAGGCTCAAAGGGTGATTGAGACAACGCGTTGAGCACCATAGATAAATCCCATGGGGCCGTTAGACTCCGTGAAGATGGTCGTATGCATCGTGCCCCCTTCATAAACTGACAAACGAGCGGATGCTGACCCACCGTTTTGCCTTCAAAGCCAATGTGACACGCTGATATAGTGGTTAAGTACACTTTGACGGTGGAAAAAGTCAATCCTTTATCCAACAGTTCCTGAAAGAACGTCAAGATAACTGTCACGGGGCTCAGGAAAGCCACAACCCCAACTTTTACGCACCAATCCTCAAACGCGTGCCATTTGCCATCATACGCGCAGTGAGTGGAGGAGGCTCTGGCGCTCTGTATAGTGGCGATTACACTCTGTGAGAGCCAGGCTGCAGTTAAGTTCAGCCTTTCACAGGCCAAGCCCACAGGGCCATGCGCTCTGGGTGAGGATGGAAGATCTCCCCCTGGTAGTGGCCACGGCTGAGCACATAGCAGCTGATATATCTCCACTAACCAGTATTTCCCCGGCCAACACGGGGCTATCAGGATAAGCGAGAGGCTCCTCTCTCGCACCCTGGCGAGAATAGGAGAGATCAGCTCTAATGGGGGAAAGCGTACAGGAAGACATTGGGCCACTCGTGGGCTAGAGCATCCAGACCCAGCGGTGCGCACTGATCTGTCAGACAGTAGAACAGGGGACACTGGGCGTTCTCCTCTGATGCGAAGAGGTCTATCTCCGCCTTGCCATATTTCTGCCATATCTGGGACACCACCTCGCTGTGGAGTTTCCAGTCCTTGTAGCGAGGATCCCCTCTGGACAGCAGATCCGCCCCCCTGTTCAGTGCGCCTGGCACGTGCGTGGCTCTCAATGACAAAAGCCGAAAGCTGCTCCACACTATCAGTCTGCGTGCCAACGTGTACAGATGACGTGAGCGCAGTTTCCCTTGTCTGTTGATATACGCCACTACAGTGGTGTTGTCTGTTCTGACCAAAACATGTTGCCCCTCCACGAGGGGGAGAAAATGTTTCAGTGCCAGCTGCACAGCTTGGAGCTCCAGACAGTTTATGTGAACATACTGCATCTGAGGACTCCACCTGCCATTTATTGTCCTGCCCTCGTGCGTGGCGCCCCAGCCTGCTAGTGAGGCATCTATTGTTATAACTTTCCTGTCCAGAATCGTTCCCATCGTAACGCCTGTGGTCAGAAAAGCTTTTCGTCTTCAAGGGTACAGCGCCATGACGCACGCCATGGTAACTAAAACCTGGCGGTGACCATGGTGCGTCGGATTCATTTTGAGGGACGCCACCCACTGCTGCAACGGTCTCATATGTAAGTGACCGAGAGGGATAACTGTCAGCACTGATGCCATCAGCCCTAGCCATCTGAGACATGTCCTGAACTTTAAACATACGCCCCTGCGGAAAAGTGCTAGACAAGCCTGAAATGCTTTCACCCTCTCCACTGACAGGCATGCTCTGAACGAGAGCGAGTTCAGGCACAAGCCTATGAATGTTGTTTTGAGTCGGAATCAGAACACTTTTTTCCCAGTTTATAGTGAAGCCCAGGGCCGCTAGATGCGACGAGAGCGATGGCACCTGTGGGCTCACAAACACCCGTGGGCTTGGAGAAAGACCGAAGGGTAGCACCTGATACTCGTAAGCCACACCTCGGAAGGCAAACCGAAGATATTTTCTGTGGAGGGGGTAGATAGGGATGTGAAAGTACGCGTTCTTTAGATCTATGGGCGTGAACCAATCCCCGGGACGCACAAAGCGTATCAAGGCTGTGTGTGTCAGCATCCTGAACATGTATACTCTTAAGTACTTGCTCAGAGCCCGCAGATCTAGGATAGGCCGCAAACCTCCCCCCTTCTTTGGGACCAGAAAATATCTTGGATAGAACCCGCCCTGGCTCTGCTCTGGTGGTACTATTCGGATAGCTCCCTTGTTTTGTAGAGTGGCAATTTCCTCTAACAAGATATGAGCCCTGACTCCCTGGGCTTGTGACTGGATGACCCCGCTGAAATGGGGGGAGCACACACAAATTGGAGCCTGTAGCCCTTGGTTACAGTCGTTATTACCTAATCTGAGGCTCCGCATGCACGCCACTGGTGTGCGCGGTCCGCAAGAGGACCGAGACGCGCCCCTGACGGCGTATTGGGCTGCACTGGGACGGTGCTCATTTTGCCCTTCAGGGAGTCTGGCCTGCAGCTGTGTCATAAGCGGGGTCATGGTGCCCTCTTGTGGCTTTACGCACAACTGCACAGCCATGTTCTGTTCTTTTTGTGTTTTCATCATCATCATTTGTTTTATATTTTTTGGAGGTTGTGCCCTTGACCTGGCTGCACACCTGGTAACATTTTTGATGAAAACTGTGTGGAGGGGAAGGGACGAGAAGTGTCTGGGGGGGGAGGCATCTTTCTTGGTAGACAAAGCTGCAGTGCTTCCCCCTCCCTCTTCTTCTCCTCACAGCGTCTCTGCATGGTGGCCACCGCTGGGCCGAAAAGGCCTTTGGGGTCCACCGGGATGTCGAGGAGCTGGGTCTTCTCCCTCTGAGAGAGGCTGGACAGGTTGAGCCATCGAGCCCTCTCTTGTGCCACCATCAGGGCCATGGCCCTTCCGGATGCCTGGACGGCGCATCTGTGCAGGCGTAAGCAGAGGTCTGTCACCACGCACAGCTCGTCCCACACAAGAGGGGAGGGTGAAGACGACATGTCGTCCTGAAGTTCAGCCTGGTGGGCTAAAAGCAGCGACTACGCGTTCAGTGCCTTCACTGTCATTGCCACCGCTTTGTAACATGTTTCAGTCAGTGATGACTGAAAAGTGTCCGCTTTGGAGGGGAATGCGGGACCGACAGAAGTCATGGTGGACTTCTGTGTGGGATGGAGATGAGAAGCCAGGAGGGGCTCGAGGGGAGGCAGGTGAGAAAAACCCTTCTCCTCCATGCTGACCCAGTCTAATGCCGACCCTCCCTGGACGGGGTTTTTGGCGGAGAGTGGATGGACATGCGGGTCTCGGTGAGGGCTTCTGGCCACGCAATGCCTAGCTTTGCAGCTGCTCTCTTACATGCCTCATGCAGGTCTGTACTAGCAGTCAGGTTTGAGGAGTTGCTGCTAGCATCCCTGACAAAGGTCTCCACGTCCTCCTCTTCCTCATTAGTACCGAGGCTAATGGACTCCCTTGTGTCGGAGTCACCTCCTAGGATGTCCACCTCCAGCAAGGAGCTAGCCTCGTGTTCGTCAGGGCCGATAAGCGGAGCGACGGCTTCTACCTGGTCGCCCCAGGACGCACCAGCAGGGATGGAGAATCCCTCAGTGCCCTCCTCCTCCGACACCTCGCGCGGGGGGATGGTTGCCCCCACCATAGGGTCGACCGCCGACAGGCTAGCCTGGCGTGCTAGCCTGCGTCGGCGGGTTTTCAGGGAAAGACGCGCACAATGATCACAATTAGCCGGGGATGCTAAAGCATCCTGGGCGTGTTCCAGCCGGAGGCACTTTGAGCATACGACATGGGTGTCTGCCCCGGCTATCTTGTTGCCGCATGTGCACATCTTTGGAAGTGAATCCTTCTCCATGGTGAGGAAAGATTTCATAAATAGCAGCTAGTCTGGTGGTTAGCCGCAGCAGCTACTGTTTGGAGACAGCCCAGCTACTTAGCTCCGACAGCGATGCAGCGATAGGCTGCGTTCGGCGACCGAGTTGTTAGCTCGCTCTATGAACAGTTAAGCTAGTCCGTTAGCCGCACAGTCGAAGAGGTACTTCTAGGAGCGAGAAGAGATTTTAGACTGAAGAATATGACGTTACGTCAGACTCTTATACCAGGAGGAAGTCCCTCCTTCAGTGGGTCGACGTCACGCTTCTAAGCCAGTCAGGACTGACGTAGTTTTATAGGGCTTCTGGGGAACACAGCGAAGAGCGTGTCCCAGAGTAAGATACCGAAAGAATGTCGAAAGAGAACGAATTATACTTTATACACGGACCAGTAACCACAGTAACCGCTCTTCTTCGCGGGTGGAAATAAAAACAATCCTCGGCATTTTCAGTTCCGGTTCACGTTTAATATCATACAAACCACACAGATATTTTAAACAAATCTTTTTTTTTCGTTTTTCCGTTTTTAAAATCAGAACAGAAAAACGTCGTTTTTTTGTTTTTCTGTTGTTCCGTTTTTTTGTTTGGGTTTTAAAACAGAAAATAAAAAAAAAACAAGACTGTTTTTTCATTTTTTTGATTTTGTTTTGAAACAGAATAACGAAAGAACGAACCATACACGGATTCTTGGTCCGCTGTCTACCATGATTTAGTTCCTGGGTTTATTTTTTGGCATCGGCATTGCGGGTCTTTTTTTCCAACTTGAAACCTTATTTTGAAATCCTTAACCGGAAGTGAAGGCCTTCCTCCGTCCTGTCAAATGTTTGCAAGATGGCGATGCCCATGAGGAGGACGCTGGGAGCTCTTCACAGGGCAGCATGCAGCAGTTTGAAGGTAAAGCATCATTTAATGAAACGTTATGTTAATAAAATCGCTTAAAACAGATAATTTAATACTTTATGGCCTTATTTAATGTTTTATTTACTCTGCTCTTATTACACTAGGCCGAGCATAGCTAGCATTAGCATACACCTAGGACACCAATTGAGTGGTGGTTTAATTTTTCATTTATTTATTTGCACACATTTAAAGAAAAGTAAAATGATGCTGTAAGTAAGATTAAGTTTGATGTGCAGGTGAGATAGAAACCCAATGTGGATTTATTTTTGTTTACAAACCTCACTTGAAGAGTGAATGCAGATGAAATGAAGAAGCAAAAACTTTAAATAATTTCTATTTTAGACAAACAGACTAACGATGGATATATCCAAGGTATTTGTATTTTTTTTTACAGAAATGTCAATAGCATTTATGTTCAATGAAAGCATGCTGTGCTTGTTTTAATATTCGAATAATCATGTTTCATGGTCATGGTCTCAGTATTTATAAATACATCTGTGAGCTTGATTTTTGCCAAAATCGAGCAGCCTTAGGTCTAAGCCAAACTTATCTATCTATCTATCTATCTATCTATCTATCTTAGACATGATTATAGTATGTTATATATTTAATCTTTCTTTTGATACAGGTATTTTTCCTGACAAAATGAAAATTGCAAAGGTCATTCCACTATTCAAAACAGGAGACAAACACAGTTTAACGAACTATAGACCAGTATCTCTCCTTTCACAGTTTTCAAAGATACTTGAGAAACTGTGTGAAAAAACTTGATAGTTTCCTTGAGAAGAATAAATGACTGAGTGAGAGTTTGTATGGTTTTCGAACAAACAGATCAACATCGCTAGCATTAATGCAAATAGTAGAAGAAATAACAGCAATTGAATGTAAAAAATACACAGTAGGAATTTTCATTGTTTTAAAGAAGGCATTTGACACAATAGATCACAATATTTTAATTTCTAAACTACAAATGTATGGGATCAGAGGTGTCGTCTTAGAATGGCTGAACAGTTATTTAGAGAATAGACGACAGTATGTACAGTTTGGTGGTCATGAATCTATGTGTAGAAAAATTGTGTGTGGGGTTCCTCAAGGCTCTGTCCTTGGGCCTAAGTTATTTCTTTTATATGTTAATGACATCTGTGAGGTATCTAAAATATTACAATTTGTTCTATTTGCAGATGACAAAAATTGTTTTAGTTCAGGAGATAATTTAGAAATTTTGATAGACAGCATTGGTAAAGAAATGCTTAAATTGAAATATTGGTTTGATGTAAATAAGTTATCCCTTAATTTAAAAAAAACTAAGTTCATGGTATTTTCTAAACAGAAACGGGATGGTAATGTGTCTTTGTCTATTGATGGATCTGCAGTTGAGAGAGTGTATCAGTTTAGATTTTTGGGTGTAATTATAGATGAAAACATCACATGGAAATCCCATATAAGTTATGTTAAAACTAAGGTGTCAAAAATATTTTTGTGATCAACAAAGTGAAGCATATCTTGGACCAAGAGACAATACGAGTCTTGTATTGTGCGCTTATTTTGCCTTATTTTAGTTACTGTGTTGAAATTTGGGGGAATACCTACACAACTAATATCAAGCCATTATTTATTTTACAGAAAAGAGCAGTAAGAATTATAAACAAAGCGGAGGCAAGAGAACATACTAACAAATTTTTTATTAAATCAGGATTACTTAAGCTTAAAGATATTGTTGAGTTACAGACTTTACTAGTTATGTTCAAGGTAAAAGGCAGAACATTGCCAGACAATATACAAAATGTGTTTGCTTTTAGTTCAGAAAATAAGGATCATAGAAGGAAATTTGATTTTAAACATCCATTTGCATGTACCACTCTAAAACAAATGTGTATTTCAGTGTGTGGTGTCAAATTGTGGAATTCTTTGACAATAGATTTGAAAGCCTGTACTGATATCAATCAGTTTAAGAGAATGTATACAACCAAAATAATAAGGAAATATGAAGATGATAGGTGAAAAGTCCTCTGTTGCTTTATATGTCATTGTTGTTGATGGTGAGTAGTTGTGTATGTTTGTCAGTTGTTTTGTGATTACTTGTTTCCGTTTTATTTATATATCATTAATGTATTATAATTAATTCTGACTTTTTGCGTTTTCAAGAAGCATGGGTTGTTATAAATCTGAAGGTTAGACCATCAAGTATGTTTGATTTATTATTTCAAGAAAGGGGCTGGTATTAAGTTTTTCTTCTTCCTGCCCCTTTTCGATCATGAAATGGAAAATGTGACAGAACTTGTAAATGTACAGTTTGTGACCTGTAATTTCATGATACGGATCTATCTAATTTTATTTTTGAATCCAGTATGGGTATAACACTTTTCAAACTGAAAAATCATTTTTGTGTTGAAAAAAAATATAAAACTATATTTTAATATAACTATTAAACTCACTATTAACTAGAGGTGTGCTGATACATCGATTGTCAGATTAATCACGATGCGACACGTGATGATTCGATTACGATTCATAAATGTTCAAAAATTATGATTTTTCATAAAAACTAGAAGCCAGGAGCACATACGCCATTTGCGGAACGAAAGTATTAGTCCTACGTACCACCCGGACACCTGAAGTGACGAGGAAAATGGAAAGGGCATTGACCAAACCTACTCCATCTGTAAGGCGTGTAAAGGCAAAATTAAGTACAGGTAACATAAATAACATGCGCCAGCACCTCATGCGCTTCAACCCCGGATTAGAGAGGGAGGAATCCGCCGGTTGTTGCTGCTTACCAGCGAACAATAGAAGGACTATCAAAACTTCCCCACAGCTCAGGGGAGCTGGTTTGGCAGAGTGGTTAGCAACCAGGTACCCCATGTACTTGCTTCTGCCGGTCCAGGTTCGAATCCCGCCTGTGACCAGTTTGCAGAGTGTCTTCCCCTTCTCTCTCACCCCCTTTCACAAACCTATCCACTATGTCTCTCCTATCAATAAAGGCACAAAATGCCCAAAAAATACATTTAAAAAAAACAAACAAACTTCCCCACAGCTCTAAAAGGGCAAAATGAATCTCATGATCCATTACAACCTTTATCGCCAAGGACCTGCGTCCATATTCTGTCGTCAACAACCAGGGCTTTCGTGCTCTGATGTGAACGTTGGAGCCTAGATACTGAGAATACTAAAAAATAGCTAAACATTGTTTTAAAGTATGAAGTAGGCACTAAGTGAGGGGAAAAATGCATCAAAAATCGTTATAATCATTTTTATCATTAATATTGTGATAATTCTTGAATAATCATAGCTTATCACCCTGAATCGTAATCGAATCGAATCGTGAGGTGCCTTAGATGGCACACCCCTACTATTATCACACAGATGGATTTTTGAATTGTGTTGTTACATCCTCAAAAATATTCATGATTAAAGAAAAGCTAGTTTGGAATAATTAAACTGACTTTCAATGTTTAATAAATAAATTATCATACTTTGCTGTCCCTCCTCCACAGAATGCAGAGGTGTCTGTGGATGTGAGACTCCCCGGCCCACTTTTCCTCCCAGTCCGGACCAAAAAGCGATATTTCATCCCTCCATCGGTGGGGTCAAAGGGGAAGAGGGAGGGGAACCTGGAGGCCAAGGCCCGAGCAGCAGGCGTGGTGTTCAGACAGGAGTACTTTGAGAGGCCCATCAACATCGCCTGCTCAGGTGTTTATTTAATATGTCTGTCTCAGGTTACAGATGTTTACTGCAGTTCTGAATCCTCTTGGTTTATCTTTAATGAAATTATTCTTATAGTTTCACCTTGGTGTCATTATTTCTACAAATTATGAACTGAAGTTGAATTTGAATTTATTTCAAACATGTAAACAAAGAAATGAAAATAGAGAAATACCATTCACATACAAAAAAAAAGAGAAATGAAGTATATATACACGTTCAAAAAGAAGTAAATAGTTTTTGGGTTCTTGCCCCTTAAAATGGTTTCCCATGGGTAATATACAAATATATCCTGCTTTAAAATCTATTTTAATACATTATACATATGTACACTACAAAACATACAATCCATAGAAACATTCATATACATATACACTACAAAATATGTAATAAAAAATAAAGTATATATAACATTTAAGTGTCAATATAGACTTAATATAAATACACAACATAAACATATATATAAATGTAATTAGTAGCAACCTGCACATACATACATACATACACATACATACATGTTCATACACTACATACTAATTCTAATCAATAATTAAATTGCAATGACAAATGTATTAAAAAGTGTTAAATTAATTTTTATTGTACTCCAAAAGTTTTTCTTTAGTTCTCATCGTGTAGATGTGTATATGTTAAAAAAGGATTCAGGCCATGGAATGAATGAATCTCATCTGACACTGAAAGGAGTGAAACAGGGAGAGTGGAGGAATATCAGTTCTTTCTACTTAATAGAAGCTATTAGAAAGATTCCTTTTTTATTCAGCTTTACATTTTTTATGCCCAAACTTTTCATTTTGTTTGTCTGATGTTGACTGCAGTACTGAGTACAGTACAGCGACCACATTTCTTAAAGGAATGCTCCGACGATTTTGGACCCACGCCCTTTCCCGATCATTGACAAAGTGAGACAAGCTCAAAAATACCATTTTTGTGTCTCTGTGTCCAGTGGCTGGCTCCCAGCTGTTAGCTTCGTAGGTAGCTTAGCTCAATGGCTGGAAGTGAATAAGAGTCAGAGCCGTACTGACGAAAGTGGACAAAATACTCCTTACAGTGGTTCAGGGGATGGCGTATGAGCATGTGAAGTAATTCCGAATGGTTATAAAACATTTTAAAAGACGTGTTTTCTTTTCAACCCGTTAAAATAACGTTTTGATACACACAGACCTGCGCATGCGCAGTGCTCCGCGGAAGGGTATACCGGCATCAGCAGTAGCACCCGGAAGAAGGAGCAAGTTTTGTAAACCAGTGACTTTTTTGGTGAAAGGAAAAACATCATGCCTGTGTCAGTAAACTCTCGTTCAACTTCCTCATCCATCGCGGCTCTTGCAGCTGTTGCGAGGCTACATAAACATGGTTACATCCGAGGGTCGCCTTCTTCCGGCTGCTACTGCTGTTTCCCGGAGCACTGCACATGCGCAGGTCTGTGTGTATAAAAACGTTATTTTAACGGGTTGAAAAGAAAACACGTCTTTTAAAACGTTTTATAACCATTTGGATTTACTTCACGTGCTGATACGACATCCCCTGGACCACTGTAAGGAGTATTTTGTCCACTTTCGTCAGTCCGGCTCTGACTCCTATTGACTTCCAGCCATTGAGCTAAGCTACGTACGGAGCTAACAGCTGGGAGCCAGGCACTGGACACAGAGACACAAAAAAGGTATTTTTGAGCTTGTCTCACTTTGTCAATGATAGGGAAAGGGCGTGGGTCCAAAATCGTCGGAGTATTCCTTTAAAGTCTTAAATGACATCCATCTTCAAAGTGATGCATCAAAAGTTACATTTGTAAATTTCTTTGGGGCTTTATGGCCTTTTCTGATTACAGAGAGCCTGGATAAACCTCAAAAGAGGGTGGATAGAAACACACTGCAAATCGGCCTCTGGCAAGAATTGAATGCAGGCTGCCCTCAAACAGTTTTTTATTTATTTTTTTTTAACTTTTTTTTTTATTAATTTAATTGTTTACATGTACAAAGAACATGAGATCATCATGGGTGTCACAGTTAAAATCAAAGCATCATTTTACACATACATCATGGTACAATGTCACATTATTCATGGTGCGTACACAATCCATTTTTTCCATTATAGTAATTTTTTATTATAATAGTCTCTGACTTGCAGATATCTGCTCAAACAGTTTTTTAACATCTTATTCAATCAGTCAAATTTTATTTGTATAGCATTTTTCATACAAAAATTTATAGCGCAAAGTGCCTCTCATAAAAACTAAAATAAAATAATGAATAACATAAAAAGTGGAAAATTGTGTACGAATGAAAATAAGACCCCACCCACCCTCACAATCCACATAATGATGATGATAATAATAATAATGATAAAAATAATAGTAATGATAATAATAATAATGATAATAATGTTATTTATATAGCACTTTTAAAAACATAGTTTACAAAGTGCTACAAAATAATAAAACACAAACAAACAATGAGCACAATGAAGTAAAAACAAAAGGCACAGCTTAAATCAAGACTAACAGAAAGACACAAAGGTAAAAAGACACGAGGTGTAAAGACAGAGGGGCGACGGTTGACACTGTGTTAATACTCCAGATTTCTTACTGAAGGCCCTTTTCATACTTTATAGGAACCCAGACAATACAAGAACCATGCAGCATAAAGAGACCATGAGGACCAAACATAAAAACATAAAATCAGCAAGAATCATGCAGCATAAAAAGGAGATGAAAGAAGAAATCAGGCCAGAAAATATAAAAAGATGAAATGAACAATGATGATAAAATTACAAATAGTAAAAATAAGTGGCGATGATAAAATACAGTAATAAACATGAGCAAGAGATAAGACGATTAAAATGGTAATTAATAGCACATAACGGTATTAATAAATTAACCAAAAGGAGTAAAAGAAGGCAAAGCAAAACAAACAGTAAAGCCAAAGTAAGATGGAGATAAAAGACTTAAAACGCACACACTAAATCAATCAAACAAACAAAGACATAATAAGGAAATTCTGAACAGAAAACAGAAATAAAGACTGAGGAAAATTAAATATGATTCAGCCAAGAAAAAAATTACTTTCACTACAGTTACAAAATTATATGTATATAGATAATTACATTAAATTGATGCTCTATTATCATGTCCTTCTATTTCTCTGCTTTATTTGAACACAAAAAATTTGCAACCGCTGTTCAGAGTTTTCAGTTTCAACAAAATGTAGAAAAAACATAAAGGGAGGAAACATTTTCAGAATGAACTGGATGTGTTTTGTCAAATATTCAGTTCTCCTGGATCTGTTTATTTTTTCACTTTGCTTTTATTGCTAAAAGCTCACTTCAGGACAGTAATGTGGCACTGACTCATGTTTTTGTGTCCTAGCGGGAATCTTTGACCCCTACATCCCCCCGGAGGGCGACGCTCGTCTCTCCAGTCTGTCTAAAGAAGGCCTGAAACAGCGAACGGAGCAGATTAGACAGAGCGCTGCCTCACAGCTCGCGTGAGTTTGTTTTTTGATTCCTCAGGATTTTCTCCTGCTAAAATAGAGAGTCGGGATAAAAAAAAAACAAACATATTTTTTCTTCATGACTTTAGATGCCAAAACGTCAAAAGAGATGGCAGCCAGTGATGCCACTGCTGCTGCAGCAGTTCATTTTTTGTTTTGCCTAATTATTAATTTTTTTTTTTTTTTTAATGTATTTTTTGGGCATTTTGGGCCTTTATTGATAGGAGAGATCGTGGAAAGGCTTGTGAAAGAGGATGAGAGAGTAGGGGAAGACACTCTGCAAACTGGCCACAGGCAGGACCCGAACCCAGACTGGCAGAAGGATGTACAACCCCAAAACCAGTGAAGTTGGCACGTTGTGTAAATCTTAAATAAAAACAGAATACAATGATTTGCAAATCCTTTTCAACTTATATTCAATTGAATACACTGCAAAGACAAGATATTTAATGTTCGAACTGAGAAACTTTATTTTCTTTTGCAAATAATCATCAACTTAGAATTTAATGGCAGCAACACATTGCAAAAAAGTTGGCACAGGGTCATTTTTACCACTGTGTTACATCGCCTTTCCTTTTAACAACACTCAGTAAATGTTTGTGAACTGAGGAGACCAAATTTTGAAGCTTTTCAGGTGGAATTCTTTTCCTTTCTTGCTTGATGTACAGCTTTAAGTTGTTTAACAGTCCGGGGTCTCCGTTGTTGTATTTTACGCTTCATAATGCGCCACACATTTTCAATGGGGGACAGGTCTGGACTACAGGCAGGCCAGTCTAGTACCTGCACTCTTTTACTACGAAGCCACACTGTTGTAACACGTGCAGAATGTGGCTTGGCATTGTCTTGCTGAAATAAGCAGGGGCGTCCATGAAAAAGACGTTACTTGGATGGCAACATATGTTGCTCCAAAACCTGTATGTACCTTTCAGCATTAATGGTGTCTTCACAGATGTGTAAGTTACCCATGCCTTGGGCACTAATACACCCCCATACCATCACAGATGCTGGCTTTTGAACTTTGCGCCTATAACAGTCAGGCTGGTTCTTTTCCTCTTTGGTCCGGAGGACATGACGACCACAGTTTCCAAAAACAATTTGAAATGTGGACTGGTCAGACCACAGAACACTTTTCCACTTTGCATCAGTCCATCTTAGATGAGCTCGGGCCCAGTGAAGCCGGCAGTGTTTCTGGGTGTTGTTGATAAATAGCTTTGGCTTTGCATAGTAGAGTTTTAACTTGCACTTACAGATGTAGATGGACTGTAGTTACTGACAGTGGTTTTCTGAAGTGTTCCTGAGCCCATGTGTTGATATCCTTTACACAGTGATGCCGGTTTTTGATGCAGTACCGCCTGAGGGGTTGAAGGTCACGGGCAGTCAATGTTGGTTTTGGGCCTTGCTGCTTACGTGCAGTAATTTCTCCAGATCCTCTGAGCCTTTTGATGATATTAGGGACCGTAGATGATGAAATCCCTAAATTCCTTGCAATAGCTCGTTGAGAAATGTTGTTCTTAAACTGTTTGACAATTTGCTCACGCATTTGTTCACAAAGTGGTGACCCTCGCCCCATTCTTGTTTGTGAATGACTGAGCATTTCAGGGAAGCTGCTTTTATACCCAATCATGGCACCCACCTGTTCCCAATTAGCCTGTTCACCTGTGGGATGTTCCAAATAAGTGTTTGATGAGCATTCCTCAACTTTCTCAGTCTTTTTTGACACTTGTGCCAGCTTTTTTGAAACATGTTGCAGCCATCAAATTCCAAATGAGCTAATATTTGCAAAAAAAAATTAAGTTTCTCAGTTCGAACATTAAGTATCTTGTCTTTGCAGTGTATTCAATTGAATGTAGGTTGAAAAGGATTTGCAAATCATTGTATTCTGTTTTTATTTACGATTTACACAACGTGCCAACTTCACTGGTTTTGGGGTTGTATATGGGACGTGTATGGTTGCTAAACTGTGCCAAACCATGGATGTATTATAAGAACTGGATAGCGTGGCTCCGCCTTCTACCATGTAACGGATTTGAAGCCAGAATATCCCCCGTCAGGGCGCCACCATTGTGCAGCCAGTAGAGAATCTGGACCATAATCCGGACGCAGCTGTCATAAACGGTAGCAACACTCCGCAGCATACGCCATACACAATCGTTGTGAAGCTGCTGTAAACCGCGTTTTTTTTTAATCTCTAATAACTTACAAAAAAGAAACTTTTCAGAAAAAAGAGGACTTGGAAAACACGCAGCCCAATAATACTTTCATATCACCACAGCATACAGATGGGAGAAATATTTCTACGAGGTGTCATAATTTTTTGAAGTTTCACTTCGGCCTGTTCAGATGAATGGGGGAGACGGAGATTTGACCTATACTGCAGCCAGTCACCAGGGGGAGCAGTTTTCGTGGAGGCTTCAATTTGAGCCCAGCGACATGGCGTCCATGTTTTTTACAGTCTATGTGCCAAACCAGCACCCTTTTTTTTTTTTTTTTTCCCTTATTTTATTTTTTTCTCTTGTGTCTTTCTTCTTTATGTATGTATTAATTTTTTTAAATATTATTATTACTGTTATTGTTTAAATTAATTTCATGTCAGTATTTAAGGTTTGTTCATGTAATCTCTTTATTAGTTCTCTTTATTTATTTTGTCACTATCCTGATCATTTTTGATAAATGACTTTGCATTATGATTCATGTTTATAACACCTGGATTGGTTTATGACGACCTGTGTATAAGAAAGGTCCATAATTGTTGCAGCCAGAGTATAAGACAACAAAGAAATGAACATGTGTGAAAGAAGGACTTTTGGAAGAGAAAAATACAAGAAAATGTCTAGGTAATGTTAAATGTGTTTTTTAGTGTTTAAATATAAAAAAAAGGAGAGCACAGGTTTGACCAGCTGTGTCAGATGACGAAAGGTCGATGTCTGATGTCATCTTCTCCTGGTTTGTCTTACAGGATTCGTAAAATCAAAGAGCACGACTCCGAGTTCTCGACGAAGGGATTTGCAGAGAAAGCTCAGGAGATCTTCATCGAGGCCCACAACGCTCTGGCACAGTAAGAAAACAAAGTCTGTCTCTCACTCAGATGAGCTGGTCAGGGAGGTTCACGCTGAATACTGCAGCGAGACGTTTGTGAGAGGCGTGAGACGAGGACTCGTGCTGCTTTTAGAGCTGCTGAACAACAGCTGGAGCTTTGCTCATATTTTCAGGGACGTGACACATCTGATTGTTTCATCTATTATGAAGCTGTGATTCCTCTTTTAATGAATCAAACTTTTCTCGTTGCTCTGTTCTTTTCTATATCACACTTTCTATATCATCAGGGTCAAAGCCGGGGTCTGTGTAAATAACTTATGACCAAAAATAAAACGAAGATAAAACACACCTCTGACTCGCATTGAAAGATCATAATGTGAACGCTGGAGCTGTAAAGATTGTAAATGAAGTTTGTTATCAGACTGTTCATTGTTAACTAATATTAAAATGGTCCTAATAGCCCATTTTTCACTAAGACTAAAAACATTATCTATCTGTCTATCTATCTGTCCGTCTGTCTGTCTGACTGTCTGACTGTCTGACCGTCTGTCTGTCTAAACATTTTCTATGGCATACTATACTACAGAATACTCCTCCAAATG
Organism: Scarus forsteni; assembly: GCA_036419115.1. Lineage (NCBI taxonomy): Eukaryota > Metazoa > Chordata > Actinopteri > Labriformes > Labridae > Scarus > Scarus forsteni. The sequence goes on along the minus strand of JAZDUH010000216.1, from coordinate 305,870 downwards.
TGGACCATTGATTGCAAACAAGATTTTGTAATTTGCATATAAAAGTGTTTTTTTTTTTGTAAATTCATGAACAAGATGCAAAAATAAGTAAACCCCAATGAGAAAGTTGGAAGCAAAGCTAAATTTTAGTTATCATTACCCTTATTTTCATCTCATGGAAAAACAAATGTTATGTTGACCTCTAGTTTTGTCAAAACTTTGGAAATTGTTCTTTTGCTCATTTCGCCCTTTCATGCATGGTGTCCTCTACAGTAGACAGATATTTGGATTAAATTTTATAGGCTTCAGTTTGCAGTACCATGTCCAGCTAACAGGTGGTTAATTCCCAAACCCTTGTCTTAAGTTTCATAAAAATATTATCCAGGCATTTTGACCACTATTTGTATTTTTTAATTTTAATTTCGGCGTAGTTCACAAGTGAATAGTTTGATTAAACAGCAATAATACATGTACTGATGATTTAGTTTTTTGTTTTATTTTCTCTTAATCATTTTTTTTCTCAAAGAACTGTTTGTCTTTATAAAGTCCCACTTAATAACTTTTTTTCCTTTTTTTTCCTCCACTAAATAACTATTTATTTGTTGATGTATGGCGTCACTGTTGTGGACAGATGCGTGATTGCCCCAAAATATAAGAATGAAAAAATGAACATGATTTGAACTTCTTTAAAAGTAGAAACAAACATTTTAAAAAATGTATCCCTTTGTGATTTTATAATTCGTGCATGAAAGGGTTAGATATTGCTCAATACATTACTTTTAATAGGGGTGTATTAAATTATGCTGGACACTGTATGCATGTATACAAATACATATCTTATTACAACCACCCAGCCTTGTAATGACAGCAGGTAGGATTAGACAAGAGGATGAGGAGACTAATGCACGCCACAGGAGCTGAAGTAAAAGAAATGATCAAATCAAGATGACTGATAAATATAAAAGAGAAGAAACAAGAGAAAATGCAAAGCAATAACAAAGAACCATCAGACAGAAATAAACACAACTGTATAAATACATTTAAAATAAATTAGAATTAAGTCTAAATTGATGGATTGTAAAAAGATAAAAAAGAAAATAGGTATTTAAGAAAATTATAAAAAATGAAAGATAAACAGTAACATTTAAAACTTGAATGTAATAATAATTAAAGATGAACAAATTTTCACAAAATTAATATGTATACTAGTCATGAAAATAATACAATTCTACATAAAAGCCAAATGTCTTGAACTATGAGATTTAAGTTTTGGAAAAAAAACATTTGTCTCACTTTTGTTTATATTTTTGTTTAGATGAGGTGATGAATGAACTTCTGCTGTTTGTTCTGCAGATTTAACAAAGAAAAGCTTCACTCCCTGGTGACGGAGCGCTGTTATCCAGTAAGTTCTTCTGAATACAGCTAAAGTTTTTATTCTCGAAGCTTTAAAAAAAGAAAAACTCTATACTGACCATTGCTCGCCTGTGCTGTGTTCAGGAGATGACACGGGGCAATCGCTATAAAACCATCCGCTGGAGGTTTGTAGAGTCTCTCGAGCCGCCCAAGGTCGTCCACGCTCGCTGTCCTGACATGGTCACTAAAGGCAACCTGTATGGCCAGGTGACGGTCCGCATGCACTCCAAACAGGTACGACACAAGTGTTAGCTCACTGTGCTAACTTAAAGGGATACGCTAACACCTTTGTTTTCATTTCCTGATCACTCCTGAGTCCATGACAAGCAGATAGACTCCATTTTTTCAACTGTGTGTGCAGTAACAAGGAGGAGACGGGCTCTCCAGCAACTCTGAAGATTAGTACTTTATGTAATTTTCAATAGTAATACATACAAAACTAACCTGCAGGGTGCACACGCAAACCACCGCGGAGGAGCTTGTGAGGAGGTCATCAAAACAGAGAGCATCTGCGGTGGTTTGTGCATACAATGTGCCGGTTAGTTATGCATGTACTTCTTTCAAAATTTACATTAAGTGCTAATTTTCGAGTTAATTTTAACTTTTTCCCATCATCATTGCCCTCAACTCAGCTTGCTTCATGATATTCTTTTATTGATGGCAACTTGGTAGAGCCAACAGTAGCAGTTGCAGTTGCAGGTTGTTAACTTCGAAAAAAATATTCAAAGAAACAGGCTGTCATTAAACAGATTTAAATCAGGTTCCTTGTTATTGCCTATTTTAGATAAATTCATAAATGAAGGAATAAACTAAGCAAATGTATTAATAGACTTTCTTAATTATTAAAATTGTTTAAATCATTTTAAAGGGACTGTGTTTCTAAATAATTACAAAAAAGTCTCACTTTTAGATATATGCCTGATGGAAATACACACTTTAAGATGAGTTTTATAGCATCAAAATAGGTTAGCTATAAATGCTATGCCTTAGCCATCCAGTCGGGTCGGACAGGACTGGACTGGCCTGGATACTCAACTTCAGGAACAAGACAATTAAAACTAGAGCAAAGTTATATTATTCAGACACGTCTTAGAGCACCGGGCTGTAAGTAGCGATATATAGCCAGCTACAAAACTACGATACTAAGTTTTCCAAAAACTGCTTGTTGTCACACATCAAAAACTACCGCTACGTAACTAGAAAGAGATACATTACCTCGTCGCTTTGCATCCTGTAAGTTGTTGAAAAAAGGAGTTGTAAAGCAATGAAGAGCTCTGAGGAAGGTCCGAGTTTCATTCATTTAGTGTCACAACAAACGCACGCTTTGGCTTGTGATGCGTTCAAGTTTTAGTCGGAAGTTGGAATTTCTAAGTTCCGAGTAAGAGACTGGAACGTCCCCCAAAGTCTGAATTTCCTACTGGGAACTCGGTGAAACCTCGCCACCCCTGAGTTGACAATCAAAGATGGATGCCCCCAGTGTGAACAGTTATTTAGCTCCTGTAATAATCCATTTATTTGCACTTCTGACTGGGGTGTGTCGCTCTAGATCAGCTGTATACATAGTATTGTTAGACTTATATTTACAAAAATGCTGCCATAGTGATAATCACATTCTTCATACAACAACACAGGGCGTGCTAACAACAGCTAACAATAGCCTGGTAGATCTGCATGTTTTTATCCGACTTCAACTGGAACGCAGATAAGTCGGAGATGATGTCACTCCCAGTTCCGAGGTTACTGGAACACAGCATTATGACAGTCGCCGCGCGTGCTCATGGGTAGCAGAGTCTTAATGTCGCTGGAAACAGATTCTCCTCACAGTCCCTTTAACCTTGCAAAATCACTAACTTCTAAACAGTTTTAATTTAATTATTATGCCCTCTCATTTTAATGCATTCTTTAAGCTTACAAATTTAAACTAACTCATAATTTAACTCAAACTTACACATTTTAACTGATTTTAACTACTTTATAGCATTTATGATAATAGTCTGTACTGAAATTAAGTTAAACAGTTAAGATTGCCTTAATGAGTTTACAAATGAAAGGAGATAGAGATAAAGCCTAAAATATCAGACCTCAAGTCACTATTGTCATTATGTCAATATTTGAGTCTAAATTCTAAATTAACAGTGCTCAAATTATCAATCAACACACATTTTTATCCTCTAAGTTACTAAATTAAGCTTCTACTTTCTTCACTGAGTTAAATTAAAGTTTTCTTACCACTGGCGTCTCTGAGGTTTTCATGTTGTCATGCCAACAAGCACAGAGTGACACACCTGATTCTGAGCCTACTTAATGCCTCAGCTCTATCCTCCCTCTGGTATTGATCCTGTAGTGACTCTCTATGGAAAAGACATAGATAACTACTGAATAAATTAAAACTAAAACATAAACCAAATGTTTTTAGGTTGTATTAACACTAATCATAGTCTAAAAATAGATAATGTAATGTAACACGGGAAAGAAAAGAGTCGCAACAAGCACACAGGAGTGTTTAGAGGTGCTGAAGTGTTAATCTGACGACTGTAGGAGGAGGCAGGCTAACACTACCCATTGACACCCAGTGTTTGAGCTAAGCTAATTAGCGGTGGGCGAGCTCTGCCTGTCTCTTCCTTGTTGGTGCACGCCCAGTTGAAAAATGGTGTCTATTAACTTGTTGTGGACTCAGGAGTGAGGCAAGACGTAAAAAACTAAATTAAATGTTGGCGTATCCCTTCAAACAATGACATATGATAGTGCCATTTTGATGTTAATTTTCTGTTAAACTGTGTTTTAGTTATTGTTATGTCATTATTATAACCCTGTTTCTTTTTTCTGTTCAAACTTGTACTGCTGTGTTTATATAAATGTCATTCTTCATACAACAACGTAGGGCGTGCTAACAACAGCTAACAATAGCCTGGTAGATCTGCATGTTTTTATCCGACTTCAACTGGAACACAGATAAGTCGGAGAAGCTGTCACTCCCAGTTCCGAGGTTACTGGAACGCAGCATTATGACAGTCGCCGCGCGTGCTCATGGGTAGCAGAGTCTTTACGTCGCTGGAAACAGATTCTCCTCACAGTCCCTTTAACCTTGCAAAATCACTAACTTCTGAACAATTTTAATTTAATTATTATGCCCTCTCATTTTAATGCATTCTTTAAGCTTACAAATTTAAACTAACTCATAATTTAACTCAAACTAACACATTTTAACTGATTTTAACTACTTTAATGATTAAAACGCATTTAAGCCTAGCATTTATGATAATAGTCTGTACTGAAATTAAGTTAAACAGTTAAGATTGCCTTAATGAGTTTACAAATGAAAGGAGATAGAGATAAAGCCTAAAATATCAGACCTCAAGTCACTATTGTCATTATGTCAATATTTGAGTCTAAATTCTAAATTAACAGGGCTCAAATTATCAATCAACACACATTTTTATCCTCTAAGTTACTAAATTAAGCTTCTACTTTCTTCACTTAGTTTAAATTAAAGTTTTCTTACCACTGGCGTCTCTGAGGTTTTCATGTTGTCATGCCAGCAAGCACAGAGTGACACACCTGTTTCTGAGCCTACTTAATGCCTCAGCTCTATCCGCTCTCTGGTATTGATCCTGTAGTGACTCTCTATGGAAAAGACATAGATAACTACTGAATAAATTAAAACTAAACATAAACCAAATGTTTTTAGGTTGTATTAACACTAATCATAGTCTAAAAATAGATAATGTAATGTAACACGGTAAAGAAAAGAGTCGCAACAAGCACACAGGAGTGTTTAGAGGTGCTGAAGTGTTAATCTGACGACTGTAGGAGGAGGCAGGCTAACGCTACCCATTGACACCCAGTGTTTGAGCTAAGCTAATTAGCGGTGGGCGAGCTCTGCCTGTCTCTTCCTTGTTAGTGCACGCACAGTTGAAAAATGGTGTCTATTAACTTGTTGTGGACTCAGGAGTGAGGCAAGACGTAAAAAACTAAATTAAATGTTGGCGTGTCCCTTCAAACAATGACATACGATAGTGCCATTTTGATGTTAATTTTCTGTTAAACTGTGTTGTAGTTATTGTTATGTCATTATTATAACCCTGTTTCTTTTTTCTGTTCAAACTTGTACTGCTGTGTTTATATAAATGTTTGTTTGACACAAAAATAAAATAAAAACTTCACAAAAAATTCAAAGCAGACTTTGTAAATCTGAGGGCAGTTTGTGAGTTCATGTACCAGATCATAGTTTGGGGTTGTTTGTTTTCAGACTCTTGCCATCTACGACCGCTTCGGGAGGCTGATGCTGGGCAGCGAGGATCAGCCGAAGGACGTCCTGGAGTACCTGGTCATAGAGCGGCACATCGTCAACCCCTACAGCAGGTGGAGGCTCCACGGGAAAATCGTGCCATCCTGGGCTCCGGCCAAAGACCCCATTATTAAGGTGACACTGTGCTGCTCGGTGACGACTTCTGTTTCACACAAATGTTAGTGAAAGTCTAAACTGCTGCGGGAAGACTCTACTTTACCCTGTTTGGTTAGAGTCCAGCATTGGGCCAGTATCACCTTTTTAAGTGACATTAAAAAGTTGATCAATATTGTTTTATGGCCCTTTTCCATTAGCCCTACTCTACTCTACTCGACTCTACCCGGCTCTACTCTACTCGCCATGTGCTGCTTTTCCATTAGCCCCGGTTGCCTGCCCAACGGGGTGCAGTGTCGCTGAGCAGCACTGTGGTCACATTTTGAGTGTGACACAACAATCTGTGGCTTTTTGTCACAAACCGAGTAAAAAAGGAAAGCAGGAGAAGGCTGCAGGTGGTAAGAAGAAATACCCCTTGAGAAGCACAGGAGAGTTTTGGAAGCTATACAACAGAATGAAGCCGAGGACGAGAGCAATCGAGGTGCAAAGAAAAGATGTATGAGTGTAAGCTAATGGTAGCTACCGCTAGCATGCTAGGTCGTTGTGCTCATGATTCATCGATGACGACATCGTCTGACCAATCAGTAGCCGGCAGTCGGTGACGTCATCTTTTAGTATGGACTCAGCTCGCTTGGAACCAGAGCGGAGTAGGTACTAAAACTAGCTTGTTTTAGGAGGTACCAGGCTAGTGGAAACACGCTGCAAATCGAGTAGGGCCGAGTAGCGTAGAGCCAAGGCGTGATGGTGGAAAAGGGCCATAACATTCTATTTAGTTTTAAAACATGTTGATAAACTCTAAAAATATCCTTTTCCATGCTGAAGGGCCCTCACTGAAACATAAACATGCGATAGGGACATCAGTTAAAGCTGGGGTCTACGATTTGAAACCGCAGCCTGCCCCCCCTTCCCTCACCTCTCCCCTCCGTGTTCCAAGATCCCGCCCCCAGCTCGTGTCGCCTCATATACCAACAAGCCCCCTCGGACAGAGCTACGAGCGACTGGCATAATATATCAGCAGCAAACTCAATCAAAAACAGCTCAGCTCAACTGAAAGTATCAAACACGACAGACATCCCCCTTGTAACACACAGCAGTAGCCATTTCAATTGGACCGGCGGCAATGCGGGTCTGGCGCCGCCAGAGCGGAGCCGATTGTGGGGGAGGATTTATCTTTCTCAGCCTGTCCTCCCCAGCTCAGCCTACAGTGCTAACGATTAGCGGCTAACAGGCTAACCCGCTCCGCTACAAGTCATTAGCCAGGACAGGCACAGACTAACCAGAGTTATTCAGCAGACATCTCCCACTGTAGTAAACAAAGCCATTACCTGATCAACCAGGGGCGAAACGGCCGATGCTGAAGGTCTGACGGCCGACTGAGGCCATTCGTTAGCCGTTAGCCCGCTAACAGGCCTCAACCCGCGGGCAGAGCTCCGTTGGGCCCCGCGGGAGAGGGAAGCGGCTTACCGGTTTCGGCGCTAGGCTTTTCCGGCTCACGGACCAATTGAACCTTGCAGGCTTCTAGGCTTGATTGGTCAGCTAGTATGCAGCTTTGCAGCGGATATACTGAACAGATTTTTCTTCGTTCTTTTTGGTCTTTATACTGTGTAGATAGGGCCATAGGACCATAACAGCCTTATAAACGGTGTTATTAAGATGTACAAAGCTTCCAAATCGTAGACCATAGCTTTAAGGCTCCTTTAAGTTACAAAATAAACCCTGACAGTTCTGTTAAATCTTCACAACATAACACTAAAATAGAGGTTGATCATCTGAACAGCCGTTAGTGCAAAACACGTGTAATAAACGCCTTAACCCGGCGAGTCGGCCCCTGCTGCGTTTCAGATTTACAGGACAGATGGAGCAGCGATGGTGCCTGGGAGGTGTTTCTTAGTCTTTTAAAAAGCTCCATAAAGGGACATCAGTCCACAATAGAGACTAGTTCTTCTCTATATGTAATTCTTCATTTTTTTAAAAATGTCATATTTCTAATTAATGTAAAGAAATTCATCCTGTCTTTGAATCCCTCCGACCAAACCTCTGAGCTGTGACTCATTTTCTTAGTTATTTTGGTCTCTGCAGCATGTCAATAACCATCTGTCTGAAGGCGGGATATCAGCTGAGGGGCATCAAACTGAACAGGAATGAAGATTTAAACCAAAAAAACAATAGAAAACTTGGTTCAACTTACAAAAAAGAGGCTTTTGTAGCAAATTCCTGATCAGATCCCCTCTAAGTTTAATCCAAGGTGTTGGTCTGATAGTCTACCATAGGGATGGGAAGATACACTTAAACTCACGCTGCACCTCTATATGCCCAGGTCACAATACGATACGTCACGATACAATATCAAAAAATGAAAAAAGAAAAAATATTACTGCATAATTGCAACTTATTTGTTTTTGTTTGAGTTGCACACAGGAAAACACAAGGCCTAACAGGCCAAACACAAACAATAACACTCTCTGTAACCCTAGAGAGGTTAGAGAGAGTGTATGCTAACGAGCTGTAGGCTCGTTTTCGCCGTCTTTGTCTTTTATAATGAGAAAGCCAAAATACTGCCAGACAGATGACTTGTATCCAGGCGGAGCGTCCTCAATTTCGACCTCAGTCGACTCCATCATTCGGCTTTCTGGAGGCAAGGTAGCTGGTGCTAATGTTTGTTTTAGTCACTTATGTATCACGATATATTGCCAAACGATCCCATCCCTAGTCTACCATCAGTCAGAAGGTCGTGCTCACTCAGGCTGTCACATACTGTGTTGGGAAAGACTGTAGTTGGGTTTAAATCCACCTAATGTCCAATTTTTTTAGCGAAAATACGCAAAAGAAAATACGAATTTATGCCTGTTTCCATTTGTTATTTGGAGTTTAAACCTTTTAAAATAGAGTCTCATCTGTGTTTAATGTCCATTTATATATGTACAACCTTTTATATATGACCATTTATGGACGTTTAGTTGTGTTCAAAGGACTCATTCACCTCGTTACTTATCTTAAACTCAGAGACGGTCACCAGTTAATGTAAAACACCGGTGGGTAACTTGCAAAAGTTTCACTATTCTTACCTTACCTGAGCTGTTGATTGATGAACTGAGCGATATAACCAGAGATCTTTGTCCCAGAATTTTATCCATCAGGTCAAAATACTTAAAGTTGCTATTAGCTTTCCCCTCTTCGCTGCTTACTTGCTTCTGAGGATTTGCCTGTCAGATCCTTTGCTTCTGTAATTCCTGGTATACTGTTGAGTTTTTTTTGCTGTTTTCCATCGAATACTGCTTTAATGTTAGCTTCTTTTAATAATTCCAGAAAACACTCAGTGTCTTCATCCCCTCATACAAACCTGACTTTAACATCCACCACCAATTTTGTGTCAACATAGTGTAGATGTGCAACGTAATAGCCGGTCCAATCACTGTTTATCCACAAAAGCTGTTTCCATAGCAAAAATTTGTGTTTGCTTTTATCGATACGCTGACAAATCCACCCGTAAAAACATTTTTGGGAACTGTGTTTTATCATGTGGCTTGGCTTCCACTTTGAACTGTGCCATTGTTAATATTACCGAAAGTATATTTACAACAACTGTCCAAACATTGAGACCGTATCGATTCTGCAGAATCCGTATCGATACACGTAACCCCAAGGTGTGCATGATGATATTTTGTCGTATTGATATTTTGAGCACAGGCCTCCTGGGGGTAGACATATAGGATTTGAATATTTATTAACAATTTGAGTAGAGACTTTCATCCTCATGCTCGAACGGATATCCGTATAAAGAGAAAAAGGTGACAGCCCTAGTCCAACTCATCCCTGCTGTCACCATAGATTTTTCTGGTTTGTGTTTATTTAATTTTATTGTTAAAATTTTATTTGCTCTTATTTGTCCTCCAGACTGTCATGATTCCTGGTCCCGAGCTGAAGCCTGGAGAAGAGTTTGATGCCCTCAGCTACACTGTTCCCAAACCAGAGGCTGTTCAGTGGAGCAAATAGACCACTGGAGGGCGCTGTAGCTCTCATAAACACAGGAGGAGTCGGGGATGGACACTGTAGCTGTTGCTGGTTAGTTTGGTATCTCTGGCAGCAGATCAGGCTCTTACCTGTTATAAAATGCTGCTGGCCATGGAAACGTTGGAGCAGCAGGTGAGTTTTAGGACGACAAAACGACTGAATCCAGCAGCCAGGAGAGCAACATCTTTCATTTAACGGATTGGGAGTTACATCATGGCTTCAAAGTTCACACAACAGTTCATGGGAATAACTTAATATGTGAAATAAAATGTACAGATCTCCAGAAACTGTATGGTTTATTTCTTTGATGAATATGCTGCATGTTGACCTCAGAAGATACAAAAATAAAACATCCCACCTGCTTCTTTTCACACTAATACACTCCAGTGGATGACCAGAATAATCTCTTATCAAAAACATTGCATAAAAACATTAAAACATTGGCCGAGTCTTTATGTAATCCCAGAAAAATGTGTTACAACAGTTTAAGTTTTCTTCAACAAGACGACAGATTACTGAACGCTCATTCAAAAACAAACAAACATGCAAACAGTGCCACAAAACTAGAATCACTCGTATAACAAACAGCTCGGCGCAGTGTTAAGACAATGAAATCACTGATTGAAACAACCTGGAGCAAGAAAGAAAAAACAGAAAAACACTTTATTTCTTGAACAGTCTTCTGTTGTAGACGTGTGATTTCAAAGCACTGACACAGGAAACTGTAAAAACTGCAAGTTTTGTTCACAATGAGGCTTTTCCAAACAAAATACCAACTTAAAAGTGTTGCAGCCATCGTCTCGGACACTTTGAGCCTTATTATCTTAATATCAATACTCATAGGGGTCAGAAACTAGAAGGGCCATATTATTTACTTTAACAAAAATATCCAAATAATCACAAGTTTCTGAAGCAAAAAAATCATTTAATAGGGCTGGAAAATATAATGAGATTTGAGGATTTATCAATATATTTTAAATGGTATATGGGGCAAGAACATTTTTAATTTTTTTAATTTTTTTGCTGTTGTTAAAAGGTGGGCAGTAAAGTGCAAAAGTATGCACTTAATCATGAAAAGTTGACTTTTAGTTCATCTGAGATCAAGAAACCAGTGTCTCATCCCTGCAGTTGCTGCAGTGATATAAAACATGGAGCAAGATTGCTTTTTTCTTTAAGCTAAAATGTTGGCGTTTATTTTTACAAATGGAAGTATAAACATATCATGTAGTGCCTTTCAACTAAAAAGAATTAAATTCAAATTTTTCCAGCCCAAGATTTTTTTTATTTTGCTGGTATATTAGTCTATTTGTGTTTTTTTAAAGATGCTATGAGGAGTTTCTAAGTAATTACAAAAAAGACTCACTTTTAGATATATGCCTGATGGAAATACACACTTTAAGATAAGTTTTAGAGCATCAAAATAGGTTCGCTATAAATGCTATTCCTTAGCTTTGTGGTTGGGTCGGACAGGGCTGGACTGGCCTGGATACTCAACTTCAGAAACAAGACAATTAAAACTAGAGCAAATTTATATTATTCAGACACGTCTTTGAGCACCGGGCTGTAAGTAGCTGTATATAGCCGACTACAAAACTACGATACTAAGTTTTCCAAAAAATGTCACATCTTTTGGTGCGTTCCAGTTGTAGTCAGAAGTCGGAATTTCCAAGTTCCGAGTAGGAAACTGCAACTGGAACGCCCCCCAAAGTCGGAATTTCCTACTGGGAACTCGGTGAAACCTCGCCACCCCCGAGTTGACAATCGAAGATGGATGCCCCCAGTGTGAACAGTTATTTAGCTCCTGTAATAATCTAAATATTTGCACTTCTGACTGGGGTGTGTTGCTCTAGATCAGCTGTATACATAGTATTGTTAGACTTATATTTACAAAGATGCTGCCATAGTGATAATCACATTCTTCATGTGATATTTGTGAACAACAACACAGGGCGTGCTAACAACAGCTAACAATAGCCTGGTAGATCAGCATGTTTTTTTCAGACTTCAACTGGAACGCCGATAAATCGGAGATGAGGTCACTCCCACTTCTGAGGTTACTGGAACGCAGCATTACGACAGTCGCCGCAAGTGCTCATGGGTAGCAGAGTCTTTTTGTCGCCGGTAATAGATTGTCCTCATAGCACCTTTAACTTGAGATATTTTACTTCCACACCAAGATGTAAAAGTCCAATTCTGCTGTGTTTCAGTGAAGAATATTTTTACGATTTCTCAGAGTTGTTATTCAACTATTTAAAAAGTTACTGAAAAGACAATTTACTGCCAGCCCAGAAAATTATGATCATTGTTCTACTGGCAATATTAGTTTGGTAGTGTTAATTTTAGAGTTTAGGAAAGGTTAAGTCGGCTTAAACCCAAACATTTTTGAAATAGTTCATTGTACACATAAATCCTATTGACCACACTAAAGTTCTCTGGTTTTAAATTTAAAAAAAAAATTTTTTTTAGATAATTGCTTTGGGTTGGCGAGTTTTGCAACTTTATTGTTTCTCAAAGTGGTGGAATGTTTTTGTATTTAAATTAATTATCTGTCCTCATGAAGCTATTTAAACAGACACATATGCATAGTTCAGTCATCAAACAGAACACGTTAGAGATAAAGTTTGACATCCATCGTTGTCCAGGTAGCATAGATTTAAACTGAAGACACTGTTTGACGTCGAAAATATAATTTTCTCATAAGAATAAAGTTTGATATCTCGTGTATGCTGGTTTTGATTGAAGCTGAGGTCAGACTACGCAGATTTACTCCTGGTCCAACAGTCGTAGATTTTTGGAACACATCAACCCTGAAAATTGGTGATTTTGTCTCATGTTGTGATGTCACACTGAACAAAAATCAAAACTGTGTCCAGGTCACTCCAAGACCTCCTGACAGAAAGTCTGAAGCCCAGTTCAGACCAGAGACTCATGATGCAACAAGACTGTTTTGAACATGGCAGAGCAGCTTAAATTAGGATTTTCTTGTTATTTAGTTTGGCAAATCACCAGTATTTGGTTTCAGAAAGTCAAGCACATTATGCCTAACCTGACTCCAGATGAACCATTCAAAATATTTCACTTGTCCATCTGGGAAAGAGCCCAAAGAAAGTGTTTGGGGCAACAAAATGAGCCATTTTGAAAAACCCTCCTTAAACCCTCCTTTACTCCAGAAATGGAGTACACATATCCTTACTGTAGAGAAGTTTGTTGTGTAGCGGCTGCCTGGTTACAGACATTGAACCAGGCATATCCAGCTGCTGTGCAAGTTTACATCAAGTCTTGATCCTTTTGCTTTTTGGCCTGCAGTATTTCAGCTGTACCAAGTAAATCTTCTCATACCATGCGATTGATATTTCTTTTTATAAATGCGGATGGCCATTGGCATCTCCCCTCTCTGGGCCCCCTGAAATCTGTTTGGCCATCCCAAAATCTTAGCTTAAAGGAACTCTTCAATATTTTTGTTGTTTTTGTGTCTTACCTCACTCCTGAGTCCAAATACAAAGAAAAGAACACTGTACCTACTGTGAAACATGGAGGAGGTTCAGTTATGTTCTGGGGCTGCTTTGCTGCATCTGGCTCGGGGTGTCTTAAATGTGTGTAGGGTAAAATGAAATCTCAAGACTATCAAGGCATTCTGGAGCGAAATGTGCTGGCCTTCTATGATCCCTGATCTAAATCCCAGTGAACATTAGTGGAAGAAGCTGAAACATGCAGTCTGGAAGAGACAGCCTTCAAACCTGAGGCAGCTGGAACAATTTGCTCATGAGGAGTGGGCCAAAATACCTGTGGACAGGTGCAGAAGTCTCCTTGAGAGTCACAGAAATCACCTGTTGCAGTGATTGCCTCAAAAAGGTTGGAAACAAATTTATGAAATTAAGGGTACCATCATTTTTGTCCAGGCCTGTTTGATCATTTTGTTTTTTAAAATGATTGTTGAACCACAATTCTAAAGCAATGTCTGATTTTCAATCGTTAATTTTTAGTAAATTTACAACTATTATTACTTTTGTTAGTTTCAAAATATTTTAGTGACCATTGTGGGTTTTTCTTGCAATAATGGAAAGGTACCAACAATTTGCCCATATCTGTAAACTCTCGAGCAACTCTGAACAGGCCTGAATGCTTGTTGTGAATCATTTTTTTAGTCTTTTATGTTATCTTCAACTACCATTGTCTTATCTTCTTCTACTCCTAAAAAGAGGCTTTGTTTTGTTGACCTACCTCTGTGGTGGTTTTCTCAAGAGATATGACGTGAGATGTGAATGAGTCAAGTCTTTTGAACGTCTTTTTCCAGTGAATGATGAGAACTGATTTGCAGTTGTGAGTGAGACGTTTGTTTCTTGAATTTGCTGACAATTCACATTTAACAGTGGCTCGCTAAAAACTGCAACTCTGTTCTCATCATTCACTTAAGAGTTGTTTGAAACACTCGACTCATTCATGAACGTCACTTCTTGAGAAAACCACCGTGGAAGTAGGTTAACAAAAGAAAGCCTCTGTTTAGGAGCAGAAGAAGAAACTACCATACATCAAAGAGTAAAACATGAATCACAACAAGCACACAGGCCCATGCTGCTGATGACTGTAGGCAGAGGCAGGCTAACGCTACCTGATGACTTCCAGTGTTTGAGCTAAGCTAACCAAGTTGCTTTCTTGTTCCTGGATGCACAGTTGAAAGAATGGTGCCTATCTACTTGTCCTGGACTCGGGTGTGAGGCAAGACATGAAAACAACAAAAATGTTGGAGTGTTCTTTTAGCAAACTAAAGTTCAGGAATCAACCAGACTCACCATCCTTCATTTTTCTCTATGTGGCCCCCAGTGAAAAATGTCTGGACACCCCAGCTTAGCATTAACAAGACGAGCCTGAAGCATGGAAATAAGAAGCAAGGCATAGGGTAATTTCTATGGCAACAACAGATCATTTGCAGCATGACCCAGTTTTAACATTTTCAACCAGTCTTGTTGTGAATGTTTGGTCTGTACTGGGCTTTTGTCCTGCTTCCTGTTTTTTTTTCCTTTAACATCAGAGACTCTTATGAATGAGGGTGATTTTTTTTGTTAACATATTTTCATGTTTTCAAGTTGATCGCTGTAAAGTCAGACGGTCATGTCTGCCTGTTAAGTCAGGGAAGATTTAATGGCTCTGTGATCACCTAATCGAACACAGTGACAATAATAACAGAAAAATAGATTTAGTGTAGTCTGGCCTTGGCAGTAGAGTTCCATCTCTTAGGTCCTGGGTTGTATTTTATGATTGTATGAACCGTGGTCTTGAGAAGTCCAAGTCTCATCCCAGTCATGGGTCAAACATACTGAACCAACATGGCAAGTTTGTGAATTGTCACCTTAAAATATAAAAATACACACAAGAAGTTCAATTTGGGGGGATGGACAGGAAGAAAATGAGTCCATCTAAATGCTTCAGATGCCCTTTGTCAACCAAGAAATGTGTCTGCAGTCCATTGCTGGATTAGTGGATCACAAACTGTCTTTCTTTTAAAAGAAAACATGTCCTCAATCACTTTTGAACAATTTACTGTGTCCATTCACCTCAGCCTTGAGTAAGAGTCATACCGATGGTGGCTTTAGCTTAGCTACCTTCGTAGGAACCATGTGTGTGCTGACTCTGCACTCCAACCTGGAGGAATTCCAAAATCAGGCCCCTTTCACCATCAGCAGGGCACCAACACACACTGTGGTGCTTTAAAGTTCATATTCCTTTAATTTGGAAGGAGGGTTTAAAGTAAAGTAAATGATGGCTAGATTTTGGTTACAGGTCAGGTGGAAATACAAGAGCCTCTGCGGCACATTCTGCATCATCATCCTCCTCTTCTTCCTCAGGAATGTTCTCAGGCTCCCATGTAAAAACATCTGAGTTATTATCTGTGAATGATCCAGGGCTGATCCTACCCATCTCCCATGGACACAAAGCATCGCGCCGACCCAGGGCTAAGTTCTCTTTGCTTATGTCCATCTGCTCAGTGCTTGTGTCAGCTGAAGCTTCTTGTACACTGGCAGTTGTCTCGCTTTCTGGGACTAGGTCTTTGTCTCCAGTCGGACTATCACCTTTGATGTCAGTTAATGTCTGTGGATCGTTGGATTCCCAAGGACATACCTCTCTGGAGCTGTCCTGCCTTTTGACAAGTCCTGGCTCATCTGTCTCCCATGGACAAACATCTGCCCTTCCACTGTCTTGCTTTTTAAGAACTTTTGGTTCGTCTGTCTCCCATGGACATGCTTCGGCTCGGGCACTGTCTTGCTTTTTCAGAACTTTTGAGTCATCTGTCTCCCATGGACAAACTTCTTCTCGGCCACTGTCTTGCTTTTTAAGAGTGTTGGGGTCATCTGTCTCCCAAGGACAAACATCTGCCCTTGAGCTATCTTGCTTTTTTAAAACTTTTGGTACCTCAGAGTCCCATGGACAAACATC
Organism: Scarus forsteni; assembly: GCA_036419115.1. Classification (NCBI taxonomy): domain Eukaryota; kingdom Metazoa; phylum Chordata; class Actinopteri; order Labriformes; family Labridae; genus Scarus; species Scarus forsteni. Next base: position 289,633 of record JAZDUH010000216.1, on the reverse strand, counting down.
TTCTTTAGTTTCTTGTTTTTTAGCAACTTTAGTGTCCTCTGTCTCCCAAGGGCAAACATCTGCCCTTGAGCTGTCCTGCCTTTTGAGAGTTTTTGGTGCTTCTGTTTCCCATGGACATACATCTTCTGGAGGCTTTTTCTGTCTTTGTAATGTCTCTACGACATTTGGTTCCTCACTTTTGATGGCCCTTGCTTCATCAGTATCCCATGGACACACATCTGCACGAACAGTCTCTTGTCGTACCTGACCCGCTGATGTTTTGGATGGCTGTGGTAGACCTGCCTCTGGTTGACCAGAATCCCATGGACACACATCTTCTGGAGTTTTTTTCTGTCCTTGTACTGTCTTTACTTCATTCTGTTCCTCACTTTTGACAGCTCTTGCATCATCTGTATCCCATGGACACACATCTGCACGAACAGTCTCTTGTCGTACTTGACTCCCAGATGTTTTTGGTGGCTGTTGTAGGCCTGCCTCTGGTTGATCAGAATCCCATGGACATACATCTTCTGGAGATTTTTTCTGTCTTTGTAATGTCTTTACTTCATTCTGTTCTTCACTTTTGATGGCCCTTGCTTCATCTGTGTCCCATGGACACACATCTGCACGAACAGTCTCTTGTCGTACTTGACCCTCTGTTGTTCTGGTTGGCACTGGAGAACCTGCCTCCGGTTGGTCAGAATCCCATGGGCATACATCTGCCCGTCTTTCCTGTCCCTGAGACAAAGTCTTGGTTGCTGTATCTTTTTCAGGAGCCTCTGTTTCCCAGGGACAGATGTTTCCTCTTTGCCTGTCTTTCCCATCAGTTTGTAATGAAGTAGCTTTCAAAGGCATACCACTTTTCTGCAAGTCCTCTGGTTTGTCTTGATGCCCAGACTCCCAGGGACAAACATCTACCTTGATGGTCAATTGAGAAGTTGGTTCTGGATTAGTTGGCACTGTGCTCCCATCTTCCCAAGGACAAATGGTTTCCAAGCTTGTTGGGGGATCAGGGAATTCCCAAGGACAACTTTCTGTTGTCTTTGTAGCTTGTATTCCTGAATGCATGGCAGGTGGTTTTTCATGGTGTTGTTGCACAGTCTCTTTGGATGCACCAGGATAGACAGCAGCTTTTGTAGCTTCTTGCCGGAGGGGCACCGACAAGGATCCCTTACTTCCCATGGGATTAATGTTTTCATACACAACCTCTGGCTTGTCCTGGGTTTCCCATGGGCAAACATTTACAGGCTTTGGAGGTTCAGCTGTCTCCCAAGGACATATGTCTGACGACTGTTGTGTCTGTGAATCTCTGGAGACACTAGTATGATAAATGACAGGGACATCCTTTGTTTCCCAAGGGCATACGTCACTACGGCCGCTTCCTTGCCTTCTAACATTTGCATGTTCTTGTGATTCCCATGGACATATGTTTGATTGTTCAGATACCTGTGATTCCCAGGGGCAGACATCAGCCTTGATGCTCTGCTGCCTCTGTTGTCCCTCTCCAGCCTCCTCCCACGGACATACATCTGCATGAGTAATATTACGAGTTGGTGCAATCCGATTACTCCCTCTTCTGTGAGTTGAAGGAGTTCTACAGCTGCTGGTAGTTTCCCAAGAACTGACACTACTACGCTTGCTGTTAGGCCCTGACAAAAACACGTTTTCATAATTGCCATCTTTTTGCATATCATCCACGTCCCAAGGGTAGACAGCAGATTTTACGATCACAAGTCTTCTTGGGCTCCTGTCAGAAGAATCCCCAGAGGACAGTCGGATAGCATTTTGTTTTACGAGGCATGGTTTTCCGTCTGCTGTCGTCAGACTTCTTTTCTGCAGTGACTTTTTCTCTGTGCTTGGATGCCTACTAGATGCTCCTGATTTTGGTGTAGAAGAACTGTCTTGGCTTTTTTGCGAGATAGAATCTTCTTTGTTTGGATCTTTTCCAGACTTGCTTCCTGAATCCACAGATCCCATAATAGATTTGACAGAAAGCCACTTACTGCTGGGGTTGCGGAAGGAGAACACGCGCTGATCTTTTGTGACCTTTGGTCTTGGTGAGCCTGGTACACTTGCTGACACTGTGAGTTGTTTTTTGGTGGAGTCCATCTGAGTTTCTGACACTTTATCCTCTGGAGGGGGCTTTTCTTCTGGAGGTGGTGCATGGTCCCATGGACAAATGAGCACCTCTGGAGATGGTGGTTCCTTCTCTGAGCCATCCTGAGAATTGGCATAAGTGACGTGTTTCTGGTTCTTGTCTTCTGTTTGTTCTGGCTCCACCTCCCAAGGACAGACCTCAGCCTTGTCAAAGGACTCAGACTTGAGAGCACTTCTTGTTTGGTCACTGATGGAAATGCTCTGCCTGGATTTTGTCAGAATTGTGCTGGCTCTATTAACCTTGGTGACGTTCTCCATTGAAGGGAGTGTTGAGGATGTTAGACTCCAGGACTTATGAAGCCTTGTATGATCAGGATGCAGCAGGTTGGTATCTATTGTAAGATTTTGGGCACTGGCTGATTTGCAAACTCCTGGAGGAATATCCAAGGAGTCAGTGTCAGAACGCCGGGAGAATCTCTTCACAGAATTGGCGTCTAAAAAGGACTCTCGTAAGGAGGCGTTTCTTTCCCTGACGTAGTCATAATCACTTATGGACTTGCGCAAAGAAGGGGCTGGTGACTTTATTGAACTTTTATAGCTGATACTATCTGGGGCCACCCTGAAAGAGTCTGACTGATTGACCCTTCTGCTGTGAAATGATCCATCTCTGTCTTCGCGGCTACACTGCCTGCTCACAGTTTCAGGGATCTCAGCGATGCGTCTAATAATGGATCTCCCCAGTGCACATCGTGAACTTCGCTTCTTTGACAGGTGAGGGTTGTTTGCTGCCATCTTCTTGGTCTTGTGGACTTCTAACTGGGCATATAACTTCTTCAGTTCATCCTGGTGCACACAAGGAGGGAGGGAATTGATGAAAGGATGGAGGGAAAATCAGGAGAGTAACATGTCAGAGAAAAGGTAAGGCAGGTTTTCATTTAAACAGAGTTAAGGATAAGAAAAGGATAAAAGGTGGAGAAAAGATACGAGAACATGTTCACTAAAATGTTTCTTGTATTTCATGTAAATTTATGATTCAAATTATAATATATTTAATGTGTGTTTAACTTAGTCTTGTATGTGTTTATAGATTAATTAAGAGACATTTAAAACTCTAATTAAATGTGACCTTTGGGATCTTGTCCCCATTTTGTGAGTTATGGCCCAATGCAAAGTGATAACATCGTTCTGAGGAGTTTACCCTAAAGTCTTCAGGATCCACACTTGGCTCACTCCAAGCTGAATGAAAGCTGCTGTTGAGGTACGAGCCAGAGCGTCGCAAGTCCACCTCATCTTCATATACTTCTGCTGCAATCTCCTCTCTCCCAGGCTTGGACACATAGAGAAACTGCAGAGAGCACAGGTTGACATGTTACCACAATGAAATACCGTGAATGGGATGCACAGTTTACATTGGCAGTGGGTTCAGCATAGCTTGACACGTCAGATGGACAGTTCCATATTGGAAATATTTTACTAATCAATCTGGAAAGGAGCCCTGTGAAAATGTTTTCAGGGGCAGAACCTTCAAAATCAACAGCAGCTTGGGATTGGATAATTGTTCAGCTCGTCACACTCATCACAGACCAATCATATCAAGAAACGCTGCCGTGTATGATGTAGCATAAGTAGCGGCTAATGGCTAACAACAGTTAGGCCAACTACTTTAAGATGGCTAACAACAGTTAGGCTAACTACCTGAAGACTATTGGTTCACATTAAATTATACCACACAGATGTACCATTTAACCTTTGTGTAGGATGACGAGGTTCTTTTATGTGTAGTACTGACAGTTTATGTGTCTTTTTTATTATTTACTTTGAGGTACAACTGTGTGGAAAACCATTTGGGCATAAAATTAATATTGGTGATATCAACTGTAGTTCAGGTCTGCTAGTACTTAAATTTGGAGTACATGAACTCAATTTTGGTCAAACTAGTGCGCAAGTAGACTGAACTAGTGCAATCAAAAGTGTCACTTGTACTAGTAGATCAAAAATTGTTCTCTAATACCACTTGCAGACTTAAAAATGTTCACTAATACTACTAGTAGGCCTCATATTAGTCCATCCATCCATCTATCTTCTTCCACTTATCTGTGGTCAGGTCGCAGGGGCAGCAGCCTAAGCAGGGAATCCCAGACTTCCCTGTCCCCAGTTACTTCATCCAGCTCATTCCGAGGGATCCCCAAGCATTCCCAGGCTTGCCGGAGACATAGTCCCTCCATCGTGTCCTGGGTCTTCCCACCTCTAGTGGGAAGGGCCCATAACACCTCACCAGGGTAGCGTCGAGGAGGCTTTATATAAGTTTAAAAGTATATTCAGGCTTTCCATTGGCTTTCAGAAACGGCTAATCAGGGTATTTGATTTGGTTATAATCTCTCCTACCCCATTTGCATAAGATGTACTAGTACTACTGGTGAATCTTTTGGTTTTACTAGTACTATTTGTAGATAAAGCAGTCTACTAGTGTTAGTAGACCTTTCTAGTAAAGCAAAATTGTCCATGTAGATAATTGACAATTTAGCTTTAATTGTGCCACGAGTAGACTTAAAAGCTATTGCTTGTAAAAACTTTAAGTCTTTACTATAGGTAATAGTAACAAAATTGTTTCTTAGTAGATAATTTTGCTTTGTTAGTAAGGTTTACCCCAGAACAAACCTTTACTGCTTTTACACTCAAAATATGTCCTGAGTAGTACTAGTAGACTGCTTTTGGTCTGCTGATGGTACTAGTTAAGACAAAGATTCACTATTGGTACTGGTAGACCTAATGCGAATGAAGTAGGAGGGATTATAAACAAATCACACACCCTGATTGGTTGTAATATATTGAAAGCTCATAGGAAGCCTGATTAAACCATGTACTTCAAATTTCAGTACTAGTAGAGCTGAACTACGGTTGATATCACAAATATCAGTTTTATTCCCCAACAGTTTTCCATACAACTGCAGCAACTCTGTGTTAAGCTTCACACTAACATCAGTGATGAATCTTATTTGCAACCTTGAACATTTCGACTTCAAAGATCAAATGAAATGCACCAATAGGTCCAGTCTGAAATCTCTCCTGTTCTTTGTCAATCAGTATGGATTCTGACAACTTTTGGCCTGTAATGGCCTCTATTCAGTTCTCAAATGTACAACTGGTACCTTTTCTTATCCTCCTACACACCAACAGTCCAGTTTAAGACCAAGATCACTTCCTTTAAATCCTCTGTTTTCACCTCTTCCACTTTGACTTTGAGTACCTTGGGAATGAAGAGCAGAGCGAGCGTCACAGTGATGGTCACGTGGGTGTGAGTGAACGATAGCAGCAACATCCAGTCAGGGTGCAGAGAGGGGAAGGTGAACCTGAGGAAGACAGGGCTTAGCTCATGTAACTACTGAGAGTATATGAAGTGTATAAGTCGTCTGCCCTTAATTTGACACGTTCAAAGACTGCTAGGTTTGTTACCTGAACAGGTGAAACATAGTGGAGAGAAGCAGCTCGTTGTGGATGGCGATGCCCATGTAACGAGGCTCGTGGAAGGCGGAGGGCACGGGTCTGACGGCGGTCCACAGGGAGCTGCCCCAGCACAGGAACAGAAGCTCGGCTGAGGAAGCAAAAGGATGATGGTTGAAGGTACATTTAAAACATCCTTACCTGGATTTCACTTTTTAATTTAGAGAATAAATCAGACAGGTACCCAAAAGAGATTTTTTATTGCATCAAACAGTTGTCCTTTAGAGCATTTTGTCTTTATCTGTGGAGAAGACGGTTGATAGAGTCTGAAATAAAGGGAGGCAGTGGAAGCAGAAAAGTACATGCAGGAAGCCACAAACTGAACTGGTATCCTGGCTGCCTGGTCCAGGGGGCCATCATTTTTGGAGCATGTACATTACCAATGGTTATTGGTACTCCTGTGCTTTAATGTTAAGCTTAAACAGCATCTGAATGCTTCACATTAAAGGCGCAGTGTGTAGAAGTTGGCTTTTTAGCGACATCTAGTGTTCAGATTTTAAATGAGCCCGTCCGTTTTTAAAACATCACATCACGAAGCGAAGAGAGTCGGTGAAGACCAAGAATGATCATGAGCAGGGCATCATTTATAACAGTTACAAGGTTATGGTTTTTCATTCATATTTGTAACTATTATTTTGATAGATTATCGGTCAGTTAAGATGCTGATTATAGGTTTTGTAAGCTTTTAGTAACAAAAGCAAACAAAATCAAGCAAAATAGCTTTTCCCTCTTTTTGTCCCCAAAACACACCCGTAGACAACATGGTGGATTGTTATGTCAGCCTCCACAGAGGGGAGACCCGTGGTACATTGATATAAACATATTTTTTTAACTTAAAGCTGGGGTTGGTAATCTGATTTAGATACAGTTTTTGTAATACTGGTTAAAATTATCTTAATGATCCGATGGCAATCAATCCATAATGTGTTCTTAAAATAGAGCGAAAAATATCCTCCATCTACAGCAGGAGTAAAACCGAGAAAACACCAACCAATAAAACCTTTGGAATCCACATTTTCAACTCAATCAAATCCCATCGCCGTTCTGCCGACCTCCTGTGCGTACATTTTGCCTGCAAAAAATTACCCCCAACATGCCAAACCAGCAATTTGCCTTTCAAAATGTTTTTTAATCATTATATTATAATAAAGGACACTTATGGGAGAATACTAATATGGAAGGATAATGGGAAAGGGGGTTAAAGGGCAACTCCGTTTTTTTGACACCTGGACCTTATTTATAGGTGTGTGCATGCTAATATACTCACTCAGACAAACATCGTGCAGTTTGGAGTCCTTCAGAAGTTATTTAGATCCAACCGATTTAGCCGCACTTAGCGGGGGCCACGGCAAGGGAGCTTCAGCGCGGGACATAATCTCTGCATAATCTCTGCAAAATCGCTGCAAAATGCATACATACATGCATGTATGCATGTATGTATGCATGTATGTATGCATGCATGTATGCATGTATGTATGCATACATGCATACATGCATACATACATACATACATACATACATGCATACATATACTGTCCCCTACTCTCTCTCCCCCTTTCACAAGCCTATCCACTGTCTCTCTCCTATCAATAAAGGCACAAAATGCCCCAAAAAATACATTAAAAAAAAAAATCCATATTGGTCGGGCCTTCATTTTTTCCCCACCCTTCCCCTCCTTGTCTCTTATATTAGTCCAGCTTCATCTTCAGCTCTGCTCTCACTCACCCACAGCCATCATGTAGTCCCAGCGGTCCAGGTAGCACAGGTTGAAGCCCTGACCGTCCGACGTGCTGGTTGTGATGAACACCGGGATGTTCCTGTCTCTGTTCTGGAGGACGCCGACCGTCCACGCGCACAGGAACCAGCTGACCGTCATCAGCATCACTCCCAGAATCCTCAGCAGGTGGAGGCTGGACATGTAGGGGACCCTCTGTGCCGTGCGGGAGAGGAACACCTTCAGCACTCTAAAGAAGGCAAGAAGGGTCAAACATGAGAACTGGAAACATCTGGAGAGTTTATTTGATGGTTTGAAGACCTAAAGATATTAAAATGGCTCCTGGTAATTCTGAGCTTAAAGGACAAGGCAAAATTTTTTTTGTTGTTTTCATGTTTTGCCTCACTATGGAGTCCATGACAAGCATGTAGACTCCATTCTTTTGACTGTGTGTGCAGTAACAAGGATGAAACGGGCAGAACTCGCCCACTGCGAGTTAGCTTAGCTCAAATACTGGGAGTCAGTGGGTAGTGTTAGCCTGCCAACAGTCATTAAATAAACTCTTCAGCAACTCTAAATGGTCCTATGTGCTTGTTGTGACTCCTTTTTTTAACCCTATTACGTTACGTTATCTTCTGCTGTCATCATATTATCTTCTTCCTCTCCAAAGTGTCAACAGAGACTTTGTTTTGTTGACCTACATGATGTTACGTTAGCAAAGAGTTGAGTCTTTAGAATGGCTCTTTTAATTGACCGATCAGTGACCGTAATATTGACCATTTTCTAAATTTGCAGGCAATCTGCATTTAAGAATTTTCTCATTGTTGACTTCAAAGAGCTGTTCATTTGATTTGCTATGTTCACAAACATCACATCTTTAAGGCAAACCATTTCATTTAAATATTTTTGGGTCCTCTTGTTTTTTTTAGTGTTTTAATATATTATTATGGTATTTCTTTTGATTTTTTGTATAAATTATGCGACACAGTGGTGTTGCACGATTGGGAAAAAGTAAAGGAAAATAATATATTTAAATAGTGATTCCACTATTAATGTTAAGTTATATCTCTGGATAATTTTTCACATGCAAACCTTCAGATGCAGAAATCATTTATCTACCAAGAAATATTCAGAATTATATATGAAAGATTTGTAAATTTATAATGTTTAGTCACAAATTCTGGACTAAATTGTTCCATCTACTACAGGAGCCCTCGTATACTTTTCTGTCCTTCCATTTTAAGTATCAGTGGTTGAAGAGTTCAGTGCTTAAATACTATGAACCAAACTGGTGACACCTACCTGTACATTTTCAGAGTGACGGTGCCGTAGACGATGGAGAAGCCGAGCATTCGGACCCAGCGCAGCAGAATACACCTGAACGTGCTCGGCTTGAAGTACATGATGAAGACCTGCAGAGACATGAAGACAAAGGTGAGTCCAAATATTTCAAATGATTATATTTTAAAATATGACACTTCTGAATCATTTACTAGATCAACAGCAGTTCTGCAACAGGATTCACATCACTGTGCTGCAGTGTTTCTCAAACAGTGGGAGGGGGCATGAGCATATACCAAGAGGGAAGGGCATGACTGGTAGTGTGATGCTCAAGACCACAAGATGCTTAAGACCGTAAAGAGACTTTATGGACACTCCGTACTTCAAATTTAGGAGCTGCTGGCTAGATCACTGTCTCTCTCTTGTCTTTCTATCCCTGATCTGGACCCTCTCCAGGCCTGGAGCTCTTCTGTTGTTGTTGGTTTTTGCTGAATTTCTGCTCTTGCAGGTGTTTTCCTCTTATTGAAATGCATCAAGCTGTTGTCGGCCTTTTGCCCTTGTTCTCCACCATAAACTAGCTTACCTCATAAGTACACTACATTGCCAAAAGTATTTGCTCACCTGCCTTGACTGGCATATGAACTTAAGTGCCATCCCATTCCTAATCCATAGGGTTCAATATGAAGTCGGTCCACCCTTTGCAGCCATAACAGCTTCAACTCTTCTGGGAACGCTGTCCACAAGATTTAGGAGTGTTTATGGGAATTTTTGACCATTCTTCCAGAAGAGCATTTGTGAGGTCACACACTGATGTTGGACGAGAAGGCCTGGCTCTCTGTCTCTAATTCATCCAAAAGGTAGTTTATCAGGTTGAGGTCAGGACTCTGTGCAGGCCAGTCAAGTTGATCCACACCAGACTCTGTCCTCCATGTCTTTATGGACCTGCTTTGTGCTCTGGTGCTCAGTCACGTTGGAAGAGGAAGGAGCCTTTGACTGGAACTAAGGGACCAAGCCCAGCTCCTGAAAAACACCCCCACACCATAATCCCCCTCCACCAAACTTTACACTTGGCACAATGCAGTCCCACAAGTATAGTTCTCCTGGCAGCAGCCAAACCCAGACTGGTCCATCAGATTGTCAGATGGAGAAGCGTGATTGGTCACTCCAGAGAACGCCTCTCCACTGCTCTAGAGTCCAGTGGCGGCGTGCTTTACACCACTGCATCCACGCTTTGCATTGCACCTGGTGATGTGAGGCTTGGATGCAGCTGCTTGGCCATGGAAACCCATCCATGAAGCTCTCTGCACTGTTCTTGAGCTAATCTGAAGGCCACATGAAGTTTGGAGGTCTGTAGCGATTGACTCTGCAGAAAGTTGGCGACCTCTTCTCACTATGGGCCTCAGCATCCGCTGACCCCACTCCGTCAGTTTACGTGGCCTACCACTTGGTGGCTGAGTTGCTGTGGTTCCCAAACACTTCCACGTTCTTATAATCCAGCTGACAGTTGACTGTGGAATATTCATGATTGAGGAAATGTCACGACTTTTTTTTTTGCTCAGGTGGCATCTTATCACAGTTCCACGCTGGAATTCACTGAGCTCCTGAGAGCGACCCATTCTTTCACTAATGTTTGTAAAAGCAGTCTGCCTGCCTAGGTGATGATTTTATACACCTGTGGACATGGAAGTGACTGGAACACCTGATTCTGATTATTTGGATGGGTGAGTGAATACTTTTGGCAGTATAGTGAATATAAAACCCTGGCTTGTTCAACAGCACCTTCTCTTTTCCACTCATTCAGATCATTCAGACTTCCCTTCATTAACCCTCTGCAGACCTCGATCTGCCCCAGAGTTGAGACCCTCTCTGTGTTTATTAAAGCCTCCTCCTCTGTTTGTTTACACGTGCCCTCTGTCTCTATATGTCTTTATCCTCGCTGAGTGGTTTGAACACAATGATTTAAATTTGCGTCGACGTTTTTCGGCTTTAGCTGATGCTCTTATCCAGAGTGACAGAGAGCGACTGTCACAGAGGAACCAGCTTTAATTCCTGGATTACAGTCATCCTCTCCGCTCTAACATGCTGAATACACACCGAAACACAACCTGCTGCTGATGTAACACACTCAAACCTCCCATAATATTGATCATATTCAGTTCAAAGGTCATGCTTCAGAGGCACACAGTTCATGTCTGCTAATGTCGATGAGATGTGACGTATAAATACTGACGGACAAAAGCATGTGCAGGGTGGATCCACACCAGTGTCTGTATTTTTAACTCTCTGCTTTCCTCCTTTTTAGAGAGAGTTTGTGAGTAAAACTGTAGAATTGTGATGATTCATACTATATAAATTTCAACGAATTTAAAGATCAGCCACAGTTCTTTGCTGAGTTGATTTTTGTTGAACTCAGCCACAAATACACCATAAGACAGGCACTAAGGGGAGATTTAAAACTTCCTAGCCTGAAAACAAATCTTAAACCGTGGTTACATTTCCCACGGTAATCATTACTGTGTCCCATTAAAATTACCGTTAAACCATGTTTGATAACCACACGGCGTCAATAACTCACGGTGATGCTGCTCTCTGCCTGGAAAAGCCTGAACTATGTGTGTCTACCCCTCAGTGAAGCAGGCGTCTCTTGCAAACAGAGGCGCGCATTCACAGTTTGCAAAGTTAGGCCTCTGAAAGTTCAGACTCTTACAGGTTTTCCCACTCGAAACATCTGAAGTCTAAAATGTGGTCAAAGTTTGGATTTTAAAGGATGTCGAGGGGAATCTGACTGACGACAGTCACCCTGTCTAAAACACCAAGCTGTGGTGAAAGACAAAAATGTGCGTGATTAAAACTGCTGTAACTCCTCGAGTAAACGAGCAGAGAGAGAGGGAGGATTCAGAGAGCCATACCTGAGTGAATTAAAGGAGGTTTATCAGGATTTTCTGTGTAAATAATGAATAAAGGTTGTAAATAACAGCATTAGTATCATTCTGGAGTTTGTTCTTGCTGCTCTTTCGGCGTTTATTCATCGTATTTCGTGGTAACAGATTGTCTTTTTCCATCATAGTTCGTGTTTTATGGATTTAGTCAATTGTAATTTGGAAATATTAAAGAAGGAGATGTGGAGGAGATCTGCCATGGAAAGGGGAGACCAGAGGAGAGCCATGAAGGGGGCTAACTGCTTCAGGGACAATCATTATTAAAACAGGATTAAATTAGAAAAAGGCCTGGACATGGTCTAATGTAACGAGCTCTAACATGGACACTAATGCTGTAAGCAAACAAAAATGTGTGAGTGTTTGTAAAATAGGTTAAATATATTTTTTGTCATCTCAAAACTTTGAACATGTTAATTTGCAATTATTTATGAAGAGAAAGCTTTATTTCTAATGAAAAAAGTTCAAACAAATTTACTTATAGGACATTTCCTGAAACATTTATTGACAAAAAAGACAAAAGAACTGTTATGATTATAATATTAAAGGGGTTAAATGATTTCAAGACTGTTAAAGTACTTTTTGAACATTTTGAGCACACTGCAACAATACCGCGTTAATAATGATAACCGTGATAATTTTGGTCACAATAACCGTGATATGAAATTTTCATACTGTTACATCCCTCCTCTCAGTTAGCTCACGCAGAATACCACATATATACGCATATAAAAATATTTGTCGAGCTGAGTTACAACTATGTGAAAACTACATCTGCTCACATTCAAATTTTTGTATTATTTCTATAATGTAATTATGTAATGATATCATCATGTTGTAACTACCTCTGCCAAGGAGGTGATGTTATTGCTGGCGTCTGATCATTTGTTAGTTACTTTGTTTGTTAGCAACATAACTCAAAAAGTTATGGACGGATTTCAATGAAATTTTCAGGAGATGTCCGAATTGGGAAAAGGAACTAATGATTAGATTTTGGGAGTGATCCTGATCACCGCCTGGATCTGCCATGACGAAAACTGTGACTTTTGTTAATAACTACTGAACTAAAACAGATATTATGAATCCAATTGCTAATGTTATGTTTTTATGGTCAAGGAATCTAAATTTTTAGATGAAATAAAGGTAGGACTAATATTTATGGTGAAAATCACAATATGACTCAGGACTGTGGCGCTGGCGGGGGGTCTGTGCTCTCTGAGTGCTTTGCTCGTTGTTGTTGTTTTAATCCTGTACAGCAAATGTGTCAAACTCAAGGCCCGGGGGCTTATCCGACCTGATGGACAACTATATCTGGCCCGCGAGATGGTTTTATATAGTTCTTGTTTTTGTTATTAATGGCCTGGCGGTATGAAGTGCTGATAACATACAAACTACAGATCCCATAATGCAGTGCAACAGCTGCCTTGCTGAACAATAGACAACTGGGAACAAAAGCATAATTTTGATATAATTTCAATTTTTTTTTGTTGCATGTTCAAATTTCCAACTTTTTATTTTGACAGGACATATTTTTATGAAGAGCAAAAGCTTTTAAAGTTATTTATAGTTTAAGTTTCTTTATTCTGTAATAATAGTATTTGTGTCCATTTATTCATATTTATTAAAAAAAAAAAGACAGTTTAGTTTTAGTGTGTTCTATAAATATTTTTCCTTTTTGGCCCTTGACCTGAAGTGTTTTGGGGTTTTTGGCCCCATGTGCAATGAGTTTGACACCTCTGCTGTACAGCGTCCTTGAGTGTCATGAAAGGTGCTTTAAATAAAATGTATTATTATTAGCACTATTCACAAAGCTTGAATCATCTCAAACTGATGAGTTCACTGCACTCCTGTGGCCTCCACTGCCTTGAGATTTCAATCCAACAGAGCACTTTTGGCATATTTTGAACCATGGGTGTGCAACCAACAAATCTTAAGCACCTGTGTGATGCTATCATGTCCACATGGATCAGAACCTTAGAGGAATAGCTCCAGTATTTTGTTGAATCAATGCCACAAAAATTAAGGCAGCTCTAAAGGCAAAAGGGGGAGATACTAAAATGGTGTACCTAATAAAGTGTCCAGTGAGAGTGTATGGACATATCATTGGAGAATTTGTAAAGTGTCCCATAGTAGGAATGTATGAATCTTTACGTCCTTTACATCTAATCTTTAAATGTTCCTATAGGTCTGTTCAGTCCCATGATGAAATCCCACGTTCACACGTCTGATGCAAAACTTAATCAATAGTTAACGACCCGGAGTCCAGTGCACACGCATTAAAACATTCAGAGTCAGCAGGAGGAGCTCCAAGCGAGCGGCACTTTCACACAGGCGGAGAAAAAGTCACGGCTGACTCACACTAACGACTCTTTAATTGGTAAAATGAGTCTGAAGATTGATTTGATGATCGTTATGAAAACGGGCGACCCCGCCCCCAACACGCTCCATTTCCTTTTACACACATACACACACACCAACAACCCATTCACCCTCCCACAAATGGTCCATTATGAAATAATCCTCGGCCGCGCAGTGATCTGTAAAGAGCTTAATCTGTGGACTCACCGGGAAGTAAAGGAGCAGAGAGCCGAACAGGATCGTCTCCAGCAGCAGCAGGCCAGACGCTCGGATCCTCTGAGGGGGGAAAATATTCCACAGTCAGACAGAAAATAGGAAATAAAAAGATTTAAGTACCATGCTGCTGTATTTTTACATCATGACCTATTTACCTAAACCTGTACACTGAACACTCCTTTATTAAACCCTTTAAAACCTGTTGTATCATATTACTTTTGTGATACCTTTATCTAAACAAAATAATCAACTGGGGATATAACGGTCAGAAAATTCATATCACAGTTATTGTGACCAAAATTATCACGGTTATCTTTCAGTGTGCTCAAAATGTTCAAAAAGTACTTTAACACAGTCTTGAAATCATTTAACCCGTTTAATATTATCATTTTATCAGTTCTTATGTCTTTTTTGTCAATAACTGTGTCAGGAAATGTCCTATAATTAAATTTGCTTAAACTTTTTTAAGGAGAAAAAAAAGTTTAAACAATTCTGGCAAGTATTTGTCATTATAATGTTATAACTGCTTAAATTGTGTGTAATTACAAGAAAAGAAAAAATGATTTGAACTTTAAACAGGATTCTCTTTATAAACAATACAGCTCGTTATATTAGACCATGTCCAGGCCATTATTTTTTTTATTTATTTTTGTTTTACAAACGATAGTCCCTGAAGCAGTTAGCCCCCTTCATGACTCTCCTCTGGTCTCCCCTTTCCATGGCAGATCTCTTCCACATCTCCTTCTTTAATATTTCCAAATTACAATTGACTATATCCATAAAACACGAACTATAACGGAAAAAGACGATCTATTACAACGGAATACGGCAAATAAACGGCAACAGAACAGCAAGAACACACTCCAGATTGATAGTAATGCTGTTATTTACAACCTTTATATAATTCACTCAGGTATGGCTCTCTGAATCCTCTCTCTCTCTCTCTGCTCGTTTACTCGAGGAGTTACAGCAGTTTTGATCAGGCACATTTCTGTCTTTCACCACAGCTTGGTGTTTTAGACAGGGTGACTGTCGTCAGTCAGATTCCCCTCGACATCCTTGATAAATCCAAACTTCAACCAGACTTTAGACTTTAGCCGTTTTGAGTGTGAAAACCTGTAAGAGTCTGAGCGAGGCTCCAGCTGCTGGACTTTCAGAGGCCAAACAATGCAAACTGAGTATGACTACTTCACCGAGTAGTTCAGGCTTTTCCAGGCAAAGAGCATCACTGTGAGTTATTGACACATTGTGGTGATCAAAAACGGTTTAACAGTAGTTTTAATAGGACACAGTAATGATTACTGTGGGAAATTTTACCGCGGTTTACCATTCAACAGGTAACTGTTACGTCCCTAATCAACAAACTACTAAAAAATATCTGAACACAATTAAATAAATGATGAAAATGTCCTCAAGTGGATCATCAGTTGCCAAAAACACCTAATTTTTCTTTTTCCGATTAGTAGTTTTTATTCATTTCCTTTTTTTAACAATAACAAACAACACACCACAAAAGTTGAAACTTAAAATACAGAAACATAAAATAATTCAAGCACAGAGACCTGCGCATGTACGAACAAACCCAAGGTTGCTTACACATATATGCGTTCTATTATTATACATGTGCCTACACACGCACCTTGCGGAGAAATACAATCAAAAGAAAGGAATAAAAATAAAATAAAAGGGGTGCTGGTTTGGCGGAGTGGTTGGCAACCAGGCACCCCATGTACTTGCTTCTGCCGGTCCAGGTTCGAATCCCGCCTGTGACCAGTTTGCAGAGTGTCTTCCCCTACTCTCTCTCCCCCTTTCACAAGCCTATCCACTGTCTCTCTCCTATCAATAAAAGGCACAAAATGCCCAAAAAATACATTTAAGAAAAAAATAAAAATAAGTAAAATAAAAACAAAAACACAAGATTGGCAGATAGTAAGGAAATACAAACAATAGTTTCAGTAGTAGTAGTTCATTATCAGGCCTACAGAAATGTCAAGGTCCCTTAATAAATGAAATATAATTCCCCCACTTAGCGTGGTATCTCTCAACCTGGTTGATTAGTTTATAAGAGAGACCCTCATGTGCTGCCACTATGCCCAAGTGTGAGAACCACACCCTGACTGGTGGTAGTGTTGTCTTTTTCCATTCTGAGACTATTAGTTTCCTTCCCAGCATGAGAGATGTTTGCACCCACTCTGCCTGAGCTGAGGGGAGGGCTTTTAGTGGGAGAGGATCCCCCAAGACAAACAGGCTTGGGCAGAATGGGATATTCAACAAACACCTAATTTTTCAAATGAGGTACAAAAAAATGTGTATGTAAAATGTTGGGAAATTTCTTTTTTTGGGATTTCAATAAAAAGTGAAACAAACATTTCAGCTCCAAAAAAATATTTACTGGCTATAATTTGTATTTTCAGGCTTTAAAAGGTTAAAACCTGCCCCACCCACTTATGCTTAGTGGTTGAAAGGTGGTATGTCTTGCTTAAACCTTGTACTAATTGACTCTGCAGAAAGTTGGCGACCTCTTCTCACTATGCACCTCAGCATCCGCTGACCCCGCTCCATCAGTTTACGTGGCCTACCACTTGGTGCCTGAGTTGCTGTTGTTCCCAAACACTTCCACGTTCTTATAATCCAGCTGACAGTTGACTGTGGAATATTTAGGAGTGAGGAAATGTCACGACTGGATTTGTTGCACAGGTGGCATCCTATCACAGTTCCTCTCTGGAATTCACTGAGCTCCTGAGAGCGACCCATTCTTTCTAATGTTTGTAAAAGCAGTCTGCATGCCTAGGTGATGATTTTATACACCTGTGGACATGGAAGTGACTGGAACACCTGATTCTGATTATTTGGATGGGTGGGCGAATACTTTTGGAAATATAGTGTATTACTTTTATGTATTATCCAGTGATAACAGACAGAACAAGCAGAGCCACTATGACCTGCTGTCCGTCCTTCATACACTGATGAACAAATCAATAAACACATTTAGGTATAATTCAACAGTGATCAATATTTCACAGCTTTGTTCACTGGTGATCATCGGAGTATGAGGCCATAGCATTTGTCAATAGTGAGTGATTATGGAGTTAAGGCTCATTTGACTTGTTTACTTGTTCTTTTCTTTGCAGCAGAAAGTAAATATCAGATTTCCCTTCTTTTAAATCTGTAGCTGATATTTGAGATCATAAATTACACATAAATCTCCTCATTTTACTGATGGCTCAAACCTCCTGATCACCTCTCCATCTGTACGGTGGCCCTGAGGAGCCAATCGGCCGTGACTCACCCTGTTCCTCCGGTGTCTGTAGGCCACCAGCATGCTGACGAAGATGAGGAGCATGAAGACCCCCTGCACGGCCAGCACGGCTGCCCTGAGGAGCCAGGCCTCCTGCACCCAGCAGGGGGAGCCGTCCTGGCAGCTCCTGCAGCCCGGCCAGCACGGCAGACAGATGGGCAAGTTCGGGTAACACACCCGGCCGTCGGCGCTCGTGTTCACGGGGCCGCCATCTGCATCCACGCCCACGCGGAGACATGTGAGGAGAGCGTGGAGGACGCATGTGAGTTAAAACCTCCAAAATATGACACAATGGTTTGAAATCTGCAGGCAGAGAGTCTTTATGGTGAGACTTTATAAGATAATTATGCAACCAAAGAAGCGAAAACAGGCCTGTATGACCAGGTAACTAAAACACACCAGCACGTGGCTGACCTGAGACACCTGTCGGCCTTCAACATGCAGTCTTTCTAAAGACCAGCAGGGGGCGACTTCAGTGGTTGTTGAAAAGGTTTATCTTTTGTTTTTGATTTTAGTGACGTAACAGAAAAATGCCAATTTATAAGGGTGTCCCAATACGACTTTTTCACCTCCGATAAGATACCGATATTATAGCCTTGAATATTCGCCAATTCCAATATCGATCCGATACAATATCAACAGTAATCATTCATATTTTTATTACTTATTTCGAAATATGGACTGTAAGAAAAGTCTTGATCAGGCGAGAGTACTCAAACAGAGAACAGTAGTCAGCAATAGTAGGTATGAGAAAAGCCGACACATTTGTTATAAACCAATGGGTTCAATGAATTTTAACCTCAAACTTTAAAATATACTACAATTAAATAAAATAAATGAAAAATAAATTAGAAGACCCTGAAAAGTAACCTCAAGAAATCCAGTAAAACAAAAACAGGTATTTTTAAATTGCAAAGTAACCACTGTGTTTAACGTAAACATAAGCATATTCTACAACTGAATTAAATAAATAAATAAATAATAAATTAGAATGGACTGCTTGTATCAAAGTGCTTATATCGAATATTTTAGATGCAGACCGGTACAATCCAATATACATTACATTCTACTAATAATCACTTTCTGTGGTATATATACTGAATACTTTATTTGGCAGTAGTATGTCGTATGACTGTCAAAGGGATTTTAATTTGATAATTTAAACTTGACTGCTTTATGTTTTCTGTCAGTTGGCAACTGTCATTTAAGCTGCATTGCTGGCATCAATTAGGCTAAAGTTTGGATCAGAGGAACTGTTTCTGCGACACAAAACTACATAAAACACATATAAATTATTCAGGTTCTTTTACCTACATGAACAATTTCAACGTGTCCCTTTTGTCCCTAATCAAGTGATTTAGCTGATTAATGTATTTGGTCTTCTAAACGAAATGGCAGCTCAGCTAAAAGCTAGCACCACCATTATTTTCGACATAGTTTTCATCAACAACCGAAAACTAGACAGTAACTAATAAAAAAAAGTAACTGACATTTTCATCAGCAAATAAAAATTAAAAAATATGACTTAATGTTTGACAGAGTCTTAATCCAATCAGACCTAATGTGGTCATGTAGACAGACAAGTTAGGAATCTATCCAATCACAGCTACTTTGGTTGTGTTAAAGGTTGGATGAGTTCAGAGGGACATCCAATCACAGCTGCCTTAGCTTGGTGGTGGTGGGATAAGCTGTGGAGCGATCCAATCAGAGCTGCTCTCTTTATGAATTGATATATTCATGTAGAGCAGGTTCACTGTTTGTTGTCAGTTCTGGTATTGTAACTGAGATGCTCTGCCAGGTAGCCTAAATAAAGGAGACTGCATTTCACACAAAAGGAACATTTGTTTCTGTTCATTTAGACATTCAGACTTTACTAACATTCAATAATGGATTGTTAGATGATTCATTTTATCCAAGAGTAAAACAGGACTTCAGAAATTCAAGGAAACATAAAAAATGCCTTACCCTTTATACTTCATTTTTTAGCTGACTAAATTTACAGCAGATTTCGTCGACTAAAGCTAGACTAAAATTAAAACAATTTAGATGACTAAATTGTGACAAAACTTATAGATATTTTAGGCAAAAGACTAAAACTAAAAAAAAATATTACCACCCTTGCAACACCTAAAGGAGTCTGAAATCCGAAGACCATAAAAAATATTTAAACGTAATATAAACACTAACTTTCATTTTCTTTTGCTATTTTGAGGGTACTTAAAGTAATAAATACATAAATATGCTGTAAAAAGTTATGTAATCGATGGCAATATTCAACCTAAGGAGCTAAACATAGGGTTCAAGCAAAACAGCTTCTTCTTTGGAACAATTAACACAACTTCTACTGGTTCATTTCTATTTCTGTTTAAGTAAAAGCATAAAATGAAGTTAAAATGTCATGTCCTGCAGAATAAATTGCTTTCAATGTTGTTGAAAGTGACGCCTTTTACTGAACTTTCAGTTTTCTGAGAAATGAGCTATGTCTTTTTAAACAAAAGCCCCTTCAAATGCTCTGTTTTTACTTCCTGTTGTTTATGATGTCATAGCAACACAGCCTATAGCTAAACAGCCAAGTAGTGCAAAGGTCATTATCTCAGCCTCCTGTAGCCCCGCCCTCTCAGATCTGAACGTTTCTAAAGGGGAGGGAAAAAAAGCTGCACCTGATCCTCTAAAGAAAGTAAATTGTCGATTTTTATATTCAACTTAAATCAAACCAAAAGCACAATGTTAACACTTAAAGTCAATTAAAGTTGTTTTTCTTATAAGATATAGATATTTTTAATGTGGCCATGGTATATTTTTTTAAAGTTTTCTTCTGAAATTATATATATTTTTCTATTTTAAACTGACTTGCATTTCGATTAGGGGTGTCCCGATACAACTATTTCACCTCCGATACGATACCGATGTTGCAGCCTTGAGTATTGGCCGATACCGATATCAATCCGATACGATATCAGCAGGAATCATACAGACTTTTATTACCTATTTTGTAGTATGGACTGTAAGAAAAGGCTTGATCAGGTCAGATTACTCAAACAGAGAACAGTAGGCAGCAAAAGTAGGGATGAGAAAAACTGACCCATTCGTTATTAACCAATAGGTTAAATAAATTTTAACCTTAAACATAAGAATATACTACAATTAAAACAACATGAATAAAACATATTAGAAGACCCTGAAAAGTGACCTCAATAAATCAAACAAAAACATATTTCACCAATTGCAAAATAACCACTGTGTTGAACTTAAACATAAGCATATTCTACAACTGAATAAAATAAAAAATAAATATATTAGAATGGACTGCTTGTATCGGAGTGCTGATATCGGAGATTTAGGATGCAGGCCAATACAATCCGATATTTGTTTTTTTGACCGATATCCGATATCAATATCGGATCAGGACATCCCTAATTTCGATTCCTGGGCTGAAAGTTTCCCACCCCTAATTTAAAAGTTAAAAAAAGGACTTACTCGGGTCTTGGACGAGAACATCAGGGTTGTAGTAACCGTCTTTACACCTGCAGCAGTACTGACCCAGACGATAACCCCGACCCGGAATGGATACACACTGCAAGAAAACACACAGGAGACCGTCAATAATAAAAAGTGTTTCGCTGACACTCTTGTGTAACCTTGAATCCACCTGAAAATTAAACAAAATGTTAGAAGTGTAACCAATATCGAGTCAATTATTGTCAATTTCTGGGAAAAAAAACACAATAAGTAGAGAATAAATGAGGTCGTGGGGCCAACACTTATTTATATTTTGCACCAAAAAATAGCCGAATTACCATGTGTAAAAGATTAACTACCTAACAACTATTTAGGTCTGAGAAAGACGCTTTTCAATAACATATATTATTACAATATATTATTATTTATTAACAGGCGATGATCAACTCAATACCCTGTTTTGACTAATAGTATGAGGATTATATAAAAATAATCTAATGTGTAAATTTGATGAGGAATAGTGCTCTATCTACCCGTTAATCATTTACCAGGTCCTCATTTTTTTCTAATGACTTTTAAGAAGTGTGAGTAGCTTATCCAGCAGATGTTAATTTGTAGGAATGCACGATATTGTCAAATATCGAAATTAGCAGATATGAGCATTTTTGCTAACATGTGGAACTTTTGTTGTTCATGTGGTCAAAATATTGGCAATACAAATTGGCTACAAAAATCCCATATATTGGCTGTAATATTAGCAAAATACACAATGGACCATGATGGTTTATGATCACACAACGCCTACTTTTATGAATTTAAAGTGTAATTATTAAACAATAAAATATTGTTTGTCCTGCTTCTCATCTGTTTCTAACACACATGGACAGTAATCATGACAGAAACAAGTCCGTTTTAGTTTAGACTTTGTGCTCTTGACAAAAATATCATCATTGGCGATAACAAGTTTAAAAACATCTGCATATTCACAACAGTCTGTACTTTGCATTCCTACTTATAAATGTCCTTTTGACTGGCAATTTAGGTCCCATTAACTAGCTGTCTTATCCATGTCCTGTTAAGAGCAGCTGGTTACTTATTAAGGTCCTTTCAGCAAGCAGTTAGTTACTCATTAATTTCCTGTTCATGAGCACATACATACATACATTGATTTCCTCAGTAACAAGTTGATTCTCCAGAAAACTGCCCCTCAGATAATCAGTAACTCTGTTAAGGTTGAAACACATTAACTGTGTGGTAACATCAGTTTGTAATTCGATAAATCTCTGGTTTTATGGAGTGAAGTTCTTTATTTCTACCTAAGTAGTAACACTGATTTTGAGTAGCTCATTACAGTGTTAAATTTGACAGCACTTTCTAATTTAGTTTCAATTATAGTATTTTGCCAAAAATTATCTTTTACCTTTAGTCATAATTCATTCATCTAAATTGTTTTCATTTTAGTCTACTTTTGGTTGATGAAATTTCAGAACATTTAATCGACTAAAATATGAAGTGTAAAGTTTAAGGCATTTTTTATGTTTCCTATGTTTCCTAAAATGAAACATCTAATAACTCTTTATTGAATGCTAGTAAAGTTTGAATGTCTAAATGAACAGAAACAAATGTTCTTTTGTGTGAAATGCAGTCACTTTTATTTAGTCTACCTGGCAGAGCATCTCAGTTACAATACCAGAACTGACAACAAACAGTGAACCTGCTCTACATGAATATATCAATTCATAAAGAGAGCAGCTCTGATTGGATCGCTCCACAACTTATCCCACCACCACCAAGCTAAGGCAGCAGTGATTGGATAGATTCCTAACTTGTCTCTACTTTCTACATGACCAAATTAGGTCTGATTGGATTAAGTTTCTGTCAGACATTTTAGTGTAGTTTTTATTTGTTGATGAAAATTAATTAAATTTAATCTTTTTTCCATGTGCACTTGTTTTTATAGTTACTGTCTAGTTTCCGTTAGGGAAAAAAAGTGATTGACAAAATCTATGATGTAAATAATTAGTCAACAAAATTAAAACTGTCTCATTATAAAGCTCAGCTCTTTATGATTAACTGTCTCCAAAAGTTTAGCCACATAAAAGAATCATATAACTGTAGTGAAATGACTTCAAACGTTTTCACTTATGCAGCTCTGTCTCACAATCAGGAAACATTTTCTGGAATTTTGTGCACATCTTTAAGCACTGTCGATATGTTTTTATTATCTATTCCTGGAAGAAAAGCCATTTCCAAGGCAACCACAAGTGATGGAGATCCAAACACATGAACAACCAACTCGTAGTGTAAGAGCACGAGCTGCTCGGCTGCTGCTGCTGCAGGTCTTCAATGAATAAAAGGTTAAAACGAGGGGTCACGTTCCTCTCCATCACTCTGACGCTGGACTCATTTTAGCACATCAGGAGACACACACACGCACACACAGTCGGTCTGTGTGTTAATCTAAGTTAAAAGCTAAATGGACACATAATGCCCTGAATGAGAGCATTATCCTGTTCTGGAGAAATCCTGCTCTAAAGTGAACACACTGATATATATACACGCTGCCCTCTGATCAGCAGCTGTGATGCTGCATCAACATTAATGTGATATGGATTAAAGGGAGCAGCGCTTAACTCTGCTCACGGTCCGAACTCGGCTCAGAGAGAAGTCGAAGTAAATCAGAGGATTCAGGCGTCTCACCGACGCTTTGTGTGAGTAACGAAACAGGAAAGTGATATCACGAGGGAAACGTCCTCAATACACGGACCACCGAGCGTCTTCAGACTGGACATTACATGAACTACAAACTACAGCTTCAGAAACAAACTAACCAAACTACAGGCTCCAGCAACAAGAGATGGCATGAACTACGAACTACAGCTTCAGAAACAAACTAACCAAACTACAGGCTCCAGCAACAAGAGATGGCATGAACTACAAACTACAGCTTCAGAAACAAACTAACCAAACTACAGGCTCCAGCAACAAGAGATGGCATGAACTACGAACTACAGCTTCAGAAACAAACTAACCAAACTACAGGCTCCAGCAACAAGAGATGGCATGAACTACAAACTACAGCTTCAGAAACAAACTAACCAAACTACAGGCTCCAGCAACAAGAGATGGCATGAACTACGAACTACAGCTTCAGACACAAACTAACCAAACTACAGGCTCCAGCAACAAGAGATGGCATGAACTACGAACTACAGCTTCAGAAACAAACTAACCAAACTACAGGCTCCAGCAACAAGAGATGGCATGAACTACGAACTACAGCTTCAGACACAAACTAACCAAACTACAGGCTCCAGCAACAAGAGATGGCATAAACTACAAACTACAGCTTCAGACACAAACTAACCAAACTACAGGCTCCAGCAACAATATAAAGGTCCAAACAAGCTCCAGCAAAAAAATACAGCTCCCAAAAAATTAAAACGAACTAATTAAAGCTCAAGCAAAAAAATTTACAGCTTCCAACAATACTACAGCTTCAGAAACAAACTAACCAAACTACAGGCTCCAGCAACAAGAGATGGCATGAACTACAAACTACAGCTTCAGACACAAACTAACCAAACTACAGGCTCCAGCAACAATATAAAGGTCCAAACAAGCTCCAGCAAAAAAATACAGTTCCCAAAAAATTAAAACGAACTAATTAAAGCTCAAGCAAAAAAATTTACAGCTTCCAACAATACTACAGCTTCAGAAACAAACTAAATAAACTACGACTCCAGCAGCAACCTAAATGCTCCAAGCTAACTACGGCTCCAGCAGCAATCTAAAGCTCCAGTTACATACTACAGCTCCCAACAAACAACAATTCCCAAATTAAAGCCGCAAGCAAGCGGCGATGATCGGGCCCTGTCGCCACCGCCGCATACTGCTTCCGCCAAATGCTGCTGTTGCGAAACGTAGGTGCTGCTAAATGTTGCTGGCGCCACATGTCACAACCGCTGTATGTTGCTGCCACCACATGCAAGCATGTTTTTGAGATATAAAAGACAGCTAATGCCCAGTGGGTGGCACTGTTCCTATGTCGCAGGCACTTCATGTGCAGCAATACCTGCCTCAGCAGATAGCCACAACATAGATATGGTTAGGCCTGTACAGCATTCAGATGAATGATGGCAATGACTCAAACAGGTATTATTTCTATAACCCAAATACAGGTTTAAACTAGAAAAGCACTCGGAGAGCACAGACCTCCGGCAGTGCCACAGTCCTTAGCCATATTGTGATTTTTAACATAAATATTAGTCCTACCTTTATTTCATGTAAATATTTAGATTCTTTGACCATGAAAACATACCATTAGCAACTGGATTCATAATGATATCTGTTTTAGTTCAATAGTTATTCACAAAAGTCCCATTTTTTGCCATGGTGGATCCAGACAGTGATCCAGATCAACATAAAAATCAAATTATTTCTTCATTTTCCCATGCTGAACATTTCCTGAAAATTTCATCCAAATCCATCCATTACTTTTTGAGTTATTATGTTCACAGACTGACAGACTGACAGGCAGACAGACAGACGGACAAACTCTTCCAAAAACATAACCTCCTTGGCAGAGGTAATTAAAAAATAAGTCCAAAGTGGAACTGTGATCACGTGTGTTGAATTTGGGGAAGATTGGATTATTTATAACATACATATGTAATTTCTAGCATGTAATTTCTAGAGCTTGGTGCGATTGCAGTAGCAGAGAATTGAGCTTATAGATGTGTTAGGAGTTGGTCCTTGATCATGTTTGTGAATTTTGAAGCAGATTGGAGCTTAAATGAAGGAGTTAGAGTGATTTCCAGGTTCATGGCGATCAGTGAAGTTTGAGGCTTCGCCATCGCCACACCGTTTCACCTCAGGACACGACCTGAACACTGATGCTTCGTGAACGTGTGAAGACCCTTTCTGAGAATATTTGAAAAAATTATGTTGAAAAACGGAGGAGATATTAATGATCAAATAAAACATCAGACTTCCTGTTACCAGCAGGGGGCACTATATTTGAGAGTGAAACAAAGCATATAGATTAACTCAGGCAGGGACAGTGAACATGTGTACATGTTTTGGTCCAGATCTAACATTGTACAAGAGAGTTATTAAGGTTTTTTTAAGGTTTACGTGTTTTCCAAAAATGGTGAACTTTGGCCCACCTTCCTGGCCACGCCCATTGACTTACGAAAAATCTTTTAATAACTTTTCATCATCAATGTGTCTAGTATACACAATCCAAATCTGGAGTTGATCCGATAAAAAACCTAGGAGGTGTTTGTTCAAATGTGAGCCTTAGAATCGCTAAAATCGGCTGTTGAAAAAAGGCAATTACCAACAAACAACAGCTCCCAACAAACTCCAGCTCCAGAAACATTGGGTGTCCCGATCCAATAATGATGTCCGATATTTGTCTAATATCAGCAAAAACACCAATATCTTATTATATCAACCTGCACATAAAGTCTCGGATATAAGCAGTTCATTCTAATTTATTTTTTATTTATTTATTTCAGTTGTAGAAAAAGCTTATGTTTAAATAAAACACAGTGGTTATTTTGCAATTTAAAAATACATGCTTTTGTTTTTATTGGATTTCTTGAGGTTACTTTTCAGGGTCTTCTGATTTATTTTTCATTTATTTTATTTAATTGTTCCATATTCTTATGTTTATGGTTAAAATCTATTGAACCCATTGGTTAATAACAAATGTGTCCGCTTATCTCATACCTACTATTGCTGACTACTGATCTCTGTTTGAGTAATCTCACCTGATCAAGACTTTTCTTACAGTCCATACTACAAAATAGGTAATGAAAGTCTGCATGATTCCTGCTGATATTGTACCGGATCGATATCGGTGTCAGCCAATATTCAAGGCTGCAATATTGGTATCCTATCGTAGGTGAAAAGGACACCACTAAGAATCACCATTAGAAGAGGGAATGTGTGACGGGGGCATAACCACGAATAACCATGGTGATTGATTGTAGCGATACTGCTCTGGCCCTTAACCTCAAAATGTCTGAAGCTCGGATCTAGCTGGGTACAAAGATGACCGGGGGCATGATGAGGGCAAAAACAGGGCATCTGAGAGGGGAAGGAGACAGAAAATAGAAGGTGACCCGGTACGATTTGTTTGGTCTGAGGGTCTGAATCCTCTGACAAAGGGTGCCACGTGGATTTTTTGGATTTTTTGAGGACTGTTCCCTGGTTCAGACCTCTGTGCGTGAAGGGGAAGTATGTCAGCAGGCCTGGATTATCAACATAATCCATCAGATCATCCTGCAGCCCGCCGCCCAGAACAACCATCTTTAAATAGACGGATGAGATGAGAGGTGGAGGATCAGGACGGGACAGACAGACGGCAGGGAAAAGAGAGAGTGAAGGAGAGGATAGATGAGGGTATGAAAAGAGTGGACATGAGTGAACACATGTGGAACTAGAAAAGCACTTGGAGAGCGCAGACCTCCACCAGCACCACAGTCCTCTCCCATATTGTGCTTTTTACCATAAATATTAGTCCTACCTTTATTTAATCTAAATATTTAGATTCCTTGACAATGAAAACACACTATTAGCAACTGGTTTCAGAATGATATTGATTTGACTTCAGTAGTTTTTCACGAAAATCGCATTTTCTGCCATGGCGGATCCAGACGGTGATTCAGATCAACATAGAAATTGAATCACTTCTTCCTTTTCCCATGCTGAAGATTTCCTGAAAATTTCATCAAAATCCGTCCATAACTTTTTGAGTTATTTTGTTCACAGACCGACAAACAAACTCTCCCGAAAACATAACCTCCTTGGCGGAGGTAATTATGTACTTAACAAAAAAGTGTGAAATACATGAAAACATGTCTTATATTCTAGTTTCTTCAAAGTATCCACCCTTTGCTCTGATTACTGCTTTGCACACTCTTCATTCTCTTTATGAGCTTCAAGAGGTAGTCACCTGAAATGGTTTTCTCTTCTCAGGTGAGCCTTTCCAGGGTTAATTAATGGAAATTCTTGTCTTATTAATGGGGTTGGACCATCATTTGTGTTGTGCAGAAGTCAGACTGATGCACAGCCGACAGCCCTATTAGACAACTGTTAGAATTAATATTATGGCAAGAACCAATCAGCTAAGTTCAGAGAGACGAGTGGCCATCAGTGAGAATCTACAATGTAAATAGTGATAGAAATAAAGAAAACACATTGAATGAGAAGGTGTGTCCAAACTTTTGGCCTAGTTAGCTGTATTTTTCTCTATACCTGCAAAAAAATACTTAGTATTATGTAGCCTACATATCTTGATAGAATGTGTTTTGTGGAACTTTCTCCTTGTAAGTTTCCATAAATGTTTGGCAATTGCCGATTTTATATACTTTACCTGCCGCAAGGCACTATGGGGCGTTCCTTTCTCCTTTCCTTTTGTAAAGAATGGTCCAGTGCTTCCTAGGCTAAAGGAGATAATAAAGGAAGCAACAACCCTCCTTTCCTTAACTTCTGGAGATTTCAAACAGCCCTTATCATGGCCGACGCATAAATGCTTCCAGGTCATTTCTTCAGTTAGGAAGGTTCCTTATGAAAAAGGACTATTTGAACACACCCCGTGACTGTTTTGGGAGTCTGTCCTGCAGCCTGTAACCCTCCTCCCCCATCCTGTCTGACATAGTATGGGTAGCCAATCGTCCCAGAGCTCATTATTATAGCATCCTGTAGCTCCGCCCTCTCAGACCTAAACGCTTCCAAAGGGGAGGAAAAAGAGACTAATTCTTTCATTTTTTTTTAAATCATCCTAAATCAAATCCTTGCTTAAAGGTGCTATGAGGAGAATCCATTTCCAGTGACATAAAGACTCTGCTACCCATGAGCATGCGCGGCGACTGTCGTAAAGACTACCCAAGCCAAAGCGTGCGTTTGTTGTGATGCTAATGAATGCAGCTCGGACCTTCCTCAGAACTCTGCATTGCTTTACAACTTCTTTTTTCAACAACTTACAGGATGCAAAGTGACGAGGTAATGTATCTCTTTCTAGTTATGTAGCGGTAGTTTTTGATGTGTGACAACAAGCAACTTTTGGAAAATTTAGTATCGCAGTTTTGTAGCCGGCTATATATCTCTACTTACAGCCCGGTGCTCTAAGACGTGTCTGAATAATATAAATTTGCTCTAGTTTTAATTGTCTTGTTCCTGAAGTTGAGTATCCAGGCCAGTCCAGCCCTGTCCGACCCGACCACCAAGCTAAGGAATAGCATTTATAGATAACCTATTTTGATGCTATAAAACTCATCTTAAAGTGTGTATTTCTATCAGGCATATATCTAAAAGGGAGACTTTTCTGTAATTACTTAGAAACTCCTCATAGCATCTTTAATAGACACCCAAGACACACCAGAAAATGACACTTTTCAAGTTTTATATACCTCTTAGCAAAGGTGTGACACAATTGTTATTATTGACAAATGATTATTAATTATCTGCCAAACTTAACCTCTTTTAAACAAACTTAAGACTTTAAACATCCAGCTGACACATTTAAACCCTACACCCTTTATAAGCCACTGAGAGTTCGACTTCACATTGTTAAAGATAATAATGCATTCAGCTTCAAATCATGCCGTGCACCACCACAGGCAGCTTAAAGATTATTACTGGTTCGTCTGAATCATTAGCAGATGAGGCTGAGAGTGATTTGGTGTTTGATAAAAAGGGGAAACTGATGGCTCATTAAGCTGAAGTACAGTACAGTGTGTACAGTATGGCCACAGAGCAGAGTACAAACATCGCTCACAGCTCTCTGAAAGATCTTTTCCAAAGCCTGATCCATAAGGGACCTGGTTGAGTTTCTTAAAGACATTTCAGCTCACTTCTGAAAGGCTTTGACATCCTCTTCTCTAAAGAAACCATGAGAGTGAACGACCAATAACCTTTCAGATGTGTTTGTGAACAGTTTGGTTCATCTTGTGAAAAATAGCTGATATGTTGAATCGTTTATCAGGCAAGTCAGGTTAGCCATTGTCACTGGTGGACAAAGTACTCAATGCCAGTACTCAAGTCAAAGTATAGATACTCATGTTCAAATACTACTCCAATACAAGTGAAAGTTGCTCAGTCAAATTTTTACTTAAGTACTGGAGTACCTGCTTTTGAAAATACCCAAGTATTAAAAGTACATTTTCCCGCTGACCTTACAGAACGTAATGACTGAAACAATCTACAGAATGCACTGACCTGCTTATAGATCATGTAGAATAAAGAGTTTGAAAATACTACAAAGCTCATGGAAATGCATACTGAAACACTCGTGAATCAACAAAAGGACAACCATTGCCATTTTCTTTTTTTTATTTAAAAACTGCTTGTATCGGAGTGCTGATATCAGAGATTTCAGATGCAGGCCCGATTGCAGTAGGGCATGCTCGTCTTCTTCTTCTTCTTTGTTGTTCAATGGTGGTTGGCAAACCAACTCAAAAGTGCATTACTGCCACCAACTGGACTGGAGTGTGGAACAGGATGCACGAAGTATAGATAACACCACTTGAACAAATCACATTTTAGAAGAGAAAATAAATTTCATCGGTTGACTTCATACCTGTTCCTAAAAGTAACAAGTAATGAGGCCATTTATAGAAATGTAGTGGAGTTAAAAGTAGAATATTTGTCTTTAAAATGTAGTGAAGTAAGAGTCATAAGTTCCAAAAAAAAAAAAAACTCGAGTACAAAAGTACAGATACTCAAAAAATGTATTTAAGTACAATACTCAAGTAAATCTACTTCGTTACTGTCCACCCTGGCCATTGTTCTCTGACTTCTGGCAAAAATGAGACATCTTATATCAGAGAACTGGAACAGTTTGCAGCACATTTTAATTTAGTTTTAGTTATAGTCTTTTGACTAAAATATTGTTTAGTTTTGTCCTAGAAATTGTTTCATTTTAGTCTAGTTTTAGTTGAAGATACTGTAAATTCACCTTATTGTGGAGGTGCTGGAATTGGTTGAGGGGTTTTAACCATAATCATGTCCTGACATTTTCTAACCGAGCAGCAGAGGGGATTAAACTTTTGACGGCATTTTTTTAATTTAGCTTTAGTCATAGACTTTTTCCTAAAATGGATTTTAGTTTTAGTCATAATTCAGTCATTTAAACTTTTAAAAGTCTAATTTGAGTTAATAAAATGGGTCAGCAACATGTTAGTTGAGGAAATCTGCTGAAAATTCAATCCACTAAAATATGAAGTGTAAAGTGTAAGGCATTTTTTATGTTTCCTTGAATTTCTGAAGTCATGTTTTCCTCTTGGATAAAATGAAACATCTAATAATGAATGCTGGTAAAGTTTGAATGTATAAATGAACAGAATCAAATATTCCTTTGTGTGAAATGTAGTCACCTTTATTTAGTCTACCTGGCAGAGCATCTCAGTTACAATACCAGAACTGACAACAAACAGTGAACCTGCTCTACGTGAATATATCAGTTCATAAAGAGAGCAGCTCTGATTGGATCGCTCTACAGCTTATCCCACCACCACCAAGCTAAGGCAGCTGTGATTGGATGTCCCTCTGGACTCATCCAACCTTTAACACAAACAAAGTAGCTGTGATTGGATAGATTCATCACTTGTCTCTACTTTCTACATGACCACAGTAGCTCTGATTGGATTAAGTCTGTCTAACATTTTGGTCTAATTTTTATTTGTTGAGGAAAATGTTAGCTAATTTAGTTTAATTTTTATCCATGTCCATAATTAGTTACTGTCTAGTTTTTGTCAGAGGAAAAAAGGTTGTTGACGAAAACTATGTCGAAAATAGTGCTAGCTTTTAGTCGAGCTGCCATTTTGTTTTTAAAACCAGAGACATCAATCAGCTAAATCACTCGATTAGGGACAAAAGAGACACGTTGAAATTGATCATGTATGTAAAAGAACCTGAATTATTTAAGCTTGTTTATGTAGTTTTGTGTCACAGAAATACTTCCTCTAAACCAAATTTTATCCTGATTGTCAGTTGCCAACTGACAGAAAACAAAAAGCAGTAAAGTTCAAATTATCAAATTAAAATCAGTTTGGCAGTAATATGACATACTACTAGCAAATACTGTATTCAGTATATATACCACATAATGTGATTATGAGTAGAATGTCGGAATAAATAAATTGTAGAGGTGTCCCAATTCGATAATAATATGAAGAAACAAATATCGGATTATACCGGTCTACATCTAAAATATCTGAGGCTGCACCTCGATATGCCCGGGTCACGATACGACACGTCATGATACAATATCAAGAAAGTAAAAAAGAAAGAATATCACTGTGTAATTACAACTTATTTGTTTTTGTTTGAGTTGCACACAGGAAAACACAAGGCCTAACAGGCCAAACACAAACAATAACACTCTCTCTAACCCAAGAAAGGTGAGAGAAAGTGTATGCTAACGAGCGGTAGGCTCGTTTTCACCGTCTTCGTCTTTTTTAATGAGAAAGCTAAAATACTGCCTTACAGATGACTTGTACCCAGGCGGAGCGTCCTCAATTTCGACCTCATTCGACTCCATCGCTCGGCCTTCTGGAGGCAAGGTAGTTGGTGCTAATGTTTGTTGTCATCACTTCTGGTCCCATGCGCTATTACCGGATGTGGCGTCTTTATTTCCAATCCATTTTTTTCAAACTTGATGCATTTTGTCACTGTATCGCGATATATTGTCAAATGATATTTCATCCCATCCCTATTAAACACAGTGGTTTATTTTTTATGACTGGATATGTTCCTAACTTGTCTCTACTTTCTACATGACCAAATTAGATCTGATTGGATTTAGAACATTTTAGTCTAGTTTTTATTTGTTGGGGAAAATTTCAGTTAATTTAGTTTCAGTTTTTGTCCATGAGCTCTTGTTTTATTAGTTACTGTCTAGTTTTCACCAGGGAAAATAAAATTAAAATGAACACTAATCTGGTACCAGCAAATATTGCCATACTTGAGCTTCAGCACAGCCTCTTTATATCATTTTTCAGGTATTTTGTGCCATTTATTTGTTGGCGAGAGACAGTGGATAGGCTTGTGAAAAGAGAGAGTAGGGGGAGGACACCCTGCAAACTGGCCACAGGCCGGACTCAAACCCGGACATACAGATGCAGGAAAATAGGTTCTGCCTGATGTTTACAACTCGGCCAAACCAGCACCCTTCAACATGTCTTCTTGACCACATCTGAATGCTTAAATGCCTTCAGTTGCTGCCATGTGATTGCCTGATTGGCCATTTGCTTAATGATGATCACATACATACCCTCAGTATCTGTAGCTTTTTCCCCTGTCAACTTTCAAAAGAATCACAAACAATTTAAAATGCGTTTTACAACACCTATTAAGATTAAATTGGGATTAAATGCTTGATGTGATTGATGTGGTTGGTTGGCTTAGAGAATGGCCACAGTTACATGTGTTTACACGGAAATAGTAATTCTGAATTGAGGTTTAACAATTTGGAAATAAACATGGAAAACATGTTTATTTGCCTTTATTCAGTTCTGCTTAAGGTCTGAGGGTTGAAAATGGTTCTGATTGACGAAGAGGCAGACGCCATGTTAGGGATGCACGACATTGGATTTTCGCCGATATCTACTATGCCAATATTTTTTTTGATTTATTATTGCTGATACCGATATTTCAGGTCAAGAGCACCATCTCTGTGCCTAATAAAAAGGACTAATTTCTTTCAGTGTTACAGCATATTATCACCAGTGTTGGGAGTAATATACATTACAAAAGTAATGTGATTACTGTAATGCATTCCTTTCACTGTAACGTAGTAATGTAAGGCATCACAAAAAAAAAACGTAACATTTTACTCGGTACAAATGCCAGTAATGCAAGTTACAATGCTTATTTAATTTAATCTGAAATGAAGAGGTGTTTTTTTTGTTTAAAGAGACTGTGAGGAGTTTTTGAGTAATTACAAAAAAGTCTCACTTTTAGACGTATGCCTGATCAAAATACACACTTGAAGATGAGTATCGATGAGTTAGCATAGCCTATTTATAGCATCTAAATAGGTTATCTATAAATGCTATTCTTTAGCCTTCCGTTCGGGTCGGACAGGGCTGGACTGGCCTGGATACTCAACTTCGGGGAACCAGACAATTAAAACTAGAGCAAATTTATATTATTTTATTATTTATATTACACGTCTGAGAGCGCCGGGCTGTAAGTAGCGATTTTTAGCCGTCTACAACTACGATAATAACTTTTCCCCGCATTGCTTGTCCTCACACATCAAAAACTACCGCTACGTAACTAGAAAGAGACACATTACCTCGTGGCTTTGCATCCTGTAAGTTGTTGAAAACGAACTTGTATAGCAATGTAGAGTTCCGACAAAGATCCATGCTGCATTTACCACAACAAACAAACACACTTTGGCTTCACGTCTCCGGTGCGTTCAAGTTGTAGTCAGAAGTAGGAATTTTGAGCTCCGAGTAGGAAACTAAAACTGGAACGTCCCCAGAGGTCTGAATTTCCTACTGGGAACTCGGTGAAACCTCGCCACCCCGAGGTGTCAATCAAAGATGGATGCCCCCAGTGTGAACAGTTATTTAGCTCCTGTAATAATCAGTTTATTTGCACTTCTGACTGGGGTGTGTCGCTCTAGATCAGCTGTATACATAGTATTGTTAGATTTATATTTACAAAAATGCTGCCATAGTGATAATCACGTTCTTCATACAACAACGCAGGATGTGCTAACAACAGCTAATAGCCTGGTAGATCGGCATGTTTTTTTCTGACTTCAACTGGAACGCCAATAAGTGGGAGATGATATCACTCCCATTTCCGAGGTTACAGGAACGCAGCATTACGCCTGCGATAAATTCTCCTCATAGCACCTTTAAATAAGAAATCGTCAAATACATCAGCAGAGGAAAAAAAGTCCTCTGCAAGGCCTAAAGTTACAGTATCTCTAACAAAATTTACCAGAATTTTACCTTTTGTCTGTTTTTACTATGATTGTTTCTTGTATTGTGCCATGAACATCAATGTGTCTGTTATATTCTCCTGTTTTTAGCCCTAAGCTGAACTCAGATAGCCACCACGTCACCTTCTCTGGATGTGTAATGAGCTTTTTGAGCGTAATGAGCTACATTTAGAAATACATATTTCCTGTTATTTTGACCAGAGTAACTTAAAAGTAATGTGATAATAGTGTAATGCCTTTAATTTCAAATACAGCAATATTATAATGTAACTAATAACTTTGAAATGACAGTAACAAATAATAAATAATGCATTACATTTTTGAAGTATCTTGCCCAAAAACAGCTTTTAACTCTTGCAAAAATTACACCCTTGATATTTAAATGTACCATTTTTAACATTTGTGTAATTTGCTAACATTCCAGCCAATATATGGCCGATATGTGTGGCTGATATATCGGCTGTAAATATCTGCAAAAATTTCCAAAATTAGCCTGTACCGATAATTAACATTTTAGGCTGATATCAAACCAACAAAATCGTGCATCCTTACGTAACATATTTACGTATTTATGTATTTACGTCTTTATGTCTTCTGGAAGAAAACAAACTCCAGTTCAGCATCTACAGTTTCAAAAGGCCCACATTTTTATTCTTATGTCCATCCGCTCTTTTCATCATTTCCAAATCTTCTATGGCTCTGATTAAAAATAGTCTTCACTGTGTCTATGTCTATGTGCGTCATCGCGACAGGACAGAGGAACGAGCATTACAGAACGAGCTGAATTAATTTAAAGCTGAATGAACGTGGACATAATTGAGGAATTAAATAATTCAGATTTAAAATCAGAATAAACCAGCCACCTTCTTTGGAATTAAGTTTATTTGGAAAGCTAATTTTCATTCAGAATTAGGTGTTTAAATGGTAATTTTTAATCTTTTTAAAGAGTATTTAACTTTTGCTCTAAATTAAAGGGGAATTAAAGCTGTCATGTAAACATAGCCATTGAGGGTCAGCGCTGATGTCAAATGTTGAGGGTTTGGTATTTTTTTTAGCAGCTTGCAGAAAAAACGGAGACTCAAGACACTGGAGACAATAAGAGACAAAGATTACTGTCTTTCTGACACGTCACTCTGCTTCAGGATTCATGTTGCTCCCTCTTAACTTGACCATCTGAGTCGAGGCTGGAGAGCAGACTGCCATCGCAGTTGGAGAACCGGGGTGTCACAGCATGAGCAGTCCTGCATGGTGTCGAGTTATCCACACATACACACGGTTAGGAAAGTTTGGCCCTAATAAAGGGAAACTCATTTTCACATTATGCACCTCAAAGGAAGAGGCTTAGGGATCGAGTATGCCCGCCTTAAAGTCAGGCTTCACTCTGTACTGTGGTTAGTGCAGCAGCTCAACACTCTGCAAACATGAAACGCCCCGGTTTTTAGCTAATCTGGGGTTGTTTGGAGCGTCTGTAGCTAAAAACAGCAAAGCAAACGTTACTCCTAGCTTACCTCCATGGTGGTGCGGTTGCACTGATGAGTGTCTGCAAACCAGCTGTCCCCGGTCTCACACTGGTCCAGGTCGATGTCCTGAATCTTGACGTCCACACGGATCACTCCTCTGACACAGAAACACACGACGTACATGAAACAGAGGAGATTTTAGTCGAGTCTGAAGAAGGGACAAAAGCTGCTTTACCAAAGAACTAAAATGATTTACGAGATGATTTGTTTTTAGACTCTGAAAAGTTTCTTTAGAGGATGACAGAGACCACAAACATTCATTTTCATCAGTCGATCATATGTTTTGGACAAATATCATTTATTAGGCTCGCCACCTCTTCTAATTATTTATCTCCATCCACCCCTCTATTTAAAAAGCTGAACTTATTGTCCATTTACGATGTTAATACTCTTCAATCTTGTATATTTATTTATAGATATATTCATATTTGTTCCCAGAATCTTTAATGTATTTTCTTACAATCAACTCTCAGATTCATTTGCACAATACATGACATGCCATTAAACTTCCTACTCCCTTTTGCCGTACTTTCCAATGTCAGTTTTCTTTTACTTACAGAGGTTCATTAATTTGGAATTCATATTATCATTTAACGAAAACATCTACATCTCTGACCAATTTTAAGTTCAGACTAAAGTCAAATATAATACATCAAGATCCCAAAGCTTCTTTTGTTCTCATTCGTAACTAGAAAAGCACTCGAAAAGCCAGCACCACAGTCCTCACCCATATTGTGATTTTCACTGTAAATATTAGTAAATATTAGTCCTACCTTTATATATTTAGATTCCTTGACCAAGAAAACAGCAAATGGATTCATAATATCTATTTTAGTTAGGTAGTTATTCACAAAAATCACATTTTTCGTCATGGCGGCCAGACGCTGATCCGGATCAACACCAAAATCGAATCAGTTCTTCCTTTTCCCATGCTGAACATTTCCTGAAAATGGACGGACGGACGGACCTCTCCGGGACTTTCTTGCTTTTTATTCTTATATGCCAATGTAACTCTTTCTAATTTATGGTGCAAATAACTAGTGCTGTCAGACAATTAAAAAAATTAATCTAATTAATCACATTTTAATCTCATATCTGCTTAAAGTACCCAAATAAAGAATTTGAGTTCTAGGATATTATAAAATTGTAGTGCAAGACTAATCAAATGAATACACTAAGAAGTGAAGATTTGTAAATCCACATGTTTATTGGTGACTAAATAAAACCAAAGTCAGGGCAACTTGTCCAGAAAATTCTAAACTCAATCAGGCAACTCAAATTACACTTTAAGTGTGTTTCATAAATCAAATTCAAAATAAGAAAAAGGTCGAGGACATCCAGCAAACCAATTAGGCCTGATGCATTATTCAAGAATGTAGTACAAATATAGATAAATAAATTCAAAAACAAAATAAAGCTGAGTCTTAAATATGCCATTCCTGTTGTCACCTGGGCTTTGTTTGGTTTGACTAGAGACACATGTGTGAAGTGACGTGCCACTGCCATGTACGGGTCCTCCAGCTGGACAATATCAAAATGTTTGTGTGCTATGATTAATCTTGACATTAATTTTTATAACGCATTCATTTGCGGTGTAATTAATTAATCTAATTAATGCACTAATGTGACAGCCCTACAAATAAATAAAATGGAATAAATAAAAATAATAGAAGGATATGCATCTATCTAGGAATATATACTCGTGTTTAGAGGTGAATATACAGTACGACAAAAATCAAAACTGAACTACTGACATAAAAAAAATCAAGACAAAGACATTTCCTCTCAGTCCTCGGGAATTCAGCTTCTTTCAGTTTCATATTTTCGCTGCAGAAACTTGTGCTGCATTTATTCAAATCCATCTGAACTGTCCGATTTTATCCGGCTCTATTGATTCAAACACAGTTTTTATTCCTCATAAGTACCAAACTTTTCTCTGGAGAGCTGCAGCGAAGGTCACAGAGCCAAAGACAGAAGTAGAGAGGAAAGAAAAATACAAACATTTACTGCTGAAAGCTGCTAATGTTTCAGACATATAGAGCTGATAAAAGGGGTTTTTATAGGCACACAAATTAGTATCTTTAAAATAGACATGTTTTCATTGAGTTTTACTGCCAGTTAAGCAGCGACAATCACCTTATTAAGAAAACCTGCCATGTACTTGACTTCACTTTAAACAGAAACTGAAAGTGTCTTTAGTGAAAAGCAGATAGACTCCATTCTTTCGACTGTATGCACGGTAACAAGGAAGAGACTTACAGAGCACACCTTCCACTAATTAGCCTCGCTCAAACAATGGACGTCAACAGGTAGTGTTAGCCTGCCTTTGCCTACAGTCATCAGATAAACTCTTCAGCAGCTCTAAATGGTCCTGTGTGCTTGTTGTGACTCATTTTTCTTTTTGAAAGAGATGCATACAAAACTAAATCACAGGGCTCAATTGCTAATGGGTTTATCTGATGACTGTAGGCAATCGCAGGCTAACCCTTCCCATTGACTCCCAATGTTTAAGTTAAGCTAATTAACGTAGCTTACTTTTTATGTCTTGCCACACTCCTGAGTCCATGTCAAGCAGATATACAGCTTTCTTTTGAATCTGCATACAGTAGCAAGAAAGAGATGGGCAGAGCTCACCCACTATTAATTAGCCAAGCTCAAACACTTGGAGTCAATGGGTAGTATTAGCCTGCCTTTACCTCTATTTTTTACAGTGTTATTTTATAATAGGTAGCTTTAGACGAAGTTTAGCAATTTATGTAATTTGTGAAAGAAATAATAATGGAATTAAACCATTTTTAGGAGGTCAACAAAACAAAGCATACTAATAGTTATTACTATTATGATAATTACCATCTTTATGACTTTAACTACTTATCTTAACCACTTATTATTTTACACTTTTTGTACATTTTTAATCTGTAAAAGCCTCCCATGGACTGGTGTTGAAAATTAGCATCATGCTATAAACATTTACAGCAGTGTATCTGGGACCTGTGGATATTTAAATAGCACAGCATCAATGTTACTGCGCGTCCATGTAAAATAAACAATAAAACAAAATAAAACAATTAAATTAATGAATATTATGATGATTTATACATACAGTCTGTTACTCATCAAAAAACCTTTTTTGTGTTTGTCACATTCATTATTTACTTTAGGTTATTCTTGCTATTTTATTTACAAACATTTCTGCTTCCTCTAACTGATTTTTTCCCAAATGTTGTGCTTTTTTATGTCATTACATAATCAACTGTTAGCTTTTAAACCTTCTAAATCCCACACCAAGAAAATATCTGTTTCTTGTTTGTAGTTTTCTCTGTTCCCTGGGTTGCTAACAAAACGAAACAAGAATTTGATTTTTTCTGTTTTTTAAAACATTAAATATCCCTGAATTCACTGATGACCTCTGCCAAACAGTTGAAACTTTTTTACTCTGATTCTGTAAATTTCTGACATTTCCAGACATTTCGCTTTTGTGTTTTTTACTGCATCAAGTTTTTGTTCTAATAAGAGTAGAACATTGAAGTTTCATAACCTCTGATTGTGGGCTATGAAACAAGTACAAAAGTGTCTGCAGCCAAAGTTAACACTGAACCATCCATAGGAGCTCTGCAGACTCCCTTTTATTAAAAATCAAAAAGTACTCCCCATTGACAAGGCAAATGTTTATCATACATGCCTACTCATGCATAAGTTTATATATAGGAAACAAGATCTTCCAAACTAGACACAGCTACGACAGTCTATTCTTACCCCACACACAGACTTCAACACACTAATTCAACATTACACTTAGAGGTCCTAAGCTCTGGAGTGAATTAAGCTCACACTGCGATCAATGTCCTCCCATTCTGCTCTCAAAAAGCATTTGAAGAACCTTCTATTTCCAGTCTGATTCCTGTTCTCATCCTTCTGATTATGGGTTGCTTGCTTTTGCTGCATCTATCCTGAATTTAACATTTATTTTGTTGTTGTTTCCTTTTGGGTTTTTTTGCTTGTTTGCTTTGCTTGTTTTCTCTTGTTTTGTTTTGGGGCTTTTTGCTGAGTGTTTAGCCTGCATATCACAAGACTGATAAGGACGGGTGTGGAACTCGTTCCCACCTTGCAGTTTTGTACTTGTACTAAACTTGGGCTAAACAGATGAACTAAACTAAACTAAACTAGGAATGGGAATCGAAAACCAATTCCAGTCGAGAACCGTAAACAGCTCCATCAAAGAATCAATATCATGAGTCTTTTTGCTAATCAGGAGGTTATATAATTACGGGCGTCTGTTTTTGTTAGTTAGTTTCTCTGTTAGCAGCATAACTCAAAAGGTTATGAACGGATTTCGATGAAATTTTTTAGGAAATATCCAGATTGGGACAAGGAACAAATGATTCGATTTTGGGAGTGATCCAGATCACTGTCTGGATCCGCCATGATGAAAAATGCAATTTTTATGAATAACTACTGAACTAAAATAGATATCGTTATGAATCCAATTGCTGACATTTCTGATATTTTTGAACTTATCATCACCTATACCTATATCAATACCAACTTTTTTGTTTAAGGAGTAGAGAGTGTCAACTTAGCTAAATTCACCTTCTACTTTCATGGTTAGAGTCATAGTTAGAGGGCCTGTTTACACAACAACGTTTTCACCAGAAATGGAAAAGTGATGTAAGTTTGTAGTGTCCTTGGCAAATATAACAATTGCATCTCTGTCGGTCAGAGAATTGAAGTGGCAAAAGGACATTTTTTACCTCCCCCAGGAGGTTTGTTATTGCTGGCGTCGGTTAGTTAGTTAGTTAGTTTTTTTTTTTCTCTTTTAGCAAGATAACTCAAAAAGTTATGGACGGACTTAGATGAAATTTTCTGGAAATGGGACAAGGAACAAATGCTTAGATTTCGTGAGTGATCCGGTTCACCGTCTGATCCGCTGTGACGAAAAATGAGATTTTCATGAATAACTACTGAACTAAAAAAGATAGAATTATGAATCCATGCTAATGCTAATGGTATGTTTTCATGGTCAAGGAATCTAAATATTTAGATGAAATAAAGGTAGGACTAATATTTATGGTGAAAAACACAATACTGGTGGGGACTGTGGCACTGGCTCTCCGGTTACCCTAGTTTGCAAAAGGCGCCTTCTGCACAACCTTATGTAAATGAAAACACCAGCAACTTGCAAAGGCAGTTATCTATGCTGTGACATGTGTTTGATGTTGTTGACACTGAAAATCTAAAGGCCAACATTTGCCCACATGGAAAATCTGCAGGAATCAATAAGGGAATCGGTAAAGAAT
Organism: Scarus forsteni; assembly: GCA_036419115.1. Lineage (NCBI taxonomy): Eukaryota > Metazoa > Chordata > Actinopteri > Labriformes > Labridae > Scarus > Scarus forsteni. The sequence goes on along the minus strand of JAZDUH010000216.1, from coordinate 248,008 downwards.
TGGATCAATGAGCAGGATTGTTTATAACGCTGGTATCGATTTAATCTTATCACTTCCCATCCCCACTGTAGGCTCTGATCTGGATTTTTAATGTCAGCTTATTCTTCTGATTGAGCTCACATGAACAGGTTTAGCAGTGACGTGTGTCTGTTTTGATGTTTGTATCCTAACCTGAACTCTGGCGTGAGGTCGGGCTTGAGGCCGTAGAAGGACGTGGACAGAGTCAGCATCCAGCCTGGCGCAAACTGGCCGTCCTTACAGTCCAGGAAGGGAGCGCTGGCCCAGCGAACCCCGCTGTGATTGGTCACGTAGCTGTCGCCCTGCCTCCACTTGGGCGTGTCGAGGGTGGTGAGGTCATTAAGGAGCACCCGCTTGGACAGCGCTGCCATTGGCTGGTTGGACTCTGGGAATTTAAATCTCCTGAACCAGCTGTCGTCAGGTGCGGGGGCGGGCGGGTGCAGACTCTGCCAGGCCTTGGATAAATCCTGCAGGACGATGGTTTGGACCTTCGCCGTGGGGTTTCTGGAGGCGCGGAGCACAAGCTGCGGCACCTCTGCTGTGGGGTCTGCGTCAAAAGTGAGCAGGGCCCGCTGGATGAGCAGGTCGGCCTCCAAGAGGGCCCGGACCAGAGCTTGGTACCACTCCATGTCCTCCTGGACCGTGCTCTCCCGCAGGTCGCTGGCTTGGAAGATCATGTTCAGGAAGTTTGCGGTGCTGGCCAGTGCATTTAGAGCAGGTCTGAGGGGGGTGTTGAAGCTGGTGGGCAGGGACCCGGTCTGTGGTGGGGGGCTGTACGGTCTGGAGCAGCGCCCCCCCGCCAGAGTGAGGGGGTCTCCCGTGTACATGAAGCTCTCTGCGGGGGTCCAGTCGTCCTCTGGCTCTGTGGGAGCTGGGGTTGGTGTCGCTGCAGGCTCTGAGGGTCCATATGGGAGCTCTGGGGGTCCCGTGCTGTTTGATCCAGAGTCGGTGCTGTTGTTTTCTGCATCCACCGTGACTGCTGAGGGGGGGTCTGGACTCACCTGCGCCCTGAGGAGGAGGGGAAGCAGCAGCAGAAGAAGCCAAACAGGACCCATCCTCAAGAACATCTGGAGAGAAGGAGAGGGGCTTCACGAACACACGGCGTCTCTCTGACCCTGGAGAATTAAAATCAGACTCGTCACATGTTTGCAGAGGTGCAGACTTTGTCCGTGTCACAGCGGCAGCAGCAGGTGTCCAGCACGGCCGCTCTCTGTGCCGCTCAGCAGCTCCATCCGTGCACTCCAGAAAAAAACACGCAGACCTTCAGTCAGACTGTGGCGTGGAAACACCGTGAAGCCTGCGTGTCCTTGCTGACGGGGGGACGTGAGGACCAGTCTGCATCTCTGCAGTCCGCGCTGTCGCTCCTGCTCTGATCCACGGCGTGAAGTCACTGCAAACGCAGAGTGCGCAAGAAGGAGGAGGAGGAGGAGGAGGGGGGAAGCCTCAAAGTTGGGGAAACCCCACGCCTGGTGGGAGGAGGAGGAGAGCAGAGGGAGGAGCGGAGGAGCCAGTCAGAGATGGAGGGAGAAATCAGAGAGAGGCGCAGTTTTCTTCTCCTCTCCCCTCCTCTCTCTTTGTCCGCTCTGCTATCTGTTGCTCCAAACAGCCCGACGGAGCCTCCTAATGCTCGTCCATCCTCCCTCCCTCCCATCACCCCCTCCCTTCACTCACCCCCTCCTCCTCCTTATCGACAGGGAGCTCACTGTTGCTGAAAGGTGATGAGAGTGGTACATCTGCTCGGTGTGTGTGTGGTGACAGAGGAGAGGATGAAGCAGGCAGAGATCAGGGTTAAGCTCTGCTGCGTTTGGGCTCCATCAAAGACCTGCAGGACAGATGAATGGATTAACCTTTTCTGCACAAACACACCACTGAGATGCTCTTTTCCTCTTCTCTGCACAGACTAATCTGCAAATTAACACAGCCAGAGTTTATTTTAAAGTGTAACCACAGAGTTATAACAATGATAAGACATTTAATTAATATTGCACTTTACATTTTTGCAGCCTCAAGGTGCTACAGGGTAAGATAAATACAATTAACCCTTTAACTCATAGCTTAACGGTTTGGCAGAGGTCAGTAAATTCAGGAATTTTTAATATATTAAAAAACAACAAGTCATTGTTTCAGTCAATTTTTTGGTATACAGAAAAAACTGCAAACAAACCAAAATAACTCATATTCTCTTTGTGTGGGATTTAAAGGTTCAGAAAGCTAAAAGCTGTTGTAACACTGTAAATTATTTTTGTAAACTTTACAGCATTTTGCTGTAATGTCTACAGCTACCCACTGTGGACAACTATGCAGTAAATTACTGTAAATGGCATAATGTTGTGGAAAAAAAATCTAATTTTTGTAAAATTAACAGCATTCACAGTAAAATCTACAGTTATTTAACGCAAAATGTCCAGACAGTAAATACTGAAAATGACACTGAATCATGAGACAAAACACTTTTCCCAGGAAAACTGACCAGTAGCATGAAACATTTTTTAAATAATTTTTCATATATTTTGGTGAAACCATCGTTTGATTATGTATGTATTATTTATGTATTTATTTTATTTACAAATTTATCTCTTAACAATAAATGGTCTGTAAAATAGTTAAAGAAATCTTTATATGCATTGAAATATGGCAAGTTTGCTGTAATATAAAATGCATCAAAAAGTTGTAGAATAAAGACACTACAAATGGAAAAACTGTGAGGAGGCCAAACAATTATAGAAAATACAATAACATTCCTGTTAACTTAAATAGAATAATGCTACCGTAAAGACATTTTCAGTAATTTACTGGCATTAAATTACTGTAAAATTTGCAACAACCTTTTAACAGTGTATTATTATAACCATAATTATATTTTTAAATGCTTGACCACTGATATGATTTATACATATAAAATCTGTTATTCATCAAAAACATTTTTGTGTGTTTGTCAAACACAGTATCCACTATTTTAAGTTATTTTCTGATAGATTTTTTTCCCAAATATTTGTACATTTTTCTGTCATCACATTATCAAACATTAACTGTTTAAACTTTTAAATCCCACACCAAGAAAATAGCTGGTGTTTGGTTTGTTTGTAGTTTTCTCTGTTCCCTGAAATGTCGACAGAATCATATCAATGGTCTGATTTTTGTTTCTAAATCTATTTTTCAAAACATTTAGTATCTCTGAATTTACTGATGACCTCTGCCAAACAGTTGTAGTTAAAGGGTTAAGACTAGCGCAATTAAAACAACACATTATAAAAACAGTCAAGATACATTCTTAAAAAGGAGAACCTATAAAATAAGTTCAGTGAAATGGTTTTCCAAATAGATAGATTTCTTTTAAAGCATCTGTAGACTGTGGGGCCCTCAGGTGGTCAGAAAGGATGATCCAATCAATCAACCAATCAATCTTCATGTGTGTTCATTGCATGCCAATTCATAAGAAGTGTTATCTCAAGACACTTTACAATAGAGCATAAAGCTCCTCATTTGCACATATATGCATAGATACATATATACATATATAAAACACACATATACATATATATACAAATATATACATCCAACACCAACATGAATCCATATAGCCAATCATGAATCCCTCCATCATGGCTCAAGAAAAAACCTTCTGTTAAGCAGCAGGAAATCTTGAATGTGGATCCCAGTCTCATGATGAACAGCAGAAGTATAATCAATAATTGGTTGCAGAATGGAGGGTACATGTTAAATTTACTCTTTAAGGAGAGAACCTTAAAGGGATACACCAACTTTTGTTTTCTTTGCATGTCTTGCCTAGCTCTTAAGTCCATGACAAGCAGATAGACTCCATTCTTTTGACTGTGTGTGCAGCAACAAGGAAGACGAGCAGATTTTGTTCACCGCTAATTAGCTTTGCTCAAACACTGGGAGTCAATGGGTAGCGTTAGCCTGCCTCTGCCTTCAGCCATCAGATAAACTCTTCAGCAACTCCTGTGCTTGTAGTGATGTGTTTCTTTACTGCATTATTTTCTACAATCATCATATGATCTTCTTCTACTCCTAAACAGAGGCTTTGTTTTGCTGGCCAACCTCTGCTGTAGTTTGTTCTCGAGATTTGAGTTGTATCTTTTGAGCAACTCTTTAAAGTGAACGATGTGAACTGATTTGCAGTTGTGATCATGTTCTTTGTTTGCCATTCTTAAATGCAATTGCCTGCAAATTCTTAAGAATGATCAGGAGACTGAGGCATCTGGCTGCAGAAGTTTTGACTGACGGTTTTGTTTTATGTGATAATTTAGCTTTTCAATTAGAGAGACATAAGTGGTTTTCTTGAAAATGGTTTAATCAAAGCGTCCGTGGCGCAGTTGGAAATCGCGCTTGGTCAGTGATTGGGAAGTTGCAGGTTCAATCACAGCTCTGTGCAACACATGACGATGTGTCCTTGAGCAAAACACTAAACCCCACTGCTGGGTCAGTGGCGTGTAAATGGGCATGAAAGGGCGTGAATGTGTTAGAAATACTGATGGATAACTGACATAGAAACTCAGGACCATCAGTGAGTAAATGTGAGAGTGAATGGGTGTGAATGGGTGAGTGTGACCTGCTGTGTAAAGCAGTTCTGAGTAGTCAAATGACCCTTTTCCACTAGCACGCCTTGGCCTTACTCTACTTGCAGCGTGTTTCCACTAGCCTGGTACCTCCTAAAACAAGCTAGTTCTAGTACCTACTCCGTTCTGGTTCCAAGCGAGACGAGTCGATACTGAATGACGTCACCGACTGCCGGCTACTGATTGGTCAGACAATGTCGTCATTGATCAGTCATGAGTGCGACAACCTAACATACTAGCGGTAGCTACCGTTAGCTTACCCTCATACGTCTTTTCTTTGCAGCTTCATTGCTCTCGTCCTCGGCTTCATTCTGTTGTATAGCTTCCAAAACTCTCCTGTGCTTCTCAAGGGGTATTTCTTCTTACCACCTGCAGCCTTCTTCTGCTTTCTTTTTGTTCTTAGTTTGTAACAAAAAGCCACAGATTGTTGTGTCGCGCTCAAAATTATGTCACCGCAGTGCCACTCACCCTGTTGGGCAGGCGACTGGGGCTAATGGAAAAGCAGCACAAGGCGCGTAGAGTAGAGCCGGGTAGAGTGGAGTAGAGTAGAGTAGGGCTAATGGAAAAGGGCCAAAAGACAAGATAAGCACTATATAAGCTCAAGTCCAAGGCTTGTTCTCCAAATCCAATGAGAAAATTGAATAATACACATGTAAACAGACAATATTTGCTAAGAAAATACATATGAATACTCACATTCACACCATGCAAACTACTCAAACAAACAAATTTAACATAAAATAACCCACCACTTAGGCTGCCAAAGGAAGGAATTTAAAAAGCCCCAAACTTAAAAGAAAAGTCCATCTTTTCTGCACCATATTGACTGTCAAACGTACATGAACATCCCAAAAAAAGTACTTTCCGGAATGGACATCAAAATAAATGCGTATTAAATAACCAGATAAAACCACTAACCTAGCACTCCCTGAAGGGTCAAAAACAACCTTAGAGGATTCACAGAATTCTTAATAAAGATGTAGAAATATAAATGCAACGGTGATGGTGATAATAATTTTAATAATAAGTTTATTTATTAAGAATCTTTAAAAACAAAGTGGTTCAACGGACAAACAAAGGCAGAACACTGGAGTCAGGATCAGGACTAGTGGTCTGCATGGGCCTCGTAGATGTGCAGCACTTTACTGGTTTGAGAGGACACCTGATTTTTTTATTTTATTTATTTGCGGGTTTTTGCAGAGTTGGGGATTCCCCTGTTTTGTCTGGCTGAGCGAGAGGGTCTGCATAAGGAGCACGAGGAAGGAGGGAGAGGAGCGAGAGCATGATCTGGCTGCGAGGAGTGATGCAGTCAAGAATCCTTGTTTTGGTCTCCTTGGCAACCCGTTTCTGAGAATCACCCGTCACCCTGCACCTCCCCACTTCCCCCTCTCCCCGCCCCATGTATGTGCGCGCACACACGTATGTAGACAAACACCGCTCCCACCTCCCACCCTGGGACTCCACTGCAGAGCGTCGAAGGTGCTGCAGTCGAGCCGGAGACGACGAGAGAGAAAGAGAGAGAGAGAGAGAGGGAGAGAGAGGGAGGGTGTCCATGAGCATGTTGCAGTGTTGTCATGTAGAGATGGAGCTGAAAACAAAGTGTGAGAAGAGACCGTCAGTTTGACACAACATTTCTCTCCTTCACTCTGCTTTAGTTTCACCATCTCTCTTAAAGATGACAAGAAATCATCGACTAAATCTGCACAAGGGCTCGTTGTTTACTCGAGAGATGCTGTGGGTACCAGATTTTAAAATAAAATGAAATATTCAGGTCTAATTAACTTGTGTTTTTATCGACTCTTAAACCTCAAAAGTGAGATCAGTCCCTATCACTTTAATTAAATTAAATTTGATGCAGACAAATTTATTAATCCTTCTTTGGGTGATTTGTTTGGAGCATCTGCATAAAAACGGAAACATGAACTATCATCAAACAGTCAGTCTTATTTATTTTAAACCAATTCATAAAAAAACGTTATATTAAGGCACTTTAGGGCTGGGGCTATACGCTTTTCTCCTGATTCATTTTTTTCTCTAATTTTTAGGTGCCGCTTCAATTTAAATTGTGATTCTACGATCTTGACAATTTTTTGCAATCTTTTTTAACACCAGCGAAAAAGATGAATTAGGATTTTTCGGCAATATATTTTAACCAGCTGTTTATACTCTCTCTTCAAAAGCCTGGATTGCATTTAAAAGTGGCTCATTAACACAGACTAAAATGAAGCATTTAAATTAAAAAAATGGATTTTTGAACAAAAAAATTGATTTAAAAATCAACTAACAAAAATTCCCGATACTTAAGTGAATCAGTTTTTTCTCCCACCCCAACACTTAACAATAGAGCAGACTGAAGACAAACTCTTCATTTCTTGATACATGCATGCGCATTTATTAGGGGTGCAACAATACATGTGTCTATTGAACCGTTCGATACAGTGGCCTCAGTTCGGTACACCCTATGAACCGAACAATACACAATTTTGTATTTATTTATTTGATCAACTTCTGACGAGGTGCATTGTTGAGCACAGATCCGCTGAGCTGCACGCGCAGCACCTCCCCTTTCATTCGGCTAAACTGCTGCGACAGAAGAAGCTACATACGCTAGGGTGCTACAACATGGCGAGTGCTTAACCTTTAGCTGAAATTGAAGACCCTCCACTATCATTCAGATCTGGCGTTTGGGACTACTTTGGCTTCCGTGTTAAGTATGACCCTGATGGTAAGCGTGTCGTGGACAAAAACACAACAGTATGTCGGAAGTGCAACACGATGCTAAACTTCGTTAGTGGAAATACAACAAACATGACAAAACATCTACACCGACATCACCCCGGTGTTAAAAAAAAGTGGAACCAGACAGAAACAACAAGCAGCACACATGCTACAGACTTTACCTGGGTCATTTAGACTGTCATTAAATCATTTAAAATGTACTCTGAGATGAAACAAATGTTGGTTATTTTAATAAACCACAAATAAAAAAGGCATTCAGATTTCTCATATTTGTATCGAAAAAGTATCAAACAGTGACAAAAACATATCAAACCGAACTGAACCGTGAATTATGTGTATCGTGGCACCCTTAGCATTTATACATATAAAATATGCACAGACACATACATTCATCCAGGCAGAAAAAGGGGACAAAATAACATTCGTCCTTGCTGAAAATAGATTCAATCAATCAATATTTACATGTATAGCATCACATTTGTTGAATATATATTTTTTAAAGGTAAGCCCCTGTAGATGTGGCATCTCATATTCAAGAGGGTCCTCAAGCCTTGAAAATTGACGTGCTGAAAATTGACATGTGACTCTTTTACCACTGCCAGCAGACTCAGTCTAATTGGCAGCAGACGAGCTGTGTGGCTGTTTTTTTTCCTCTGGTGTATCAAGCTGATGTCATCACCTTGATGACATCATCAGCAAGCCAAAACATGTCCATGTGAACAATAGAAAGGAGCATAGAGGCCATAGACAGGTCGGTTAACTGTTTTCTGTTAAAACTTTCGTCCCTCTTTAAAAATGTACAAACTCGGTGCAGACTGAACGACATTGGAGAGCTGACTCTTTCTCTTCTCTTGCTGAGATGCAAAGAGTCATGTAAGTTACAGACGGAGGGGACAAGTACGATGTGATGCCGTGGACACGTTACACCAACGCCATGACGAAAATTGGCAGGGCGATCTGGGTGTGATGTTCCCACTGAAGCCGATAAAAACCCGAGTCGCTTGCATGGTCAGTCCACCTGGGTCGAAATGCCGATTAAACCCTTTCAAACTGCAGACAGGAGCCGATTGTTACCGGGTTTAAACTGTTTTTTGGCCAGTCTGAAAGGCGTATATGTGGCTGTAAAGACAGTTACTGTAGATGTATAATCAATACAACCATGGATAGACTTTGACCTTCGGTGCAATTGATATGAAAAGGTTAGTTGTATTACCCTCTTGAAAATCACATCTCAAAGGGCTTTCCTTTAAATTTATATTCAACAAAAACAAATAAAGATCGATTGACTGAATCAATATTCAGCAGAGACAAATGTGGTGAGGACTGATTTATGATCTGGACATCCATTAATACTTATTTTATCAGCCTGGATGGAAACATCTCTGGATGTATGTGTTTATACAAATGTATTAATAATATGTGTTTGTATATGTGCATAAATGTACACCTTTAAAACGAAGAGTATGGCTTCAGCCTACTTTATTGTCAGGTGTGATTTGGTGCTATACAAGTAAAAATTAATTAATTGAAAAGCCATTTCTACTTAGATTTTGTCATTTATAAGATTAAAAGTAGCCCGGTGCAGTAATAATTTTGAATCATGAGACTTGTGTGGATGCAAAGCTCTATTAAAACTATATTAAGAAAATCTCGATAAAAAAAACATGTTTAAAATAAAATAAATACAGTCTAATGCTTAACAGTTGTTTTTTATTTAAGGTCTTCAGCGTTTTTTAAAAGTGTGATTTGGTGCTTTGCAAATAAGGATTAATAAACATATTGACAACAAAAATATATACAAAACAAAAAAGACTGGAGGAAAAAATAGGAAAGCAAATATCTAATTTATAATATTCATCTTAAGCTGCAGTGTTCATGCTCGAAAAGGAGTAGGAAGAAGTAAAACTTATCTGGTCCTTCTCCTTAATCTTTGTTATTCATTAAGATTTAGAATTAAAGTAGCCTGGTGCAGTAATAAATCAAATTTAGAGACTTGTGAAGATGCACAGTTCTATTATTACTATAATAAGAACACATTTTAGATAAATACAATCTTTTTTTTATGTATTTTTGGGCATTTTGTGCCTTTATTGATAGGAGAGAGACAGTGGATAGGCTTGTGAAAGGGGGAGAGAGAGCAGGGGAAGACACTCTGCCAACTGGTCACAGGCTGGAATCGAACCTGGACCGGCAGAAGCATGTACATGGGGTGCCTGGTTGCTAACCACACCACCAAACCAGCACCCCGATAAATAAAATCTTTATCTCTTCAATATTTTTATCCATCTTTACTTTTATGGAGCAGGATTTCTTTTTTTTAACATTCATCCACATCATTTTAGATAAGACAAACGGTATCTTCTAAGAATTCATCGTCCTTTTCCCATGTCTGTCCTGCTCTGTTTTATTCCCTTTAATTCATTTTCCTGTTAAACACTATGAACCTCATTTGTTCAACATCTTTTGTGCTTTATTAAAATGAGAAAAATCAGAACAATATCAAATAAAATGAGAAATGTGAACATGTGAGCCACAACAAACACCCTATAAAGCCCTTGGACATGAAACAATAAAAGCGTGATGTAATATTAATGCTGTAAACTGCTGACCTGAACCTTAAATCACATGGCTGTGCGGGCAGGTTGTTAGTTTGATTACTCCACATAAACCTCAGATGTGATCAAACGCAGACTCCTCATCTACACACACACACACACACACACTCTCGTTTATGTCACTCAGGGGGACGTTGACTTGACCTCTTGTCCTCGGGACCATCGCTCTCAGCCTCAAACCAAACTTAAGCTAAACTTCATCCAAATCTTAACAGTTAATGGAGGAGGAGTTGAACTTTTCCCACTTGTCCTCATAATCCGAGCAGATAGACACATTAAATGTCCTCACAAACCGAGCAGTACCTCTCAAACACACAGACAGTGTAAGGATTATCAGGCCCTCATCCACTCTCACATCATTATCTGCACTCAGCAGCAGCGGCCTGCACTGCTTCACTGCCTGCAGCGCCCTCTGCCTGTCACTAAGAGTACACCCACCTGTGTGAGACTTTATTTTAAACTTAGTGAAGTAAATATGAGTAAATAACGAGTAAAAAACAAGCAAAAAATGAAACAAAATGGTTAAAACAATTCAAACAGTATTAGATAAAAAATAAACGAGCAGGAAGAAGCACTGTAGCTGTTTTTTTTAAAAAACTTAACAGTATTTTAACAATATCTACACAACCTACTGTAAAAAATCTACACAGTAAAGATTCAAAGATTGAAAGATTCAAGATTCAAAGTGTTTATTGTCATTTGCACATTGAGAAACATGTTTCCCTGCACAGTGAGATCCTACTCTGCTGTCCACAACTAATACCAGGTAAGAGGTATAAAAATTATAGATTGAAAGATGCTATGAGGAGTTTTTTAGTACTTACAAAAAAGTCTCACTTTTAGATATATGCCTGATCGAAATACACACTTTAAGATGAGTTTTATAGCATCAAAATAGGTTATCTATTAATGCCATTCCTTAGCTTCGCGTTCGGGTTGGACAGGGCTGGACTGGACTGGATACTCGACAATCATCTGGGAATATTTACAACTTAAGGGAGGAAAGTGCAGCTTTGCAGTGAATAGTGCAGCTATTAAAAATAATGTAGCTATGAAATAAAAATATTTTATAGGATGAAATGTATGTATGTGACTGTTTTGTTGTTTTTTTTTTAAAAATCAAATATCTTGCTAATAAGTGACCAGTAAAATAGTTAAATATATCATGATATAAATAAAATGCTTCAAGTTCACTGTACTTTAAGATGCATATAAAACACAGGGATGACACTGTGAATGAAAATACAGCAATGATGCAGTAAATTAAATGCCAGTAAGTTACTTTAAATGTCTTTACAGTAGCATTACTCTGTTTCAATTTACAGCAGTATTACTGTTTTTATCGCTGTTTTTCTACTGTACTTTAATTAAAGGTGTCATTTCTGTCTATTAATGTACAGCAGATTTACTGTATTTTCATTCACAGTGTCATCACTGTATTTTACAATATTTTAAGCTCTCTACTGTTCTTCAGTTAATCTGAAAGCCACGTGAAGTTTGGAGGTCTGTAGCTGTTGACTCTGGTGACTTTTTCATTTTTTTTTCAGGAACTGAAGAAGCTTCTTGGATGAGACGTGAAACATCTTCCCAAAACTTAACACAGTCCAGTCGCCTCATTTATTGAATCTTCAAGACAACCACTGATTTTAATGAAATGTTTAACTACTTACCAATAGTCCAAGATTTGATTTGATTTGATTTGTTTTGGATCCACCATTAGTTACAGCAAATATGCAGTAGCTATTCTTCCTGGGGTCCACTAATTACACCTTCAACAAAAAAAAATCATCCTTTTGAGCATGACTTATGCACACTACACTCATAACATTCATATAATCCACTCATGCAGTAGCTCTATTATTCACCTCTTGATTGCAAAAAGCAAACCAATGCACAAAAGGTTTGTAAAAAAGAAAAAAAAGGAGAGACAAACCACAGAACTCTCCTTACCTCTTGGGACTACAAGAAAATTCACATAATTAGGGAGAAGTAATTAACATTATTATCTTTCAGGTTAGCCATATGTAAACAAATACATATTTAATTTCTTGTTGAAGCAACTTCTGTTACTGTCTGAGATTAAAAAGCTTGGTAATAAATTCCATGCCACTATTGCTCCACACCAGCAATTTATTTCCTAGTATACTTTCTAATGTCACCTCTTTTACTGCCTATTTTCTCCTCCAGAGTTTATAAAATTAACATCATATCATAATAAATAATGTTTGCAAAATTGTTTTTTAAATTTAGGTCATCAAATGAAAACCACACTGGAGTTCTCACATCATTTTCTAAACGCATGTCTATGAGGTAACGCCCCCTGTTGGTCATTCAAATGGATGCTTCTGAATCAAACTTAGAAGCTGCCTAAATTTTCTCGTTAAGAAGTTAAAAACACTGTTTGTATGTCCAAGAACAAATCCTGATAAATCCCTTATGACATCATAGTGATGTTTAATTAATATAATAATAATAATAATAGTAATAATAATAATAATAATAATAGTAATAATAACAATAATAATTATTATTATTAATATTATAACGATAACACTTAATTCTTGGATTTGTACCTTTTAGTTATTTTTTGTTTGTTTTCATTTTTATTTTATTGTTGCTGGAATACAGCTCAATTCATGAGTTGGATTTTTGTGAACTTTTAGCATAAAATCTACAGTTACCTACTGTAATATGTCCATACAGAAAATAATCGAAAAAGGTGATGGGTTAAAAGAAAATTTGATGTTGCCCAGAAAAACTGACCAACAGTGGACTATATTGATTTGAGTAAATGTTTCCCATTTTTTGGTGAAACAAATGTTCAAATAAATTGATGTTATTGAATAAAATGTGTTATTATTATTATTATTTTTAATTATATTTTGAAAATAAATGATCATTTAAATACTTAAAGATATCGTAATATAAAGTAAAATACAGCAAGTTCACTGTACTTTAAATCACATTTTAAAATTTTGTAAAATAATAATAATAATAATACATTTTATTTAAAAGTGCCTTTCTAAGCACCCAAGGACACTTAACAAAACATTTACAGTACATAATAAAAAACACAGTGCATTAAAATCTCAATTAGAATAAATAAAACAACGTCCAAGAGTGACACAGTTAAATGAGGGTGGAAAATTAAAGAGAATATGCAGTTTGGAACAGATGGGTTTTGAGTTTTGATTTGAAGTGGGGAAGGGAGTCCATGTTTCTGAGGTCCGGGGGGAGAGAGTTCCAGAGTTTGGGAGCAGAGCGGCTGAAAGCTCTGCTACCCATGGTGCTGAGCCGGGCGGTGGGCACAGAGAGATGGAGGGAGGAGGACGACCTGAGGGAGCGAGAGGGGGTGGCGATGTGGAGGAGATCAGACAGGTAGGGGGGGGCGAGGTTGTGAATGGCCTTGAAAGTGTACAGCAAGATTTTGAAGTGAGTTCTGAACTTGATGGGGAGCCAGTGAAGCTGCTGGAGGACGGGGGTGATGTGATGAAAGGAGGGGGTCCTGGTGATGATCCGGGCTGCAGAGTTTTGAACCATTTCGAGTTTATGGAGGGATTTGTGGGGGGCACCAAAGAGGAGTGAGTTGCAGTAGTCGATCCGGGAGGTGACGAGGCTGCAATTACCATACTATACTATTCTCATGCTATGAAATGAAGTAGAAATACAGTAATAGAAACTACAGTAATAATGATGTAAATTAAAAAAGATTTAGAACTTTGTCTAAAAACTTGGATTTAAAACACAAATATTCCTTTTTTAGTTTAATTCCTGAACAGATAACATGTTTAAATTGGTACCAAAAATCCCATTTTTTTATCAATATTATCTCAACTTAGACGCAAGATAAAACTGTTAATTATCCCTTCATCACAGTGTATTCAAATAAGCTCTCAGACATTTTAATTTTGATTTTTAATTACTGTTAATAACACTTATTTAATATTTTATTATGTTTGTAATTTGTAAGTTTCTTTCTTTTATTTTTTTGTATTTTGCAGCTGCTGTAAACTTTGAATTACCTCCTGTGGGACTAATAATGGAATATCTTATCTCTTATTTGATGTCCAACATACAAAGTAACCAATAAAGTCTGACTGATCCATTAGTGTCTGAATATTTCAGTGATATTTTGAGAATGCTGTTTTTTTTACGCCCCTATCTCTGCCCGCCCACCAGGACTGTAAACACAGATCAGCTGTTGAGCAGAGGAGCTGCTTCAGGTGATGTTAAAATGCCACACAGAAATTTACTGCCCTCATCATGGGGGCTCATAAAGAGCATTATGGGCTGAGGAGGAGGAGGAGGAGGAGGAGGAGGAGGAGGAGCCCAGCTGTAAACAGATGGAGGCAGACTGACCCAGAGCGCCACCTGCTGACCAGAGGCTCACCCACTGCCCTGATATTTGAGGGATGGGTGCTGTTATAGCAGGCTCGTTACAGGTGAGCATCAAATATGAGGTTTGTTTTATTTATTTGTTTATGTGAAGTGACAACTAGCTGCAGAGAGGAGCCATGACTGAAAGCTTTTGGCCGTCTATGCATCTTTGTTACCTCCTTTTTTTCCTGCATATGTTTGTTTGTTTTTTTTGTCTGTTAGCAAAATAACACAAAAAATACGGGATGGATTTTGCTGAAGTTTTCAGGAGATGTTGGTAATGGCCCGGCATAGCAATATTTAGATTTTTGTGGTGATACATGTATTTGTTTGGATACAATATAATCACAAAATGTAAAAAAAATCCCAGGGTTTATAAGTAATTACAGAAAAAGTCTCACTTTTAGATATATGCCTGATGGAAATACACACTTTAAGATGAGTTTTATAGCATCAAAATAGGTTATCTATAAATGCTATTCCTTAGCTTCGCGGTCGGGTCGGACAGGGCTGGACTGGCCTGGATACTCAACTTCGGGAACAAGACAATTAAAACTAGAGCAAATTTATATTATTCAGACACTAGAGATATATAGCTGGCTACAAAACTACGATGCTAAGTTTTCCAAAAATTGCTTGTTGTCACACATCAAAAACTACCGCTACGTAACTAGAAAGAGATACATTACCTCGTCGCTTTGCATCCTGTAAGTTGTTGAAAAAGTAAGTTGTAAAGCAATGCAGAGTTCTGAGGAAGGTCTGAGCTGCATTCATCAGCATCACAACAAACACACGCTTTGGCTTGGGTCTTTTGGTGCATTCCAGTTGTAGTCAGAAGTAGGAATTTCCGAGTTCCGAGTAGGAAACTGCAACTGGAACGTTCCCAGAAGTCTGAATTTCCTGCTGGGAACTCGGTGAAACCTCGCCACCCTCGAGTTGACAATCGAAGATGGATGCCCCCAGTGTGAACAGTTATTTAGCTCCTGTAATAATCAATTTATTTAACTTCTGAGTGGGGTGTGTCGCTCTAGATCAGCTGTATACATAGTATTGTTAGACTTATATTTACAAAAATGCTGCCGTAGTGATAATCACGTTCTTCATACAACAACGCAGGGCGTGCTAACAACAGCTAACAATAGCCTGGTAGATCTGCATGTTTTTTTCCAACTTCAACTGGAACGCCGATAAATCGGAGATGATGTCACTCCCAGTTCCGTTACTGGAACGCAGCATTACGACAGTCACCGCGTGTGCTCATGGGTAGCAGCTCATAGCACCTTTAAAATAGGGTGGAATTTTAAACAATCATATCTCTGCCATTTCTGAACAGAGTCACTTCTATCATCAAGTTATATTTCATCTAGGTCCAATCCTAAATGTTATACCACCAGACATCTGAAACCTGAACTCCCAGTCTCTTTAAATCCAGACTCAAACCCCACCTGTTCAGGACTGAATACTCTTTACCATGAAAATTTCATTCTCATCCACTTATCCATCTGTTGTATTTGGCTGATTTAATAGTTGTATTGTTTTGTTGATTTTATTGTTGTTTTATCAAGTACAGCATCCTTGAAGTGTTTTGAAAGGCGCTTTTAAATAAAATGTATTATTATTATTATGGTAACACTTAGGTAATAATTAGACAAAGTTTTTTCTTTTTTTCTCTGAAATTACCCCTGAAAATTTCATGAGAATTTAGTGAAAATTAGCACATAACTTCTTTAAAATAATGTCCAAATTTATTGTCCCAAGTCAGAATTGGTAGGTTACTGTTTTTTCCAGTTTCTTTGAAATTTACTCCAAAATGCAAGGTAAGGAGCACTGTGAAAAAAAAAAAATCGTAAAAAAACATTAATTTTCCGGCAGCTGGGGCGCCAAAAAATACAGTTTCTTCCCGTAATTAAAATACAGTTTGTAGTTGTAATTTTAACAAGATTTTGCCTTAATTTAAGGTTCTTTAACGTTTAATTACAAACATTTAACGTTTAAAAAAACAATTAAATTACCCATAAAGATAGTAAATCAACATTTTAATACAAAGAACTATGCTTAAATTTACAGGAATGTGCTGCTAATAGTTGGTTTTAATGACATTATTATTTTTTTAATGTATTCTTTGGGTATTTTGTGCCTTTATTGGTAGGAGAGAGACAGTGGATAGGCTTGTGAAAGGGGGTGAGAGAGTAGGGGAGGACACTCTGCAAACTGGTCACAGGCGGGATTCGAACCTGGACCAGCAGAAGCATGTACATGGGACGTGCCTGGTTGCTAACCACTCCGCCAAACCAGCACCCCTTTATGACATTATTTTATAGAAAAAGGTTTTTTTAGAGTTGTAAAGTTGAATTTTATAGTTTATTCCCTTAAATAACAGAAAAATATTTGTAAAATTACAATATACTTGTTAACGTATTGTAACAATAAGTTTTTGTATTTCTAATGGGGTTTCTTTGTAAAAGAACAGAAATAATGTGTTTTTTCACAGTTACAGTAATTTCTTGTTGTTTTACATTTGATATGTAAAATCACAGTTTATTTTTGTGAGTTAATTGGCATTTGGAAAATACAGTAAAAAGCTGTAAAATAAACAGTGAAATACTGTTAGATTACTATATTTTTTTTACAGTGAGGTGATGATTAGTAAATAATTTATGTGAAATTAATCCTATAGAGCAGGGGTGTCCAAAGTGTGGCCCGGAGGCCAAATGTGGCCCGTTGCCCATTTATAATTGGCCCCTGAAACAGTTGAATGAATGAAGACTTTCGATTAATGCAGTAAATATCAATAGTGCCGCACATCTTCTGCCATATTTACTTTGTCAAAAGGTCTCATTAAAAAAGTATATTAAAATATTTATCTTTACAAACCAACATTTTTGCAGTTTACTCTTGTTTTGTGTCTGAGAGAATAAGATTAGCCGTCAGTGTTTCCCATCTCTGCTGTTCAAAAGGTCATTCTTTGCACAATTACTATGTGCAATTAATGTGCAATTAATGTGCAACTAATGTGCAACTAATGTGCACATTAGTGGAAATTCCCCCATGTACAATCACTTATCCCACATGCAATTACTCAGTAAATGTGTGTATAATCTTCATAGGATTTGCTTTTAGTTTTGTTTCCAAGCCCTTTGTATATTTTTAGATTTTATATTTTTTATATTTTATGTCTTAGAGTAATGTACATGCTGCTATTTTCTATACTTAAGTCTACTTTTTATTCTATTAATGCTGCCACCCTTGCTGCTGTAACACTGGAAATTTCCCCGCGTGGGACAAATAAAGGTTTATTCTCTTCTCTTCTCTTCTCTTCTATTCTATTCTATTCTATTCTATTCTATTCTCGCCTTGATTAAGTGTGAATCAGGTGATAGTCCAGGGTCTTAAGGGCTAACCCACCCCTAAACCCTAAAACTTTAACTTAAATACACTGAAATGAGGTGCAGCAGGTGGCTCAGTCATCCAAGCTTTTCTCTTTATGTGGCCCTTGATGTAAAAAGTTTGGACACCCCTGCTATAGAGCCAATTCTATCATATTTGATAAATACTTTTATAATACCTCTATCTACTCAATATGATCAACAAATTACAAAAAAAATTTAAAAATTCTAAATACAATCAGATAAATGATAAAAATGTCCTCAAATGGATTATTGGTTGCCAAATCTGGTGTATCAAATGAGATACAAAAAATCTATATGTTGAATTTTATTAATGATAAACCTTTATGATTACGCCTATAATGTTTTACATGATACAACTGAAGGCTTCAGATGTGATATTCACCAAGAGTATTCAAGAACTATAAGCAGATATTTATCACCTGCTTCTCTGGAAATAGCAGAAATGTTGGGATACTTCTAAAAACTTTTTGTGGTGGGTTGTGATTTAATTTCAAATAAATTATTTGCTAATCATCACCTTCTTACCTTGAAATTTGGAGTAAATTTCAAAGAAACTGGAAAAAAACAGTAACCTACCAATTCTGACTTGGGACAATAACTTTGGACATTATTTTTTAAAAATTATGTGCTAATTTTCACCTAATTTTCATGAAATTTTGGGGGTAATTTCAAAGAAATAATAAAAAAACTGCGTAATTATTACCAAAGTGTGATGAAATTTGCGAACCTCTAAAGTAATGCTATTCAATAAGTCACTTAAAAATGAAATCTGGTGATCTAGAATTGTGTGTTTTGCAGGGTTTGTGGAAAAGTCACTGCAGAACTGAGCTGCTAAGCAGAGGTCTGTGTGCTGTAAGAGCTTTCAGGTCTTATTGTTTGATTTAAATGATGTGCAGAAGAATGTTTGTTTACCTCCTCTAACATTTGCATCAGGTCAGAGTTGAGTATCTGTTTTCTTCTCTCTGTAAAGAAGTAAGAAACAGATGAAGTTAAGGAGCTGCTCTTGGTTAAATAAAGGTCAGTAGATTAAAAAAAAAAAAAAGAAAAACATAATTAATAAAAAACAGCATAGATAAATGAAAAATACAAAAATTATAAATAAAAGACGATGTGCATTTATTACATCAGTCATCAAATGTATTCATTTATATAAAAGACATCTATAGCACTTAAACAACGTTGATTTAATGATCAACGGGTCCACAGCAAATCTGCAAATACAAATTAACGCTATCAGAATTAATATTTAAACTTCTGAAATGTATATATATGGATCCACACCACAAAGTGAGAATTGGTTTTTATCTTAAACTCTCATCAAGTGTAATTGGTGATTTTTTTTTAGTTAATATTTAAAACTTCATATCATGTAACATTCTGACTTTTTATCAACTGCTCATGTGCTAACTCTGTATCAACACAGTAAATTGTAAAAATGGGGAAAATTAGCCATAATGAAAATATAATATTTTGGTAATGTGGAGCTCAATCCAGGCCAAAAGTGTTTTCATTTGAAAAAAAAAAATAAAAGTATATATATATATATATATATATATATATATATATATATATATATATATATATATATATATATATATATATATATATATATATACATTATTGTCATGTTTCTCATATGTAATTTGCTCCTCAGTGTTTCACGTGTTGCCCTGGTAACCTTGATTGTGTCCACCTGTGTGATTAGCTCACCTGAGCCTCGTCAGTGTTTCAGTGTCTCTTCGTCGGCTTGTCCTGGGACTTTCAGATGATACCTCTTTGCCGGAAGTCTTCTTCCTTCACCAAATGTTTGTTCCCTGCCATGTCCTCGTGCTTCCTCGTGGCCATTTTCAGTGTTTTTGGATTTTAAGTAAGTTTTGTTGTTTGATTAGTGATTTTTGTTTATAAAGATTTGTAAGCACTTGGGACTTCTTTCTAAACTGAAGCACTGATGCTCTTTAAACAGTGTCCGTTTTATGCTGTCTTTAGAGTTAAATTAAATTTCCAGGAATTATTCTGAATTGTTTAAATGTTTTGCTCTAGTTGAGGAGTTACTAGTTTATTGGTGCGATTTAGGTTGTGCTCACTCTTGGTTAAAATAGACCATCAGTCATTCAGTTCATTATTATTATTGTTGTTATAGTAATAACAATAATAAAAGCTATCATCATTCTCATGAAGCAGTGCTGGTGCAGCACATGTGGCAGCTCGTCACAGAAGCTCTGACTCTTCATCTGTTTTGTTTTTTTACATATATGTATATATTTTTGCAAACTACTTTTCCCTCTAGCAAGAAGGTTGTGTTTTTCTGGTGTTTGTTAGTTTGTGAAAAGGTTAACTTTAAAAAGGTTTCACCCTTATTTTATGAAAATTTCAGGAAAGGCCAAAACTAGACCAAGGACCAATCAGGTAGATTTTGATGGTGATCTGAATCCAGGTGTGGCAGGAGAATTTCTTATAAAGGATTTGCTCATGTGTGTGCTGTTTTCCAGCATCTAATAATTCAAAAAGTAATAAACAGATTTTGATGAAATTTTCAGAGAATGTTGGGCATCGCAAGAGGAAGAATGAATTTACGTCAGTGATGGTCCAGACTTGATGCAGGACATTTTTTTCAAGGATTTCTTAATGGTGTAAAATTAGGCATTTTTCACATCTGGACAATAACTGGCGTGGCACTGTTGGACATGCCTCAGTGGAGGACTGTGCTCTCAGAGCACTTTAGATTTAATGAGAGTTTCCTACCTATGAAATATTCTAACATGAACAATTTTTGTGTTCTTGCCATTTCTGTCATTGTCTCATATCCATGCACTATAGTATCATTTTTTCTGAAATCCTTCTCTTGTTAAAACACTGAATGTATTCTACTTAATTATTTTACCCCTTTTATCCACGCCAAGAAAACTGTTTTGTAGGTCTTTGTTAGTTTGTTAACAAGAGTTAGAAGCAGATTTTGATGAAACTTTTGGGAAATGCGGTAGAAGGAAGAAGAGATTATATCCAATATGAATATGGATACAGGATATTTTTTCAGGGCTTTATTAACAGTACAACATGAATTTTATGAACAATGTTTTTTTATTGATTTTTGTAGCAAAGTTCACAAATGTTTATATATTAATAATAGAATACAATTAACACCCACCCCGCCCTCTTTCAGACAGAACATCAGATACTAGACATGAAATATGTCTATCTGTCTGTCTGTCTGTCTGTCTGTCTGTCTGTCTGTCTGTCTGTCTGTCTGTCTGTCTGTCTGTCTGTCTGTCTGTCTGTCCGTCCGTCCGTCCGTCCATCATCTATCTATCTATCTATCTATCTATCTATCTATCTATCTATCTATCTATCTATCTATCTATCTATCTATCTATCTATCTATCTATCTATCTATCTATCTATCTATCTATCTATCCAGAAATATAAATCATAACAGAGAGACTTCAATCCTCTTCAAATCTCTCTGGTAAATTCTTTTCCTTCAGCTGTTCTCAGTCTCTATTTTCCAAAATCTCTCCTACATGTCCCCACTACGATGTACATTTTAGGACATCCTCAGTCTCAGGAAAACCTCTGTCATTTCTCAGACCAAACGGCATCAGAACTTCCTCCCTCAGACCAAACGGCATCAGAACTTCCTCCCTCAGACCAAACGGCATCAGACAAAACGGCCTCAGACCAAACGGCATCAGAAAAACCTCTGCCAGATTATACGGCCTCAGGCTTCAAAATAAAAGCCATCAGACAAAACGGCGTCAATTTAAACTGCCTCTACCAAAACGATGTCAGATAAAAAGGCCTCAGAATGAAAGCCATCAGACAAAGTACTGGAAAAACGGACTCAAATAAATATACTTTATACTACATATAAGTATAATTAGCGTGCCAACGTTGACACTGTAGTACACTACTAAGTTTCCCATGAAGCTTTTCAAACCTCAGACGACAAAATATCAAATATCTATCAAATATCTCTGTTGATTCGCCACATATGACAGTTCAAAGAGCATTTTAGGCGAGAAAGTCACCACGTTGGATACCAAAATGTGGTCATTTGAGCCATAAAACGCACGGAAACAAATTTCATTTCGGACATTTTGTTATGCGCGCCATTATGCTATCAAAGAATCTTCCGGTCGGCTCCAAAACAAGAGCCCAATTTACAAAAGCGTTAGAGACGTCAAAGGAGACAATCAACAATGCTTTTATCTTGACAACCGTAAGTTTGCTAGTGGCTGATTTTTAGCTGAATGCCGTCTCAAAACAATTTAACATTTTTTTATATTACGATTATTATGATATTGTTATGACCTGATGCTGTTTTTTTATTTGAGTCCGTTTTTCCAGTATTTTGTCCAATGCCGTTTGGTCTGAGGCCGTTTTGTCTGATGCCGTTTGGTCTGAGGCCGTTTTGTCTGATGCCGTTTGGTCTGAGGCCGTTTGGTCTGAGAAATGACAGAGGTTTTCCTGAGACTGAGGATGTCCTAAAATGTACACCGTACCCCACTTTTCATAAAGTCCTCAAATGGTTTGCTCCTCATAATGTTGTACCCTGTTTTTTTTAGGATATAAGTTATTCGCTCCATATGGACTAAACATGAATTTTCAGATTTATTTATTTTGTTAAATGGGACAGTATGTGTTAATAAACATTGACATGTAAATGCTGGGGTTATAGCCTAGTGGCTAATTTCCATCCACAATCCCAGCAGAAGATGTCAACACATTAAACAAAACAGACATCTGTAATAGGAATAAAACATACAGAAAATATTAAAAGACATACAGACAAAAAAACGTCATACAGTCCAAAAGAAAATGAGCCAGAATCAGGGGTCCATGGGAATTATACACACTTAATTATAAAGTGTTGGAGTGCCTATCAAAGTGCTATAATGCTGGAGTGCATTATACTAGCTGCCTGTGAGCTTAGATCCATGTTATTGCACATTGTCAAATATTGCAGAGATATAACGTGCATGTTGCATTGCATATTACCTCACTGCCCAAGATAATGAAGTGACATTGTTATATAGGGGAAGATGTGTCCAAAATTCCTTGGTCTTGCTGCACTTCTAGCTTCTATTTCTCCTATGAACTCTGTTATCTTATTTTATTGTAATTTCAATATAAGTAATCAATATCTTCCTGTTGGTCATTACTTTTGAGCTGCTGCTGTGAGATCTAAATTTCCCAAAAGGTAATTATTAACAGTTTATTATGCATTATCAATGAACGTTTTATATATATTTTTTTCACATATTAAATGTTTTTGGGAGATGGTGGTGGGGGTTCGTTTGTGCCCCTGCCCAGGGCCTCCTAATGACAGAAGCCGCCCCTGCCTGTTATAAAGGGGAGGATGAAAAAAATCGCCTGATTTCTGTTTCGGCTTTTTCGCTCATAGCCTATTTATGGGAGGCAGCGGCGGCTTGGCCCTTTTCTTTATTATAGGAACGATGTGAAGAGCCGATCGTCCAATCTTTTTCATTCTGCGATCCTGACGAATAATTATGAACAACGCGCAAGATATGTCGCCCGATTTCGTGTTGATGCGCCTGGTTTCCGCGGCCGAGGATGACCGCTTGGACGCAGAAAACGGGAACCTGCCGCCGGGAGGAGTGGTGGCAGGGCTGGGGAAGGAGGTCCTGGCTCACAGCCTGGATATAAGCCGAGATCCGACGGCGGGCCTGGAGCATCCCGGCGGCCGCCTGAACAAAGCCCAGCCGAGCGGGGAGGGACCGGCTGCACTTGACACCGCGGGGACGGAGAGCCGAGCCCCGCTGTCCGCGCCTCCTGCGCCGCAGAGCCCCATGGAGGCCCCGGGCTTTGAGCTACGGCCTCAGCTGCTGGTTTTCTCCAACATAATGCGGAATGGAGAGGGGATTTTGGAATTAGAGCGCCTGAACCAGGGCAGGGATGCTCGGGGTTTGGAGCAGAGTGCGGGCTCCGCCGTCAACAACAACGCAGACATCCAGCGGGCATGGGGGGCGCATCCTCCGGGCTCGGGCACCGACGACAGGCACCATCCCATCACCACCCCGCCCGAGTGGCCCTTGCTGTCGGAGAGGTCGAACCCCCTCGCCGTGATGGAGACCAAGTGGGGCTCCTCCGCCTCCAGGGACCGGGAGGGAGCCGTGTTCGAGCTGGCCCGCAGGTTTGGGGAGCTGGGGGTCGGCTCGGTCCCGAAGATGCTGTTCAAAGCCGGGGAGCTGCCCCAGTGCTCGTGCCAGGGGGCGCACGGACCGGGGGCAGGCGGGGAGCCCGGGGATGACCCCACGGAGACCAGCGACGCTCTGCTGGTGCTGGAGGGGCTGGGGAGCGGGGAGGTGGACGGCCTGGGCATGGACGAGTGTCCGGAGGGGGACGCGGAGGAGGACGGCGGCCGCAGGGAGTTTCTGTTGAACAGAAAAAGGGAAATAGTTCAGAAAATGTCCGGAGCCTTCTCCATCAGCAGCTTCCAGGCAGAGCTTAGGAGGCAGGTGGAGGTGTGCAGCCTCCATGGGAACTTCTCCAGCCAGGTGTCACAGGTAAGATCCTGAAAAAAGACCATGAAGCGCCCCTGATGACGTAAACAGGGGTGCACAACCCACAGACTGTTTACAACTTTATTTACCAAGGGAGCCTCAATAAACCTTGGACGCTTCCTTGAATGGGAAAAAATGTTTTAGGGCAAAATATGCAAATGTAAGGTAGTCATAAAATAATAAACCAATATTCCAAAACAAATACAAGTTGCATATAACGAACTTGCAAATATCACTCCAGATAATATACCAAATCAAACTTTATTTATAGAGCACTTTGAAAAAAGTAGCACAAAGTGCTTTAGAAACTGACAGATGAATTAAATGAAGGATTTATGACCCAAACCCACTCTACCCAGCCCTTGAACCCACTCACACCGCAGTCCACACACAATGTTGATAACAAGCATCATAAATAAAAGACAATAATAAAGCACACTGCTGTATCCAGTACTTACTGAGGAAACACTATCTTTAAGGTTTAAATATGAGAAAACACTGGAGGATAGGTTAAAAGATTAAAATTAAATATAAAATAAAATAAGAAAAAGAATTAAAAAATAACAAAAAATAAAAAATAAAAAAACAAAATAGAAAAACGAGAAAATAAAATAAGGAAAGATAGCAAAAATAAAAAAAGATAAAAAGATCAAATAAAAAAGTGGTCTGTAATTAGAATTCAGTTAAAAGCTAGACTAAAAAGGTAGGTTTGAGTTTGTTTTTAAGGTCATTAACATTAGGTGCAGCCCATATACTATATACTATACTACACTTTTTTATTTTTTATTTTTATTTTTTTAAGATACCTGAATTTGTGCATTGTCTTGGGCTCACATCTCAGGATGGATACTCTAATTTTTTTTTTTCTTGATGTTTACAGTTTGTTGATTTTTGGAAATGACTGACGGCCTTCACTTAGTAAGGTGGAGGGCCTTAAGTGGCCCCCGGGCTGCCAGTTGCCCACCACTGGTTTGGGGGAACTTTAAAAAAAATCTCTTAAAGCTGGTAATTTCAATATTTGAATAATGTTCACTGTAATAGTTTACACTTTCAAGTGTTTCAGAACTTTTGCGCGGGATGATTGGGGAAGAATATTATGTTGATTTTGACAGGAAATTAATTTGACTGATTTTGGTTAATGTGAGCATTTATTTTGTAAATTTTATGCCAGCTAACTGAAGAGAGTAAGCTAATACATCGTGGAAAGATTTTGACTAATTATTATTAATAATAATTCTAATATTTATTATTATAATTTTGTTGATTTATTGGGGCACTGGGTGGATGGGGTAATATAAAAAAAGATTTAATTTAATGTGTTTATCTTTGCACAGTTATTGAAAGCACAAAAGACAAGTTTGAAATAATATTTGTAGTGCTGGAAGAGGCGAAAAAAACAGGGCTTATTTTAAGCCTGCACCTAAAGTATATTAAGGTTGCACGATATTTTATGTACATATAACATACAAAGAAATAAAAACCAAAAAACAATTATGACAAACTGGTATCAAATTACATAGCCTACTACGACAATTGCAAAAGAGAAGATTAAAATAGAAAATGTGAGTGTGGTGAGTATGATTGTGCGTGAGAGATTGTATTACCAATTCCAGAGAAAATGAAGAAACAAGCCAAAAAAAAAAAAACCAAACAAATGTACTTATAAATGTAATGAAAGCAAAAGTTAAAGAAAGACTCCTCTTTGTTTTTCTAGACTTATAGGATGGACTTTGGTTTATTTGTTATATGTTTTAATGTTGTCTTTTGTAAGATTTTCTACCTTGAATTTAGAGAAAGTCCCAAACATATTACATTTCTTCAACACTGAAAACTTCTATTTTAGTTGAAACATGTCCTTATCTGTTCTAGTGGGGGAGAGTCATCACTGTGGTGTTAAATAATCCAAAATTATTGTCATCGGGTAATTTGGGCAGAATATTTTGTGATTTTTAGGTTATTCATTCGTTTATTTGCTCAAATTTAGGTAAAAAAAGTGTCAAACTAAAGTATCTCTGAAACACACTGCATGGATACCAAAGCTTGAGACAAGCTGTTAAATCATTTAAGCTCAGTTTTAGGAGGCAGAATTTTTGGACAAACTGACTAGCAATTGACTAGAGTACAAACATAAAGGTTAATTGCGAAATAATAATAATAATTATTGCTATTTTGGTTATTTATTAGTGATCTAGCGGGATAGGGTGATATAAAAACAAAGGTTTACCCCATGTTCTGTTGCCCTGGCAGGATGAATTTTGGTTTATTTGACACACAACTTTTATTCTTTTAGAAGCTTTTCAACACTGAGTACATCTGTTTGTGGTGAGCGAGTGTGGATTATAGCATCAGTTCCCTGTTAATAGGGACAGGAGTGGCACCCAGTGTGATCTTCTGCTGCTGCCATTCATACTCAAGAAAATCCCCATAAGATCAGCAGTTTCTAAAATACACTGACTGGTCTAAAAACATTTTAAAACATGTTTGGGAGATTGAAGCTGAACCTTTGGATGAGTGTGGGGAGTTTGCATGTTCTCCCTGTGCATGCATGGGGACTTCAGGCTATTCCAGCTTCCCCCCTCAGACCAAAAGCATGCTCATTAAGTTGATAGGTAATTGATGAATGGGTGGATATTTAACTGTCCAAGGTTTAGGAAGCATTAGCAAAGTGCTAGTGCTAACAGTTAGCATCGTCCAGGCTGTACATGAACGTTTTTGTGGGTGATCGTTGGTCTGCTGCACACATTAAATGGACGAGGACCACTTAGTTGGAGCCTGAAGATTATACCCAAAGGATGGTTTTTCATCGCAGGGTTGATTGTTTCATTCAAAACTCTCTTTAGCATCCCCCAAACCACCCCAAAGTATGTACCTAATGAAATGTTTTTTTTTAAAAATAGCCTGGTTTGAAAGATAAAAACATTAAATGAGCTTTTTCATTTACTTTTATAGTAAGTTTTAAAAGGCATCACAGTAGTATAACAAAGGTGAATGAGGTGGGCATGTCCACAAAACTAGTTAAAATGTTTACAGGGGAAACAGACTAATAAATATGAGGACTTTTCAGCAATAATTCTGGTTAAAATCAGTGATATCCTGAATAAATGTGTGTGTTTACTTCTTTAAAGGGTCCCATCCTCCTGCTAAACCACTCAGTTCATGAACAGAAAAGACTGTTTTCCTATCAAATCATGATTCTTAACTCTAGAGATTGTTGTCAATCTCTCTATGTGGCCCCGCCGTTGTTATCTTACTCTGTTTATTTTCTGGATCTTGTAAATGTACATGTTTGGCAAAGACTGCCCGTTAATTGAGTCGTGGAGAATTGGAGTAGGTTTAAATAAGATTATGCTTCATCCTACTCCTTTTAGGACATATTGGGTTGATATTATTGTTGTTTCAACTATTCTCAGTTTTGTTTTTCTTTTTCATTCCACTCCATGTGATACTAACATACAGTACGTTTAAATTAAATCAATAAGAACATGACTTTTGGGAAAATCACTTAATATTTTGATTTCATATTTGTGGTTGATGGGATTTTTCATTATAAGGTTAAATGTTTTTTGTGATGTCAGTTTGGATCAGAACCAAATGAAGTTTATCTTGATGATAGAAATATGAGCCCCATATTATCCTGTGTAATTGGAAGCAAATCTTTAAAGGAGACATATCATGCTTGTTTCTCCTTTTCACTATGCCAGACTAGGATGCCTGTAAAGCATTTCTGCCCTCGGTACAAGTCATTTAGTTCCTTCATTGCCCCATAATAGCGCTCTCAAAATCCTCATTTTAGGCCATTATCAAGCTCTCGTTGAAACGCTCGGATCTGAGGATGACCTAAAGTTACCTCGCAACATCACAGCCCTTTGTGCTCTGATTGGTCAGTTCTATCGGGGGCTGAGCCAGCCTGTCCTTCTTCTTCTACTGTATTTTCCGGCAGGCTCAAAACAGCGACCGCGTATTGAGTCCCCTTACAGGCCAGAGCTGGTAATGAGTGAATGTGAGCTAGGGATCTATACACTGCTGCTGGGTGGATGTGTTCCTCGGTGACGGTTTTGTGGCTAACGGACATCACAGAGGAGGAAGTGTTTTATCAGATTACTCCAATAAAAAGAAATGTACCTCGTGACGTCACGACGTTTGAAATCTCGCGGACATCTCGCAATGACCTATTTTCAGAGGCATCAAATCTTGTTCTAGGATATCAGAAAAAATACAAGATCTCATTTTTTGTAAGTTGAGGGGGTGTAAGGTCTTGTTTTCAAATTTTTTATATTATATGTAAGTATTAAATCATGCATCAGCATGAAATGTCTCCTTTAAAAAAAATATCAGGGATATGTTTTTCAAAATTCCATCAAATGTTAACTTTTGGGATTTTTTTTTATTTTGGATTTTTGTTTTTTTTTTTGCATCCAGGCAAATATGTGTATCAACACAGAGGTACCCTAAGTATGCTTATTCATTGTACATCATATCCTCGCATGTACAGTACAGGCCAAAGTTTGGACACACCTTCTCATTCAATGTGTTTTTTTTTTTTTCATCACTAATTCCATTGTAGATTCTCACTGAAGTAAAGATGGCCACTCGTCTCTCTTAACTTAGCTGATTGGTTCTTACCATCATATTAATTCTAACAGTTGTCTAATAGGGCTGTCGGCTGTGCATCAGCCTGACTTCTGAACAACACAAATGATGGTCCAACCTCATTAATAAGGCAAGAAACTCCATTAATTAACCCTGGACAGGCACACCTGAGAAGAGAAAACCATTTCAGGTGACTACCTGTTGAAGCTCATAAAGAGAATGAAGAGTGTGCAAAGCAGTAATCAGAGCAAAGGGTGAACACTTTGAAGAAACTAGAATATAAGACATGTTTTCATTTATTTCACACTTTTTTGTTAAGTACATAATTCCACCTGTTCATTCCTTCAGTGAGAATCAACAATGTAAATAGTGATGAAAATAAAGAAAACACATTGAATGAGAAGGTGTGTCCAAACTTTTGGCCTGTACTGTATATGCATCTGTGGACCTTGTTTCTTTTATTTTCTTGTTATTTTTTTTACTTTTACTTTGCTCATATTGCACATATTCCACTGTACACTGTACATATTCTATAGATTTATATATACATATTTTATTTTCAGAGTATTGTATCAAGACAATTATTCAAATATCCACAGCAGTTTCAGGTCAAAGAGCAATACTAAAGTGTATATTGTTACTAACATTGTTTCATCTTTTAAATACTTTACTTTGCAGGTTATATCCTCACTTTCCAGACATGTCGTCCCTGTTGCGTTCTTGCTCTCTGCTATAGTCCTTGTTTCTGTCCATCTCCAATGTTCAACGTCCTTCTCTGATGCAGCACCCTCTATTTTTCTCTTTCCCTCCCAACGTGATCAAAAATGGAAAATTTAATTTACACTCAAATTATATCCG
The DNA here is from genome assembly GCA_036419115.1 of Scarus forsteni. NCBI lineage: Eukaryota > Metazoa > Chordata > Actinopteri > Labriformes > Labridae > Scarus > Scarus forsteni. The sequence continues at coordinate 218,300 of JAZDUH010000216.1, read as the reverse complement.
CACTTAGGGGGTCCTGGGTAGACATTGATAAGAAGATATGTTTAGTTAGGAACAAAAGAAAGATCTTTGTTAAACATTTAACAGGATGTGTATCACAAAAAAAACATGAGAGAGATTTTGCACCTTAGCAGGAGGGTTAACCTAGGAGCTCTGAGATGAGTTTAGACAGTGCTATAGTAGTTAAGTAGACAACCTGCAATCTCATTTGAATTGTGGAGTCATGGGGAGAAAATCTGCCATTTTTCTGAGGTAGATCAGGTCTTTTTAAGGAAGGATGTCCATTTTAACCATTTCTAATTAAGTGTATCCATTTGTTGATTAGTTGAACAGGTCATTTTTTAAAATCTATTTCTATTCTTATCTTATCTTAATTTTTAAACATATAGGATAACAACTGTGTGAATCTATTCTGTAATTGGAGAGTGAAGTGAACCGGTGCCAAATTCCTTGTATGTCTATAAAGGGCTGAATGATACATCGTTATCATATCTATCTCATGATATGAACGTTCAAGATATTAAAGATGCTATGAGGAGTTTCTAAGTAATTACAAAAAAGTCTCACTTTTAGATATATGCCTGATCTAAATACACACTTTAAGATGAGTTTTATAGCATCAAAATAGGTTATCTATAAATGCTATTCCTTAGCTTCGTGGTCGAGTCGGACAGGGCTGGACTGGCCTGGATACTCAACTTCGGGAAAAAGACAATTAAAAATAGAGCAAATTTATATTATTCAGACACGTCTTAGAGCACCAGGCTGTAAGTAGCGATATATAGCCGCCTACAAAACTACAATGCTAAGTTTTCCAAAAATATCTTATCACACATCAAAAACTACCGCTACGTAACAAGAAAAAGATACATTACCTCGTCACTTTGCATCCTGTAAGTTATTGAAAAAAGAAGATGTAAAGCAATGCAGAGTCCTGAGGAAGGTCTGAGCTGCATTCATTAGCATCACAACAAACACACGCTTTGGCTTTGGTCACGTCTTTACAACAGTCGCCGCGCATGCTCATGGGTAGCAGAGTCTTTATGTCGCCGTAAATAGATTCTCATCATAGCACCTTTAATATCAAAAACGTAACGTTATAAAAGATAAAGATTTCTTATAAATAAAACTGCACTTTCCACATTCTCTTGTATTATGTTTTCATTTTTCTGAAAAATGCTTGGTTTTCAATGAACCCAAAGTCATATTGTATCGTATCAATATGAAGATATCTGGCTTGAATATCAAGATATGATATTTTGTCCACAATGTCTAACATACCTGGCCAATAAAGCTGATTCTGATTCTGATCTCTGGAAAATTTCAGCAAAATTCATCTGGTAGTTTTTGCATAATCTCATGTGATGTCTGAAAAGTTTAATCATGCTGAAAGCTTTAAAAAAAAAAATTTTATTACATGAATAGTGTTAGGAAGAAGTAAAATAGTTTGGAAAAACAAGATAGCAAAAACTTAATTGTAATATTTCTTATTCTGACTTTATTTTTCACTTTTTGACTCTTTTCAGAGCATCATGAAAAACCATCCCCCCCATTACCTCTTCCAAAGAGGTTATGTTATTGCCAGACCGTGTGTTTGTTGTTTGTTTGTTAGCAACATAACTCAAAAAGTCATGGACGGATTTTGATGAAAATTTCAGGAAATGTCTGTATTGGGACAAGGAACAAATGATTTGATTTTGGGAGAGATCCGGATCACCGTCTGGATCCAGGACTTATTTTAAAGCATTCTTTTACATTGCGAGATAGGACCATTTTCAGCATTTGTGCATATTTATGTTTTCATGGTCAATTAATCTAAATATTTAGATGAAATCAAGGTAGGACTAATATTTATGGTGAAAATCTCAATATGGGTGAGGGCTGTAGCCCTGGTGGAGGTCTGCGCTCTCCGAGTGCTTCTCTAGTTTCCTTCTTGCTCCTGACCTCCATTCTTTTCTGTCTCCTACAGGTGAACACCGGAGATGCTGATGTCACTGCCCAGGTTTCAAACATGTCACCTGCACCCACACCGGCCCAGAGCACACCTGGAGCCACCACCCCCAACCTGAGCCAGGCGTCCACACCCAGGAGGCGGCCCGAGCGGTGCTCCAGTGCGCCGCGGACCCCCACAGGCTGGGACAAGACGCTAAAAGTACCCGTGAAGTCCAAAAAGGGTCTAAAGATCCGTCTGAGTAAACTGTTCCGGACTAAAAGCTGCAGCGGCTCCAATCACCTGCTGGACAAGAGGCCGTCTGTCACCTACTCCGTGTCTTCTGCAGGCAGCCTGGTGGACATGGCGAGCAGCGCAGGAGCCGAGCAGGAAGCAGACAGGTGAGCGGGAGCCTTCACAGTCTGTGTTTAAAGGGATATACCAACATTTTTTTGTTTTCACGTCCTGCATCACACCTGAGTCCATGACACGCAGATAGACTCCATTCTTTCAACTGTGTGTGCACTAACAAGGAAGAGACGGGCAGAACTCACCCACTACTAATTAGCTTAGCTCAAACACTGGGAGTCAGTGGGTAGTGTTAGCCTGCTTCTGCCCACAGAAGCAGATAAAGTCTTCAGCAACTCTAAACAGTCCTGTGAGCTTGTTATGACTCTTTTTTTTACCATGTTGTGGTGTGTTATCTTCTACTATCATTGTATTATCTTCTTCTACTCCTAAACAGAGGTTTTGTTTTGTTGACCTATGCTGCGGTGGTTTACAAACGAATATGTGACATTAAAGAAAGAGTCAAGTCTTTTGAACAGCTCTTCGAATCGAAATGAGAGTAATAATAATAATAATAATAATAAGTTTTATTTGTATTGCACTTTACATTTTCGCAACCTCAAAGTGCTACAGAGTAAGATAGAAACAATTAAAAACAATTAAGAAACAACTAAAAACCCTTTTACAAACAATTTATTGAAGAGTCGAGATAAATAGATTCTTCAAATGATGGAGAGTCTATTACAGAAAATTAATAATTAGATTTAATCAACTAAATGTTGTGAAATTTCATCAACTAAAACTTGACTAAAATTAAAACAATTTAGATGACTAAATTATGACTAAAGCTAAAAGATACTTAAGGCAAAAGGCTAAAGCTGCGTTCACACCGAATGCTACTTTGCGACCATAATTGTGTCGCCCACTGAAGTTGTGTCGCATGTCCATAAATACCTCATTTTGGTCACTGTCGCACGTCACTGTGTCTCGGTGATGTAACATCCGCTCGAGTTTCAGTGTGATCATATCATATATAATATAATACGATATATAAGCTAAAATTATTCCAGCTGTATCCTTTTTACTCACCTTCAAACCACAAAACTCTGCAGCTGATGACCTGCAGCAGCGTCATCTGTGAGTTTTCTGCGGTCTGTCTGAACTAATGTCCTCACTGACTAACGTTTCCCACACGGACATAGATTATTACTTTGTAGTCCGGAATAAAAACTGTCTATCATGGGTACCGTCACACACACACACACAGCTGATTGGCTGTTTCCACACATGATGTTGCCTGAAAAGACCTACTTTTTCAACTTTAGCAACGTGCAATGAGCAAAGTGATCGCCTTGAATGCTGCAGCCGCATCGCTGGAGGGTTAGCCCTGCCCCGTCGCGGCTATACATTGACTTTGCATAGGGAGTGATCGCCATGGATGCTCAATTCACGTTTGGTGTGTAGGTACCTTTAAACTGAAGCTTAATTAAAAAGTGCTGTCAAAATGAACACTGCTCTGCATATATATACATTTTTCCAGAGGTAAAGCTTTTAACATCTGTCTAATCCAAAAGTTAACATTTGATCTACTAATCTTTTTCCACATTCATGCAGTTGAGTTTTTTGACATGTTAATGGCATTAGTCCATCAATATTCCTTCATTTGGGGTGTATTTGTGATCTGTTAGAAAGAATCCTAAAAAGGGCAGGAGCTTTTGAGTAATTAACCTTTTTAGCTCCTTGGTGGAGGTAAAACGGTTACTTATTATTGGTTGCTAAAGAACTGCTAAAATGGACAACAAAAATGTCCGGGTATCTGAATGCAATCATTATTACTTTCTAGAGTGCAAAGAACTTTACTGCGAACAATCAATCAATCACGAGGGGTGTCCAGATACTTTTTCACCTCCGATACGATACCAGTGTTCCTACAGCTCAAGCCAGGTTAAATTCAAAACTTATTAAGACTTTTTTAAGGTTGTTTGAAATAAAATTTAAGACCAAGTCGACAACGAACCACAATTGAAACAAACAAAGCAAACAAACAAAAACACCACATGAAATACCTGGGTTAGAGGGAATTTTAATCCAATGTTTATTTTAAATAAAAGATCACTTTTTTGCCTTCTTTTTAACCCTGTTTTTACAACTTTATGCCTATTTTGCCCTCATTCATCTTTTTTGGCCACTGTCAGAACCATTTTTGGAATTTTTACATGGTTTTTGAAATTTAATATAAAATTTAATTTTCAATTTTGCTGCCATAATCAATTTTCGTAAGCCACTTTTGGATTTATTTTTTGCCAATTTTCCCCCATTTTTTTTGCAATTTCATACCTATTTTGCACCTATTTATTAACCTTTTTCCACTTTCATCCCATTTTTACCAGATTTTTTTGTGATTTCATCCCCTTTTTACCTCTTTTCACACACTTTGTCCCACTTTTGGACCATTTTTACCTTTTTTAAACCAGTTTTTACAACTTTATACCTATTTTACCCCCATTCATTTTTTTGGCCACTGTCAGAACCATTTTTGGAATTTTTACATGGTTTTTGAAATTTAATGTAAAATTTAATTCCCAATTCTGCTGCCATAATCAATTTTCCTAAGCCACTTTTGGATTTATTTTTGCCAATTTTTCCCCATTTTTTTTCTATCTCAAGGCACTGTAGGTAGAACCAAGCAAGCAACTGCTTTAAAAAATCCTGGTGCAACCACATCACCATTTTTTTAGTTCTGCTATTGTGATTACACGATGTTGCCATGAGAGTAAATCAGTGAATTATTTTTGAAAAATAGATAAATGTTACTGAATATTTTTTTAGTTCAATCTAACATAAATCTTACTAATGTGGTCAAATTTTTAAGACTTTTGAAAATTGGATTTAAGACATTTTAATGCCAATTAAGGCCTTATTTTTAGAATTATGAATTCAATGCAGTTTAAGATTTTTCAAGGATTCGCGGGAACCCTGGATACCGATATTTCAGCTTTGAGTATTGGTCGATTCCGATATTGATCCGATACGATATCAGCAGGAATAAACAGAATTTTATGACTAATTATGTATTATGGACTGTAATAATTACCTCATGTCATTAATGCACCTGAACATGCAGCTATTTTGCACCTTATTTTGTACGGTACCATTCCACTCCTCTTGCACCTTATTCTTATTACTTACTGTATCATACTTTGTTATTCTATTTTGCACCTTACCTTTATTATGTTTGCACTGTACTTTATCGTATTTGTCTCACGCTGTTTTGCACTGACTAAAGGGCTTTTGCAATTTCGTTGTACTTGTTGCAATGAAAAATAAAGTTCTATTCTATTCTAAGAAAAGTCTTGATCAGGTCAGATTACTCAAACAGAGAACAGTAGTCAGCAATAGTAGGTATGAGAACAACTGACCCATTTGTTATTAACCGATGGATTCAATAAATTTAACCTTAGGCACAAGAATATAGAAAAGTTAAATAAAATAAATTAAGAATAAATTAGAAGACCCTTAAAAGTAACCTCAGAAATCCAATACATACAAAAACATATATTTTTAAATTGCAAAATAACCACTGTGTTTAACTTAAACATAAGCAGATTCTACAACTGAAATAAATAAATAAAAATGAATTAGAATGGACTACTTGTATCAGAGTGCTTATGTCGGATATTTTAGATGCAGGCCGATATAATCGTATAATTTCTTTGCTGATATCAGACTGATACCCGGTTTCAATATTGGATTGGGACACCCCTATCAATCCCTCAATCAAACTTTTTTTGTGCAGCAGTTTTCATGCAGCATATGTAGCACAAAGTTCTTTGCATAAACAGAGAACAAATAGGAGAAAATATGTGCAATACAAAGTTAAAAAACAATAATAAGAACAAACTGCTCTTAATGAAAAAACACTGGAGACAGGAGTGAAAAATAAAACAGGATAAAAGTAATAATATAATAAAAATAATTAATAAATTGAGGTAAATAATTAAAGTTTGTTTTGTAAGAATGATAAAACAAACAAAGCTTGAATATATGATTTAATAAAACTTGTTAAAATGTGCATAATGGGGAGGAAATTATTCAAAAGGGAGATGAAAACATAAAGTCTTGAGTTTGCTCTTAAGAATACTGACACTCTGTGTAGGCTTGATTTCTTCACATTTTCAATGTAATCTTGTTTAGCATATCATCTGCACCTGTGTGAACTGAAATGTTATTTTAATGCAAGTAAACTATATGATGTGGACAAATGTTACACCCTGTATTATTAGTTAAAAATCATCAATTCAGTTTTTATATTAATAAAGGATATAACCGGGTCATTCCACCAAAAGAGTGCAATTAGCTTGTTGTAACTCTTCAAAATTAAACTTCATTTTTCGTTCAATTTCAAGATAGAATTAAGTAATATACACATTTACTCATTCAAAATGAGTACTGGTCAATCTCAGGCTACTTTATTTAATTTATTGCAACTTTTTGACAGTTTGTTATCATTGCAATTTTTTTTTAAAAACTGTTTCATTTTAAAACCATGTTTAAAAGAATATCAACCACATACAATGTTTTCCCTCAGAAAAAGAGTTAATTTAGAAGAAATGGTTGTCTACATGATGAAAACACGAATATTTATGAAAAAAAGACTTTTTTTTTTGCTGTTACTTTTTATTTGCAATCAGGATGCCAGCAATGAGTTTTTAGCATAAAATTAGCAATTGTGTGAAATCTAGCCACTTAGCATCTATGCTAATAGCTTGAGCACATGGAGCACATTTTTAAGATTTAACTGAATATTTTACTTTTTATATCAACAAATGTTGTCTTAGAGATAACTTAGGTAACAGGACTGAGTTTTTAGATTAACCATCTCTAAAACAGCTAATTTATCCTTAAAGGAGACATATCATGCTTGTTTCTCCTTTTCACTATGCCAGACTAGGATGCCTGTAAAGCATTTCTGCCCTCAGTACAAGTCATTTAGTTCCTTCACTGCCCCACAATGGCGTTCTCAATATCCCCATTTTAGGCCATTATCAAGCTCTCGTTGAAACGCTTGAATCTGAGGATGACCTAAAGTTACCTCACAACGTCACAGCCCTTTGTGCTCTGATTGGTCAGTTCTATCGGGGGTTGAGCCAGCTTGTCCTTCTTCTTCTGCTGTATTTTCTGGCAGGCTCAAAGCAGCGACCGCGTATTGAGTCCCCCTACAGGCCAGAACTGGTAATGAGTGAATGTGAGCTAGGGATCTATATACTGCTGCTGGTGGATGTGTTCCTCAGTGATGGTTTTGTGGCTAACAGACATCACAGAGGAGGAAGTGTTTTATCAGATTATTCCAATATACAGAAAGGTACCTCGTGATGTCACGACATTTGAAATCTCGCAGACATCTCGCAATGACCTATTTTCAGAGGCATCAAATCTCGTTCTAGGATATCAGAAAAAATACAATATCTAATTTTTTGAAAATTAAGGGGGTGTAAGGTCTTGTTTTCAAATTTATTATATTATATGTAAGTATTAAATCATGCATCAGCATGATATGTCTCCTTTAAATTAAAGGAAAAATAAAAGAGATAAATAACGTTTGGTCTTCCCATGACTTGCAGAAGACCTAAATTATGTCACCTCCTGCAGAACATGTCACTGGTGAAATGTTCCAGAATTTTGAAGGGGGAATGTGTTTGAGTAACAGCAATGAGTGAAAACCTGGGGACAGCACTAAAATGTGAATTTTAACCAAAATATAATGACTTTTTTGTAAAACTTTTGTTTTAAAAGTGTAGATAGAATATGGAGTCACAGTTAATCGAAAAGAAAATTTGCTTTGGAAGGATTTTGTTCATGATGCATTGTAGTAAAGTGTAGCGTTTGGCTGTGGCAAGAAATGCTACGTATAAGTGTTTTGGATGGCATTTTAAAATATTAAAAAAATATATCTGTAATTTCTACAAAGATTAATGTGTATGGTGTTTAGTATAATAATAAAATATAATTTGTAATATATTATGACTTGTGTTTATACATTTAATATACAATAACATGCTGGGGACAGAAATTTTACTCTTTTGGTGCAATCACCCATTCTATATCATATTTATAATTTATTATTTTCCTAGTTTTTCAGATCAAATATCACTAATAAATGATCAAAATCTTTGAAACCAGCAGCAAAATGTGTGTAATATTTGTAAATACTTGTTCATTTCAGTGGCTTTCCTCATGTTATTGTTCTAACTCCATTAAACTGCACCGTCTCACATCATCAAAGGTCAAACACAAAGTGAAAAACACATTGTTTTCCAAGATGTAGGTCAGGATGAGATGAGGAAGTCATGCAGAAATCCTCAGACGGACCTGATGGCCAGTAAACATTCAATATTTTAAGAGCAGTGACACATTTTAAACCCGCCGCTGGTTAACGCTCATTACAGTCCAGACGTGTTTATTTCTCTCCAACTCTTCTGCCGTGGACTTTTAATTTTAAAAATGTGCCGTGATTATTCTTGAGCCGCTTGAGTGAACTCCTCTTCTGCCTGAAAGCTGAAGTCATGCAGGAACTTTCTTGTGCAGTTTTTCCCTTTTTTTAGCGTCCAAGTTTGTTGCCTGTCACCTTCCATCCAGCTCACGGTTTAGTCATTATTCACAGCAGCAGCAGGCTGAAGGAAGGCTGTGATTAAAAAAACATGGCTTCAGAAGTCAGAGCTGAGAGCGTCAAACAAAAAAGTGGAAAATAAAAAACCTGCAGGATACCAAAGTGCACATGCTCACCCTGAAAAGTTAATTTTCTGAACCTCTGCAGCTGCTAACAGCACTCTCACTCTTCTTCTTCTTCTTCTTCTTCTTCTTCTTCTGCTCGTCTTGATGTGTGTCCTGCAGCCACAGCCAGCCCAGACTGACCCGGGCCCACAGTGCCTTCTCCCCCGCCTCCCTCTCTGCCTCCCTCTCTGCTTTCACGGGTAAGAGCTGCTCACTGCTTCTCTGTTTTTCCCCTCAGCAAGACTAACTCTGTCGCCTTAAAACACTCTGTCAGGCACACGCTCCACCTCTAGTTTGTGACATGTTTTTTATTTTATTTTATTTCACCTTTATTCAACCTGGTTGGTCACACTGAGATTAAAAACCTTTTCTTCAAGGGAGACCTGGCCAAGACAGGCAGCAGTAGGGCTGGGCGATATGGCCTAGAAATAAAATCAGACATTTTTTTCCACAACACTTGATTTACGATTTTAATCGATTTTTCCCTCCCTAAAAGAAACAAAAACTCCCAGTGATATAAAAATGAAACAAATCAAGTTTTGCCTTTATGTTGCCGAAATGTTTCCCTCTTAAAGCGATATTCTGGGATGGAACAAGTTGGGTCCTATCACAAGGTTTAGGGCAGAAATTACCCCTACAGCAGTGTTTCTGTGCAGCAGAAGCCCAGGGCGCCCGCACCAAACCCCCCCCTCCCTGCTCCGGGCCTGCTCGCTTGCCGATTTCCTCTGCAGTCAGACGGGGCCATATTTTACTTGACCAAAAAAACACAAATAAACGGACTCCCACCGAAAAAATCTGATATCGGTCTGCATTCACGCTTTATTTAGAGAATTTTCAGCGCGTTACTTTCACACAAAAACACCGCTAAATGGGGCAGACATTAGCTCAGTTGGTAGAGCGTCCACCCCATGTGCGGGGGCTGCCAACCCCCAGCAGCAGCTGCTGGTTCGAATCCCGGCCTCAGCCCTTTGCTGCATGTCATCCCCCCTCTCTTCACCCGCTTTCCTGTCCATCTTCAGCTGTCCTATACAATAAAGGCCATAAAAGCCCCAAAAAATAACTTAAAAAAAATAAAAAATAAAAAAACACCGCTAAATAAGGCTCTAGTTCTCATCGTGACGTAAAACGGCCTCCGCTGCAGAGCCACAGCTGGCTACGAGGCGCTCCCACTTCCAATTAAAAAAAATTGCATATTTTAAGTTTTTACCTACTGAAAAAACAAGGAGTTTTATAACAAAAAGTGCATAAAAACATATAAAACTTTAAAAAATAATAAAATACTTTTTGTCTATGATTAGGTCAGGAATTGTTGGAAAGATTGAATGCAGTGAAAGTAAAAAAAATATTGACATCTCACTTTTTTATGTCTCTTTTATGAGAGGAACCATTTTGGCACATGAGGGACTTTAGTATGCATTAATTTTTTGGGTGCCTCAAGGGTTAAGGATGAAAAAACAGACGTCTATGAGCCGTATCTTTGGATCATTTGTTCAACAGCTGTGCTAAAAACATCAACATCTTATAGAATCTGATTCCATGTCTTTCATTTTTTATTTAAAAACACTTAAGGACCTATCCTGTTCATTTATCCTATCCTGTTTCTTTTTATTGTGTATTTTCTAACTTTTTTTTTGTATGTGTACCAAATGGAGTAGCACTGTGAATTTCATTGTACTGCAAAGTAAAATGACAATAAAGGCTTCAATTCAATTCAATTCAATACAACAGCTCCTTGAGCCTTAAGTCATTCTGCAAAAGATGCCTGTGTGAGGCTGCAGAGTAACCAAAAGAGAAAAAAAATCTGCAGTTTACTTTGTTAATGAGTCATAATCTGTCCATAAATCTGATTAAAAAAAAGCATGGTGATGTCCTTAAACAGCTTTTTGTCCTCTAATCCATACACCCTCATACGTCATTTGTCCATACCCTCTAACAGACCACAGGAGAGTTTCCTAATTTAGCTTCAGAAGTCACACCTACAGGCTTTTAGACGAGTGAAACACATGGCTGAGGTTGCAATCGGTCACAGTCATCCTAAAAAGACGGAAGAAAATTAAGGCCCCGTTTACACAACAACAAAACCAGCTGAAAAAGGAGAGTTTTAGTTGTGTTCATGGGTTCGTTTTACTCAAGAATGGTGCTCTGAATCTGTGAATTTTTGAAACCAGGGTCCAGATTGAAAAGCTTTGAAAACATTTGTGACCCTTTTCCATTAGCCCTACTCTACTCAACTCGACTCTACCCGGCTCTACTCTACTCTACTCTACTCTACTCTACTCTACTCGCCTTGTGCTGCTTTTCCATTAGCCCCAGTCGCCTGCCCAACAGGGTGCAGTGTCGCTGTAAACAGCTGAGCGGCACTGCGGTGACGACATTATGAGCGCGACACAACAATCTGTGGCTTTTTGTCACAAACCGAGTAAAAAAGGAAAGCAGGAGAAGGCTGCAGGTGGTAAGAAGAAATACCCCTTGAGAAGCACAGGAGAGTTTTGGAAGCTATACAACAGAATGAAGCCGAGGACGAGAGCAATCGAGCTGCAAAGAAAAGACGCATGAGGGTAAGCTAGCAGTAGCTACCACTAGCATGCTAGGTCGTCATGCTCATGACTGATTGATGACAACATTGTCTGACCAATCAGTAGCCGGCAGTCTGTGATGTCATCTTTTTGTATCGACTCTGCTTTCTTGGAACCAGAGCAGAGTAGGTACTAAAACTAGCTTGTTTTAGGAGGTACCAGGCTAGTGGAAACACGCTGCAAATCGAGTAGGGCTGAGTAGAGTAGGGCCAAGGTGTGCTAGTGGAAAAGGGCCATTGGTGTCTGTCTCTGTGTAAACCGGAATCAGCTTGCTCAGGGAAAAAGATTATGTGTGTTGCATGCGCAGTACTCTTTTAGATGTAGGTTGCTGCTTACTGTGCTCAGTTTGTTATCTACTTTCCATCCAGATTTGTTGTCCAAACAAGAAACTCCCGCGTCTTTGTGCATCCCCTCATGATTGTTGTTTGTGAAAATTTTTGTTTTCACCAGAGAGGGAACTTGTTTCACGTCAAACCTACATCGCCGACTACTGGCCTGTCATTCATACTGCAGTGTTCTCAAAAATTCTTGCAGATCCGAGCGCTTTTTGAAACACAAAGGAAAAACTAAGGATGCACCAAATATCCGGTGGTTAAGAGAGTCTCGGCCTCGACTTTGGCCACAAATTTTCATTTCGGTGCATCCCTAGGAAAAACCTTTCCATTGCTTGTGACAATGTTGTCATGTAATCAGGGCCTAAGACTCAAAAGCCCCGTTTCCACCAAGTGGTCTGGTATGGATTGGCACGGTTTGGCTCAGGCCGGATCGGTAAAGCCTGGTCTTGGTTGGGTTTCCACAGTTTAAGCCGGATGCCGATAGCATGACGTCATAGCAGCGCGACACAGTGTACCTGGCCATTAAATACAACAAAGAAGAAAACGCAACACAGTAAAAAAGAGCAGCGATGGAAGACATCCAGCAATTCTACTTTTTTGTGATGAGCACTGCTTCACTCAACACACAGATCAAGACCAAGCAGTGCACAGATGGTTACGTTGAATGGGATCAAGCTATTTGCAGCTTATGTCTGTCATTAAAACCAGATTCGAACACCAGTCCATTGAGACAAAACCATACAAACTTTTTATTTGCATGTGTCTGTTGCTGCATGTCTTCTGTAAACTGGGCTTGCAAAAATTGGCGAAAAAATGTCACAGTTCAATTCATTTGCAGCGTTTCCGTCCAAATGCGGATCGAGTTTGAATGTGCAAAGAAAAAATCTTTGTGTTTTAAGCGAGAGTGTCTCTGTGTAAACAGGGCCTCAGTCACTTTGGTTTATTTGTTGGTATTATTGGTTTATTGGTTTATCTACTTGCCATATATATATATGCATATATATGCATAATTTAAAAAGTTTTCCCTTTTTTTGCTTAATTAAACTGACAACATGTTTGTGAAAAAGTTTTCTTGCTGCTTTGCTTAGCATCCTCCAGCTTAGTTTGGCCCTCAAATGAAAAACAAATATGCAAATGGCTGAGCTTTTCCTGAAAAGTTATGCAAATAAAAAAGAAGTTGTGTAAAGAAGGTAGCATTTCAGCAGTAAATGATGCACATACTTAAACTACAGCCTTCAGACTGTTGTCACAAACAGTAAATGATGCACCTGATATGATGAGGCAGCTGTCAGCACAAAGGCTCATGGGTAAAGTGGTGAGGAGGCCCAGCAGGCAGACTGACTTTATGAGAGTGAGTCCAGGACCTCTGCAGGGCTCACACTGCTCCTGGAGCTCTGTTTGGCTTTATCTGCATCATTAATATTATGTTTTTATATGCTTATTTTTATATTTTAATGAACACGTCCTCTGCATGTGACTAACTACCAATTAAACGGAGGCAGCACTTCATGTTGGTGGCTCCACAGGCGCGAGGGCGAGATGTGCAGAAGCCCAGGAGCCCTGCACACAGCTCACTTGTGTTTGTGTGTTTCATCATCACAAAATATATAAATATATAAATAAAAAAAGGCAGAGAAGATCTGAAGCGAGAGAGTCCCACGTTCTCTGCTGTTCAGGAGACGGTGGGGGATTCGGCTCCTACGTTTGAGTTTGTTTCTTTCCCTGCCAATAAAAGTCCCCGGCTGCAGAACATCACTTCGGTAAACAGTGAATCTGCAGAATCTCATCTAGCAGGGCTGGGGTGCTCTTCTTTATTGCAGTGATTTAGGCTGATTAGCTGGGTGTAATTTTCCATAACTGTCCAGCATGGTGCTGCTTTAATGTTTCACTCTGCAGAATCAAAACACAGCCACAGACACTCAAACTAAAACACCTTTCCTCTCCTTCACTGACCTGTTTTGTCTCTTTTTTTGTCTTTTCTGCCCTGTCCACCGCTCTGTCCTCAGGTGAGACTGTGTCCTTGGTGGACGTGGATATTTCACGGAGAGGGACGAACACGCCGCACCCTCCCACGCCTCCCCCTCCCCCACGCAGAAGTCTCAGTTTATTAGGTACTTTTCTTTGAATCTGACATCCTTAATCCTCAACAGCAACTAACTTTATTTTATTTGTTTTTTACCTTCGCCAAGTTGGTTATGTTATTGCCGACGTCTGTTTGTTTGTTTGTTTCTCTGTTAGCAACATAACTCAAAAAGTTATGTATGGATTTCGATGAAATTATCAGGAAATGTCCGGATTGGGACGAGGAATAAATGATTAGATTTTGGGAGTGATCCAGATCACCATCTGGATCCTGGAATTTTTAAAAGGATTCTCTAACATTACGTGACAGGCCCATTTTCAACATTTGTGCAAATTACTCCACCAAAAATAGTCAGGGCGTTTGGAAAAAAAATACAGGACAAGTTTCCAACAGGCTCTACAAGATATCACAGACTGATCTGGATCCTGGCAAAATTCTGGATTCTCTGATCCAGAACAAGAAAAATTTAGATATCCTTGGAATTTTTGTCATAGCAAGGGAACAAATAAAGGCATGGACTAGCAACAAATGCCAAAATATATCCAAAATACTGAGGAATCTGGAGTGTTCGATTGGATTTGTTGTATCTTCAAAAAGTTTGGAGCTAGATCAAGAAGAAAACTGCCATGATGAAAAATGCAATTTTCGTGAATAACTACTGAACTAAAATAGATATCATAATGAATCCAGTTGCTAATGGTATGTTTTCATGATCAAGGAATCAAAATATTTAGATGAAATAAAGTAGGGTTGCCAACACCCAGAGACTGAAATAAGGGACACCTCCTGCGGGCGGCTGAAAAAATTGGGGGTTTTGGGCGGGGGTCAGACACCCATATATAACAGCATTTTGGCACAGTACCTATTACAGACTATACAAACACATTAGGCTACTGCATTACGCTTACAGTAACAAGATTGTAATAACAACTCATAATCAGTTTGTATTTGAGGCATACATGTGACACAGTTATCATTCAAGTATATATTTTTTGCAAAATGTGCAAAACAACATTTAACAATTGCTGTCTCTTCTGGATTTTAACAGTTTTAAAACAATGTAAACACAATGTAACCGCAGTAAACAATGTAGGAGTAGGCCTAATAGTGCACCTAAGTTATGCAAACATTTTTTGGTTGTTGCCTACTTATTTGGTAACTTAACTCCATTTCTTTTTTTATTTTCAACAAAAAAAGTGCAAAGTCACTGCTGTAAAATCTTCTGAACAAAAAAAAACAAGGTGCAATATCTAAACTGAAAACATACACACACACACGACACGAGTAGTAAACATTGGCATACTTCCACTTCCTCACAAACAGCTGCCTGCCTCGCTGCTAGTCGCTCGCCACACAGTATATTGTGCACATATGTACACATACACTGGGACTGAGTCACTGCAGTCGTAGGCTGAAGCTGTGCCTGCCTACCCTGTAAACCGTAGTTTACAGCTGGTCATGCAGGCAGGCAGCCAGACACACAATGCATGGCGCGCAGAGAGAAAAAATATATGCATCTAACCTTTACCCATGCGGCCAGGACAAACAACGTACCGTTGGGGATGTGCCTCTTTTGGCTCAAGTACGTGATGTCCCGGCAAATACGGGACGGTTTGCAGCCCTAAAATAAAGGCAGGACAAATACTTATGGTGGAAATCACAACATGGGTGAGGACTGTGGCGCTAGCGGAGGTCTGCGCTCTCGGAGTGCTTTTCTAGTTTGTTTATTTTTGTTCCTTACATGAAAGTTGACAACAAAATCCGTACACAAGAGCACATAACACCCTCAAACAAACAAATCCATGATAGGAAAGTGGCAGCTAGAAGAGAAATGTCTCTAATATTTGTCCGTCCCTACTTGAACAGTTTAAAAAAAGAAGAAAAGATGGTCTGACATCACATACAGTTGTTTTTCAGTAGCTCACACCAACAAGTCTTTGATTATAACAACAAAAACAAGCTAAACAAATACAAAGAACTCATAAATATACACATTTGAAGCTCAAAACAATTGCTACTTAACATCCAGTTTAAGTTTCAACTGCGTATTGACACATTTTTTTTGCATTTGTACATTATTTTTAATTGATGAGTGTCCGTACAACCCTTTAAGTCCTGTAATTGGGAAGTACATATTTTTACACCTACAACCCAAGTACACATTTGTTTAAAAGGAGTTTGAGAAACTTGGTGCTTAAAATCAAATTTTCTTTTATGATTTTTATCTCCTGAAATAAACACAAAACGCTTTTGTAGGTTTTCTGGTAAACCCTTTCATGCACAGCGTCACCTACAGTGGACAGATATTTATTATGTATTTTTAACCATTTAGGCTAACCATGTCCCAACTATCAGGTGGTAAACACAAATACTATATTCTCAAGATTCATAAAAATATGACCTTTGTGTCTTTTTGTTCATTGAGGGATATTACATCATAAGGATACACAGATTTAAGGAACACTTTTATGCAGATTTTGAAAATATTTTCCTTGTTTATTTTCATCTGTGACCAAAAATTAGTCAGTCCACTTCAGAGGACATTATCCAGTAAAAAGTGCATTCTGTGTATTATGCCTGTATTCAGATTGCACCTAATTTTTGGTACAATATTTTTATTGACTTTTTAACGTTGACAAACAAATAACGCACTGCAACATACAAACAAGTAACAAGTAAACTTGGCCACAAGAAATACATCCCCACCAGTTCCCCTGTACAAAACACACAAGTACATCCTGCTATCCAATGTACTATCTTGACTCTTCACAACAAGGTTATACAACTTAAATATATGCATGTACTGGATGCACTCAACTTGCCACATCAAACAGCTGCCAGCTTTTGTACCAAAAGAGCATCCACTTTGGGGCAAAAATAAAAGACGTATTAAGCACAGTAGTGCAATCCAGGATAAACAAAAATTAGATAAGTTAAATTTACAAAAATAATAAAATAATAATAATTAAAATAGTACTACTACTAATAATAATAATCATTAAAAGAAATAAAAATAAGTGGGAAAAAATGAAGAAAAAAAAGGAAACCTCAAGCTCTAAGCACCTAATTTTGTATTTTTTATTTTAATTTGTTATTGAAAGTCACATGTTATTAGTTCAATTACTCTGCAATATTAAATATACTTTATATTTGGCATTTTATTGTGTGTACTTTTAGTAAATGTTTGTAACAAATATGTGTTTGCCGATCTATATTAAGTTCCATTGAAATATTGTTTATTTTTTAGATTATTAAAATATAACATATTACAAAGCTGCACATTATTTTTAGCCTGTTTAAAAGCAAAAACAAATATTTAAGCAAATCATTCCCACATAATTTAATACATTTATGCATGAAAGGATTAAACTGTTTTTGGCTTTGAACATAATCAGTAATGTCTGAAGTCCTATTTTCTCTGGAAGCTTCACTAACTGAACCACACAACCAATCAGAACAGCAACAGCCAAGACAACTTGTAGCATTTTCAATAAGTGGTTACACTTTTATAATCCAACTCTGAAACCTCAGGTGATGAAAAACACAGGCAGAAGCGTTGAGTGTGTGCTCGAGGTTGGCTGCAGAAAAACTGGCAGTTACGTGACTGTGAGATTTTTTACAGCAGAAACCAACAAATTTGCAGCCTGGCTTAACAAATGGCTTCGGTGTAAATATTTAATCTATTCTGTGGCCCTCACAGAAAGCTAAAACATAGGATGTTATGTAATAAAACAGTGAAGTACAACAATCTGACACAGAAGACAAAGTTTGTGGCATGATAGGGTAAGAGCTTTAAGATAAAGTTTATAATTTATTCAGTTTGATACCAGAGTTATTTCTCTCTTTGTTTGGAAATGCACCTCTGGCTAACATGCACAGAACTGGTACTAAAAGTTAAACAAGCATCAAAACTATCAACAAAGAATAATAATTAGGCATGAATGATGAAGAAAGCAGCTGAAGCCAAACTCCAGTTTTAAACTTTAGGGCACCTTTCTGGATTCAGACAGCACAAAGGCTCTGCCCACTTCTCTTAATATTTGTCGAGCACTCATAAATGTAGCTTTGCATCGTACAGTGACACAGATGAGTTTTTGTAATCTGCCATAATCTGATTGGAGTAGCTTTGAAAGGTCGACTAAAAACTGCAGATTTCATTTCGAGGGATGACTCAATTGAACGGCAGAAATAGTTTATCTCCGACCTCCCGGGAGAACAGTCTGGATGAGGGTTGATGTTTTGTTTTGGTGATGCTGCAGTTTGTGTTGTAAGACTATTGTGAGGGCACTACTCTGAAACCAAATACGCTGTTTCCCATTGAGTGTGGAGACCAAAAACCTTGTTAATAATTTGGGAAAAAAAATCTTTAGAGAGTGAGCTGAGTTGAGAGGAGAGTCACAGCAGGTTTGCTCTGTTTTTGCTGTCCTCAGTCAAACTTGATGGTAAATTTAGCTGAGTCTGCCATCTTTAAACCTGACTAATGAACAAAGTACTGCATTCAGAATACTGTATTTGATGGCAGTATGTAGTATGACTGCCAAACAGATGATATTGTGCTTTAAAGAGACTGTGAGGAGTTTCAAAATACACACTTTAAGATGAGTTTTATAGCATCAAAATAGGTTATCTATAAATGCTATTCCTTAGCTTCACGGTCGGGTTGGACAGGGTTGGACTGGCCTGGATACTCAACTTCGGGAATAAGACAATTAAAACTAGAGCAAATTTATATTATTCAGACACGTCTTAGAGCACCGGGCTGTAAGTAGCGATATATAGCCGGCTACAAAACTACGATTCTAGGGTTTCCAAAAATTGCTTGTTGTAACACATCAAAAACTACCGCTACGTAACTAGAAAGAGATACATTACCTCGTCGCTTTGCATCCTGTAAGTTGTTGAAAAAAGAAGTTGTAAAGCAATGCAGAGTTCTGAGGAAGGTCTGAGCTGCATTCATTAGCATCACAGCAGACACATGCTTTGGCTTGGGTCACGTCTTTACGACAGTCACTGCGCGTGCTCATGGGTAGCAGAGTCTTTATGTCGCCGGAAATAGATTCTCCTCATAGCATCTTTAACTGACATTTTCATCAACAAGTAGAAACTAGACTAAAATGTCTGACAGACTTAATCCAGTTCATTGGCGATTGCTCTAAGATTGCAAGGGAAGCTCAGCTTCCCCTAAAATGTCCCCCAAAAAAGTGTTGATATGTCCTGCTGTGTGTACATTTCATTGGCTAAATATGCGCTAGAATACCTTCATCTTTTGTTCAGAATCAGCTACTTATCACAGGTAACTGGCACGACTTCCTTCTCATTCATCCCCGCAGCGCCTCAGCGCTTTAACACATTCGGACGCTGAGCGTCTTCTGACTTCGATGGGGAAGCGTAGAGTGGGTTGTTCCACTGTGGAAACTGGACAGTCATTGGATAAACGCTGGGCTTTGTCCCGCTCAGCGTCTCTGGGTGTCTATGCGGCAGTGGGCTGGCCTGGACGCTCGGCTTCTGCATGATGATTGGATGATCTGTCTGAGGCCGAATCCCTTTTTGATTGACAGTGAAATGAGCCAATCAGCGATCTTGAAGTATAACCCTCCACCGGAGCATCTTCTAAGTTTTACATTCAGTTGTTCTGGAGAGGAGCTTCTCCTGTTTAAAGCGGCTCAAGTCTTACTCCCACAACACAACGGGCCAAGGCCATTTAAGCAGTCTAGCTCTGCTGGCCATTGAGAGAACACCAGTAAAATCCGTGGAAAAGACACCTAGTTGGTACGACAGGGTCTCAGATCATTTTCTTGAAAAGGAACGGAGGGTAGAATTTACATTTAAATAAATAAACAAATTTATGATGTAGGCCAGAAAAAAAATGAGCTTCCCCTCCTTGAGTGACCAGCAGCCACCACTGATCCAATCAGACCTAATATGGTCATGTAGGAAGTAGAGACAAGTTAGGAATCTATGCAATCACAGCTACTTTGGTTGTGTTGAAGGTTGGATGAGTTCAGAGGGACATCCAATCACAGCTGCCTTAGCTTGGTGGTGGTGGGATAAGTTGTGGAGCGATCCAATCAGAGCTGCTCTCCTTATGAACTGATATATTCATGTAGGGCAGGTTCACTGTTTGTTGTCAGTTCTGGTATTGTAACTGAGATGCTCTACCAGGTAGCCTAAATAAAAGTGACTGGATATCACACAAAGGAACATTTGATTCTGTTAGTTTATACATTCAGACTTTGCTAACATTCAATAAAGAGTTATTAGATGTTTTATTTTATCCAAGTGTGAAACATAACTTCAGAAATTCAAGGAAACATAAAAAATGCCTTCATATATCAATTGACTAAAATGTTGTGAACTTTCATCAACTAAAACTAGACTGAAATTAAAATAAATTTGATAAATTATTGCTAAAGCTAAGAGATATTTAAGAAAAAAAGACTATAACTAAAACAAAATAAAAAAAAGTCCTATCAGGATTAACAGTGGTCTCCCACCATCTTTTGCTACAGATTTGACTTGTAGGAGTTGAAGGAAAAGCTTGGGATAAGTTTTTGTGGAGTTTTGGCCTCAGTTGTTAAAAATGAGAGATTGAGGCTTTTAGTCTGATGGTGTCAAAACTGTATCCTTCCTTCCTTACCTCCTCTCCTTTATCCTCCCTCTCCTTCCTTTCTCCCCTCACCTTGTTGACACTTCCTTCACTTTCCCTGCTCCTTGTTTGTGACCTAACTCCTTCCCTCCTCTCCTTCCTCACCTTCCTCTCCTCCCTCCAGATGACATAGCTGGGCCTCAGCCTGGTCCTTTCCTAGTGAGTGTTATGGGCGCCTCCCTGCAGTCCCTCCCCCTGCCTCTCCCTCCTCCTCCTCCTCCCTCCCACGCCACCATCCAGCACAGTCTCAGCCTCAATGGTAAGACGGGTCGGTCCTGCAGACGGTCTCTGGTGCAGAAGGGATTCGGATGAGCCGTAAAGCAGCTTATGTAAAAAAAACATTTTCTAGGGCTGGGCAATTGATCGAAAAATAATTGAAATTTAGACCCTATAATCGGAGTAATTTTACTCATGATGATTAGCCAAGAAAAATGCCGTCTCTATTTTTGGACACATTTTGGATTCTACAGAAAACAACAAGCAGAAAGAAGTTAAGTGTAAATACTGCATAAAGACTATGTCGATGACCACTGGTATCACCACTAAGTTGTTTCAGCATAGCATAAAATAATCGTTCATTAATCAGAATCGAGGTAAGAGCTTCAATTAATCGTGATATTGAGATTGGGTAATATCGCCCAGCCCTAAAATTTCTCACATTTTGCTTCAAAACATGTACAAACAACTGGTGTGATTTTTTTCTGGTGACCTTTTAAGACATTTACAGCAATGTTTGCCATCTTAGAAATATCTTAAATAGTTAAAAGTAAATTTCAAATTCACATTTAAATATATTAATATAAATGTGAAATATAAATATTATAAATTAATATAAATTTAAATGTTAAATACAATTGTTGGATAAAAATATAAATGTGAAATATAAATATGAAATATTAATATAAATATAAATGTTAAGTGCAGTTGTTGGATATAAGTATAAATGTGAAATATAAATATTAAATATTAATATAAATATAAATGTTGAATACAAATGTTTATTATAAATATAAATGTGAAATATAAATATTAAATATAAATAAAAAATAAATGTTCAATACTAATGTTAAATTTAATATAAATGTGAAATATAAATATTCAATATAAATATAAATGTTAAATACAAATGTTTAATATAAATATAAATGTGAATTATAAATATTAAATATTCATATAAATGTACAATACAAATGCATAATATGAATAGAAATGTGAAATATAAATATTAAAAATATTCATATAAATATCGATGTGAAACAATGTTTGATATGAATATAAATGTTAAACATAAATATTAAATATGAATATAAATGTTAAATACAAACTTTTAATATGAATATATTTGTGAAATATAAATATTAAATGCTAATATAATATAAATGGTACATACAAATGTTAAATATCAAAATAAATGTGAAATATAACTACTAAATATTATAAATGTAAATATTAAATGCAAATGTTTGATATAAATATAAATCTGAAATATAAATTTTAAATATTGACATAAATATAAATGTTAAATACAAGTGTTTAATAAAAATATAAATGTTAAATACAAATATTAAATATTAATATAAATATAAATCTTGAATAAAATGTTTAATATCAATATGAATGTGAAATATAAATATTTAATATTAATATAAATATAAATGTTAAGTACAAATGTTTAATATAAATATAAACATGAAATATAAATATTAAATATTGATATAAATATAAATATTGAATACAAATATTTAATATAAATATATTTGTGAGATATAAATATTAAATATTAATATAAATATAAATGTTAAATACAAATGTTTAACATAAATAAATTTGTGAAATATAAATCTTGAATATTAATATAAATATAGATATAAATGTTAAATAAAAATGTTTAATATGAATATAAATGTGAAATATAAATATTAATTATTGATATAAATATAAATGTTGAATAAAAATGTTTAATATAGATACAAATGTGAAATATAATTATTGTATATAAATCTCTTGGGCATAACTAAATATTTAGCTAACATGCAAATATTTACTTCCAGTAACAGGAAGTACCAAAATAAAAGCTTGAAGGTATTTGGTTTTGGTGTCTCTCATCTGCGCTTTGGATAAGTGTAGTCACACCAGCCAGGTTTTAAATTCTGCCGCCCACGTTGGCCAAATGTTATAGGCCATGTCCGTGATGCGTTCAGTGACACCGTGAAAATTCACGTTCTCTTGGCAAATGACTTATGCTTCAAAGATCCAACAGAATACTATAAAGTGCAGTAACTATTTTTAAGATGTTGTAAAAGTTCACCAGAAGAAGTCACACCAGTTGTTTGTACATGTTTTGAAGCTAAATGTGAGAAATTGTTGCTTTTTATTTTAGCTGCTTTACAAACGGCACCCCATATGCTTCCACCAAGCAATCCGGTTCAGTTTGGCTTACACAGCTTACTGTCAAGTGAAAACGTCACCAAATTACCAAGCTGTACCGTCCCACTGTTGGACACACCTCTAAAGGAGTGGCAAGCATACCAAACAGACCTGAAAGGGTGCAGCTAAAATCCCAACAGTATGTTAATTGGTCCCAAAAACCATTAATTCCCATGGGACAGCAGCTAAACTAGAACATAGTAAGCCGTGGATTTAGAGTGATTTGTTCACTGCTGAATCAAACCAGACTTCTCGGTGGAAACAAAACATGTTTAAGTGGACAGAGGGGCTGTCACTTTTCTAATAATTAAAGGAGATCTATTATGATTTTCCTCTTTTCTGACCTATGAATGATACAGCGTCAAATAAGGAGGTCCATAAATTATATCAATCAATACATAAATCAAAGTGTTTTAATTTTTGTGTTTAAAAAAGTATGTGAACCTTTGGATTTAATAACTGGTTGACCCTCCTTTGGCAGGAATAACCACAACCAAACATTTCCTGTAGTTGTATACCAGACCTGCACAACGTAGATCTTCTGTGAGCTCTTCTGTGCGAGGCATGGTTCACATCAGGAAATGCCTCTTGAGAACAGCAAACTCACAACTGGTGTGTGTTTTTTATAGGACAGGGCAGCTTTCACCAACACATCCTATCTAATCACATTGATTGGACTCCAAGTTGGCTGACTCCTGGCTCCAATTAGCTCTTGGAGAAGTAATTAGCCTAGAAGTTCACATACTTTTTCCACCCTGCACTGTGGCTGTTTACGTATTGTGTCGAATGAAAACAAAAAACTTACACATTTTTGTGTGGAGTTAGTTTAAGCAGACTGTGTTTGTCTTGTGATGTGACTTAGATGAAGATCAGAACATATTTTATGACCAATTTAAGCAGAAATCCAAGTAATCCCAAAGGGTTCACATACTTTTTCATGCAACTGTATTTCTTGCTACTACACATATAGTTTACAGAATAGAGTTTATCTGCTTGTCATGGATTCAGGAGTGAGTCAAGAAACCAATAGAAAAAAAAAAGTTGGTGTATTCCTTTAATACAGCTCGTATGTTTTTATTTGATATAATGACTTTTCTTGTTTGTGCTCTCAGAATTAAGCACTGTTTGCCTCTGTGGAGAAACTCCTCTCGTTCCTTAAATTGATTTCTCTTCTGCAGGTTTCGGCTCAATTATTCATTGAATCAGGCCCTTCTGTGGGGAGACTTTCTTCCTAAACTTTTAATAGAGGCTCATTACTGGGGTGATATATGTGGAGAGATAGAGCTGTGACAGAAGGAAGACGCAGCAAATGAATGCTAACAAAATGTTTCGGCTGTCAGTAAATAAATGACACACATCCCATTCTTTGTTTTTAATATACCAAGAACCCCAAATCCTTCCACACAGCACTCCTCAGATTTTTCAGTGTTGTTATTGTTCACCTCCATTTTCTCTAAATTACTTGACATCACTCTCTGCTGTGCTGTTTACTTCCAATTGAGCAACTCCAGTATTAAATTTTCAGCCCAAAGTTTGAATTAATTTTGGGATATCAAATTTAAAGTGACAGCCCTGGTAAACACACAGCCTTTTTATCTTTTTTAGAGGATTTAAGAATTTTTTTTTACTTTGTTTACAAGAAGGAAAGTGTCTGTTTCTGATGCTTGGAGGATCAATATAAAAAGATGGTTAATGTTAGATAGAAACAATATACTGAGTCAGTGGGGCAGTCTTTTCTTTTACACAAGCTGAACTCAGATTAAGTAAAACATGGATGATAATTTGACTTTAATTTCACTGCTATCCTTCTCTGATTCAGACGCCTTCCTCCGAGCCCTCCCTCATTCAAGCTCAACGTCAGCAGATGCCCCACCCCCTTCTAGACAAGCCCCGCCCCCCATGCTGTGTGCCCTGCGGAGGTCTGAAGCCAGCAACTTCACCGCCAGTCTGAGGGAGCTGGAGAAGGTAAGGATGGTCACTATCCAACAAGAGTGACAGACTACACAATTGAAACATGATGGTGTTGGGAAAAAGATGTATTTATTTAGAGTTTTATTCTTTTGTAACCTGACATGCCAGATGGACAGTTCCATTTTGGAAATACTTCACTAATCCATCTGGGAGGGAGCCCGGTGAAAATGTTTTCAGGCACAGAACCTTCAAAAACAACAGCAGCTTGTGATTGGACGATCGTTTTTGCTCATCACAGACCAATCCATATCAAGCAGCACTGCTATGACGAAGCATATGTAGCTTACGGCTTACAAGGGCAAACAACAGTTAATGGCTATTAGCTGTAGCAGCTAACTGTTGTTAGTGGCTAACTGTTGTTAGTCGCTAAGGCTAATGGCTAACGACCGTTAACTGTTGTTTGCCCTTGTTAGCTGATGGCTTAACTACCTTATAACTATAGTCTGACATTAAATTATACCACACAGATGTATCATTTAACACTTATATGTGACATGAACCTCGTCAAAGACAATCCCTACAAAGTAAACGTATGAGGAGAGCATATTTCGCCAAGTATAACTGAGTAACCATGATTACCACAGGCTAACCAACATTAGCTGCCATTATTTTTACAACAGGAAGTGACTTCACTTCCTGTCAAGTCGCTTCCTGTTGTCGTCACTCCCACTTCTCCTGCCTCTCACCCCTGATTGGGCCATTAAGCATTTAGCCGAGTGAAACCGATGGACGATGGAGGTTGGCAAATATTATGTTAAATTTACCAACCTTGGCAGGCAAGTAATTGTCAAAAATGTGAGAACTGCCCTGTCTCGCAGTGTTAACAAATCTTTTAGAATAGTCCTGGATCCACGTCCAGATTCAGACCACCACCAAAATCTAATCACCTCTTCCCTTTACAATAGCCCCTTTCAGACTGGCCAAAAAACCCTTTTAAACCCAGGAAACAATCGGCTCCTGTCAGCAGTTTGAAAGGGTCTGACCGACTGACCCTGCAAGCGACATGTTTTTTTTTTAGCTCACCTCTGATCAGCTTCAGTGGGAACATCACACCCGCTAATTTACGTCATGATGTCGGTATAACGTGCCCATGGCATAACATGGTGCCTGTCCCCTCCATCTGCCTTCGAATTATCAGCGTCGAGTTTGTACGTTTTTCAAGAGGGACAAAAGTGCAAAGAACAGAAAACCATGTCCATGTCGTCCATGCTCCTTTCCATCGTTTACATGTATGCGTTTCATCTCGCTGATGATGTCATCAAAGTGATGACGTCAGCACCAGAGGAAAAAAAAATGCGCCATGCAGCCCGTCTGTTACTGATTAGACCCGGGTCTGCTGGAAGTCGGAAGTGACAGACAGTTGCCGATTGTTAAAATTAAAAAAACTTTTGTTGACCCGCTGATTTTAACATTGGGCGAGGAGTGGGGTGCACCCTGAACTGGTCACCAGCCAATCACAGGGTGACATAGAGATACAGATGACTGTTCATGCTATTGCTCTTACCTAAGGGAAATTTAGGCTATGTTTAGTTAAAAATGCAAAGATTTTTCCTTTGTGTTGGCAAATTCTTCTGTATTCAGATGATGACGCTGACGCTGTAGTATGCATGCCAGTTCAGTAGATGGCGGTGTAGGTCTGCAGAGAGGCAGTGCTGCTACAACACACGTATGAAGAAGAAAAGCCTTTCACAAACAGCAGTAGTGAATAGACGCACAGAGACGCTGGAGTTTCTTTTCTGGACAACAAATCAGTTCGGACAACAAATCTGTCTGGATAGTTTTGTCTGGATAACAAACCGAGCACGGTAAGAGGCTCACACGTTACTCGGCGGACGGCCAAAGCTGTTGTTGTTCCTGGTATGCACGCGTAGCCTTTAGGTGAAAGAGTACTGCGCATGCGGAGACGTCAGCGTTTCACCCTGAAGCGCTTCGATGCGGGTTTACACGGGGCTGCATGGAGAGCGTTTTGGAAACTTTCCACCTTGGAGCCTGTTTTCAAAAGTTTCCGTTTTCAACGAGTTTCCGTGTAGACGCAAGACCAAAACGCAATGAAAACTTATCGGATTTGACTGTTTTCAGTGCCATGTAAATGTGGCCTTAGAGTCACTGATCAACCTAATGAGCATTTTTTGATCTGTGTGTCCAGAGAGAACCCACACATGCACAGGAAGAACATGCAAACTCTAACATAGAAAGTCCCTGCCTTGGGGATTGAACCGCTGATCTTCTTGCTGTGAGGCAGGTGCACTACCTGCTGTGCCACCGTGCAGCCTCCATTATGAAACATACATTTGTAAAGTGCTTTTACAGTTATAATCAAATTAATATTTACATCAGGTCAAAACAAAATAACCAGGATATTTGAATGACAGGGCAAGAGCAAAATATAAGCACAGTGATTTAACAACAATGAAGATGTGTTTCATCTTTAATTAAAGTGAAATCACATAAATACAGAGTAAAAGCCCTCCTATGGCTCAAGCTAATGAACGCTACATTTTAGATACAACGTTTACACCTTTAGAAATTTTATTTGGCCATTTTTAGAATAAAAATAATCTGAATCTACATTTTCCATGATGAACATAAAAGTAATAAATTCAAAAATAAAGGTGCACATCGAAGGCTTTTAGTAATGGAGCATTTTTCAGGTGAATTAACGTGTTTCCCTGTTATTTTTCACTAATTTCTGTCACCAGATGTTGTTGCTCGAACAGTCAGTCTGGAGCACACACTATCATGACAATAACTAATTCTCTCTATGACGGTCATCATCTACATCAGACCCCTGCAAAAAAGGTTGAAAGTGACTAAACCTTCACCATGACTATGAAAACCTCACAATCCAACTTTTTTTTCACATTGTCATACATTTAATTTTGTGAGGTTTCCCACCAGCTGTTTAAATTAAATTTTTATTTTTTCTTTTCACCTCCAAAATACCAAATGTAATCCCATGATTTTTACTTTTCCCCTCAGAAATCTGACTGAAAACAAGTTAAACCTTCACTTTTCTTTTCTTTCTGTTTTTTTTTTTGGCCCTTAAAGTCATCCATGTGACCAAAATGAAAAATTGTGGTAAAAATTTGTATTTGCTTTAAGGATGTTTAAGGTGTTTTTTGTTGCTATAAAAGGCTGCTGCAGGACTGTTGATGGGACTGATAATTAACTGTACTGTAACTGGACCAAAATATTTCATTATAATTGTTACTAAGTCATTATTAATTCTTTCTTCCGTTGGCCACCTCAGCAAATGCCAATTAAAACTGTCCCTTGCACAGATGTAGCCGATGATCTCCGCTCTCTGTTAAAGTTTTGTGGACTTTTTAGACACTGTTTGTTCGCTCGCATCAAGTCATGATATCAATGTCAGTGGACAGCGAGGATTCCCCCAGATCTCCGGCTGCATCCTAGATGTTCCAAAACTACTCCACAGTGTTGTTCAGCATGAGGGTGAGTAGAAAATGAGGCCAAATCGTTGTTTGGGTGTAGTGTTCCTTTAATGCTTTATAATGCTAACTGACACACAGTTTTATTGGTGTTGTATATACAGTCAGTAAGTGCTCGACTAAAACTGCATGTTTCTAAGAGTTTTGTGAAAGTTTTTATGTCAGGTTTGTGCGTGAAAGCTCTGTTTACTCTCTTAAAAAATGTTGAAGTTACTGTCTTGTGTGCTGTGGCAGCCTGATGATCAGGGGCTAATTTAGTCTGATTAAATGAGTATTGTGAATACAGAGCTGTTCAGTATGTATCCACTGATGCAGAGTTATCT
Organism: Scarus forsteni; assembly: GCA_036419115.1. Lineage (NCBI taxonomy): Eukaryota > Metazoa > Chordata > Actinopteri > Labriformes > Labridae > Scarus > Scarus forsteni. The sequence goes on along the minus strand of JAZDUH010000216.1, from coordinate 189,504 downwards.
TGTATCCCCACTGACCTGCAGGTCACTTTGGTTTCTACTAAAACTTTTTTATAATACTTTGATATTCTGAATCATCTCAGGTTTCTAGTGTAGTATCTTTTTTTAAACAAATATAATAACATTTCCTTGATCTGGGTCACAGCTTGACATTAAAGGTTCTTACACACCGCACGCTACTTGTACTACCTTGGCGATCACTCTCCATGCAAAGTCAATGTACAGCCACGATGGGGCGGGGCTAACCCTCCCGCGATGCGACAGCCACTTTTCACACTACCACATAGCGTGATGTCAAAGTAAAAAAAAGTTGATCTTTTCAGACGTGTGTGCTTGTGCGGCAACAGCCAATCAGCGGTGTGTGTGTGTGTGTGACGGTGCCTGTGACGGACAGTTTTTCATCCGGACTACAGAGGAACAATTTATGTCCATGTGGGAAACATTAGTCAGTGAGGACATTAGTTCCGCCCCAGCGGTAACCAAAATGAGGTAATTATGGACGCGTGGCGATACGCGAGTGGGCGACGTGATTTTGGTAGCTGGGTCACTTGCGGTGTGCACGCAGCATAAGGGGTGATGATGGGTCCTGAAACCTGTTGAAAACCACTTCTGAAATAATCATCTGATTCTATCTGATATTACCAATATTCTTGCAAAATAGAAACAATAATAACTTTATTGACATATCACCTTTAACAGACAAATCAATGGCAGAAAATGCAGAACTCTGGAGACAATAAATCAACAATCAGGTCAAAAAGAGACCAAAAGGGTCGAACAAAAAGGTACAGAGGTTCATGAAAAATAAAACAAACAAAAGGAGAGATAATGATAAACTTGAGACACTGAAGTGCTAAAGGAATTTACTACATTAGCATGGGTCAAAATGTGAACATGTACATATGAGTAACTTGAAAAAAGATATCTATTTTTTATGAAAAGGAGACAATAAAAGGATGATAGATTTATAGATACATGACGGTTTATAGTTCACATCAGATGAAAAAAGAGAGTAGATAGGGAACAGATCAAAAAAGAAAAAAGGGAATATATTAAAACGAGAAGATCACAATGAAAAACTAGTGGGAGGAGTAAGAAAAGCAGAGATTAAAAAAAGCTCAACAAGTAAAATAAGTATGTAGATAGTGATTTAATAGTCTGTGATTAATAGCTTTTCGATAAAACAAGGGACGATTGTTTTATTTTTGTGATTGGTTAAAGTCATGATTGCAGTAAACAGTTCAAAAAAGCAATGGTGGTGGTCCGCCCCGGTTTAAAATACAAAAGTTAAGCCACATCATAGAACAAAATCTCACCAAAACCTGTCACAAGTGGACCAAAAATATTCTCTCTATTGAGAAGTTTGTAAGTGGTGATATTTGTTTTCATTTTATAAAGAAATGTGATCCAGATCTGAAAAACCTGCTAATGACTCCTTTTAGCATATATGCTAACCCTATGTATGAGCAGTCACTTCCTGCTGTTGCCTCGCTCATAGCTCCACCTCCTCCAGCTCTGAAGGACTCTGATTGGACCGTACCACTTTGGGCCACTCATAGTCATTGTAGATTGGAGCTTTGCAAGATTAATCCACCTGATAACAGAGACTGAATCAGGCAGCTCCAACTTTTAAATCTGTTTTTTTTAGTCAATCAGATTCAGCGTTATACATTAGTGTTTTTTGCACCTCTACTGACTAATGTCCCTTTACACTTTGTAGCTCTCTTAAAATGACAAACACTGATTCTATGGACCTGAAATCATTAAAAACTCTTGTTTTTCACACCTTGTTTCTTAATTACAAAGAGTACTGCCAACATAATGCTACAAAACACGGTCTGTCTGGTACGAAGACGTTCAGATCAGCTCTTAGTCTCTCCAAAGTTGACAGATGTTTGTTCCCTTAATGTTGCGTGACCACAAACACTGAGGATGTTCGCTGTGATTGCTTTTTGCAGGCGATGACATTTAAGTTTGCCTGAACTGTCTGTGCCTCAAAACTCATAAAAATGCCCTCACAGGATGGAACAGAGTTACATAAGTTTAACAGGACTGATACAATGAGGCACACGCACAGTTTCGTCCATATCTCAATGCCACTGATATGCAGATATTCAGGCTTAATTTATGCATAGATCAGGCACATGAAGTCCACACGGGCTGAGAATCATGAAGTGTTGGTTCAGCACTTCAGCATCTAGAGTCATGAGTCACAGGAGACCTTTAAACACGTATGTAAGCCCACTTCAAACCAACATAGAGAGCAGGAACGAGCAGGAACATACACTTTGTTCTCTTTTCCTGAGGGCCAAACTCTGACAAATCATTGCTTTTAAAAAAGATAATCACCTCTATTAATAACTTATTGATAAGAGTAAATGTTAAATTGATGTTCATTTGATTCAGTTGCTTTAAACAGTTCTAAAAAAAAGGAAAAAGCTGAAATGACATCTGATTTAAAATATTTAATATCAACTATTTATATTATAACTAATAATGAAAAAATACAAGCTTATAAATAATTTATTGGGAAAGAAACTGAAATTAAACAAAGTGAAGTTGCTTTTCTATGCAATTAACCTGATATTTAACTGGAATTATGTATATATGTAACTAATATTTATTATTTTAAAGATGTAGTGTGTAGAATTTGGCAGCATTTCGCCGAACAGAAACGGTAAATAAAGGATATAATGTTTCTATTTGTATGTAAAGTCCATCAAAAGAGGAGTACAATCATCCCCATTAAATGTTTGTTTTATTTTTACTTAGTTAGAAAGTACGGTGGCCGAGAAGGGTCAAACGTGCTGCATGGAGTCAAACGCAAACACAAATTAAACGCGTTGCAAGAAGAATGCGATGCAAATGAATAAAACGCGGTGCAGGCATTAAAGCAAAAGCATCCTCACAAAACGCGCTGCATTCAGGGAAGCGATGCAAATAAACTAACTAACTGAAAAGTGTAAACGAGGTACAAAAACACAAATGCGATGCAAAGTGTAAACGAGGTACAAAAAGACGACACCAGGAAAGAATAAAAACAAATGCATCCTCACCAAACGCTCTGGGATTAGGGAAACCAGACCAAGCACAAAACAATGAAAAATCAATGAAAGCAACAGCAAAACCGAAACAGCTGCATGACGACTCGCTTCGTCAGAAGTTTGCCAAACCTGAAGGGGGCGCTGTCAGCCTCAGAGACAGCCCCAAACAGTGCTTTGTATGGTTTGAAATGTGAGTAATGGGACATTACAATGTAACAATCAGCATTTTTTGCTTGCCAAAAACTGATTCATGCCTCTGGTATTGTACATAAATGGATATTTAGCCCCAAAATAACTGATTTTTACATTGGTAAGTCAATTTACATTTCTCCGGGCCGTGTTCATGTAGTTCGACATAACTATCCGCCATGTTGTCTACGGGTGGATTTTAGGGACAAAAAGAATGCAACGTGAATCAATCCACCGGTTACTTTGTACTAGGGATTTAAATTGTGTGTATATATAATGGTTACAAACCTTTTCACTTAAGTAAATGATGCCGTGTTCAGGATCCCTTTTGGTCTTCGCAGGATTCAGTTGCTCAGTGACGTGATGTCTTGGCTACGGTTAGGTTCATTCTAGAATCTGAACGCTAGATGTTGCTAAAATGCCAAATTCTACTCACTGCACCTTTAAAGTATTAACTAATACTTTTTTTTTTTTTTAATGTATTTTTGGGCATTTTGTGCCTTTATTGATAGGAGAGAGACAGTGGATAGGCTTGTGAAAGGGGGAGAGAGAGCAGGGGAAGACACTCTGCAAACTGGTCACAGGCGGGATTCGAACCTGCACCGGCAGAAGCAAGTACATGGGGTGCTCCGCCAAACCAGCACCCCATTAACTAATACTTTAAGTGTTGATAGAAATAATTAAACTAAACTAGCCTCACAATTTGCCTCACAGTTTCCTCCCACAAACTAAAAACGTGCTACTGAGGTTCATTTTTGGCTCCAAAATGCCCATAGGTGTGATTTTAAGGGTAAATGTATGTCTGTCTCTATGCAGCCATGCGATTGGCTGGTAATTATTTCAGGGTTGACTCCACCTCTCTCCCAATGTCAGCTTGGATTGAACTGCAATCCAAAACTGCAAACAAACCAGAAGAATTGATACTTTTATTTGTGTGGGATTTAAAGGTTTAAAAATGTAAAATGTAATTATTATTACCATCATTATTATTTTAAAGAGACTGTGAGGAGTTTTTAAGTAATTTCAAAAAAGTCTCACTTTTAGATGTATGCCTGATCGAAATACACACTTATCGATGAATTTTATAGCATCTAAATAGGTTATCAATAAATGCTATTCTTTAGCCTCCTGGTCGGGTCGTACAGGGCTGGACTGGCCTGGATACTCAACTTTGGGGAACCAGACAATTAAAACTAGAGCAAATTCATATTATTTTATTATTTATATTACACGTCTGAGAGCGCCGGGCTGTAAGTAGCGATATATAGCCGTCTACAACTACGATAATAACTTTTCCCCGCATTGCTTGTCGTCACACATCAAAAACTACTGCAACGTTACTAGAAAGAGGTACATTACCTCGTGGCTTTGCATCCTGTAAGTTGTTGAAAAAGAACTTGTAAAGCAATGCAGAGTTCCGACAAAGATCCATGCTGCATTTACCACAACAAACAAACACATTTGGCTTCATGTCTCCGGTGCGTTCAAGTTGTAGTCAAAAGTAGGAATTTTGAGCTCCGAGTGGGAAACTAAAACTGGAACGTTCCCTGAAGTCTGAATTTCCTACTGGGAACTCAGTGAAACCTCACCACCCCGAGGTGTCAATGGAAGATGGATGCCCCCAGTGTGAACAGTTATTTAGCTCCTGTAATAATCAATTTATTTGCACTTCTGACTGGGGTGTGTCGCTCTAGATCAGCTGTATACATAGTATTGTTAGACTTATATTTACAAAAATGCTGCCATAGTGATAATCACGTTCTTCATACAACAACGCAGGGCGTGCTAACAACAGCTAACAATAGCCTGGCAGATCGGCATGTTTTTTTTCTGACTTCAACTGGAACGCCAATAAGTCGGAGATTATGTCACTCCCAATTCCGAGGTTACTGGAACGCAGCATTACGCCGGCGATAAATTCTCCTCATAGCACCTTTAAATACTTCACTGTTTACTGATATGATTTAGGCCTATATATAATTTGTTATTGTCTCTTCTCTAATGGATTTTTTCCTAAATGTTTGTGCATTTTATGTTAGTACGTAATCGACTGTTTGCTTTAAAACCGTTTAATCCCACACTAGGAAAGTATCTATGTTTTTGGTTTGTTTGTGGACTTCTCTGTTCCCTAAAGTGTTAACAGAATCAAAGAATGATTTGATTTGTTCTGTTTTTTAAAATATAAAATACCCCTGAGTTTGAAATCACTCTGCCAAACAGTTGAGCTGGTAGTTAAATGGTTAAACATATATCTATACATCCTTTACACATTATATAGTATTTACATATATTTAAATATCATCTGTAATCTTTGCATGAATACTTATTTACCCTAAAGAAGAACTTGAAGAAAAACAATAAAACAAGAGAATAAACTACTAAAAGATAATTCTGTTGTTGAAAAAGAAGAATAATAAGATTCAGTCTACAGATGGTTTGAGAGAGAACAATGATGAGTTTGAGCCTGAAAACGTGTTAAATCAACAACAAAAGAAAGAAGAAAATCAACAAAGAGTAACAACAGATTATAATAAACTCAAGTAAGACTTTTTCAAGCTTCATTTAGGTCACAATACAACAATGAAGCCTGAATAACGACACAACAACACGTACATACTCACACACGCTACACGTGAGACGAACTGACACAATGACTCACGGGTGCACACGCAGACCCAGACGCACACACGTGTGCACACAAACATACAGAGGCAGACAGACACATATAAACGGGACTCCTCCACGTTAATGAGTCACCGTTATAAAGCTATAGAGTCATGCCTGGAAACACATTCATTATTCAGACGCACCGCCCGACTGACACAACACATCCACATCAACACGATCATGTGTGCATGAGCGCACCGCGGCCTGATGGGAAACCAGGGCGCCCAGGCTGTGGGATACAAACAACAACGACCACGGGGCAGTCAACAGGAAGTCACACAAACGCTCACATGTGTCCACGGTGTCCAGGGGAGAGGCTACGCTTTAGCCGCGTTAGCTGCTCTGCTCTAAGGTTTACAGTGAAATGAAGGAACGACACATAAGAGGCTGAGATTAGATTTTAAGCACATTTAAGTTCACATTTGTAGCTCATAAGGCAGGGATCATCAACTACTGTACATTTATACAACGGCCAGTATTTCCCTTGGCATATGCTCTGGGACCAGAGTTTGTCACTATCATAAATTATTTTTAGTCTCTTTGTCTCTGCCTGGATGGATCCATCTTTGTATGTTTGTGCATATATATAAATGTGTATCTATAAATGGAAGAGTTTGTCTGTAGCCTGTTGTAAATGAGCTTGTAGACAAACTACCAATCTAAGAAATTAATGGTTAATTAATGTCTCAAACTTTCTATTGTTAAAAGAGATAAAGTTGTCAAACATCTGCCCGAGTGCATGCATTACTCATCAGAAAGATTAAATATTGAATTGGTGTCAGTTATATTCTGGTGTCTTAAACAATTCAATAAAGAGAGAGCAAAAATGATGTACGATTAGAATAACATCATGCCCCCAAAAAAATCAGCATTTATGTTTTAACCAATAGCAAAATACAAGCTTCTGAATAATTTAGTTCGATTGAAACGGAATTTAAACCAAGTTAAACTGCTTTTTATATAATTAATTTGATATTTACTGTTTGGTAAAAGTTGTAACTGTTGGACCCTCAGCTGAAGCAGGAGACAGAGGACAGTTTACAGGTTTTATTTTTGCTCATTTGCTGCTTTTGCATGCAGGTGAGTGAGGGGCTATGTACAAAGTGGCAGGGTGAAGCTCCAGGAGTTCACTGTGAGAGAAGTAGAGATGATCTTTGTTTTAAAAGGTTGGTGATCTCTGCATCAAGTTAAATGGTGACTAGAACTTGTCCTCGGTTGTGGGCGAGTGTGTGAATTGTACGCCTTTCTACATGGATCTGCAGTCGGCTGGTTCGGTGTGTACCCGCCTCTCGCCCAGTGTCAGCTTGGATAGGCTCCAGCTCCCTGTGACCACGGATGGAATAAATGGTTGTTTGAGAAGACCTTTTGTGAACATCAGCAGTACAAGATAAAACAACTTTGTCCATCAAACAAGGGGGCATAATCTAAAATGTAGAGCTCAGTGGTGTCTCTTGAAAATATACAAATATTGTATAATTAATGTGAACATAAGTTATAGATGCTCTAGTGCTTACATATGCTACATAAAGAGAAAACCTTTCTGTGTCTCCAGGGACGTTCAGCCTGTGGTGTCATCCGAAGTTTGAGGACCGCTGCCACTCAGTGGTGGAGTTCATCGAGCGAGCCATCATGCACTCCAAGAATGGCAAATTCCTCTACTTCCTGCGCTCCAGAGTCCCAGGTAAAATATAGGTCATATACATCTGCACGCACCCCGAGCCGATCAAATATGGATGTGGGCTGCCACTTAGTGATAAGTGCTGTAGAGACGGAGGAGAGGAGCGATATATATCACCGTCTGTATGTCTGCAGTCAGACTCTGCATTATTTATCATTGTGAGAAGGCATCCATTCATGCTGTTTGTTAGCGTAGAGCTAATGCTGCACATGTTTACAGTAACTGTCCATGTTTTCTATTGTGTGTTTGATATACACTGTAGGTGACTATGAGTGCTGTATTTAGAATTTCCAGAATAAACTCCTAATCATTTCGATTCCTCTTTCATGGTTTAACATATATAAAACATCCAAACCTGAGCCCACAGTGTAACGTCTGAAGCTGATGGCATATCAGACATGGTGCAATGTCAGATCACACTGTAGGACTGAATCATTTATGGCACAAGACCAACACCCACTGCAATGTACTCATACTGTACAATCCTACATTCAGGAGGTTATGTTATTGCCGGTGTCTGCTTTTTTTCGTTTGTTTCTCTGTTAGCAACATAACTCGAAAAGTTTTAAGAAATTTTTAAGAAAATGTCCAGATTGGGACAAGGAACAAATGATGAGATTTTGGGAGTGATCCGGATCATGATGAAAATTGAGATTTTCGTGAATAACTACTGAACTAAAACAGATATTATGAATCCAGTTGCTTATGATATGATTTCATGGTCAAGGAATCTAAATATTTATTCTGTTAGCAACATAACTCGAAAAATTATGGACAGATTTCGATGAAACATTGAAGAAAATGTCCGGATTGGGACAAGATACAAATGATTCGATTTTAGGACTGAGAAGGATCAGGCTAAAACTCCCATGATGAAAAATGTGATTTTCATGAATAACTACTGAACTAAAATAGATATCATTATGAAACCAGTTGCTAATGGTATGTTTTCATGGTCAAGGAATCTAAATATTTAGATGAAATACAGGTAGGACTTACATTTCTGGTAAAAAACACAATATGGATGAGGACCGTGGCGGAGGTCTGCCCTCTCCGAGTGCTTTTCTAGTTTGCCTGTTTGTTTGTTTTTCTGTTTGCAACATAACTCAAAAAGTTTTGGATGGATTTTGATGAAATTTTCAGGAAATGTCCAGATTGGGACAAGGAACAAATTATTAGATTTTGATTTTTCATGAATAACTACTGAACTAAAATAGATGTCGCTATGAATCAAATTGCTAATGGCTCATTTACTATGGGCTAATCAGATAATGTCATCAGTGTGAGTGACTGCACTACAGGACATGAACCACTTCGTAAAACAACCTGTTGTCAGAATATGTCAATATCACTAAAAAGAAGTTTGTAGTGTTGATATTGTTTTTCATATAATGAAGAAATGCGTTCACAATCTGATAAAACTGCCACTTAAGTTTTTAGCATCGATGCCATTCCCTTTATGAGCAGTGACTTTCTCCACCACAGAAGTGTTGGTCAGTAGGTCAACAAAACAAAGATGTTTAGGAGTGGAAGAAGATGATACGGCAATAGCAGAAGATAACATGACATAATGTGGTAAAAAAATAAATCATGAAGGACTATTTATGGCTTTTTTCCACTAGCACACCTTGGCCCTACTCTACTCGGCCCTATTTGATTTGCAGCGTGTTTCCACTAGCCTGGTACCTCCTAAAACAAGCTAGTTTTAGTACCTACTCCGCTCTGGTTCCAAGCGAGCTGAGTGGATACTAAAAGATGACGTCACTGACTGCTGGCTACTTATTGGTCAGACAATGTCGTCATCGATGAGTCATGAGCGCGTCGGCCTAGCATGCTAGCGGTACTTACCATTAGCTTACCCTCATACGTCTTTTCTTTGCAGCTCGATTGCTCTCGTCCTCGGCTTCATTCTGTTGTATAGCTTCCAAAACTCTCCCGTGCTTCTCAAGAGGTATTTCTTCTTGCCACCTGCAGCCTTCTTCTGCTTTTCCTTTTTTACTTAGTTTGTGACAAAAAGCCACAGATTGTTGTGTCACGCTCAAAATGACGTCACCGCAGTGCCGCTCAGCTGTTTACAGCAACACTGTAGCCCGTTGGGCAGGCGACTGGGGCTAATGAAAAAGCAGCAAAAGGCGAGTAGAGTAGAGCTAATGGAAAAGGGCCATTAGAGTTGTTGATAAGTTTATCTAATGACTGTGGGTAGATATAGGCTAACACTGCCCATTGACTCCCAAGCATTTTCGCTAAGCCAGTGTAACCGTGCGCAGTTGCACTTTGGCTGCAGCTGGCTGGTTCAAGAAAACCCTGTTGACTCTGCGCTGTGTGAAGAGTAAGAAGCAGGAGGCTGCTCTGTCTGTATGCCGCCATTTATTATCTGTACAAACAGACTGATACTGGTCATATACTTGGCTCGTCTCGGCATACCGAAGCACACGACAACAGGATAACAGAGTTAGCACAAATGCTAATCACCTTGTAATAAGTGTACAAAGTTATTATATAGACAGTTTAGTACACGAAAACTGCGGTAATCTATGCATTATATGTCTCATAAACCTCTACATAAATCACTGTATGCTTAGAAGTCTATAAGAGGAGAAAATTATGTTTATACATAGTTATTGTACGAACTGCTTTGGTCTGCGGCTGCCCATTGTATATACAGACTTAACCCAAGAGAGGGCGCCCTAGAGCCATATATGCCAAAAAGGAACATAAATCACAGAATGCAAGTGGAATAATATACAATATAAATCCTGTTACACTAGTTAGCGGTGGGCGAGCTTTGATGGTCTCTTCCTTGTTACTGCACACAGTCAAATGAACGGTGTCAGTCTGCCTGTCATGGACTTGAGAGTGAGGAGAGACATGGACAAAGATGTTTTCTGAAACCTTACGATGGAAACCTTAAGAAACCTCTGTTGTTAAAAATACAATATGGGTCATTCACTATATACATAAAAAAAGACAGTGAGCCAAATAGCCCATGAAACCCTGAGACTTGCAAAAGTGTCAAAACAAACAAGCTGAACAGAGAAAAAGGAGAGTGAGTCGTGAATCTTAAAAAGGATATGATTTAGAAAAACAGGGCAGCCATCCAAAACCACACAGCAGCAGAACATCAGGAGCAGCTGCAGCATTTGACATATGGTGCTCAGACAGACTGCCGGATACAGTTTAAATCAGAGTGTGCGTAATAAGAGTTAATCCTCATTGCATAAAAGATAATCTCCCTGAACGTGTTATAATACCTAATATCGACGGGCTCTGCCAAAAAATCAATGTGTGAGCTGAGAGTTTATTTCAGGGCGTTTTATATCGACCTCTTTATCCTGAAATGTTCCTCCAACACCTGATTGATGCTCCGCTACTCGGCTTACGGTCGACTTTCAAACATCAGCAGCGATCCGCTCGAAGGATTGGAGAGGATTTTAAGGTCACCAGACTGACAGGAGGAAGTCCATCTACAATTTAGCCTGATGACGTTTTACGAGAACACTCTGTGGATCATGTTGGCTCATAGGCTGGTTTAATGTTTCCCTCAGGTTTTTCGGTCAATGACACTCAAACTGAAAGATAGTACTCACCATTTTTTAAAGGGACTGTGAGGAGTTTCTAAGTAATTACAAAAAAGTCTCACTTTTAGATATTTGCCTGATGGAAATACACACTTTAAGATGAGTTTTATAGCATCAAAATAGGTTATCTATAAATGCTATTCCTTAGCTTCGAGGTCAGGTCGGACAGGGCTGGACTGGCCTGGATACTCAACTTCAGGAACAAGACAATTAAAACTAGAGCAAATTTATTTTATTCAGACACGTCTTAGAGCACCGGGCTGTAAGTAGAGATATATAGCCGGCTACAAAACTACGATACTAAGATTTCCAAAAATTGCTTGTTGTCACACATCAAAAACTACCGCTACGTGACTAGAAAGAGATACATTACCTCGTCGCTTTGCATCCTGTAAGTTGTTGAAAAAAGAAGTTGTAAAGCAATGCAGAGTTCTGTGGAAGGTCAGAGCTGCATTCATTAGCATCACAACAAACACACGCTTTCGCTCGGGTCATGTCTTGTGGTGCGTTCCAGTTGTAGCCTGAAGTAGGAATTTCCGAGTTCCGAGTAGGAAACTGCAACTGGAACGTCCCCTGGAGTCGGAATTTCCAACTGGGAACTCAGTGAAACCTCGCCACCCCCGAGTTGACAATTGAAGATGGATGCCCCCAGTGTGAACAGTTATTTAGCTCCTGTAATAATCAATTTATTTGCACTTCTGACTGGGGTGTGTCGCTCTAGATCAGCTGTATACATAGTATTGTTAGACTTATATTTACAAAAATGCTGCCATAGTGATAATCACATTCTTCATACAACAACGCAGGGCGTGCTAACAACAGCTAACAATAGCCTGGTAGATCGGCATGTTTTTTTCCGACTTCAACTGGAACGCCGATAACTCTGAGATGATGTCACTCCCAGTTCCGAGGTTACTGGAACGCAGCATTACGACAGTCGCCGCGCGTGCTCATGGGTAGCAGAGTCTTAATGTCGCCGGTAACAGATTCTCCTCATAGCACCTTTAAATTAAAGCACCAACACTTGTGTTTTGTGTTTGTGTTTCAGGGCTTCCTCCCACGCCGGTCCAGCTGCTCTACCCTGTGTCTCGATTCAGTAACGTCAAGTCTCTTCAGCATCTCTGTCGCTTCTGCATCCGACAAATCGTCCGCATCGACCACATCCAGGAGCTTCCACTGCCCAGGTATTCTGCTCTTATACTGTGTTATCTATATAAAAGTAAATCTGCTGTTCTTCAAAAGTGACTCTTTAAACACAAAACATAAACTGTTAAATACTTTACTGAGATGTGCCCCATTTTCCAAACTGTCATCCAACTTTTGTAAAGACTCAGAGGGGCCCTGATTCATCCAGACATGCCAGATTAAGGCCCCTCCATTATTATTGATCCTGATGGATGAAATCAAATGAATCAACGCTCATTTTTGGGAGTTGTCAAGACAGCAGAGGGGGAATCTCCATGAAAAATGACCAGTTGTCTTGAGAAACCAGCCTTTTGTTTCCCTCAGATATCAAGATAAATGACCTGTCATTTTAAGATCCACGCTTTCCTTTCCTGAGATGACTAACATGATGGATGGATACGTCATTAATCCTCTGTACCGAATAACAGAGTAACAGCAGCCACAGTCACAGTAAAGACATATTTAGACATTAAGAAAGAAGTCATTATTTTTATTTTATTGTTTATTTGGCATGGACACACAATAACATTGATGCTGCGATATTTAAATATCCACAGGTCCCAGATGCACTGCTGTATGTGTTTATAGCACAGTGCTAATTTTCAACACCAGTCCATGGGAGGCTTTTACAGATTAAAAATATACAAAAAGCTATTTAAAGAACAGATATACCTAAGACACAGGTCATTAAAAAGTACATAAGAATTAACATATCAAGAAAATAAAAACAAGTTCTAAAAATATGAACGAGAAGGTCTCATCAGGTAAACATGTTTACAAGCAAATAATTTATATGTGGGAGCAGTACTGTTGCTCTTTCAGCCATGATTTAATACCTTTGTTGAAGCTTTTAAAGTTATCATATCAACCACATGGCAGTTTTATACCTCTTATTTTTATTTAACCTTTATTTAACCAGGAAAAGAAAATCATTGAGGTTAAAATTCTCTTTTACAAGAGTGTCCTGGCCAAGATAGGCAGCAGCACAATTTACAAAGTTTCTTACATTCACAAACAGCATTACTCACAAATACACAAGACCTGTGAAACACTTAATGTACAATTAATAAAGACATTTGAGAGGCTGGAATATTAAAGGAAGCAAGATCATCTGTCGACACATCTGCAGCCAGATGCCTCAGTATTTACATCATTTAACATCCTCTTAAAAGTGTCCAATGAGACCAGCTCATTACGTTTCAGGTCTTTGTGCAGCTCATTCCAAGCAAAAGGAGGAGCCAATTTGAAATCTGAAATTCTTCAGCAGGAGTGCCGCTGTTGTTCACAGACTTTAAAGAAAGGGATACAACATTTGTGTGTCTTGTCTCACTCCAGAGTCCATGACAAGCAGATAGACTCCTTTCCTCTGACTGTGCATGCACTAACAAGGAAGAGACAGGCGGACCTCGCCCACCGTTAGTTAGCTTAGCTCAAACACTGGGAGTCTATGGGTACCATTAGCTTGCCTCTGCTTAAACAGCCACTAGATAAACTCTTCAGCGACTATCATTCACTCAATCAATCAAACTTTATTTGTATTGCACCTTTCATAGAAAGTTTTGTAACACAGTGCGTCACATAAAAAAGAAAAAACAAATTAATGAAAATAAATAAAAAGCTGAAACTTGAATACAATGAAAAATCCCCCCCCCCACCTCCTCACTCCCCACCCACACAATCCACATACAGCACACATTCACTGATACCTTTTCAGACTGGCCAAAAAAACAGTTTAAACCAGATAACAATCGGCTCCTGTCTACAGTTTGAAAGGGTTTAATCGGCATTTTAGACCTGGGTCGACTGATTTTAGTCGGCTCACCTTCAATCGACTTCAATGAGAACATCACACCTGGATCAATACGCTAATTTACATCATGATATCAGTGTAACGTCCCTGAGACATAACATTACGCCTGTCCCCTCTGCCTGAAACTTATGCGACTTTTTACCATCTCAGCAATAAATTTTTATCATCAGCGCCGAGTTTGAACATTTTTACAGAGGAACAAAAGTATGAAGTACAGAAAACATGAATGTGTTTCATCGTGCTGATGATGCCATTAGTGTGATGACATCAGCACGATGCTCCAGAGGGGAAAAAAACCCAGCCAAACAGCTCATCTGCTGCCGGTTAGACCCGGGTCTGCTGGCAGTGGGAAAGGAGTCACTTGTCGATTGTTAGCAGGTTAACCTGCGTTGAAAAACATGTGTTTACTAATTTTAGTGCAAAAACAGTAATACACACACTCATACAAAGACGTGAGGAAGAGATTCTAACAGTAAACAGAATTAGTAATTAGTCAATTACTATGAACGGTCCTGTGTGCTTGTTGTGACTGTTTTTTTTTCAGCATTATGTTACATTGGCCCCGTTTATATGGGACAAAAAAGCCTATATACAATCATATTGAAAGGTCAATCAGATTAGAAATGTCTCATGTAAACACCAAAGCCAATCGGATTCACCCGGATCAGATTGTATTTCGGATCGGATTGTAAGAGGTAGTCTACGCCGATTGATAATCCGCTCCATGCTTCGTGTAAACGGCTGAGTGGAGCTGATTGGGTTGATAGAGAGGATTGTTCGGTCTGCGCAGGCGCTCCGTAGGACGTAAGAGGTAGATAGTGACATACGCAGAGCGTGCCCAGAAAGTGCACCTCTTCTTCTCTTACACATTTGCAGGTAGTGGCAGAGTGACCTTCTGCACATGTCATAAAAAAACAATACAATCAGATTCAGCTGGGGCCATGCAAACACGGATTGAACGTGGATCTCTTTACTCAAAGTTCATGTATACAGATCGAATCAGATTCACTTAATCCGATCGATTTCAATCAGATTGAGGAAAACTACCCATGTAAACGGGGCCACTATCTACTTTTAGACTAAAATTAGCACGTAATGTAATTTTCTAAAGGAATACATACTAAACTAAATTGCGGGGCTTGTGCTTAAATCACCAAAGATGTGCTTTGTTTGTTGCCCTACTTACAAGCAAATGGTTTGCACATGCTACCCATTGACTCCCAGCGTTTGAGCTAAGCTAATTAGCAGTGAGTGAGCTCTGCCAATCTCTTCCTTGTTACTGCATGCACAGTCAAAAGAATGGTGTCTACCTGCCTGTCTCGGACTCAGGAGTGAGGCAAGACACGAAAACAAAAAAATTGTTGGTGTATCCCTTTAAGGTTCAGTTGGGAAAATTGTGACTGTTGAGGTTGGTGAAGCTAAGGAAAAAGTGAGTTAGAGATTTTGATTTTTGGCTGCACCTTTATTACATCAGTTTGATTATGTTAATGAGATAATATTTTTCAGTGTTTTGCCTTTTATTTATTAAACTACTCTCACTATTTTAGTCAGTCTGTCTATAATTTTGTTATTTAACATGATAAAAAACAATGACATCATGTAAAGACATCCTTTACATAGAATATTTATTGCATTGCTCCTTCAGATTTTTTTATTTTGCTTTGTTGAGCAAACCTTTCAACCATGTGTTTGAAAAAAATTAAAGATTTGTATCGGCCAAGAAAGCCTGATCAGGGCTTACTTTACTTTGAACAGTACAGCAACGTCCACAAATGGTGTTCAAAAGGCTCTCTTGATAGTTTAAGGACTGACGTCATGCAGCTTCATCAGAGCGAGTGCATCAGTTTAACTGGACTGTTGCTGAGCAGCCTCAGCATTGGACAGCAGATTAGCCTGATGTGCATTTATTTGTAGATTTGAATATGTCAGGTATGAAGTGGTCTAACTCTTTTTTTAACATGTTTATTTAACCAGGACATTCTTATTAATGTCTGTGTCTACTGTCCACTCTGTCCAGACCACTAATATCCTACCTGAGTAAGTTCTATTACTACGACCCCGAGGAGGAGATGTACCTGTCAATCAAAACCATCAGGAGGGTGATTGGAGAGGATCAGGAGGCGGAGTCACAGACGTAGCAGCAGCGATCCTCTGAGACGTCATCACCGTAAGTTGTTTATTTTTTATCAGGGATGCACCAGAGTGGATTTTTGCCAACATATGATAAACAAATATCTGCTGACGAAAATTATCTGTATTTTAGAGCTTATAGTTAAACATTAGAATTTATATCAAACACTCTACAACCATTGTGCTAATATGCACCGCAACAATATGTTCAGAAATGTTCACATCTTCCAATCCTGATATTTAGCTTTTGAAGTAATTAACAGGTACAGATACCATCCTAATAATATCCTGCATCCCTAGTTCAGGACCTCACCCAAAAGGCAAGGACCCTATTGCATTTAACTACTTTCTTCCATTTCTATATTTTTATATATCTTCTTCTTCATATTGTATCTTCTCTTATCATATCTTATCTTCTCTCATCATGTCTTATCTTGTCTCATTTTGTCTTGTCTTATCGGATCGGATCATGTCTTATTGTATTATATCGTATCTCATCGTACCATAGCGTATTTATCGTATCTTAACTTATCACATCTTATTTTATCGTATCTGATCAAATCCCGTCTTGTCTTATTGTATTGTAACATATATTATTGGGTCATTTCTCATCTCATCGTATCTTGTTTTATCTTATGGCATCTTATCCTGTCTTATCTTACCATATCATATCTTGTCTTATCGTGTCTTATCGTATCGTATTGTATCTTATCATATCTTGACTTATCCTGTCATGTTGTCGTGTAGTTCTGTCTTGTCTTGTTATGTCATAATCATCCTGTCTTATCCATTCTTTCTTATGTCTTATCTCATCGTGTCCTACTATATTGTACCATATTGCTTCTTCTCTTATTATTTCCTCTTGTTTCATCTTGTCCTAACGTACCTCAACATGTCTTCTTGTACATTATAGTATATTTCCGTATCGTATCTTGTCTTATCGTATCTTATTGTATCTTACCTTATATCTTATTTTATCCCATCTTACCATATCCTGTCTTGTCTCAACTTATTGTATCTTATCTTATCGTATCGTTTTATATCGTATTGTATATTATTGTGTCATATCGTATGTCATCATATCTCATCCTATCTTATCGTATTTTATCTCATCTTATTTTACCCTGTCTTATCTTATCGTATCATATCTCTTATCAAGTCTTATCGTATCTTATTGTACAATATCTTGTCTTATCATTTCGTATTGTATCTTATTGTATCTTATGTTATCCCGTCGTGTCGTTGTGTTTTGTCTCGTCTTATCTTATCTTTTCATGTCTTTTCTTATCGTGTCCTACTGTATCATATCCTTTTGTATCTTATGTAATCGTACCTTATCTTATCTCATCTTGCTGTGTCGTCATGTCTTGTCGTATCGTATCTTATCTTAACATATGGTATTGCATCGTAACTTGTCTTATTGTGTCTTACTGTGTTGTATTGTTCTTATCTGTCTTATTCTATTTTATCTTATCCCATCCCCTCTTGTCTGGTCGTGTGGTCGTATCGTCCAATCATCATTTCATCATCATGTCATCATGTCTTGTCTTGTCTTGTCTTGTCATATCGCATCATGTCATATCTCATCCTGTCTTGTCTTATCTGATCTTATCATATTATGTTGTTATTTATCGTATCTTATTGTATGTTATCCTGTCTTGTCATATCTTGTCATATCTTGTCTTGTCTTAATGCATAAATGGGTCAAACGTGCAACAGAGTGAGGTCCCATCCAACTCTGCTTGCAGCTTTATGTTTTTTTTTTGTTTGTTTTATTTCAGGGATTGAATATTTTTCACTTTAATTCACCAAAATATTAATGAACAAATGTCTAAGTATGTTAGCTATGTCACTGCACCTCAGGGGTTTTGTTGGCCAATGGTTGACAACTGGCAGCCTCATGCACCCCCCCCCCCCCCCCCCTCCACAGACTTTAATGCTGATGCATGATTTAATACTTACATATAATATAATAAATTTGAAAACAAGACCTTACACCCCCTTAATTTTCAAAAAATTAGATATTGTATTTTTTCTGATATCCTAGAACGAGATTTGATGCCTCTGAAAATAGGTCATTGCGAGATGTCCGCGAGATTTAAATCGTCGTGACGACACGAGGTACCTTTCTTTTTATTGGAGTAATCTGATAAAATACTTCCTCCTCTGTGATGTCCGTTAGCCACAAAACCGTCACCGAGGAACACATTCGTCCAGCAGCAGTATATAGATCCCTAGCTCACACTTACTCATTACCAGCTCTGGCCTGTAGGGGGACTCAATACGCGGTCGCTGCTTTGAGCCTGCTGGAAAATACAGTAGAAGAAAAAGGACAGGCTGGCTCCACCCCCGATAGAACTGACCAATCAGAGCACAAAGGGCTGTGAAGTTGCAAGGTAACTGTAGGTCATCCTGAGATCCTCGTGTTTCAACGAGAGCTTCATAATGGCTTAAAATGAGGATTCTGGGAACGCTATTGTGGGGCAATGAAGGAACTAAATGACTTGTACTGAGGGCAGAAATGCTTTACAGGCATCCTAGTCTGGCATAGTGAAAAGGAGAAACAAGCATGATATGTCCCCTTTAAGAGTCAACATCAAATACAAATAAGAAGTAAAAATGAAAAAAGAAGACCAACAAAATCGGCCCAAAGAACTCAAAATCATTTTACTAATTGTATTTGATGACCATTATATTTGTGCAACGTTGCAGTGCAGCTGAATCCACCTGATTAAATGTGGTAATCCGGCAGATCCATCTGCTGAAGGTTAAAAACAACTGTGAGCGTTCTTTGAAACAGGAAGAGGAGGAGCTAGCAAGACGACAGCAGGAAGTGACTGCCTGCACAAATATTAACATAGGTGCTAACAGCTTTAGTAGCAGCTTTATCAAATATGGAGGACATTTCTTCTTAAATAAAAAATGTATTTCAACACTACAAACCTCTTTAGAAGGGATAATTTCGCCTCACTGTCATGTTTTGCTTCTGAATATATCCGAAAGTGCTCACAGCTACTTCTGAATGTCCTTGAAACGTGTTTCTCTGTGCAGGTTTCTGAGTGGAGGACTGATCTGTTCTGTCTGCGGCATCATCCAATCAGAGTCCCTGAAAACCTGACGCGTCCAGAAGGACTTGGATGGACCCACCTCCCTCTTCACACAGACTGAACAAAAAGAGGGACGAGTGTCTGCAGCTGTGAGGAGGAGAAAAACTGTTTGTGGTCTTCGGAGGGACAGTAGAGACGGACTCTCTCCTCTGGAAATAAAAAAGAAAAAAAAAACACCGGTGGGTTTGAAAAACAAGAAGGAGAGGGTGAACGATGAACTCGACTTTTCCTGAACCTGCTGGACTGGACTTTTGAAAACACAATGATGCACTGGTCAATTTGTACAACTGTTGTTTGCTGCCGTTCCCTTGTTTTTCCCTCCATGCTGTCAAAATGAAGGTTTTTGGACTCAAAGGTTCGTTCAGGGCAGATATACACCGAGGCAGAGAGGCCGAGGGCTGGTTTTAAAAGGTTTTTCAGGACTCCATGTTTTAAGAAGCATTAAATTACAAAAGACAGTAGTATTAATAATAAGACACAATGCAGACTGAAGGATAACAAACTTTAAAATGTATGAAAAACAGAAGTCCTTGTGTTTAATTCCATGAAGTTGTACATTAGTGAGAGAAAATAATGTGGGCCTTTGTGATTATAATCAGAAAGTTATCAGAAACAGATGAGTTTTTCCAAATATAGAGCTGAAGTGTGTTCATGACAAAAATCCGTCAAAACCCTGCACAGTCTTAGTTATGAGAAAAGATATCTGTATATATACAGGGTGTCCATAAAATCTCTTTACAATTTAAAAAGAATACTGCAAAGGCAATTGGTGAGATATCTTGACCAGATTTGTTTTATTTTAATCAGTGTTTATTAAAGGTGCTATGAGGAGAATCTATTACCGGCGACATAAAGACTCTGCTACCTATGAGCACTCGCAGCGACTGTCGTAATGCTGCGTTCCAGTAACCTCGGAAGTGGGAGTGACATCATCTCCCATTTATCGGCGTTCCAGTTGAAGTCTGAAAAAAACATGCCGATCTACCAGGCTATTGTTAGCTGTTGTTAGCACGCTATGCGTTGTTGTTCACAAATATCACGTGAAGAATGTGATTATCACTATGGCAGCATTTTTGTAAATATAAGTCTAACAATACTATGTATACAGCTGATCCAGAGCGACACACCCCAGTCAGAAGTGCTAATAAATTGATTATTACAGGAGCTAAATAACTGTTCACACTGGGGGCATCCATCTTCCATTGTCAAGTCGGGGGTGGCGAGGTTTCACCGAGTTCCCAGTTGGAAATTCAGACTTCAGGGAACGTTCCAGTTACAGTTTCCTACTCGGAACTTGGAAATTCCTACTCCTGACTACAACTGGAACGCACCAAAAGACGTGACCCAAGCCAAAGCATGTGTTTGTTGTGATAAATGCAGCTTGGACCTTCCTCAGAACTCTGCATTGCTTTAGAACTTCTTTTTTCAATAAGATATATAATATTATCTATCGTTACTTACAGCCCGGTGCTCTAAGACGTGTCTGAATAATATAAATTTGCTCTAGTTTTAATTGTCTTGTTCCTGAAGTTGAGTATCCAGGCCAGTCCAGCCCTGTCCGACCCGACCACCAAGCTAAGGAATAGCATTTATAGATAACCTATTTTGATGCTATTAAACTCATCTTAAAGTGTGTATTTCCATCGGTCATATATCTAAAAGTGAGTCTTTTTTGTAATTACTTAAAAACTCCTCATAGTCCCTTTAAAGTTTTTATTGACATTAAAATGTTGTGTTTCAGATGTTCTGTTAAAGAGGGAAAGCTGTTAAATGAACCCCTATAAAATGGCTACTCCTCAAGAGACGGCGCAATGTTTATCCTGGTTTATTGAGACAAAATCGGATGTGCAGACTCAGTGAAACTACA
The DNA here is from genome assembly GCA_036419115.1 of Scarus forsteni. Lineage (NCBI taxonomy): Eukaryota > Metazoa > Chordata > Actinopteri > Labriformes > Labridae > Scarus > Scarus forsteni. The sequence goes on along the minus strand of JAZDUH010000216.1, from coordinate 168,252 downwards.
GAACTGAGTATGAAAGAGATCCACCATCGCGTCCTGCAATTAGTAAGAAAGTAGGGAAATTTATTTATAAAGAAATTTATGGAGACAGGGACAGTGTTGGATAAAGGGAGGAGTGAAGAACATCTGAGAAAAACATCAATCTGTATGATAAGCCTCTCCTTCCATTAACAGAAAATCTGAAACACAAAATTTTAATGTGAATAAAAACTTTAATAAACACTGATTAAAATAAAACAAATCTGATTAAGACAGCTCATCAACCGCCGTTGTAATAAATTTATTAAACTGTAAAGAGACTTTATGGACACCCTGTATATGACTTTAATTTTTCAAAAACAAAACACTTGAAATTCTCAAAAGAATGGTTTACGACTCATTGGTATACAACTATTTCTCATGAATTTCTCATTTTGAAATCACAATGTTTTTTTTGCATTCATATTTCTGTTTTAATAATGTTCATAGTCTAGTATTGGACATGTCAGAGCTTAAAATTCGCCAAACTGAGTTAATTATTTTATTTAATCAGGCCAACTCTTAATACAGACAGCCTGAAGTTTTAAAGCTTCATCTCTTCACAGATTCAGTCGTAAAAGTCTGTTTTTTATTTGGTTTATTTCTGTTCTCTTTTTTTATTTGTTTACTGATTACATGACTTCCAGATAGCCAGCAGTGAGTGAAGTATATGTTCCTCTGATGCCATTTTAATTCCTCTTTGTTTGCCAGATGTTGATTTAACATTTTTTAATACCAGATTGAAGAGGTGGTTAACTTCCTCCGTCTGGGACCCCTGAGCGCTCCCTTTTACAAACACAGCAGGCTGTCAGTAACAGGAATCACAACTAAAATCTCTGCCCACAAACAAGTACAACAGCTCTACCACTAAATTAAAGCACAACTTAACCTGGAGCTGCGCTGCGTTCTGGTCTTTACAGCCAGACTCGGTTTACTTTGTGATAGAAAAACACCAAAGAGAGTCAAATGGAGAAATGGGTGAATTTTCAAATGGCTTTCTCGGATAAAAAAGAAACAAACATTTTGGTTTCTTTTTTAATTTGTTCATTTATATTATTTTTCAACTGGTTAAAGATATTTGACAAATAATGAGGTTTACTTTAAAGTTTATTCACTTGCTAAAGCCACATTTGCCTGACTCTTACGGTTACTAACTTAGATCGAAATTTAAATATAAGGCCCGAACTTTTTATAAAAACATGTTTCAAAATGGAAAAGCTAATTATATGTAAGCCAATGAAAGGAAATGTATCGACCATGATTGTTTAAAGATTATTTTGCATTGGTAATTAAATTCACTAATTTGAAGGAATTCAGGCCTTAATCTTAGTTTTGATGTTTTGAAATAATTTGTTTGGACTGGTGAATGTGGCTTTTGAATTAAATGTAGTATAATTTTCTGAAATTAGACAAATATTCTTGCTTTGATTTGAGGTTTTGTTGTATTCACCCACAGAGATTTATCCTTATATCCACTGTAAAATGGAGTCCAAGCAAAAGTAAGAGGCACCAGAGGTTACAGAAACAAACAGAAAATCATTTTATTTTTCTTTTAAATGCTGTGATGGTTTCTTGATTTGTTATTTTTGCGGTAGACTCTGATTCTCCCCTCAGTGCTCTGCCTCAGAGTGTATATCTGCCCTGCCTTGTCTACCTGTTTGGTTTATTTGTTGAAATGCCCAGGTGTATTTTGCTCATTCTATTTCTCAGTACCTGAAGCTGGCTCCTGCTCAGCGTTTTCAGTAAAAAAGGAAGAAAATAAACTTTTTTTGTGTGGCATCATTTTTAATTTTGCATATGATCGTTTGCAACCAACACGTTTAAGTTTGCATTTTGGCCTTTTGTAGGAAGATTCACCTATTCACCAACATTATTCTCTCACCTGCTCCAATAAATCACACATTTTATGCTCATTAATGATCCAATACATAAATTAACATTAATTTCTGTTTAGTATGAAAAATCAAACAGGGATCTCCATGGAGGTCACTTTAACTGTATTAAAGTATTAAATACAGAAGCCCTTTGTGGCTTGATGAGATTTACAGCAAGCCTTTTTGCAGCCAAAACCCAAAACAAACAACAAATATTCTTTTTTTATCATTACCAAGTGCTACATTATGGTCACCTCCTCTTTAAACTTGGGTCAAATTAATATCAATGTGCAGTAATGAAAAAATTTCAAATCCTCTAACTTTATTAAAAACAGTTTGGCTCTGGAAGCCGTCAACTAACCACAAAAAACAATTATTTCTACAATTTCTAGACTCCTATATAGCTTATTTCTCCTAATGTTTTTTCAGATCTATTTCAAACTTTTTGAACAACTAGAGGAGACTCTCTCGAAGACAAATTATCAAAAACGTTCTCATCACACAAAGGGTGTGGTAGTTGTTCTTCAAATTTCATTACTTTCCTTTAACTTCAAGCCAGAATTCAAGGTAGAGCTTAAAGTTCTAATTGAAAAGATTCATTTAGGCTTTAAGTGGGATACAGGAAATTATATTTTGTCACAAAATAAGTGCATAAAAGCATAGCATCGAAGACAAAATGTATGTCCATGAAACAGCCTCATAGAGACATACACTGTATTTCCAAAAGTATTCGCTCACCTGCCTTGACTGGCATATGAACTTAAGTGACATCCCATTCCTAATCCATAGGGTTCAATATGACGTCGGTCCACCCTTTGCAGCTATAACAGCTTCAACTCTTCTGGGAAGGCTGTCCACAAGGTTTAGGAGTGTTTATGGGAAAATATGACCAGTCTTCCAGAAGAGCATTTGTGAGGTCACACACTGATGTTGGACGAGAAGGCCTGGCTCTCAGTCTCTGCTCTAATTCATCCCAAAGGTGTTCTATCAGGTTGAGGTCAGGACTCTGTGCAGGCCAGTCAAGTTCATCCACACCAGACTCTGTCCTCCATGTCTTTATGGACCTGCTTTGTGCTCTGGTGCACAGTCTTGTTGGAAGAGGAAGGGGCCAGCTCCAAACTGTTCCCACAAAGTTGGAGCATGGAATTGTCCAAAATGTCTTGGTGTGCTGAAGCATTCAGAGTTCCTTTGACTGGAGCTAAGGGGCCAAGTCCAGGTCCTGAAAAACACCCCCACACCATAATCCCCCCTCCACCAAACTTTACACTTGGCACAATGCAGTCCCATAAATATCGTTCTCCTGGCAGCAGCCAAACCCAGACTGGTCCATCAGATTGTCAGATGGAGAAGCGTGATTGGTCACTCCAGAGAACGCGTCTCCACTGCTCTAGAGTCCAGTGGTGGCGTGCTTTACACCACTGCATCCACGCTTTGCATTGCACTTGGTGATGTGAGGCTTGGATGCAGCTGCTCGCCCATGGAAACCCATCCATGAAGCTCTCTCACTGTTCTTGAGCTAATCTGAAGGCCACATGAAGTTTGGAGGTCTGTAGCGATTGACTCTGCAGAAAGTTGGCGACCTCTTCTCACTATGTGCCTCAGCATCCGCTGACCCCGCTCCGTCAGTTTACGTGGCCTACCACTTGGTGACTGAGTTGCTGTGGTTCCCAAACACTTCCACATTCTTATAATCCAGCTGACAGTTGACTGTGGAATATTTAGGAGTGAGGAAATGTCACCACTGGATTTGTTGCTCAGGTGGCATCCTATCACAGTTCCACACTGGAATTCACTGAGCTCCGGAGAGCGACCCATTCTTTCACTAATGTTTGTAAAAGCAGTCTGCATGCCTAGGTGTTTAATTTTATACACCTGTGGACATGGAAGAGACTGGAACTCCTGATTCTGATTATTTCGATGGGTGAGTGAATACTTTTGGCAGTATAGTGTACTTTGATTTTTACAGAAAATCTGCCATATTGTATAAGTTCAGCCATTTCCAAGGCCCACAATTGGTCCACCTCCCTCTGTGGTATTATTCAGATCCACATGAAATTTTGCGTACAGCCAGCTGGGACCTTACTCATGAAAAGTTATGAAATTCTTTTTCATCTTTTAAAGGCTGTGGCTGTGACAGATAGATAGATAGGAACTTTATTAATCCCTTGGGAGGCTTCCCTCAGGAAATTCAGATTCCAGCAGCAGGTTACACCATAGTACATAAAAAATGTGCAGATTCGATAAAAATAAAAAAAGATAAAAACACAGGTTATATACAGCAAAATACAAATAATAGTAATAATTGAACTGTACACTCTAGCAGCAATGGGGATTTCCAGCCTCCAAATTTTCAAGGGGCCACCAGGTTTCTTAGGCAGTAGTTTGATTTGTGATGGTAAAGAGAATTTCCAGGACATATTGGAGAGCAGACGGTCTTTTTCAGCATATAAAAACAGCTTGGAGACGAAGCAGCTCCAGCTCATATGGTCGTGGATGTTCAGGCTTTAGTGCAGCATCTGTCTCAGAGAGTTAGATCTGCAGAGATGCTAATCAGTTCCTGGTGAGAGTTTTAAGTCATTTTCTAATGTCACATATTCGCGCTGAAGAGTTAAAGGCTCTTAAGTACACAGCAGAAGCTCGGGCTGCCTCATGAAGCCTGCTAAGTGAAGCCAAAGGGAGATATCAGAGTTAAATTATGCAGCTCTTTCTCTCTGAGGCTCTCCACAGCTGCGCCTGGAGAGAAGGTGATAGACATCACATCTGCATCCTCCGCTGCAAACTACAGAAACACTCGAGGTGAAGAGGGAGAAAGTGCTTCAGCTAAAAGCAGGACTCTGGTTTCCTGAGCTCTTCAGAAAGGCCTGGCAGTGACGCAGAGGGAGCGGGAACACAGAGCGTGCATGTGAATAAGGTCAAGTGCACTCTTTGGGAAAAAGCTTATATGAAAAGGGCCGCATGCTTTGTGGACGTGAAAAGAGTCACAGGGAGCGATCCAATGAGAAAGAGGGACAGTTCAGTGTAGCCTACATGCTGCTGAAAGAGCTGGGGGGCAACACAGATGATGTTGACAACAGATGAAGCTGACAGTCAGAACTCTGTGTTTTCACTGCGCTGGGGTCAACGGCCCTGCAGGATCATCAGGGTTTTATTTAGACCAACAGCAAAAGGAGAAGGAAATAAAAACATGAACTAACTCCAGGAGTTTAGAAATTAGATATAAAGACTTTTATACTACAACAGAAGCAAAACAGAAGTCTTAAATATGCAACCAATACTGGGTAATTTCCTGCCTTTTATTACAAAATATGTTCACAATTTAAAATTTATAGCAGTTTTTAGTTTACTTTTAATTATAGTCATCATCAGTTAAGTCATAATTTAGCAATATAAATGGTTTGAATTTAGTCTAGGTAAAGGTGCTTTGAGGAGAATCTATTTCCGGTGACATAAAGACTCTGCTACCCATGAGCACACGCGGCGACTGTCGTGAAGACGTGACCCAAGCCAAAGCGTGTGTTTGTTGTGATGCTAATGAATGCAGCTCGGACCTTCCTCAGAACTCTGCATTACTTTACAACTTCTTTTTTCAACAACTTACAGGATGCAAAGTGACGAGGTAATGTATCTCTTTCTACTTACGTAGTGGTAGTTTCTGATATGTGACAACAAGCAATTTTTGGAAAACTTAGTATCGTAGTTTTGTAGCTGGCGATATAGCTCTAAGACGCGTCCAAATAATCTTAATATGCTCTAGTTTTAATTGTCTTGTTCCTGAAGTTGAGTATCCAGACCAGTCCAGCCCTGTCCAACCCGATCAGAAGGCTAAGGAATAGCATTTATAGATAACCTATTTTGATGCTAGAAAACTCATCTTAAAGTGTGTATTTTGATCAGGCATATATCTAAAAGTGAGACTTTTTTGTAATTACTTAGAAACTCCTCATAGCATCTTTAAGTTGATGAAATTTCACAACATTTTAGTCGACTAAAATATGAAGTGTAAAGTGTAAGACATTTTTATGTTTCCTTGAATTTCTGAAGTCATGTTTTACACTTGGATAAATTGAAACATTTAATAATCTTTTACTGAATGCTTGTAAAGTTTGAATTCATAAATAAGAAACAAATTGAACTTTTGCGTGAAATGCAGTCACCTTTATTTTGGCTACCTGGCAGAGCATCTCAGTTACAATCAGTGTTGGGAGGAATGCAGGACAAAAATAATGTAATGACTAATTTTACTGTAATGTAGTAATGTAAGGCATTACTAAAATATTTATCCGGTACAAATATCAGTAATGCACGTTACAATGCATTTTGAATTTTGTTTGTTTAAATACAATTCACCAAATGTTCCGTAAGTTCAGCAGAGGAAAAAAGTCTTCTGGTAGTCCTAAAGTTACAGTATCTCTAACACAATTTACCAGAATTTTACCTTTTGTCAGTTATGCTATGATTGTTTCTTGTATTGTGCCATGAGCATCAATGTGTCTATTATACTCTCCTGTTTTTAGCCTTAAGCTGAACTCAGATAGCCACCACATCACCTTCACTGGATGTGTGATGAGCTTTTTGAGCGTAATGAGCTACATTTAGAAATCCATATTTTCTGTTTTTTTGACCAGAGTAACTTTAAAGTAATGTGGTAATTGTGTAATGCCTTACATTTCAAATACAGTCCAATTATAATGTAACTAATTACTTTGAAATGACAATAAGTAATAAATAATGCATTACATTTTTGAAGTAACTTGCCCAACACTAGTTACAATACCAGAACTGACAACAAACAGTGAACCTGCTCTACATGAATATATCAATTCATAAAGAGAGCAGCTCTGATTGGATCGCACCACAACTTATCCCACCACCACCAAGCTAAGGCAGCTGTGATTGGATGTCCCTCTGAACTCATCCAACCTTTAACTCAACAGCAGATTTTCCAGCTGTACCTCCATGATGCGAGTCTCCCGTTCCAACTTATTTCTATTTCCTTTTAAAGAACAATTATATTTTAAAGTCTAAAATATCATTACCATTGTATGGAAGAGCAATAGGGCTATGTTAGATGGAGAAAATAATTATGGGGATGTCGACATTAATGTGGAAATTTCTACATAAAAGTCAAAATTTTGAGAATAAAGTTGAAATGACAAGAGCAAAGTTGAATAACAATTTAGTGATAAAAGCTGAAATGTTGAGAATAAAGAAGAAATGTCCAGTATAAAGTCGACACGCAATGTACGTCGAATTTTATTTTTTCTGAACATTTAAACGTTTTTGTTGAAATTTCGACTTCTTTTCTTGACATTTCTGCCTTTTTTTCAACATTTCCACTTTTATCATAAAATTGTCATTCAACTTTATTCTCTTACTTTTAACTTTAATCTTGAAATTCCTACTTTAATGTCGACTTTCCCAAAATTATTTCCTCCATCTAACATGATCCTCATATTCTTTCGTACTGTTGTTATTCATGCATTTTTCTAAACTGATGTTTTACAAAAGCACATTATTATTTCTTGGTTATGATGTCAAATTACAATTATTTACTTGTATTATTAAACAGAAAACTTTGTTTCAGTGATTTAATTAGTGTTTTGTGATTATTTTTTGACTGCTCAGAGAAGCAAATAATCTTCTTAAATTTGTGTACAAAAGGTGAATTTAGTTTGAAATCTCTCACAACTGTTCAAAATGTAAGTCTAATTTGCTTTTAAAGGCTTCTAAAACAGGTCTAACAATTATTTTGTGGAGCAAAAATTAAACACTGTAAAATAATTTTACTGTATTATCAAGCCAACATAGTTTTTGAGTTGGTTTAACCTGTCGTGTGTTCATTAAGACGGTTTTGGTGGTACCATGTGCTACTTTGTAGAAGCAACCGTCCGCTCTTAGGATCTCTCCTGAGGAACATATTTTAGCTACTAGTCCCATAATGTAGCTAAGGCTCTCTCTTGAAAAAAAAAAGCACAACACTATTAACCCTTAAGGAACATGCCAACATTTTTTGTTTACTTGTCCTGAGTCCATGAAAAATAGATAGACAGCAGTCTTTCAACTGTGCATGCAGTAACAAGGAAAAGACAGGCAGGGCTGGCACACTGTTAATTAGCTTATCTTAAACACTAGGAGTCAATGGGAAGTGTTAGCCTGCCTCTGTCTTCATCAGTTAAACTGTTCATCAACTCTGAACGGTCCTATTTTCTTGTTGTGACTCGTTTTTTTTTTTTTTCCCGCTATGTTATGTTATCTATTTTTCGACTAAGATTAGCACTTTATGTAATTTTTGAAATTAATACGTACGAGTTGCGCTAACCACCGAGGATGTGCTTTGACATACTTGACATGCTTACACATACGTCCACGGTGCGTTGCGCATGTGCCCTTCAGTTTAGTTTTGGATGCATTACCTCGAAAAGTATGTAAACTGTTAATCTTAGTCTAATAATAGGTAATGTAACATAACGCTAAAAAAAACTGTATTGCATTCTGTATTCAAGCATCCAACACAGTCAGTAAAATACACAAAGCTTTTAGTCTCATCTGCTAAAGTGTATGGCCTTTCTTACATGCCAGCTCTCTTCTTACAGGGGCAGTGCTGGTCAAAATTACTGTGGCTAATGTATTCACAATTAAAAGATCCGTTTAGAAATACTGAACTGTCCCTTTAAGTCGGCCATAACCCTCAGTGAAGGCTGGGGGAACAGTTGATGTCTGTTTTATCCCACATAACGGTTTGCCCCTTATAATAAAACATGGGACAGTTCAAACAGGTCACATTCAGGCGAGCCAAAGCTCATTGATCGAGACGGTTGTCATTCTCGTTTTAGCCGAACTGCCCCTCGATAATCACATTGGTCGTCGGGGACGTCAGTGAAACCGTACTCCTGCCGTCATAGGGCACTGGCTTGTTAGAGGTTTATCCAACGGAAACGCCCTTGTCTGGAACTATCTCGACATCCTATTGGCCGAAACATCACTGATCCGCCAACGTACAGAATCGTCGCACCGTGATTGGCTAACTCAAATTTCAATCATACAGGCGAAGCGCCCTGATTGGTCAACGCCGCCGTCCGTCATCGATCCATTGTCCGTGGATTGGTGCAGCAGCGCGGGCGGATTCCTCCATGGGCTCGGTCTTCAAGGCTCGCGGAGAGCGAATGTCGTCATGAGCGGTGGGTAGGAATTAAAACATTGGTGTTTATATTACATTCTGCTTCTTAAACGTAGATTTGCATTGAACTGAGGGGCGCTGGGCATTACGCGGCTCACATGAGAGTGTTTTCGAGCAGCTCGGGACGTTATGTAAACCAAAATAAGCACCGCACTTCCGGAAAAAGCGCTGCCTTTTTCTGTAACGTTATCAAAGAGAGTTTGACTTGCTAGCTACGCGTCAGCTAGCCAAATATGCTAATGTAAGATATCTTGCTGGTCCAGAACATTTAGTAGATTAAATAGAGAAATCCCCAAATATCCATCCCACAATGTCTTGCTTGGTTATGCACTAATTGAAAGTAACGGTCCCATAGAGCTCAGTAGAAACAAAGCTGCACACGTAGCAAATCAGCTTAGGCTAGCTGCTAGCCACATCCCCCTGAGCAGCTCCCTCTGTGTTTATGGCTTTAATCATGTATGTACTGTATGTTACTCGTATGATCATATTTTTAACGTTATGTGTGCTTCATGTATGAATTAATAACCTCAAATACTCGTAGGTTTTCTTTTACTCAGTCACTGATTACTGGTTGACATGGATAAACAAATCTGTTTATTTTGGGTGAAGTAATGTCATGTAATTTGTTATGAATTCCCCTTATTTTATGAACACATGATTGCATTTTGACAAAGATAAGAACTCTTTGTAGGTTGATTTTGAGTTTGACAACGAGTACTGATAATAACACTGGATGTTAAAGCAGGTTTAAGAGAGATATTTATAAAGAAAGCTGAAATACAGATCATTTTGGAGCAGACATTACTGTCACATCACATCATGGCAGCTAAAAGACTGTAAATACATGAAAGCTCATATAGAGGTGCAGTTTAAATCTTTGGCCAGCAGCTGATGGCCTGTGGGAACCTCCACAGCTTCCCACCCGCCCCCTAATTTTTAGCAAATATCAGATGATTTGATTGAGAAGAGTCTGTTGTTTAAGGTAGGGGTGTCCCTGTCTGTTAATGAACTTATGCTGAATCAAAATCCAGATCTGATTTTACATTTTTATAGACAAGTGGTTCCCAAACTTTAAACAGCCCATACCCCTTCAGACATTTGACCTCCAGTCTTATATCTCTACTCTTATGCACCTACAGCAGCTAGCAAAAGAAATGTCTGTAAGCCTGCTGCCACCCCCACTTTCCACAGTTTTTCCTTTTATTTACCAATTAGTGCATACTAATGTAAATGAACGGAGAGATATGTGCGTGGCAAGTTGTAGTGTTGGTTTACAAAATTCTGTACACAAACTAAATATTAAGAAGACGGAACTTGACAACTAATAAAACTAAACAAACAAACAGAGACAAAAAAAACAAGGGGATCGAGAAATAGGTGAAAAAGCAAAACAAAAAAACAAAACACATATAAGAGCAGAAAGACAAAGCAAAGATTGAAGCAAGGCAAAACAGTGTTACTATTAAATGATCTTAAGTGGAACAGAGTGGTGGCAGGAGTTATATGAGGGGTTAGTTATGGTGATTTTCCTTTGAGATTCAAGGATTCAAAGGATGTTTTCTTCCTTCTCTTCCTTACAAACAAGCATTTGGTTGCTCATGCTGTGGCATTAACTCATCGGCACAGAGGTACTGAAATGACGGCAAGAGTCGTGAAGTATATATCGCTGAGCTCCAACTGATTCTTGTGGGTTGCTGATTGTTGTTCCATTGATATATGCTGTGTAAAGAGGTCTAACCATTGAGTTGTTGTGTTTGTTTGTGTTTTTCCAGTTGAGCAGCATTGTTTTCTTGGCTATGAGCAGGGGTAATATGATTAGTTTTGAGTTAGATTTGAGTTTGCCGAAGTTTCAGAGTACACAGACGGAGGGGGATAATAGGCTGTTGTGGCCAAGGAATCGGGTTAGGGTGGTTGTTACTTATTTCCAGAAGTTGTGAATGGGTGGGCAGAGCTGTGGTGCCACCCCCACCTCCCACATTTAACATGTATAACATACAAATAAAATATTTGAAGTGAATTATTTCTCACAGAACAGATTTATTCATCAGCTTTTTCAATGAGCAACACCAGTTCACTTTATGAAAAAAGTCTGTCTGTTTATAAGCCAGTTTCAAAATGTGATCAGGCTGTTTTCAAGTCATATATTTATTTGTGTTTTTCACATACTTGCTGTGTCACTTTACATACTCCTGGGGGTGCGAGTACCCCAGTGTGGGAATCACTGGACTAGACAGTACAGTTGCACACTGTTTTTTGTGTTTATTTTTAAGTTTGTTAACCAAATCAAGTCAGTCATGTTGCCATCTTTGTGAGTTGTAATTACACGCTGCTGCCTCTTTTTTATGCTCTTCTTAATGCCCCTACAGTGAGTGCAGAGTTTTTGACTTGAATGGAACTGAATTTTGTTTGTGAAGGAGGTGTACTGCAATAACTGATGTGTGTTTATGCCGCTGTGTATGGTTGTGCTCTGTTTTTAACTCTATGCAAACCATAGTTTGCCCTTGTTGGAAATCAAGTAACACTGAACTGAACTTGAGTTAAGAAAGTAAGAAAATGTTCTTACTTAATTCTGTTTGACTAAGCCCATCCAGCATTATTGTAAAACTCATCATAAGCAGTATATATCTTAGTCTATTTTATTCTATATTTTTCATATCTTATTCTATTTTAATATATTTATTGCCTCCACCAAGGAGGTTATGTTTTCAGGAGAGTTTGTCTGTCCGTCTGTCTGTGAACAAAATAACCCAAAAAGTTATGGATGGATTTTGATAAAATTTTCAGGAAATGTTCAGCATGGGAAAAGGAAGAAGTGATTCAATTTTGGTGTTGATCCGGATCACCGCCATGACGAAAAATGCGATTTTTGTGAATAACTACTGAACTAAAATAGATATCATTATGAAACCAACTGCCAATGGTATGTTTTCATGGTCAAGGAATCTAAAAATTTAAATGAAATAAAAGTAGGACGAATATTTATGGTGAAAATCCAGATGGGAGAGGACTGTGGTGCTGGTGGAGGTCTGCGCTCTTCGAGTGCTTTTGTAGTTTTTATTATTTTTATTATCAACAATGCATGCACCTTGACCTCTATCTTTAAACTTATTTTAATTAATATGATCTTTTTTACTTATTTGTCTGTTTGTTCTTTGCACCAAGAACACCAGAGCAAATTCCTTGCAAGTGTAAAAACCCTACGTGGTGATAAAACTGATTCTGATATTTACTGTACCCTGCCAAATTGTCCTCTAAATAATAATCACACACCTTCTGGCATATATTCTTCATGGTACCCCTGGAAATTATTTCTTTACACCTCTTTTGAACAGAATCATGCTTGAAATTTGCTTAGTTCTGCCCTCAATCTGTCCCACAGATTAAAGGATAACTTCATGTAACTTCATGAACTTTTCCTTTAACTCCACTAACAGTGATACAGAAACTTTTCAGTGTTGTATGCACACTTTAAATTTCAATTTTCTCTAAAACTATAATTAAATCACTACAACAGTTTATGTAGTCACCAAAATAACTGTGATTAAAACCATTTTATCAAGAATGACTCTGTGATCAGTTTCAAAGAAGTCCTCCCGTCAGCCATTTTTAATGATCACTCAAACCAGGAGGAGTTTATAAAAGCCAAACTCAGTGATGCAAAACAATACAGCTCCAGAGAGAGGAAAGATAATTACCTTTTTAGGCAATTATTTGCTGATATCAAAATTGCTCCGATAACGTCATGCGTCTTTAACAAAACAGTATGCTCCATTAAGCTTTTATACCTTTAGGTTTTTGGCATTCTAGCTTGATCTGTCCACAAACTTCACAACTCTGACAATCCACAGCACCTTGGTGTGTTTAATTAGATGTTTGACCCACTGAAGCTCCAAAACTCTTCCACTATTGTTCTTACTGTGAGACACGACTTCTGCTGAGAAACTGAGATGTGAGCTCGTACAAGCCACTGCCTGCAAACTTTCCACAGCCAGTTAGTTTCTGACCACAAGTCTCTCACTGCTGCATACAAACTTAAAACCTTTCTGTTAAACATAAGTAATTTAGGAGAGAGTGGAGAGTGAAATGTCTTTCCTTCAGCCTCCAAGCAAATCAAACCAACAATTTTAAGACTGAATGGTAGGGATGGGAGAAAATATCGTTTGACAATATATTGCCATACAGTACGTGACGAAATGCATCGAGTTTGAAAAAAATGGATCGCAAAATAAAGATGTCACGTCCGGTAACAGCGCATGTGACCAGAAGTGACGACAACAAACATTAGCACCAACTACCTTGCCTCCAAAAAGCCGAATGATGGAGTCGAATGAGGTCGAAATTGAGGATGCTCCGCCTGGATACAAGTCATTTGTCTGGCAGTATTTTAGCTTTTTCATTAAAAAAGATGTAGACGGCGAAACGAGCCTACCGCTCGTTGGCATACACTCTCTCTAATCTCTCTAGGGTTAGAGAGAGTGTTATTGTTTGTGTTTGGCCTGTTAGGCCTTGTGTTTTCCTGTGTGCAACTAAGTTAATAAGTTGTAATTACACAGTAATATTTTTTCTTTTTTACTTTTTTGATATTGTATCAAGACGTATCGTATCGTGACCCGGGCATATCGAGGTGCAGCGTATCATGAGTGTAAGTTTATCGTCCCATCCCTACTGAATGGTTCAGGACAGTTGTTAAATTCAGGAATGTTTTGCTTAAATAGTGATTTTATTGAATATATTATGACTGTCCAGCTCTAAACAGAAAGTTTGTGTTTGATGGTGAGACTATTATATGCCTGGATGTTTTTTCCTGTGTGTCCGTGGCAGAGTTACTCAAATCGAAGTGGTGGTAAAATGGCCAAAGGAGCATTCATTAGGCCTGTGTTCAAAATATCAATACGGCAAAAATCATCATGTACTCTTTGCCAATATGTGTATTAATACAGACTCTACAGAATCGATACGGCCTCAAATGCTGTGACACCTGTTGTTGATGTTCGCAGTGACACAGTTCAAAGTCGAAACCAAAGTCTAAAATCTTAGAGGGCCTAAATCTAAGTGACTTGAGTTGTCGAGCAACCTTTCTTTTTGCAATGAAAAATCAAATTAAGTTGTCAGGAATTCTGATAAAAGCATAATAAATATCTAGGCCTGTCACGGTAACAATAATTGTCCTAGAAATCATTGCCGATAAACAATATTATTGTCAACATTATTTGGGGGTAATTTTTCTAAAGGTAATTATAATATATGGAATAACAATGTGAGTACACCTTATAATAAAAAGCAATAAACATTAATTTTTCAAGTGTATTTAACATTGTAATTGCAACGCCAAGAGCTTTTCAATAAAATATATTGGATATATATCAGATTATATTGGATAATATTGGCTTGCATCTAAAATCACCAATATAAGCACTCTGGTATAATTGGTCTATTCTAATTTTTTTTTAAATTTAATTTACTGTAGAATATACTTATGTTTTAGTTAAACGCAGTGGTTATTTTGCAATTTAAAAATGTATGTTTTGTTTTTACTGGATTTCTTGAGGGTACTTTTCAGGGTCTTCGAATTTATTTTCATTTATTTTATTTAATTGTACTATTTTCTTATGTTTAAAAAAACTGTTGAGCCAATTGGTTAATAACAAATGGGTCAGTTTTTTTCATACCTACTATTGCTGACTACTGTTCTCTGTTTGAGTAATCTCACTGATCAAGCCTTTCCTTACAGTCCATACTACAAAATAAGAAATAAAGGCCTGTTTGATTCCTGCTGATATTGTATCGGATCAATATTGGTATTAGCCAATACTGAAGGCTGCAATATTGGTATCATATTGGAGGGGAAAAGTTGTATCGGGACACCCCTGATACAAATTGTATCATGCGGTTGCTGGAAATACCCAGGCCTCGTGTTTCTGGTAGTGAAAGTCTCTGCTGAGGCGCTGCAGCAGCTCTGCATTCACACATCCACCATGGAAAATCCAAACATGCATCTCAGCCAAGAGTGATTAGAGGATAAGCTGGCTGAAATATCCCCGTGTGAAAGTTTGTAAAGTTTAGACAAAGGTGAACATATTTTCATGCTCCTAACAGGGACACATAAACATGTTTAACCTTATGGTACAGTTTGATTTCTCATTTGTGCTCCTCTCAGAAAAATGGGGATTGCCTTAGCCGATCTGAAATCATTTATCCAAAGATTGACCAATACTGGCCTTACACCTCATGATTTTAGGCCAGCTTTTGACCCAGTGGCTCTTCTTTCAGATCAGGGAGGTGTGACCCAGTGTCAGGCTTGTTGCAGCAGAGTCTAAATCTTCGGTTTGTGGTGTCAATATGGTCCCTCTGATCTCAAACCATCAACACTCATCATGTTTGATATTTATGCCTCCAGGTCAGGTTGCCAGTGGCTGGATACTTGTTAGAGCTGGAAAGAGCAAACAGACCAGGATGTTGCATACTTTTACAGCTCACAAACAGGGAAGCAAACACAAACATAAGGGTTGTCCCGTTACAACTTTTCACCTCCGATACGATACCGATACTGCAGCCTTGAGTTCTGGCCGATACCGATATCGATATGGTTCGATATAAGCAAGAATCATACATACTTTTATTACCTATTTTGTAGTATGGACTGTAAGAAAAGGCTTGATCAGGTGAGATTACTCAAACAGAGAACAGTAATCAGCAACAGTAGATACGGGGAAAACTGAACCATGTGTTATTAACCAGTAGGTTCAATAAATTTTAACCTTAAACATAAGAATATAAAACAGTTAAATAAAAAAAAAATGTAGAAGACCCTGAAAAGTCTGACGGCGTATTAAGGCCACTTAAAGAAATAAAAAAATTCATGAAAGCTCAAAGATTTTCAAGAAAAAAACGTGAAATTATCGAGTTCATTAAGTCGCAAATGTATGACTTCATAAATTTGCAGATTTATGACTTTATAAACTCAAACATTTGCAATAAACTCATATTTCGGGTCAATTAATCAACGTAGTTCCAAACCCAACCCTTCATTTTAATCAATGTGATAAAGACTGTGAGCTACAACCTCGTTTTTCTCCAAACCAGCCATCCTTCGAGCCAGAAAGCATCAATTAGTCTCAAAACCCTGCTGCTGATTGCTGGCTCAATGGCTTATAGACCATTGGCAAATTACTGTATTGGAGGAATAGAGTGAAAAATGTTTTTATGGATGAGTTATTGGCCCGAAATATAAGTTTATCGCAAGTTTTCGTGTGTATAAAGTCGCAAATGTATGACTTTATAAAATTGTAAATTTGCAGCTTTCTAAAGTCTTAGATTTTCGACTTTATAAACTAGAAAATTTTGAGTTTTTTTCTCGAAAGTTTTGATTTTTCATTGCATTTTCTATTTATCTTTAAGTGGCCCTAATATGCCATCATAGAAAAATCACTTCAAAATGTCCAACCACCCCAAAAAAACGTATATTGTAAAAATGAAAAATAACCACTGTGATTAACTTAAACATAGGCAGATTCTACAATTGAATTGAATAAATAAAAAATAAATTAGAGTGGACTGCTTGTATCAGAGTGCTTTTATCGGATATTTTGGACACAGGTTGATATAATCTGATATTTGATTGGGACACCCCTAACCAATATGTTTATATTGACTCAGACAGGATCTCAGGAACTTGAGACCGGTGCCTGGACATACAAACTTTCAGAACAAGGGTCCAGAGTGAAAAGTTTATAAATGTTTTTGTTGTTGTCAGGGAAAACAGGGGAGCATGTGAAGTACTTCTTTCAGGTAAAGCACGCACCTAAACACAACAACAGCCTTGGCCTACCATCGAGCAACTTTTTTATTTATTTATGGTTTATTTGATGTGGACATCACTAGATGCATTTTTGGAGTGTCTTAGAACATGCTAGTTCACAACTCTTGTTGACAGGAGGCTTTTAAAATGTGAATTAATAAAAGAAATAAGAGAAGAAAGAGGAAAAAAAGAAGCGTACAATAACAGTAAAACAGAAGCAGCATGTGTGCTGCTAACTGTGCTCTGTTTGTTATAGCTTCTCCAATAAAATGTGGATTTGCTGCATCAGTGCTCTGACACATTTGTTATACTGTATTTGTCAAGGACACTGCAATCTTACACCGCCAACTACTGGCCTGGCATGCACGCTACCATGTTTTCAGTCGTTCTCCTGAAACTGTGCGAATGCAAAGTGTTTTTGAAAACACAAAGGCAAAATCTTTCTTTTTTTCTGGTTACAGCATTGTCATGTAAATGGACCTCAGTTTTTGTGTTTTTGCTGTGAGTGTCAGATGACACATTGCTGTCATGCTCTTTCAGCTGGTTTGAACAGGGCTGCTGCTGGTATGAAACAGGTTAAAGATATTTTTTGAGACTACAAACAAGGAGCCAGAGATCAAGAAGACAGCTGTTAAACTCAGAGCCTAGCTTGGACTGTGTGATATGATGTACAGCTGGATTTAGAAAACTTTCACTATGACAATGACACAGGAAGCTTGACTAGTGAACACAGTTCCTGCTCAGCAGCCACAACAATACGCAGGGTTCCCACGCATCCTGAAAAACCTGGAAAATGATTTTCCAGTCATGGGAAAGATGGTTCAAAGTAAAGTGTCCTGGAAAATATTTATCTTCCGTCTACCTTGTTAGTGAACAAAGTTCAAACATAAGAAATTAAGTAGAAATATTTTGGTAACTAATTTACACTTAGCCATTAAAAATGAGTACATAAAATCATGTAATTTAAGGTATAAAATATAAAAACTCGAAACAATGGTGACAAAAAGAAATAATAAAAAATAGCCAAATAAAATTTAGGCTACTTAAGCAATAAATCAGCAACACATATTCATAAATAATAGGTCTGGGACGATACGCTTTTCTCCCGATTCGACTTTTTACAATTTTTTTAGGTGCCGATTCGATTTATATTGCGATTCTACGATATTGCCGATTTTTGCAATCTTTAGTTAACTTTTTAAACACCAGTGAAAAATATGAACAATGATGATGCCTACAGACTATATCAGGAAAAACACACATCACATGTGAGTCCATTTTTAGGATTTATTCAGCAATATATTTTAACCAGCTGTTTATACTCTCTCTTCAAAAGCCTGGACTGCATTTAAAAGTGGCTTATTAACACAGACTAAAATGAAGCATTTAAATTTGGAAAAAAAACAATAGATATGTGAATTGATTTTTTTCTCCCACCCCTAATAAATAAGCAAAGTATTTAAAGATAAAAGATAATTATAGATCATACGTTTTTAATAGCAAGACATTTAATAAAAGCCAGACTGAAGAGATAGCAAGCAGACAGTGTTCATGGCTGAGAGTTAGAAATAAACACATTTTATGTTCAATATGACACGGTGGAGCTCAATTTAGATATTGGGGGGTGTCCTGGAAAATGATTTCTAGAAAAGAGTTTAGACCCTGATAGAATTAGTTTGTTTTCTGTCAGAGTGACTTTCAGGTTTGGTTGACGAGGTGAAAGAATGAGGCTTTAAAAGAGGATGGCTGTGCTCTGAATGTTTCAGATGTTTCCCTTAACCCTCGTATGACCCTTGGACATTTTTGTGCATTTCCAAAATCCAAAACCCCCTCACAGACAACCCCCCTCCTCACCAGAGTTGATTTTTGGTGAAGGAATGTCATTGTGGGTAAAATTTCCAAAGCCCAACTTTCAGTGTGAAAATCCATTATTTGACCCTGTAATGCATTTTTATCCCATCCATGACCCTTAGTGGACACGGTTTTTAGACACTATCTACAAAGTGGACATTTTTGTCCACCTGAAGGGTCATGGATGGGAGAAAAGTGCATTACACCATCAAATGATGGATTTTCTTGCTGAAACTTGGCATCCTCAAATTTAACCCCAAATTACCCCCGCTTGCCAAAAATTATGCCCCTGTGACCTTTTGTTTAACACTTTCTAGAATAGGACATTTTTGTCCACGAAGGGTCATGGATGGGATAAAACTTCATTACACGGTCAAATGATAGATTTGCATGCTGAAACTTGGTATCCTCAAATTTAACCCCAAATTACCCCCGCTTGCCAAAAATCACGCCCCTGTGACCTTTTACTGGACACTTTCCAGAAATGGACAAAAATGTCCACTTGAAGGGTCATGTGTGTAACTTTTTTGAAGGGTCACTCAAGGGTTAAAACAGATGAACTAGGTTTCTTTGTAAATATTGTGATCTACAGTCTGCTGCAGGTTG
The DNA here is from genome assembly GCA_036419115.1 of Scarus forsteni. Taxonomy (NCBI): domain Eukaryota; kingdom Metazoa; phylum Chordata; class Actinopteri; order Labriformes; family Labridae; genus Scarus; species Scarus forsteni. The sequence continues at coordinate 148,931 of JAZDUH010000216.1, read as the reverse complement.
AGTTTGTGCTTTTTCATTGTACAGAACAATCAGTCAATCAATCAATCAACCAATCAATCAAACTTTATTTGTATAGCACTTTCCATACAACATTTTGTAGCACAAAGTGCTTCACACAGAAATGAAGAAAATAAAATTTAAATAATCAAAGGTAAAAAATTAAATACAATGAAATATAACCCACACACCCTTCCCTCACCCACACCCTCGCAGTCCACATGCAGCACAGGCACTCACTTGCACACACATACAAAGACATGAAGAAGAGATGCTAACAGAAAACAGAGTAAGAGGACTGAGGAAACATCAACTTTTATTAAAAAATTAGGGAACACTGGAAGTAAGACTAAAACAATAATTAAAAATAATAATAATAAATAAATAAAATGAAATAAAATCTTGACAAGAAATAAGATTAAAATAAATAGATAAATAAAATGCATTTTAAATAGTAACATGGTAAAATGAGATAAAATGCACCAAAGTGGAAATAAAATGAATAAACAGAAAATAAAATTCCGAACAAAAAATCTGAATTAAATTGAATAAAAAATATTTGAAGTGGGTTAAAATAAATATATGAATAAGATTAAATAATAATAACAATAATAATAATAGCTAGAGTATAAAGGTAGGTCTTGAGTTTGCTTTAAAAGTATGAACAGTAGGTGCTGCTCTCAATCGAGTGTAAAAACATGATGGTAGAAAAAGGCTGGGTGATAATGGAAAATTTATATCCCAGTATTTTTCAATTAATTCAATTTTAATTATTATTATTGTTGATTTTTTTGGCAGTATTTGATATACATAGCTTAATAAAGGTAAAGCACAAATTAAAGAAGCTTGAAATAGGATTGTTGTTATGCAGAGAGCTACAAAAGCTTCAGAATTTCCCATCCTACCCCAGTTTCTTCCCCTTATATCCTTCTGATATTTCCCTTTTTGGTGTTTCTCTTTCCTTCCTCAATTCTTCCTTCTCTTGTCTTCCTTCCTCTTCTGTCTTCATTCTGTTCTGCATTCCTACCTTTTTTATCCATCTTTTCTTCCTTCTGCCTTCATCCTTCTTCTCTATTTTCTTCCTTTACTTTTATTATCCTTTTTTTCTTTTTGTCTTCTTTTCTCCTCATTCCTTGACCGTCCCACGGAGTCTAAGAGGTGTCACAAGTACGCATTAAGGGATACTAACTCTGAATATTTTGATCTCTGTTGTTTTGTTTCTACAATCGCATGAAGCCAAAACCGTTCTAAATATTAACTGCCCAGATTTACATTCCAGGTCTAGTTTTTCTGCGGTGTGACTGTTTTGCAGGCTCGTCCCGTGATGACCTTGAACAGCCTGAACACTGAAAAAGGCGCCTCAGTGTGACTCTGCTCTCTGTGTGTGTGTTTTCCAGAACAACAGGACATTATGGCCACCACTGTCGCTGTCAGTCCCAGTGAATACCTTCAGCCCTCCGCCGCTGCACAAGTGAGTAACACACGGATGTTGTGCTCCCACTGCTGCTCTGTTTCTCCTGACGTCATCAGCTCTGCTTACCCACAATGCACTGATGTCAGTACACGCTGTAGAGTCATAATGGAGGGGAAATACGGCTCCCTGGATGATCTTTAGTGCTGCCTCTGGTTTAGTGATGCCACGCGTTTAATTGCTTTCCTGTCCCTCTTTTGCCTGACAAGTTATTTTTTCAGTGTTAAACTGGAGCTAAAATCTGGAAGAGCAGCACGTGACAGATTTATCAGTTTTGTTCTTGCAGTGTGTGCAGGGATATAACGACATGGAACTTTCATATCAAGTTAATTGTGACCAAAATTACCATGGTTATCATTATTCAGGGTGTTTTTTTAAAGTATTGAAACATGATAAATCAAATGTGGGAAAATCAAGGCCTTAAAAAGTATTAAAAAGTCTTAATCACGATTTTATGAGATATTAAATTCTACTGGTATTCACGCTTTGACTCCAAAGAAGTATCCATTTAATTTATTTTCCTTGTTGCGACTATTACAAACATAGCCACTACTTAAAGGGTAAGTTTGGTTTCTACAGCTTTCACATTGTTTATTGAATGAAGTAGAACAATATACTCACCCAGAAGGCTTTCCTGATCCAAACAGTGCTTCGGGAGATATTTAGATCCAAAATTGAGCGGCGGACATCTGTATAATGGTAGCACATAGGGCATACAGTGCCGCTCCTAAAACTGCATTAATCGTCCAAAAACTCATTAGTTTCACCAATATTTCATCATGGTCTGCTCGGGCTACTCCTCCATTACAGTCTGTGTCACTCCAGACATATTTTTGTAACTGTACTGACCTCTGAATTGAAGAAGAAGAGCGCTTGCTCCACACCTGCGCAGTATGGCTCATTGTTTCAGGGGAAGAAAGCTGGCTACACAACAACTTTCTTCTTCCAGTTTTGTGCAAAATGGACGAATATCTATCTGATGAAGATGTTGTGGAGGAGAACTTTGAATATGATGGGTGTCCTTACAGTTTCGAGCCAGAGTTCACAGATGAGGAGCTCATCGAAAGGAGGACGCGGAGGCAGCGCTCCAGAGAGTACTGCGCATGTGCGGAGGCAAGCCTTCTTCTGCTTCAGTTCAGAGGTCGGCACGGTTACAAAAATCATGTCTGGGGCGACACGGATGAAGACTGAATTGCCCTTTGGGATAAATAAAGTTGTCTAATCTAATCTAATGTAAAATGTGTTTTCCTGAACAGACCTGTCTACTGTAGCAGCCTTACAGTTACAGACATAAACACAAACAACACAGATAAATCAGGACAGACAACAGATGGAAAACCTGAAAGAACTGCCCCGTGATGGTGTTCAATATTTTCTGTGATATCAATATGACCAGCTTAGAATTCTTTTAAATGATTAGTCAAATGTTTCTTTGCGCAGTGAAGAAAATCAAACAACAGAGATATAAGAGACACTAAAATTTAGTAACTGCTCACATTCTGAGGGAACATCAGGCCTACACATCGGCTGCTTTGTGTGAATTGTGGATATACTCATTACAATAACTCCCAAGAAGTTGCTAATTACTAGGGCTGTCACTTTAATGCATTAATTAGATTAATAAATTAATTACACTGCAAATTAATGCGTTATAAAAATTAATCGCAAGATTAATCATAGCACACAAACATTTTGATATTGTCCAGCTGGAGGACCCGTACATGGCAGTGGCACGTCACTTCACACATGCGTCTCTAGTCAAACCAAACAAAGCCCAGGTGACAACAGGAATGGCATATTTAAGACTTAGTCATATTTTATTTTTGAATTTATTTATCTATATTTGTACTACATTCTTTAATAAAGCATCAGGCCTAATTGTTTTGCTGGATGTCCTCGACCTTTTTCTTATTTTGAATTTGATTTATGAAACACACTTAAAGTGTAATTTGAGTTGCCTGATTGAGTTTAGAATTTTCTGGACAAGTTGCCCTGACTTTGGTTTTATTTAGTCTCCAATAAAAATGTGGATTTACAAATCTTCACTTCTTAGGCCCTCCTCACACGAGGACAGCACCGTATTGTCTTGGCGTCGGCATCAAAACATGTATCGCTGTTTACACATTGTATTGTACATAGGCTTGTGTATTTACTTGAGAACGCAAAATCCACGCCGGGACGTACCTATGGGTTCCCATGCATGCTCCCAACCCATATTGCATGCTGGGTAATGTAGTTCTGGAGTTACTACATTCGTAACATCACAGTTCTGCTCCAAGGTGGATTCCACATCAGCAAGTGCTCATGCGTGCGTAACATGCTTCATCTCTGCGTGAGACCTTGTTGCTGTTGTTGCCAAAGGTGGTGTTGTTGGTGTTCTGTGAGCAAATGTTGGTATAAAAGTCGTTGCAATATTCATAGCTGCTGGAACAAGATCAGAATCAGCCCGGCTGCTGCCATTGTTGTTGTTGTTGTTGGTGTGTGTGACAGTGTGGGTTGGGGGGCGGGAAGGAGGAGGGGTGCTATGAGGTCACCGTCTTTTCCGGACTTATCTGTTTATACCAACTACGGCATGTAGACGAATACGCAGAAATCCGCTTGCAAACCCGTTTTCAAGAAAGATGCGGAGTCATGGACAAATACGCGTCTCCGTGTGTCAATATCACCAGATCGATAGTTTATTGTACCGGAGTCTTACAAATTTGTGCTTGTGTAAAGCCCACCTCAGTGTATTCATTTGATTAGTCATGCACTACAATTTTATAATATCCTAGAATTCAAATTCTTTATTTGGGTACTTTAAGCAGATATGAGATTAAAATGTAATGAATTAGATTAATTAATTATAAATCCGGTAATTAATTAGATTAATTCTTTTTAATCGTCTGACAGCACTACTAATTACACTTGAACAGCTTCTTTTGCGCCATGATGTTTACATTTCACACATGTGGGCAGCTGACGCTTTACATCCAGCTCTGATACGTCACAAGGGGGCGTGTCTGTCAGTGAAAAGACTTCCGTGAAGCCTGCACTTGTGTTTCCTTGAATATCCCCCCTCCAGATCAGTCTCCTCTCTCCTCTGAGCACATTTAGCGCTTTGGAACGTCCTTCAATATGGCTGCTCAGAAAGTACTTCTGGTGCCGCGGAGGAGAGAGGAGACTGCATTTTAGCACATTGGGATGCACCCATAGTTACCACTGAAAATCTACAGGCCAACATTTGACCACACAGAAAATCTGCAGGAATCAATAAGAGAATCGTGGAAGAATTGGATCGATTAGCAAGATCGTTAATAACACTGGTATCAATAAAATCTTATCAATTCCAATCCCTAGCTCTATTGTAGGTGTTAATTCTGACCCTTTTGAGTGTTTTACAGTGTTCAGAGTAACCGAGGTTAACCATTGGACAAAATGCTCCCTCTTTTGTAGAAAACGCTTATTTAAACAACAGAAAGTGAAAAACCTCCAGAGGTTTGTTGTTGTTTACCTCATCTCCCCTCCAGTGATGTTGTTGCTGCCTTGTATAGTTTTAACTCACACGTTTTCACATACCTGATAATATTTCCTATTTCCTCCACCAGGACACCCAGCCCTCTCCTCTGGCCCTTCTGGCTGCAACCTGCAGTAAAATCGGCCCCCCTGCTGCCCAGGCTCCTGTCGCCCCCCCTCCACCGCAGCCACAGCCTCGCAGACTCCTCCCAATAAAGCCGGCTCCCATTGCCCCCGCCCTGCCCAAAAACCTGGGCTTCCTGTCAACCAAGGGCAATGTAATCCAGCTCTCCACCGGCCTGGGCTCCCCGGCCTCCGGCAGCCCCATCGTGCTCACCATCCAGCAGAGCCCGGCCCGCACCAACACCACCGCCCCCGCCAACATCCAGTATCAGATGATGCCACAGATCCAGGGCCCCCAGACCATCCAGGTGATGCCTCAGGGAGGACAGATCCAGCTCATACCAGGAACCAACCAGGCCATCATAACCACCCCCATGACTGTACCCGCCCCCGCTGCCGCCACCGCTCCAATCACCCCGCAGAAGACTGTCGCCATCAAACCCTCCCCAAAGGTGCGAAAGCTGAACAACTCCACGGCCAACGTGGTGCAACTGCCGAGCGGGCTCACGCTGCCGCTCAACGTGGCCACAGGTGAAGTGGGAGGGGCTCAGATCATCACAGAGACGGCAGCTGCCCCACCCACTCCAGGAAAGGTGAGGCGAGGGAGGAAGAAGAAATTGGTCCTGGCTGCTCAGCCTCCTCCGACGCCCCCCGCACAGGCTGCATCCCCTCCCCCTGAGCAGATGGAGACCATCGTGATAGAAGCTGGAGACAACATCATACAGGTACGAGCCACTGCTGCAGCCCAACATGAGCACTCAGAGACCGAAGGCCTTAATTTATCTTTATACTTAAGATAAGATAAAATGTCTTGATTACTCCTACAGGGGGAAATTCCAAATTTACAGCAGCAGCAGGATACAAGAGAAATATAAAGAGAAACTTACAAATGAAAAATAAGTAATGAAAATAAAAATAAAATAAGAAAAAAATAAAAACATGTAGTATATAGTAAGTGCTATTTACATTGTTTATATATAAGGGTGTCCCAATATTGATATGAGATATCAGTCCAGTATCAACAAAAAACAAATATTGAATTATATTGACCTGTATCTAAAATCTCCGATATAAGCACTCCATTACAAGCTAATTTATTCTAGTTTATTTTTATTTATTTAATTCAGTTGTAGAATATGCTTATGTTGAAGTTAAACACTGTGGTTATTTTGCTATTTCACAATAAATGTTTTTGTTTTTATTGGATTTCTTGAGGTTACTTTTAGGGTCTTCCAATTTGTTTTTTATTTATTTTATTTAATTGTAGTATATTCTTATGTTTATGGTTAAACGTATTTAACCCATTGGTTAATAACAAATGGGTCAGTTTTTCGCGTACCTACTATTGCTGACTACTGTTCTCTGTTTGAGTAATCTCACCTGATCAAGACTTTTCTTACAGTCCATACTACAAAATAAGTAATAAAAGTCTGTTTGATTCCTGCTGATATTGTATCAGATCGATATCGGTATCAGCCAATACTCAAGGCTGCAATATCTTAACTCAAACTCAAGTTAATTTTTTAAGAGAACACTTAAAAGCCAAAAAACCCCAGAAAAAATGTAGTTAAAATAAATAAATTGTTTTCCTTAAAATGCTAAACGAGTAAAATAAATAAATAAAAATTGAATATTAAGGATAAAATTCAAAATAAATAAATAAGATGAAGTTATAAGATGAGATGATAATTCCAGATTAAAAGCAAGATTAAAAAGGTATGTTTTGAGTTTGCTTTATCGGTATCATATTGAAGGGGAAAAAGTTCTATACCTGTTTGGTATTTTACAGGTGATTAAATTGAGATATAATAAATATAGTATGGTGGTTATGTACATGTTAGATGTTCAAGTGTACCCGGCTCTACTCTACCCGCCTTGTGCTGCTTTTCCATTAGCCCCGGTCGCCTGCCCAACAGGGTGCAGTATAGCTGTAAACAGCTAAGCGGCACTGCGGTGACGACATTTTGAGCGCGACACAACAACCTGTGGCTTTTTGTCACAAACTGAGTAAAAAAGGAAAGCAGAAGAAGGCTGCAGGTGGCATGAAGAAATACCCCTTGAGAAGTACAGGGGAGTTTTGGAAGCTATACAACAGAATGAAGCCGAGGACGAGAGCAATCGAGCTGCAAAGAAAAGATGTATGAGGGTAAGCTAATGGTAGCTACCGCTAGCATGCTAGGTTGTCGCTCTCATGACTCATACATGACGACATTGTCTGACTAATCAGTAGCCGGCAGTCGGTGATGTCATCTTTTAGTATCGACTGTGCTCGCTTGGAACCAGAGCGAAGTAGGTACTAAAACTAGCTTGTTTTAGGAGGTACCAGGCTAGTGGAAACACGCTGCAAATCGAGTATGGTCAAGTATAGTAGGGCCAAGGCGTGCTAGTGGAAAAGGGCCATAACAGTTGTCATGTCTTTAGGGCTGCATTTAAATTGAATCGGCACCAAAACATCTGAAAAATCGTAAAAAATCTAATTGGGAGAAAAGAAGATTTAGAGACACTAAAATAGCAAAGTAAGGTCTTAAATAACTTACAAAAGCCAAGTCAGTCAAGATTATATAGAACTATTTTGATTATATATATATATATGAGTCTTCTTTACATTTACAATTGCTGATTTTTGAAAATGACTGGCAGGCCACATTTAGTGAGGCAGAGGGCCGCACTTGGCCCCCAGTCAGTCATTTTACTGTTTACCTCTCCTGCAGCCTCACTGAAACAATGTGCTGTAGGATGAGCAGAAACAAGTACAGTGTCATTTTATTGGGAAACACTGAAACAGTAAACAGAGCTGTCTGCATATCTGAAGTGAGTCATTCAAAGGATGTGTGATGTCCTGATTTTCCACCACAGGCAGGAAACAACCTCCTGATCGTGCAGAGCCCCGGGCAGCCAGCCGTGGTGCAGCAGGTCCAGCTGGTTCAGCCCAAAGCAGATTCTCAGGTGGTTCAGATCCCCCAGCAGGCTCTGAAAGTGGTGCAGGCCGCCTCCGCCACGTTACCGCAGGTCCCACAGAGACAGTCGGCCCCCCAGAGTCTGCAGGTCACTCCCACAGAACCGTCACCTACACAGGTATGTAGTGTGTAGTCTTTTAATGTGGGGATGTTTGGTTCCTGTGGGTATTTTGTCTAAAGCCAGTCTGCAAGTTAGAGAGTGATCTCGAAAGCCAGCTTAGAAAACAGAGACATTGAAATGGTCCATGCGTTACCAACTCTCCAAAAAGACTTGAGGGTCATGAACAGGGTCTGCAACCTTTCCAATTAAAAGGGCGATTTTTCCCGCCACACCCACCAAAAAATCTCCCCAGAGCCACAAAATAATTGAACCTTAAAATGAGAACCTGTTGACTCTACATTTGTATAATGCCATCAGATCTATCAGCAAACTGCTTTACTATCCAACATGACTGCTCTATAATGAGTCATGTACTTTTGTTGCTTTAACTTGGCTTTACTACTTTACCATATTATACTGCAATATTCAGTCTAGAACTTAAATGACAACAATGGTGTCTTTACTTTGATTATCAAGCTTGTCAACAAAAATAACAGTCAACTAATTTTAGTCTTTATTTTGTCACTGTTATTGTTTTTTTGCCATTGTTGTTACTCAGTTTTTTCCGCATGATCAGGTTTATTTTACAGTGGAAAAATCATAAATATTTATTGGACATCATCAGGTGAGACAGGGGTCAGAGGGTCTTCCTCTGACATTTTAAACCAAAGTATTACCTCTGCCAAGGAGGTTATGTTATGGTATGTTATTGCTGGCGTCTCTTTGGTTGTTTTTTTGTTATTTTCGTTGTTAGCAACATAACTCAATAAGTTATGGACGGATTTCCAAGAAATATTTAGGAAATGTTCTGATTGTGACAAAGAACAAATGATTAGATTTTGGGAGTGATCCAGATCGCCGTCTGGATCCAGGATTTTCAAGTATTTTTTTGACATTTTGTGCCTTTATTGATAGGAGAGAGACAGTGGATAGGCTTGTGAAAGGGGGAGAGAGAGTAGGGGAAGACACTCTGCAGTCTGGTCCCAGGCGGGATTTGAACCTGGACCGACAGAAGCATGTACATGGGGTGCCTGGTTGCTAACCACTCCGCCACACCAGCACCCCTCCAGGGAAATTTTAAAGAATTCTTTGCGAGATAGGACCATTTTCAGCATGTGTGCAAATTACTCCACCAAAAATAGTCAGGACATTTGGAAAAAAAACACAGGACAAGTTTCCAACAGGTTCTACAAGATATCAAAGACTGATCTGGATCCTGGTAAAATTCTGGATTCTCTGATCCAGGACAAGAAAAATTTAGATATCCTTGGTATTTTCGTCATTGCAAGGGAACAAATAAAGACACAGACTTGGAACAAACTTCTAAATATAGCCAAGATACTGTGGAATCTGGAGTGTTGAATCAGATTTGTTGTATCTTTGAAGACTTTGGAGCTAGAGCCAGAAGAAAACCACCATGACAAAAAATGGGATTTTTGTGAATAACTACTGAACTATAATAGATATCATTATAAATCCAGTTGCTAATGGTATGTTTTCATGCTCAAAGAATCTAAATATTTAGATGAAATAAAGGTAGGACTAATATTTATGGTGAAAATCACAATATGGGGGACGACTGTGGTACTAGAGGGGGTCTGCGCTCTACGAATGCTTTTCTAGTTTCTTTCCTGCAGTCTGATCATTTTTTTGCACAGTTTTATAAAAAATCACAAGAGGTAAATAAGTCTTGTGATCTTTGGGGTGCTTTTGGAAATCTCTTCAGTGTTTTAGAAGCTTATCTCACTTAATCAGTTTCATATCAATCAAAATGTGATTGATTGTTCAAAATGTTTGAATCCCTTTACAGCAGCAACTGATGTTTAAAAATAAGAAAGTTTATCAAAACATCTGCATGATAAGTTTAGTACATCACAGGTGAGCTCACAGCTAAAAGATGCAGCAGTGTCCTGCTCTCACACATAATGCAAAGTTGACAATTTAAAATCCAAGAAAATATCATTTAATGAGAAAAACGCACGTGTTTGCTGATGATTGTCGACCCCTGTTCATGAAGAATAAACATAAACCTCATTGTCCAGAATCAGGACCTCAGTCTCATCCCTGTACATTTGTCTTCCCTCAGTTCATCTTCAAATCAGCGTCAGGCGAGTGGCAGACCGTTCAGCTCCAGGACTCGGTCTCCACAGCAACAACACCCACCACCCCCGTCACACCCACGACCACCTCCGTCTCTCCCACCGCCGCCGCCAAGAGGACGCTGCCAGGAGGGCGCAAGGAGCGGACTCTGGCTAAAATTGCTCCGGCGGGCGGGATGATTTCGCTGAACGCGTCGCCGCTCTCCTCGGCAGCTCAGGCGGTGCAGACGATCAGCATCAACGGGGTCCAAGTGCAGGGGGTTCCTGTCACGATCACAAATGCAGGAGGTCAGTGTGAACTGATGGAGACAATCCAGGGTTATTGTTCACTCTGATAAACTTTTTTATGTCATTTATGTTTATTGAATATCACAAATATTGAAAAAAACTCGGTCGGTTAAAAAGTATACATAACAACATACTGATCAAAACAAAACCTAAACAAACAGCAAAGTGGGATCAATTATCAACGAGCTACAGGCAATTACCATTACTTTAAAGCGACTGTGAGGAGTTTCTAAGTAATTACAAAAAAAGTCTCACTTTTAGATATATGCCTGATGGAAATACACACTTTAAGATGAGTTTTATAGCATTAAAATAGGTTTTCTATAAATGCTATTCCTTAGCTTCACGGTCGGGTCAGACAGGGCTGGACTGGCCTGGATACTCAACTTCAGGAACACGACAATCAAAACTAGAGCAAATTTATATTATTCGGACACGTCTTAGAGCACCAGGCTGTAAGTAGAGATATATAGCCGGCTACAAAACTACAATACTAAGTTTTCCAAAAATTGCTTGTTGTCACACATCAAAAACTACCACTACGTAACGAGAAAGAGATACATTACCTCGTCGCTTTGCATCCTGTAAGTTGTTGAAAAAAGAAGTTGTAAAGTAATGCAGAGTTCTGAGGAAGGTCCGAGCTGCATTTATCACAACAAACACACGCTTTGGATTGAGTCACGCCTTTTGGTGCGTTCCAGTTGTAGTCAGAAGTAGGAATTTCCGAGTTCCAAGTAGGAAACTGCAACTGGAACGTCCCCCGAAGTCAGAATTTCCTATTGGGAACTCGGTGTAACCTCATCACCCTCGAGTTGACAATCGAAGATGGATGCTCCCAGTGTGAACAGTTATTTAGCTCCTGTAATAATCAATTTGTTTGCACTTCTGTCTGGGGTGTGTCGCTCTAGATCAGCTGTATACATAGTATTGTTAGACTTATATTTACAAAAATGCTGCCATAGTGATAATCACATTCTTCATGTGATATTTGTGAACAACAACGCAGGGCGTGCTAACAACAGCTAACAATAGCCTTTTAGATCGGCATGTTTTTTTCCAACTTCAACTGGAATGCTGATAAGTCGGATATGATGTCACTCCCAGTTCCGAGGTTACTGGAACGCAGCATTACGACAGTCATCGCGCATGCTCATGGGTAGCAGAGTCTTTATGTCGCCGGTAACAGATTCTCCTCATAGCACCTTTAATTTATCCGATATAACATGCATTTTTTTGCTCTTAAATAAGGTCTAATTTTTACTTGTGTATTGAACACGAGTACAAGCGTAATATGTCAAATATTTTGTCTCGCCAACGTCTGATTCTGAAAAAGGCTGAAATATTCCCTTTTTTCTGCGGAACATTAATTTCAAACTTTTGTAATTCTTATAAAACTGTCTGTTAAGCTGTTCTAATCCAATATTTTGAGCCTTAATTAGTTTAACTTTGTGTAACGATCGTGTAATTCTCTGTGTTACGAAAATGTTGTCAAAAAGAGTAAGTTGTCCGGCAGCATTCAAAAGAAAGGTGAACATACTTTCGTGGTTGAGAAAAGGAAGCAGAGATAATGAAGGACAGACCAACATCAAAAGCTTTTGGGCGTTTTGTCTGAGAGAGAAAGGTTTGGGCAAATTATGGGTGCATGTTATATTTGAGAATTACGTTTTTCATGGAAAAGAGCCTGAAAAATGGTGTGCGTGTTATATTGAGTGCGTATTATATTTGAGAAATTATGGTATATGCTTATAGCAGGTCAAATTACAGGTTGAAGAAACTTCCTTGACAATAATGGCAGTCTTTTTTAAACTGGTCTTTCTTTGCATGTAATAAGCTTGTAAGGTATTGAAGGAGAACTAGTTCAAACACAAACTGGCTCCATCCTTTCACAAAAAGGCTCTTCAGTCAATCAATCAATCAGGCTTAATTATAAAGCTCTTTTTATACATAATGTAGCACAAAGTGCTGAACATTTAAGTACACAAGCGGATAAGAGTCGGGGGAAAATAATTAAAATACTACAATAAAATAATGTAAAATAATAAAAAATGCAAAACCCCACCCACCCTCCCAGCCCACATTTAACACAGGCAGCCACTCACACGCACACACTCATGCATTCAAACACAAACATACTACCAAACACACACACACATACACACACACACAAAGACACACACACACACACACAGGGTCACTAATCAGGACTATTCAACAACAGAGGACTGAGGAAGCTATCTACTAGCTATCTTGAATTTAAAATGAGGAAACACAGGAGCAAAAACTAAATGGATAAAAACCATAATAGGATATATCAAAAGTAATCAAGCACTAAAATTCGATAAAATAAATAAATAAAACTGTTTAAAACCCAACACTAAAAGAAATCAGTAAAAAGTGGTTAAACATAAAATAGTAGCTCTAAACTTAAAATGGAGTAAAACTCATATAATGCAAACTAAGACAGTAAAACGAAAGTCATCTGAAAGTCAGAATTAAAAGGCAGGTCTTGAGTTTGCTTTTAAAAATATCTCTTATCACTAATCCAGGCCTATAAAAGTGCTTGTGCAAACCCTACAAGGCCGACCATCATGAAAATTGTAATTTAAAAAAATGCAACTACTTACAGTTGGACTAAAGCAAGAAAAAAAAATCTCAATTTTGAATTTTAAAATCTTCTGCAGAAAATAATTCAAATTAATTGATTTAATCGATTTTTTGCCCAGCTCTAGTGTGATGTCACACCGGTACATATATTCCTGGGGGTGGGATTACAGCGACTGTTGGTGCAAAGATGGGGAGAGGGAGAAGTCCTCCAACCATCCACAACCTTCTTGCTCCCCTTCTCATCTTTTTCCTGTTTGTGGATTTTCCATGTTTACTGTGGCATTTTTTTCCTCTGCATCTCCACCGCCCTGTGGGATTGGTTTGCAGCGCCTCCTGCGCAGACATCAACGTAGCCAACAGACATCGTAACTGCCAACAGGAGGACAAAGAGGCTGAGTTTGACACATAGCTCCGCCGCCCGTGGAAAGTCACGTCACTCAGAGGAGTAAGACCACGCTGCTCCATCCCAGGATCAGGACGATCACAACCCCGGCATTTTCCAGGAGGAAGCTAGAGAGCTGCCAGCTGCAGAAACTGATTTGACCGTCCGACTGACAGCAGATATTTCTTTTTGAGTCGTGTGGTTTTAATCCTATGAACTGAAAAGTAAAAGCTGAGGGGGTTTGATGTGTAAAGACAAAGACATTTTTTTGTGAAGCAAACTTTGTTTTTTAAAATGTTGGAAGGAACAAAGATGTTTGGGAAACTGACTTAATGAACTGAGAAAAGTCAGTAGCTTGTAAAAGGTGTGGGGTTTTTTGTTATTTAACACTTGTGTGATTTTCTCTTTCTTTTTATTAATTTGGCTTTATTGGGGGGGGGGGCATTTGAACCTTTTATACAAAGACTATTTTGAAAGAAAAAACATGTTGAGTTGTGTTTTCTTTTCGTTGCTCTCAATAGTTTGGGTTGTAAGGTTTAGAATTTTCATCCTTTGTTGGTTCTGAAAAGGAAAAGTTGCGATTTGCTGACTAAAACAAAAGGACTGTCTCAAGGATAAGCCTGGCTGGCTCCCCAGAAATAAACCTCAATAAAACAAATGAAAGTAAAACTCATAAATTAGGTCCCCTGCTTACAAGACCAATCGCATAAAGAAAACACCACAGATGGGACCCCCTGGAAGGAGATAAAATCACAAAATCAAAAGTGGAAACCTGTGGGAAAAGTTAACTGTTGAAAAATAGAAGTACAAACAATCAAGGAAACAAATAAAAAGTGCATGGTGTAAAATGACAACTTTTTGGACAAAATGGAGGAAACAGCAAAGGACTCCACACCTTCAAATAAAAGAGTTATTCAGGAGGCAGTGTCTTCACTCTCAATGCTCGACATGGACCTTTGTGGACTTCCTGAACTTGCAAGTACGTTGACTCCCTTAGAAACTCTGGAAATGGAGAAAATTCTGCCAAACAGTGAGAAACGAAGTGACCAAACTGATAAGATGGTGTCAACAATAAAGGGGCGCCTAAAGCAATACCATGAAGAGCTCCTGTTAGATTTTAAAGCAATCATGACCCAAATGACAACTGCAACCCAAACCCCAGACGGTAAAAAATCATACTGTGTAGTAAGGCTGAACAATTCATCGTTTTCGGATAGAAATCGTAATTTTTGACCTTGCAGTCTTGTTGTGTCAACTATTTCGAACGTACTATTTTCCAAATTTGCAGTTTGCATGTACAAATGTGCTGGTAAGCAGGTCAACAACACAAAGTCTCTGTTTAGGAGTAGAAGTTGGAGTATCCCTTAAATAAACAGTTGTAATCATTATTAGATGATGAATAATGTGTTATGCGTTTTTCATCATTGATTTCTGTACTGTTGTCTATGTCGTAAACATAGTAAATATTGCACTGAAGCTTGATTTGAAGAAAATCGTGAATTGAATTGAAATCGCAATATCTGCCAGAAAAATCCATATTAGATCTTTTCTTCAGTAGTGAACGTTCATTCATTGTCAGAGGAAGTGAGCAATCGTAGCTTAGCATTTTGTCCACCTCTAACCCTTGTTTATGCTTCTGTGCAAACTCTGTCGGTCCATTGCCAACCGCCAAATCAACCTGTACAAAATCAACGACATCGATTTCTGCCCAGTGTTTCACTTGGATGTTATGAACAAGGACTCATTTCCCCCACACACTTTGAACGTTCAAAATGAAACCGGAGCTACATATCCTGTAAAAAGTCCTACCAAAAAGCAATTCCCCATTTATGGAAGGATGGAAGACCCACAAGAGCCCATAATACTCTTGGAAAAGTGCAAAGATTTTCTGGCTTTACATCCACTCACGAATCCTGAATTAATCGTCACTCTCTACAATGAAATTAAAACTTGGACTGAAAATTACTGACCCAAACAATTACTTATCTGTTTTGGCTCCCTTGCTCTGACCTTGAGGCTGGTACTTCTCCATTCTCCTGGAATGTCATGTAGACAGAAGCTCGAACCCCCCCAGAACCCTCCAAGGCTGTCTCTATGTCACCACTTATCAGGCGGTAGAGACAATGAGCAGGACTGTAGATGAGTCATGGTCACCTGCTTATGCATACACATCAACTATGGCACACAGACATTCTCCTCAAACTCAGTGCCTTCTTTGCCCCCATGTGCTCGTCTCCTTGTTTGTTGGTGTTTTTTCCAATCCCACACTGTGCTCTCCTGACTTGTGCCTAGTTCGGAATTGTTTTTTTTCTCTCTCCTTTCCTCCTGTGTCCTTTTCTGCAACCCCTGGGTGATTGGACACTAGCACAGCTGTTTTTTTTGTTGTTTATAATTTGTACAGCGTCCTTGGGTGTCATGAACAACGCTTTAAAAATTAAATGTATGATTATTCTTCCATGACCATCCATTGTCGGCTCACCTGGTCGGATACAAAACAAAATGTTAAAACCACTGGCCTATATGTCAAAACAACACCTCGTTTGAGGACTTTCAGCCAGACATCAGCAGAAAAAACTAAATAATAAGTTCCTTGTAAGCATGAGAAACTTTGTCAGGCATCCCTAATAATTGCTTTTTAAGTTTGGTTTCTGCAGCTTTCACATTGTTTATAGAATGAAGTAGAACAATATACTCACCTAGAAGGCTTTCCTGATCCAAACAGTGCTTCGGGAGATATTTAGATCCAGAATCGAGCGGCGGACATCCGTATAATGGTGGCACACGGGGCATGTGTAGCGCCGCTCCTAAAACTGCATTAATTGTCCAAAAACTCATTAGTTTCCCCAATATTTCATCATGGTCTGCTCGGGCTGAAGACTGCTCTCTGGAGAGCTGTTCTTCTCTTTTCCTCCGCGTCCTCCTTTCGATGAGCTCCTCATCTGTGAACTCTGGCTCGAAACTGTAAGGACACCCATCATATTCAAAGTTCTCCTCCACAACATCTTCATCTGATAGATATTCGTCCATTTTACACAAAACTGAAAGAAGAAAGTCGTTGAGTAGTCGGCGGTTGCCCCTGAAACAATGAGCCGTACTGCGCATGCGCTGCAGCTGTAAAGAAAGTTTTCAGTTCAGAGGTCAGCACAGTCACAAAAACATGTCTGGAGTGACACAGACTGTCTTGGAGGAGTAGCGTGAGCGGACCATGATGAAATTTTGGTGACACTAATGAGTTTTTGGATGATTAATGCAGTTTTTGGAGCGGCGCTATACATGCCCCATGTGCTACCATTATATGAATGTCTGCCCCTCAATTTTGGATCTAAATATCTCCCGAAGCACTGTTTGGATCAGGAAAGCCTTCTGGGTGAGTATATTGTTCTACTTCATTCTATAAACAATGTGAAAGCCATAGAAACCAAACTTATCCTTTAACACTGAGTCAGAGCGGTTTCCCTTTAAGTGTCTCAGGCTCAAATAGTTAATAGATGTAAATAAAAAAAAGATTTTCTCCCACTTAAACATGACAAATAAAGTTTGTCCCTAATATTCATCTACAGGCCTTTCTATTTGTAGTCCTGCTGTTTCGCTGACTCTGCATCTGTCTCTCTGTGTTTCAGGTCAGCAGCACCTCACCGTGCAGGCCATGCAGGGTGGAGCGCTCCAGCTGGCAACAACGCAGGGCCAACCCGCCATCCAGGTAGACCAGACCCTCACACTCGAGCTGCCCAGCACGCCAGGGGAGAAGAAACGACGCATGGCGTGCACGTGTCCCAACTGCAAAGACGCAGACAAGAGGTGAGAGTGGAGAACAGATATAAACTGTTTAGCTTTTATAAAATTATGAGGTTAAACATTCACAATAAAAAAAGAACGCTTTTAGATTTATTACATTTTAAAGTGAAGGAAAAATATATTACTTATGACAAAATATTTATTGTGCTACTACATACTCATAGACTTACACCAACACTATGTAGTTTTTCCACCCAAATATATTTCTAGAGTAATTGTGATGGTACATCACCTTACAGCAGGTTGAATGACTCCTCTATCATGGTCTGAGGGGGTCTCACCTTCACTGGCGCTATATAACTTTGATGTGGATGGTAGGAACACTGTCACACTAAAAAAACTACACATTTTTACTGCTTTGACTGCTTTACTGCATATGTCACTTCCACACTCAAGCCAAAAGCTAATTGTTGGGTAAAGGAGAATATAAAGCAGTTTTTGAATTTTTAAAACAGATTTGATGAACATAATTTAGTTTAAAGTAAATATGCACTTATTTTCCTAATGGAAATAGGGACCTCTGGCTCACACTCCTGTGTAGTAGATGGCGGTAATGCACCTTTGACACTGGGTGCCGCCTGCTGTTAAACAAGAAGGAGAAGAAGAAAGCTAAATGTAAAGTTGCTACCATGGCAGAAGTAGCGAAAAACCTGAAGAATAGAAAGTTTCATTAGAGCAGATGGCAAAAAAAAAAAAACGGAAGAGTAACAAGCTAAATGCCCAGACAGGGATGAACACTGGCCCGGCGTTTACTCGCTGGCGTGAGCTGAAAGATGAGGAGGGATGTCCGACCGATGCTGATTTAGCCCTGTTATTGTTGGGCTTGTAAGAACATGATGATTTATTTGAAAAGAAACATGATCAGACTGAACCTTATCAGTCCATGTGGTTCATTTGTCTCTTGGAACATTCTGTCTGCTCGTTTCTCCTCCCTCTGTATGTCAACAAATGCAGGTTGGTGTATGACAGTGCAGTTGCACTTAATGACCACAGAGGACACTAAAGAGCTGAAATTCAGAATCTTGTGTAGTGTTACTTCAAATTATAAAATAGATGCAGTTTTCCAGTGCAGATAAATACATATTGATGCCAGCCTTTACTAGCAGCTGGATCCAATTGATTTGATGTTGGCAGATCCATATTTCCAAGCTCCAATCTACAATGATCGTGATCAGCCCAAAGCGGCACAGTCTAATCAGAGTCCTTTAGGGCAGAAAGAAGTGGGAGCTACGAGCACAAAGACGGTAGAAAGTGACCGCTTGGACAGAGTTTAGCATCGATGCTAGCAGCTTCAGTAGCAGATTTATCAGATCTGGACCACATTTCTTTATTAAGTAGAAATTAAACAGCACTGGAAGCTGAATTATTGATAGAAATGATACTTTCCTTCCACTTGCATGTTTTGCCACATTTGTACTATTAAGTAGCTCACGTTTTGAATCTTGTACCGCTTTCACACTAAAATTAGCGGGTCAACGCAGGTTTTTTCAACATAGGTTAACCCGCTAACAATTGACAAGTGACTCCTTTCCCACTGCCAGCAGACCCTGGTGTCATCGGCAGCAGACGAGCTGCTTTGCTGTTTTTGTTCTCTGGTGTGTCAAGCTGATGTCGTCACACATGGTTTACTTTGTATTTTTGTCCCTCTTTAAAAATGTACAAACTCAGTGTTGATGACCCACCTTTGGGTGGATAGAATTTGTTGCTAGGATGGCAAAGAGTCACGTAAGTTATAGACGGAGGAGAAGGGTGCCATGTTATGGAGTGGTCACGTCATCCATAAATTAGCGGGTCGACCCGGGTGTGATTTTCCCACTAAAGCTGATTGGAGGCGAGCCGATAAAAACCTGTGTTGCTTGCAGGGTCAGTTGCCCCGGGTTGAAGTGCCTATTAAACCCTTTCAAACTGCCGGCAGGAGCCGATTGTTACCGGGTTTAAACTGTTTTTTTGGCCTGTCTAAAAGGGGGATTACACTGCAGTAGTGCCTCACTTCTACATTATCTGACTGGCCACGAACAAACCAAAAAAAAGGGATTTTGCATGGTCCATCTGTTTTGTTAATGAATAACTCAACCACATTTTTTGAAGTGTTTTGTTTTAAATAAAAGTATATGGGCTGGAAGAACAGCCACAAACTTTACATCTGTTTTATTTAGATACATTTATTTCTTCGGCAGTGCTTGGTTTAAGTTGAAACCTTATGTGCATTTGTTTGCCCTGCAGGCCAGGAGAGGTCGGTAAGAGGAAGCACATCTGCCACGTCCCCGGCTGTGAGAAGACGTTCAGGAAAACGTCGCTGCTCAGAGCTCACGTCCGGCTGCACACCGGTGAGAGGCCCTTCGTCTGCAACTGGGTTTTCTGCGGGAAACGTTTCACACGCAGCGACGAGCTGCAGCGGCACGCCAGGACGCACACAGGTCAGTCTGCAGGAGACAAAAGACTAAAACTTTTTTTTTGCTTCTCTTTGGAAAAAATCAAGCAGAACTCTCTTCATTTTACATTCAAATAAATCCATACAAAGCAACCAAAGTTTGAATCAAAGTGAAACAGATTTAGATATTTGATAATTTATTTGCTTGGTGTTGGTGTTGTGATTGGTGTGTATAAAAATGGCCTATATGTTCGTGTTGCTGAATTTTTCCTGTTTAATTTGATGTGACCATATACATATCTACATGAATAGTTCACTTTTTCTTACGTTTTTGTTGGAGGGCATGCAAGTATCCCCAAAATCGATCGAGATTCAGTATCGTATCGTGATGAAACTGATGATTTGCTCCACTTCATGAGAATTTATTTTACCAAGTGGCTTAGCTTCTGTGCTTTACGTCTCAGCTGTAGTGCCTGGCTACTTTATCTGATTGACCTGTAATGAACTGATTGACAGACAGACTGTCCAATCATGTGCCGGACGTGTTTTTGAAGGCTCTGCCCTCCCCAAACTCTTTCAATGGGCTCTTTTCCCACCTGTTCAGCCCCAAAGGACCCGCTTTCAGGAACACTCTCCAACAGAAACGTCAGAAAGAAAAAGTGAACTATTCGTGTAGAGATATAGTCATGCTGCACAACAAATTATACAGAAGAAGCTCAGCCAGATGAACATATAAGCAATTATTACATGCAACAAACACAATTAAGACACCAAGCAAAAAACAGTGACAGAAAAATCACAATCTGTAGGGCTACACCTGGTGAAACCTGACATTGCACTTGTCACATTTTCGCCTCTACAACAAGTTACACATACAAACAAGACATCTTCGGAAAGCTGAGACCGAGACCTTGTCATAGACACCAAATATGTCTGAACATCCTCGCCTGACAGGGCTCCAGAGTGCAACCATTGTAGGCGCACATGCACCCAAAATTTGTGCGAGTGCACCTAACATTTTTTCTTGGGCGCACTGGTGCACCAAGAAAAAATGTTAGGTGCACTCTTAAGCCACAAAAAGAGAAAAAAATAAAGAAAAAAGTCATGAAATGTTCTGTCCTATATGTTATTTTTTAATAAATTAGTTTGAGAATTGTTTTTTCATCATCTACTTTAGTTTCAATTTTTTAACGTTAGTATGTGAAGCTGTATTCTAGGTTCAAATTCTTTGGAGAATAAGACCATCCAGTTAAATGTTGTGTTGTTGGTTGTTGAAATCTGGATATGTATTTCATTTTTTCAGTTCAGTTTAGCACCTTAAACATTAGCTCTTTTTATTTTGAAATATTTTATTTAACGTCAGATTTTTGAGTTGGAAATGTTAAATTTCAGTTCAGTAAAGCACTTTTATTTGGAAATGTTTTATTCTGCTTAATGTTTTAGTTTGAATGTGTCAATTTCATTCAGTGAAACGCTCTATTTTTCTTTTAATATATAATTTTACTTCAAATAAAGACAAGTCTTTCTTTAAGTCTTATTGTTTAAAAAATCTTTTACGTCATATGAAAGTTATGGAGAGTGATAAAATGGTGACCTTATGGTGTTAAAGGCGACACAATGAAAAATTTGGGTGCACCTAATTTTTGTGCTGGTGCACCTTAAAAGTTTTTTTAGGTGCACTGTTGCAACAAATGCAAAAAAGTTAGTCTGGAGCCCTGCCTGACCATATTGTTTTAAAACCTCTCTAACTTTGCTCTGCATCACTTTATAACAATAGTCATTTGCAGAGGTGATGTAAAAGTATTTTATTATTCGTTTTTAGAGTTTCACAGCCACTCCAGCATCATTTCAAAGAGATATTCACAATAAATAATATTTTTTTTAAGGCAAGGATGAAATTTTCACTATTTTCTGACTTCTATCTTCATTTACTGTCCCAGTAACACATATACTGATAATTACACAACTGGACAAATCTCTCAAGTGTTACTTTTATGATGACACCAGAATTATTCAAATAGACCTTGTGGTTGCAGAGATGCACCAGGGTACCCGCGGGTCTTTAAAAAGTCTTAAAATGTCTTAAATTAAAATCCAGGTAATTAAGGCCTGAAATTGTCTTAAATTTACCATAAATTTGCTGTGGGTGTTACATTTTCAGACTTTGCGTTTAATGCCGGTGGGAAAGCACTGTGGCCCACTGTGTTTCATTAACTTACCGTGCAGTAAATATGAGATTGAGCGGTGGTCCGCCGTAAAACCTCTTCTGAACGATTAATAGGTGTTTTATGGTACGTGTCATACAACGTCAGACTGCGGGACGTGTCGCCATTCGCAGTTGTTGAGGTGAGCGGAAAGATGCTAAGATGAGGAAGTGTAAGTTCAAAGAAAAATGGATGGAAGACGATTTATTTAAGAGGTGGTTGGCCCTGCTGAAAACAACAACAGCAACGCCATGTGTAAATTCTGCAAAAAGACTTTTTCTTTAGGGACTACGGGGCTCAAAGCCATCAAGTTGCACATGAGAGGAGATGAACACCAGCGGTATGTGGCGGCAGCTAGTGGGGCCAGGCTAATTCCTGTGTTGCTTCCAGCACAACACACAGCGTCAGTGAGAAGACATAAGTTGTCATGTTTGATGGGAGCATGAACAAAACTACTAAAACTAAACAAATGGAGACGGGAACACAGCACGTAATTTCCTGCAAAAAAAAAGAAAAAAATGCCCACCGTGTGCCTTGATGGTGTTTACAATAAAATAGATTAATTTTTTCCTCAGAAATTGTCATGAAATTTATGGTCTTATATAATATTTTTGAGGCCTTAAAAATGTCTTAAAAAGCATTACATTTGACTTTTAAAATGGTGCAGGAACCCTGTACACTCTTTTCTTTCTGGGTATATCATTTTAAAGCAGAAGGGGATGTGGCTGAGCAGGTGGCTCAGGTTTGTTGTTTTTCAGTGAAAGTCATGACACTTAACTTTAAAAAAAGACTCAAGTTTCCTTTATTTTCTTTGTCCCACAGGAGACAAACGCTTCGAGTGCAGCCAGTGCCAGAAACGCTTCATGAGGAGTGATCACCTGACGAAGCATTACAAGACTCACATAAACACCAAGAACCTGTGAGCCGCCTGTTCATGGGGATCAAACACAGACGAACTCTCAAACTGAAAACTGAATCAGTGGAAGGAGGGACGGAGAAGGTCATACCAAGAGAGTGTCTGAGACTTATCCCAGGACGGGAGGAAAAAAAACTCCAAATAAAAGTCCCCCACCCCCTTACGCCCAACTCCTCTAGGACACTGTAGCGTGCTGTACAAAGAAATCCTCCCCCGGTGAACTTCAAACTCATCCAGCAAATTAATAAATTATATTCACTCTGTTTTATTCCCTCTGGTCTGAGCGAATGTCAGACCCAGCTCTGAACCCAGAAGAAGAGGAAGCTTCAGAGAGATGGAGGTATTTGATTTTACGTTTTTATTTATGAACCTCTCTGAAGGAAGAACCTGAATCTTCGAGACACAACAACCAGGGCTGACGGACACAGCTCAGTCTAATTGTCTTTTTGTTTTGTTCTTTCCCCCAAATGCTGCTCGGTTATTAAATTTGTTTTCGGGAGCTCTTATAGATTGGCTGTCAGGTACCAGAAAAGAAATGAATCTACTCTGTTTTATTCATTTAAAAGATTTTTTTTTGTTTTACCTCACTGGAGCTGAAATTTCATTTTAAGCTGTGGAGTTGTTTGCCCCGGTAAAGTATGGGGAAATTCCTCTAAAATTGTTTATGGAAGATTTTTGAGAATCTTGACAAGTATACATTGGCCATTTTAAAACTGTGTATAAATACGTAAAATACTAATAAATAAAAAAGCTATTTATGATTTTTCTATACAGTTGTTACTGATTGATTAAAAGAATATTTAGTAAAGAAAATATTGGCATATTAAACAGAAGTGATCAAAATGAGACTCAAAGTTTAAAAGAGAAAGTGTGAGTTACAGAAGGTGTTATATTTTATTTATCGTTTCAATACTGTAAAGGTACTGATCTGGCTGGGCTGAGTTTGTTATTTATTTATTTTTTTAAGTTAAAAATGCAGTCACTCCAGAACAAAAGAGCAGAAGGGTTGAATTTTAGGACCTGGTGTAACTGTGCCTTAGAAATGTCTCTGAAATTTAAAATCATTTCCAAAAAGAGTGATATAGTGGTGTTGCAAGTGGCATCCTGGCTCCTACTCTTACATTCACACACATCAGCAAAAATGCAACAAAGGATTAAGGAAGTTTGGTCACTACATACAAAAGACATTTTAACTTCAAATGCTCACAGTGTTAAAAAAATAAACGTTATCATGACTCAAAAGGTCAAAGAAGTAAGCATTGTTGGATAATAATAGAGGATCCAGCGATGACCCTTGTGGAACACCACACAGTAGCACATTTTGGAACAATAACATCATTTTGTGAAGTTCAATCTTCAGAGACTGCTTTTGATTCGTACTGAAACAGAATTGCTCCCACCAGAATGTCATAAACTGCAAATGTAACTGTAGCATGTTAGAGGACCCAGACCAGAGCCCTGTGGAACACCAAATTATCAGCTTCTCCTTTTTTTGTGTCCACCTTAAGTTAGGCCGTAACTATTATAGTAAAATTATCCTCTTCTCCTTAAGTATTATCGATCTTAAGTAATGCTGTGAATTGTTTATTTCAAACACAATTTTGAAGAATGATATAGGACCAAGATCAGAGCCTTGTGGAACACCAAATCTGACACCATAAGATTCTCATTTTATATTTTACTGCCATAAACTGTAAACATGATTGTAGAATGATAGAGGACCTAACTCATAGCCTTGTAGAACACCAAAATTAAAACTTGTATTAAAATTCCCCTTTTATATTTTTCACTCTGAGGCTGTTTATTGCAATTATGATACTGAAGAATGGTATGAAACCCAGATCAGAACCTTGTGGAACACCAACTCTAAAACTGCTTAATTCCTTTTAAGGTTTTCCCTGTCAGGTGAGGCTGGTTTGTTGCAAATCGTGATTTATCGAGGCGTGATGTTAGAAATTGGAAACACTTCATTCAAAAACAATGGAGGATTTGGTATGGAGCCTTGTGGAACACCACACCTAACCACACTCTGCAGCCGTTACATCGTTTTATTTTACTCAATCTAACAGACTGATTTTGGTTCATGGTGAAACAGGATTTCTTCTGCGGGAATGTCATGAACTATAAAACGTAATTGGTAAATGATTAAGACCCAGATCAGAGCCTTGTGGAACACCAAAATAAAAACTTTCATGAAAAATGTCCTTTCTAAGTAAGGTTCTTAATAATTCATCAAACATAATATTTAAGACTGATAGAGGACCCAGACCAGGGCCTTGTGGAACACCAAAATTAAATCTCAAATTAAAATTCTCTTAAATTTTTCTTTTTTCGTGAGGCTCTTAATTGTTCATGGTGAAGCAGGATTTCTTCTGACATGATCTCAAAACAGCAAATGTAACTGAAGAATGATCAACAACCCAGATCAGAGCCTTGTGGAACACCAAAATTAAAATTCTCCTTTCATATTTTCTACTTAAAGTGAGGCTGGTACTAGTTCATGGTAAACTGGATTTCTTGTGGAACAATCTTACAAATCTCATAAAAATTTGCATTTCTACACTTTTAAACATTGTTTAAAAAACAAAAGAAAGTCTTGGTAACTCCAAATATTTAAATCAAACAGCTATTGCCTGTGAAACTGAAAAAAATCTTTCTTAATCATAAATTAATTGGAAAAAACAACACGAGAACAAGAGAATGCACCTTTTTGAAGCCTTTTTTAAAGATCTCTGTTGATTCTGTTTTTACAAAAGTGCTGCAGAAATGTTTAAGTCTCTGCAGTTAGTTTTTCTGCATAGTCATACCAAATTAAAAAACGATTCCAGACTTTTCCAGAACCTTGTAATATTGAATATTATATTATAAATAATATTAATTTGTCATTTGTCTTGACTAATAAAAGTAGGTACGCTCTTTGAAGGCTGAGCACCAGACTTTGGTGCATATGTGGTACTTTGGTGAACTTTAGTTTGTCCTCTACATGGGTACTAGAGTCCTTCCTGGGAGTTGGTGTTAATATTTAAACAGATTATAATTATTTGTCTACAATTTCTTTTTATTTTCTTTTTTTTTAAATTTAATCCAGTAAAGATCTGAGTCGCTCCGAGTGTCAAAGTTAAACCCTTAAGCTCCATTGTGTTCTCAAACATTTTTCTTTAGAACTTGAAGTTTTAAGCGTTCATGACGGTGTGTATTGACCAAAAGCATTTTTGGACTTTAAATTAAGGAATAATTTTGTTTTTGATCCAGTCATTGCCCGTCCCTGCTCTCACTTTTCGTGCGATTCTGCCAGCTTGTTCTGTTCTGCTTGATGCGCTACACAATTATTTTTGTTTCCACTGTCAAAGTTTGGAATATGTTCCAACAAAACAAATGTGCTGTCCTACATATTTGGCACTTTTCTATTGTTCTGTTTGGATACCAAGTGCACCTGTCTGATCCTAACGAAGTAAACCAAACAGCAGCTCTGTTGATCGTGGAAATGCAAGACAAACCCAATGATTGATGGTTTGCACCACAAGTTTACATTTTAGAAAGACCACCTCAGGTTTGGTTTTTCCTCTAACTATTAAAACTGTTAAATTATAAAAGTGGGAGTATAATGTTTGACCACATTCACACTTTTATTCTGTTCTTTAATCACAAATTTGTTCGCTTTAGGATCGTGTGTTCTTCTGTTTTTGGAAAAATCTTTAAAAGCTGTTTGTGTTTAAATTAAACCTTGTGTTTAAAACGCTTTCCCTAATGTAAGGATTCATTTTCCAAAATAATTTTTGTTATTCTCAAATTGAAGTGTCAACAAAGGAGAGAAATTGATCAGTAATTTTCTGGCCTTTCCTATATTTTGGTGTTTCCACCAAGCGTCCTGTGCAGTATTTTTTTATAATCCTGATCTTTCTGCATCTACACAGAAGTTTTGAGCTTCACAAAATGTTGTTTTGTCTCTTGATTCCATCTTGTTGGAGTAAATCTCCATCGTGATGGAGTAAATTTCCATCAAATCATTTATGTGACACTGATTTTTGTGTTTTGTCATGTGGTGTTAAACTGAATGGATGTAAGCTGTGTATCAGCTCCTTAGACGAGTGAATAGACTGTGGTGTCCAACTCCCTTCAACCCCTTGACCCTACAAGACAGGTACACTTGGTAGAATCAAAATCAGAAATACTTTATTAATCCCTCAAAGGGAAATTTGGTTGTTTCAGTTGCTCTTAAACACAGTATAGCAGTTTGAAACATCAGATGAAGACATTACAATAAATAGGAACATTAATTTAACTAAAACAAAGTAAAATAAAAATGAAAATAAATGAAGTGAGCATTAAAATTAAACAAGCAGAACACGCAGAGCCTTTTAAGTAACATCAACTTCCTTATGAAGGAAATGAGTCAAAATTAAGTAGAAATGAGACTCTGAGTGAGGTCAAGGAGTACACAGTATTAACTAAGGGCATTAATAAGCATGATTATTCTCTGATTTTACAACACCTGCTTCTGAGTTTGCGGATAATTGGACGAATTTACCAAACTGCCTCAAGAGGCAGCAAAAATATTTAACAAAATCCTAAGAGCTGTTTCTCATTATTCCAGTTTTGACTCCTTAAAGATGCTGTGAGGAGTTTCGAAGTAATTACCAAAAAGTCTCACTTGTAGATATATGCCTGATGGAAATACACACTTTAAGATGAGTGTAATAGCATCAAAATAGGTTATCTATAAATGCTATTCCTTAGCTTCATGGTCGGGTCGGACAGGGCTGGACTGGCCTGGATACTCAACTTCAGAAACAAGACAATTAAAATTAGAGCAAATTTATATTATTCAGACACGTCTTAGAGCACCGGGCTGTAAGTAGAGATATATAGCCAGCTACAAAACTACGATACTAAGTTTTCCAAAACTTACTTGTTGTCACACATCAAAATCTACCGCTACGTAACTAGAAAGAGATACATTACCTCATCACTTTGCATCCTGTAAGTTGTTGAAAAAAGAAGTTGTAAAGCAATGCAGAGTTCTGAGGAAGGTCTGAGCTGCATTCATTAGCATCACAACAAACACACGCTTTGGCTTGGGTCACATCTTTGGTGTGTTCCAGTTATAGTCAGAAGTAGGAATTTCCGAGTTCCAAGTAGGAAACTGCAACTGGAACGCCCCGTGAAGTCTGAATTTCCTACTGGGAACTCAGTGACACCTCACCACCCCCTAGTTAACAATGAAAGATGGCAGCCCCCAGTGTGAACAGTTATTTAGCTCCTGTAATAATCCATTTATTTGCACTTCTGACTGGGGTGTGTCGCTCTAGATCAGCTGTATACACAGTATTGTTAGACTTATATTTACAAAAATGCTGCCATAGTGATAATCACATTCTTCATACAACAACGCAGGGCGTGCTAACAACAGCTAACAATAGCCTGGTAGATCGGCATGTTTTTTTTCCGACTTCAACCAGAACACCGATAAGACAGAGATGATGTCACTCCCTTTTCCGAGGTTACTGGAACGCAGCATTACGACAGTCGCTCATGGGTAGCAGAGTCTTTATGTCACCGGAAATGGATTCTCCTCATAGCACCTTTAAACAAGAGTGTTTCCACTTGACCAAAGTTTTTGTTATACGCTTCTTTTAAATGTAAATCAGCCACATCCTTTGCTGTTAAAGGAGGGAGGGGTTGCTTCATTTACCACAACAAAAAACTTAAGGAGCAACAGTGGTAGTTTAATCCCGGTTATCTTGTCAAACTGATTGATTCCTGATCAGTTGCCTTGTGAAACCTGTCAGGATGGTGTCAAAAAGGAATTATTTTGGTGTCTTTTTTAGCTTTTCGACAGCAGAAATGCAAATATTTGCTGAACTAGACTGCTCGATGGAAGTGCAGCTTAATGTGAGGGTAATCCTGACTTGGTATTTGTTTCCTATGCATTGTTGTACATATAATCAGATCTCCAAAGGCCTGACTTGACAATCACAACCCAAGATGGAGGAAACTCTCTCAGGCCTGTGATCAGATTGTTAGTACAGATATTTTCCAGAAAGTCTTTTTAATTTGCAGGTAAAGCCAGCGTTTGGCACGCTGTTCAATGACGGTCAGGTTTCGTTAATGCCCTTTGCTTCAATGTAGTTTTTTATTGTTTTTATATAAATCAGAAGCTCCTGAACCTTTTCTATCCGGCCATTACGTACGCCTAAATCTGTCATTTTTCCAGCCTTTATCACTAAGAAAATTCACCCTCACATTTATAAATAGTCTTTGTGGTGCCATCACTGTTGCCCTTCTTTCCTTTTCTCATAACAGAAACCAAAAATCAAAAGTCCACTTCTGTTTTCCGCTTACCCTGACGCTCAGTGTCCCACAGAGGGGAGGAACAATAATCTTAGGAGGCCAATATTTGGTGTGTTTTTATCAAGAATGTGTCCGAGGACATGTGATGCCATTGGGATGGATGGTTAGCTTCTGCCCATATTTATGTTCATGTGTGAATCTGTAAATACAGCGTGTGTCGGTCGACACGGTAAATGTAGGATATTAGAAAACAATAGTGAAGCTGCCTGGTGTTGTGGTTGGCACAGCCGGCCGTGAAGGAAAAAGGATTTTTGTACAGTGTGTAAGGAATAAAAATATAATGTGACGATGTATAGCTTCATTCCTGCTTTGTATAAAACTTCTAGAACGTTTTTTCTATTGACGTAAAGACGCCTCAGACAGCTGCACCCAGTATTTAACGCTCCTGTTTTCTATTTCCTGGTCAAAAATATTTGTAAAAATTCCCTTTTGTGTTTTAATTTATGTTACATGCTGATGTAATGTGCACTGATTAAAATCCCAGGTTACACATTTGTACATTTAAATTTGATTGTAATTAAATATTAATTCTTTTTTTTCAAATTCAGATATTTTTATTGCTTGTTTTTTTGTGATTTGATTGCTCATCCCTCTTCAGGCTTCATGTCAGATTTTTTTTTTTTTTTTTTAAATAGAAAACCCCAAATAACCAGCAGTTTCTATAGAACGATGTAAAGGTGCTAATCATACAATATGCTCCTTTTCTACAGTCACAGCTCAATAAAGAAGTCAATCTGATTTTATTTGTCGGCCTCATTTGTCAGACGTGTCATTGCTATACTCTGCCATGATAGTACAGAGAGTTGCCTTGTAAGGATTTGACAACATTGTTTTAGTTTTCTGAGTCCATGACAAGCAGAGAGACTCCATTCTTTGACTTCTTAACCCTTTCATGCACAGCGTCACCTACAGTGGACAGATATTTATTTTATATTTTTAACCATTTAGGCTAACCGTGTCCCAACTATCAGGTGGTAAACACCAAAACTACATTCTCAAGATTCATAAAAATATGACCTTTGTGTCTTTTTGTTCATTTTGGGATATTACATCATAAATCCAAAATGTCCAACAAAGAGCGTTCAATCCTTTTATTCTCAAAGAGCTAATCAGGAAAAAACATACACTCTAATTCAGTGAGATTTAAGGAACACTTTTATGCAGATTTTAAGAATATTTTCCTTGTTTATTTTCATCTGTGACCAAAAATTAGTCAGTCCACTCCAGAGGACATTATCCAGTAAAAAGTACATTCTGTGTATTATGCCTGTATTCAGATTTCTCTCTCCATATCTGCCTTTGCCCCGTTTGTTTGCTCCTGTACTCTCTGGCTCTTGTCTTGTAGGTGGCCTGGGATCCTTGGTGGAGACTTCCTGCTGCTGTGGAGTCATGAAGCCTCAAAAACTACAATTATAGACATGACACATAGTTGGCCATTTCATTAGGAACATTCCATTCCCATTATCATTATAGCTGTTCATGTAGATATTAGCATGATCTCCATATCCATGATCGATACATCTACATTATCTATTTTTAATTACCACACAGGCATGAAGTCCCTCTGAAAATGGGATGTCACATCTCAAGAGGCCTTTAACACATTTATATTTAATGGAGACAAATATGATTGGGATGCACTTGTGGCCTAGGCATCCATGAGTTCATCACTACCATAAATTCTTATTTTCAGTAAGAATATCTAAGATTATACTTCTATAAAATGATCATCACGACTATTCAGACATGAGGACCCTCCTGGAAATGAGATGTAGCATCTCAAGAGGCTAACCTCTAATAAATCAGACGACAGGTCTGTGTTCATGGATCTGTCCCTAATTTTAGTTCTTTTTCTAGTCCACTTGTCTCCTCTTACCCTTCCTTCCTTCGCCCTCACACCCGACACAGCATTGTGTGGATTTGCTGTTCATCATGAGACTGGGATCCACATTCAAGATTTCCTGCTGCTTAACAGAAGGTTTTTTCTTGAGCCATGATGGAGGGATTCATGATTGGCTATATGGATTCATGTTGGGTGTTGGATGTATATATTTGTATATATATGTATATGTGTATCTTATATGTGTATATGTATCTATGCATATATGTGTATCCATAAAATGAAGAGCTTTATGCTCTATTGTAAAGTGTCTTGAGACAACACTTGTTATTAATTGGTACTATAAAAATAAAGATTGATTGATTGATTTCACCTAATTTTGTATTTTTTTTTTAAATTTGTTTGAAAGTCACATGTTCATAGTTCAATTGCACTGCAATATTAAATATACTTTATATTTGGAATTTTATTTTGTATTCTTTTATTAAATGTTTGTAACAAATATGTGTTTGCGGATCTATATTAAGTTCCACTGAAATGTTGTTTATTGGTTAGCTTATTAAAAATATAACATTAAAAAGCTGCAAATTATTTTAGCTTGTTTAAAAGCAAAAACAAATATTTAAAACAAACCATTCCCACATAATTTAAGAAATTCATGCATGAAAGGGTTAATGTGAGGTTTGGAGGGGCAGGCTGGTGTGCCTTGACATATTGTGAAACCGTTAAGCTTTAACATAACAAAACAACAGCAGGTTTGACTTGTTGAACTGGCAAGTGGTCCTTAAAACCAGATTCTTAAAATGATCAAAAGACTTCGGTAACACCTGTAGATCAGGAAATGGAGTGAAATGACCCTGATGAAGACCACAAGCCAAAGCACATCAGTCTAATGAAGATGTTTCCTGAACTACAAGTGTTGATCGAATTATTTTGATTTCTTCAGGAGTCTTTAATTCTCCAAACACGTTGAAAGTTGTTGACTGACTATCAGACTTTTGTCAAATTAGTGAAGACTGGAGTGAATCTAACTCTTCTCTGGTGAATACGCTTATTTTTTATGAGTATTCACTGATTTTACAACATTTGCACTTCTGTGTGTGCGCATAATTGGAAAAATATATCAATCCACCTTTTGGGGAAGGCACAATTTTATGTTTTCTGTTAAACCCACACAATATAAACATATACACACACATACGAAGCCCGTAAAGGGACATCAGCAGATAAAGAATTATGTTATGAGTATCTGGTGAGCACCAAATACTCATAAATTATTTTTTTCTTCCAATGTCCCCAACCTTTTTCAGCTGAAGATCAACAATGAAGCATTTAAATTTTGAAAAAAAAATTGATACTTGAAAAAAAAAAAAAAAAGATTAAAAAAATCGTTGAACAAAAATTCCAGATTCTTCTGTGATTTGTGACCTACCTTTTTAATCTGGCTTTTAACTGATTGTATTTATCATTATTTTGCATTATATTATAACTTATTTTAACCCTTTTATTCTGTTTTATTTCTACATTTCAGTTCAGATTTTAAATTCATTCTTTGTTAAATGCTTTTCCTTTTATTATCCTATTTTAGCTGATTTTATTATGTACCTGATGTTACACTTTCTCATTTTATCATATTATTTATCTAACTTTTATTCTATATTGTTATATTATTTTATTTATTTGCGTATTTACACATTTACTTATCTTACCCTCTAGTATTTTTGAGTATTTTTAATTATTATTTTAGTTTTAGCTCCTGTGTTTCCTCATTTTTAATTCAAGATAGCGTTTCCTCAGTCCTCTAATTCTGTTTTCTGTCAGACTTTCCTTTTTATGTCTTTGTGTGTTTGAGTTAGTGAGTGTGTATATTTGAATATGGTTTGGGGGAGGGAGTCTTATGTTTTCATTTTATGCAATTATGCAATGTTCTACTTTTTATTTCACTTATTGTTACTTCATTTTATTTTTTCTCCCATGTAAAGCACTTTGAATTACAAAGTCCTTTACAAATAAAATTTTATTGATTATTGAGATGGCACCATCTACTTGCCTAAATTCACTGAGAACCATAAACAGAACTTTACATTTTAATGATCATCAATCTAACTTCACATTTATTAAAGCAATCTTCAATCCATAAATGTGATAAAGGGCAGGAATTAAAAATAAAGATTATGTTGCTTTAAAATCACATCAGCACTGTACAATGTATGCAGCCTAATACAAAACAAACTCATGACTAAGGACTGGAACAATGTCAGCATAAAACACAGTTTAGTTCATTTTAATATGTTTTTTATACTAAAAACTATTGAGATGGAGAGAAATCAGTCAGTTTATTTTGCATAGCAGCTGGTTCACCAGAAAAGTCATGAATAAGAAAAAAGATCAACCTATGTGTCAGACAAAGAGTGAAGCATCTCGTCTTAAGATCAGCTCTAATTGTCTAAAAGATGGTGAGCCCTGCTTAAGGGTAAGATAGTTTCTGGTGTGCACCACTAATAATAATAACGTTATTTATATAGCACTTTTTAAAACAGAAGTTTCCAAAGTGTTTTGACAAACAACAATAAAGTACAAAAATTACAGCACAAGGAAAAGAAAAACAGAAAGCTCAGTTTAAAGGCTCTCTTACAGAAAGACACAGGAGTCAGAGACTTTGGGCCTTTCCATATGTCATAGGAACCCAGACAATACAGGAACCATGTAACATAACTCAATAAGAAAATAAAAGGTGATTGAAAGCAAGAAACAGGATAGCAAATATAAAAAGAATACATTATGATGACGATTAAATAATAAAATAAGAATGAGAATAAAAACAATGATATAAAAGAAAAACAGACATGAATAAGTGAGGCCTAAAAGGTCATCTATGAAAAGATTAAAAGTGTAAAAAGGCGAATCGTAGATTAGATAAAATCAGAGTTAAAAGTAAGTAACTGCAATACTATTAAAGAGGACATATCATGCTTGTTTCTCCTTTCCACTATGCCAGACTAGGATGCCTGTAAAGCATTTCTGCCCTCAGTACAAGTCATTTAGTTCCTTCATTGCCCCACAATAGCGTTCTCAAAATTCTCATTTTAGGCCATTAACAAGGTCTCGTTGAAACGCTCGGATCTCAGGATGACCTAAAGTTACCTCACACAGCTCTTTGTGGTCTGATTGGTCAAATTTATCGGGGGTAGAGCCAACCCGTCTTTCTTCTTCTACTGTATTTTCCGGCAGGCTCAAAGCAGCGACCACGTATTGAGTCCCCCTACAGGCCAGAGCTGGTAATGAGCGCATGTGAGCTAGGGATCTATATACCCCTGCTGCTGGATGTGTTCCTCGGTGACGGTTTGTGGCTAACGGACATCACAGAGGAGGAAGTGTTTTATCAGATTACTCCAATAAAAAGAAAGGTATCTCGTGTCGTCACGACGTTTGAAATCTCGCGGGCATCTCACAATGACCTATTTTCAGAGGCATCAAATCTCGTTCTAGGATATCAGAAAAAATACAATATCTAATTTTTTGAAAATTAAGGGGGTGTAAGGTCTTGTTTTCAAGTTTATTATATTATATGTAAGTATTGAATCACACATCAGCATGAAATGTCTCCTTTAATAATTAAATAAAAGAGGATGGACCTAAAAGTAGTGAGAGGTAAAAAGATAAGAGCAAAACTGACAGAAAAGGCTAAAAAGAAAGTGCTCTTTACGCTCACACATATTTATACAAGTATTATTCAAATTCAATGAAACTCTTATTTTGAAAGGTGTTCGTGCGTCATCAACACGCGACAGTGTTTCCTGTTAGCTTGGGGGAAGCCGGTAATATTCAACGATTAAAACTCATCAATTAAAGAGCGGTTATGCTGTTGTTTATTTGTATTGGATTAATTTTTAAAAATGTTGCAGGTGTTCATTAATGTCGTCGTTATTTGCGCGCGCCAGTTCCGCTTCTAACCGCCGGACAGGATGGTGTGTCGGCTGCTAAGCTAACGAGCTAGCCTCGTTTGTTTACATTAGTCCAGCCTGCTTCCTTCTGTCAGGCATGAAGCTCGTTTGTTTCTGGAGCTACACCGGGGACATGTCGATACGGGGACTCTGTAATGATGGATAATATCAAGTGAATGTAAGTAGGAATAATAATTCTGGTTTTGTTAAGCTAGTTTGGTTTGTTTGTGTGAATGAGGATTTCATCATGCTCTTTTATGGCTGTTTGAGTAACGACTCAATCAGAAAACACCTGATTTGTGAAGAGTAGTTTTAAGTCTTTGAACAGGAAAAACATAAAATAGCTAAAGTCAAACACTCTCATGGCTTTTCGTTGTTTTGACCAAGCCTGAGGTGTCTGTCCTTGCTCTAATGAGTCTGTTCATGTCTTTACTTTTTCTTATTTTATTTACATTCAGGCAAATTGGAGGCATTGCCAAAAGGCATCAACCTCAAACCCTACTCCCCTGTCCTTTCAAGTGATCCCATAGCAGCTTTGTTTATGTAGGAATATTTACTATTTCTCCTTTTTATACATAAGTAAAGAGCAAACTTGTCTCCTCTATTTGAATGAATGAGGCTGGACCAGGAGGGATGGAAATCTCTTCCACTTCCGCTCTTTTAAAAATGAAAATTCTCCCCAGGATACTTGATCCAAAACAAATAGTCCCAGTAATATTTCCTCATGGATCCATCCAATGTCTGAATGGTTGGTTTAGTTCCTTCAGATGGGTTAAGAGGAAAAAGGCAAGTGTAAAAATGTCTCCCATCTGCAGAAGGAAGTCTTGACTTTCATAAAGATGACACTGTGTTTGGTGACATTGAGATGAAGATGTAAATATGATGAATGAATAAACAGAAGATGAAGTTACATTAAGCTGGGAGTTACAATGTTGAAGCCTCTGTTCTTCTTAATATTACTGTTATTATTTTTCAAAACCCACAGTTGCAGCATGCTTCCTCTAAATCCAAAACAAATCCAAGAAACGTTATTTAACAACATAAAGTCCGAGGCACTCCTTTTAAGTTAAAAATCCTTTATTATGTCAGGGACATGTCAACGCATTTCTACCAATCTGAGTCTTCATCAGGACATGATGAGCAACACAAAACAGGTGTTTAAATTATGTAGGTGTCATGTGATTGTATCGCGGGATGCCGTCACATGACATCAGACATTAAGAAAAGACATATTATATTATTGGATCCTTGAAGAGCACCCGAGCCTACCTCTTTTTCAGACGTCTTGACCCAGTGCAGCACTCACTCCTACCTTTTCTTCAAAATTTTTTAAACTTTTAAGCTGACACAAATACACCTAAAGGTAGCCTGTAACAAGGGCTGGGCGATATGGCCTAGAAATAAGATCCCCATTTTTTTCCACAACACTCTATTTACGATTTTAATCGATTTTTCCCTCCCTAAAAGAAACAAAACTCCCAGTGACATAAAAATGAAACAAATCAAGTGTTGCCTTTATGTTGTCTAAATGTTTCCCTCTTAAAGTCAAAGTCTGGGTCATAAAAGGTTGATTATGTAATATAAACATAGGCAGGTTTCTCTACATAAACACTAAAAGGCTCAGGTATTTTCACACCATTAGCATGAAACTCTCTGATCAATATTTAATCTACTTAAATAACAAATACAAGCCTATAAAAGTGCTTGTGCAAACCCTACAAGGCTGACCATCATGAAAATTGTAATTTTTTTCAAAAATTCAACTTACAATTGGACTAAGGCAAGAAAAAAATCTTGATTTTTAATTTTTGAAATCTTCTGCAGAAAATAATTTGAATTAATCAATTTTATCGATTTTTTGCCCAGCTCTACCTGTAACCATGACCATGATTTACTCCATCCGACAGCAGTTAAAAGCATTTTTAACAAATTCTGACCACATTAAAAAGTGTTTTGATAACTTATTGTGATTAATTCAAACTGCCCTGATGTGTGTTCACCATGCATGGCATCTGGATAGTGATAAAATTGTAATTAAGTGCACAGACCCACTTGCTGTTTGATTATTATAAACCATTCTAAATCTAAACCATTTCTTATTGAGACTCCAATCTCTGCTTCCAGTAAAAACAGATACAGATAAGCCTAAAGCTGTGTTTATAATAATAATAATTGTAATAGTAACTTTATTTATACATAACCTTAAAAACTCTGGGAACATGGATTTGTTAATAACCACTATGATCTTTCTGTAGCAACCATTTTCTGCTTCAATTAATCATCTTTATTGTTTTTGCCCCTCAGGTGTTTTTAGTGTGATGGCCGTCAAATGAGAGCAGAGATGAGCGCCTTCAAGCCGACGGAGCTGCTCGCTGGTTTCTGTCAGACAGACGAGGGCGACCCGTTCCCCGTGTGGCAGGATGGAAACATCAGTCCCTGTTTTAACCAGCTGGTCCTCGGAGCTCTGCCTCACGCAGGCCTGGCCGTTTTCAGCGCCTATTACCTGAGCATGTCGAGGCAGGTCACACCTGAAACACAAACGCTGATTTAACTCCATCATCAGTCACATGTCAGTCTCAGTTATCCTTTAACTGTGACAACACTAAACGTGATATTTAACCCTTTAACTACCAGCTCAAGTGTTTGACAGAGGTCATCAATAAATCCAGGGATATTTAATGTTTTAGAAAACAAAATAAATCAAATCCTTGTTTGATTTAATTCAGGGAACAAAGAAAACAACAAACAAACCAAAAAGCAGAAATTTTCTGGGTGTGGGATTTAAAGGTTTGAAAAGCTAACAGCTGATTAGGTGATGACATAAAAATGCACAAATATTTGGGACAAATAAATTAGAAAAAGCAGAAATGTTTGTAAATATGGCAATAATAACTTAAAACAGATGGTACAGAGTTTTACAAACACATAACATGATATATATGTAATCATCATTAGTAAATGGTTAAGATAAGCAGTGTTGGTAATAACGGCGTTAGAGTATAACGGCGTTACTAACAGCGTTATTTTTTTCAGTAACTGGTAATCTAATTATTTACTTTTTCATGCGTTACAACGCCGTTACCATTACTAACAGGGAAATGTGGTGCGTTACTTTGCACCGATGTCAAGCACCTGTTATCCGACCAGCCTCGCCAGTAAAATTCCACCGCACACGGAAGCGCCGCACCACGGTCTTGCCCTGACAGACAAAACCCACTGAAAGGGTGTACAGAGCAGCGCTGCGGCTGCAGGGGGAGGGCTGATCCTCAGAGAGCTCTCATGATGAGCACAGCGATGTCACACACTCATGAAGCATGTTATACACTGAGAAAAGAAATAAACAACACCTCACTTCGCTTCTCTAAGGTCCCTTTGCTGGTCTCAACCACACAGCTTCGTGATTTATTTTACTTCTCCGTGCAAAAAATAGATCTGAAGCGAATCTCCAGCTCCATGGCGCGCAGCGCTGTGTTGATGAAGCCTACCGCGGAGCACTTCGCTCCCATTCTGGTCTATCAGGCACATTCCCCTGCATGCGCTGTTGGAGAACTGATGATGTCAGAGCTGCTGCAGGTAACAACAAGGAAGGACACAGAGATGGAGACAAACAGTTCAAGCAGAAAAAGATTTTTCAAAAAAGGAACGTATCAATTACTTTACCTGGTAACTAATTACATTTATGAAGGAGTAATTCTGTTCGTAATTCAGTTACTTTTTTGGGAGAGTAACTAGTAACTATAACTAATTACTTTTTTAAAGTAATGTGCCCAACACTGACGATAAGTATGTAAATAATAATAATGTAATAGTAATAACTTTTAGCTTTTTAAATTGTACACATAGAAAATATTTTTCTTTTGGTTTGTTTGCAGTTATTACTGTATCCTAAATCACTGGCAGAAAGGAGCAAAAATGTGTTGTTGATGTTTTTTAACAAATGAAATATTCCTGCATTTATTGACCTCTGCCAAAAAGGTGAGCAGGGAGTTAAAGGGTTAAACAATACTATGAACAGTTTCCTCAATCTCTGACTCATTGTTATATGATTTCAGTTTGGAGTTCATAGGTCAAAAATCAAAGTCACAAACTCATTTTAACAGTGCTAACTTTGTTGATTAATTCTTTTAGTTAAAATTTTCATCAACAACCGTTTTTCTCCTAACAAAACTAGACCGTTACTAAGATAAGATAAGATAATCCTTTATTGATCCCCAGAGGGGAAATTCAGGTATTGCAGCAGTACAGGGCAAGTACAAGGGTAGTGGCATGCCTTGGGTTAAAAATTACACATAGTTTAGGACAAAGCAATTATGACATATAATAAACAAAACAAATAGGAGAAACAATGACCATCCAGTAGCAGCAAACAGTATGAGCTATTCACAATGTCGAATAAATGTCATCAGGGCTACTGAGCCATGCAGAGCAGAGAAGGAAAAGTGACAGTGATATTAAAGTGACAGTATGAAGGCTAACAGGAGTAACTAATAAAAATTTCAATTTCAATTTCAATTAATTTCATTTATGGAATAGAAGTTTTTTTAATGTATATTTTTGGGCATTTTGTGCCTTTATCGATAGGAGAGAGTCAGAGGATAGACTTGTGAAAGGGGTGAGAGAGTAGGGGAAGACACTCTGCAAACTGGTCACAGGCGGGATTCGAACCTGGACCGGCAGAAGCAAGTACATGGGGTGCTAACCACTACGCCAAACCAACACCCCGCGGTTTAGTTTTAATGTATTTCTTTGGAAAAATGTATAAAGTGCTAATCTTAGTCTAAAAATAGAAGATAACGTAACATATCGTGGTTAAAAAAAAGTCCCAACAAGCACACAGGACTGTTTAGAGTTGATGAAAAGTTTACCATATGAATGTAGGCAGAGGCAGGCTTACATTACTCATTGACTCCCAGTGTTTGAGCAAAGCTAATTAGCAGTGGGCGAGCTCTGCCCTTCTCTTCCTTGTTAATGCACAAGAGAATGGCGTCTTTCTGCTTGTCATGGACTCAGGAGTGAGGCAAAACATGCAAAGAACAAAAATAATGTTGTCGTATCCCTTTTACATTTTTACAAATCAAACTGCCACAAAACCACCCCAGCCCTCCTTGACCTGCCACGATACTTTCACTTGCACTAACACACATTGCAGATAGGCCTAAAAAAAGATTTATGGTTTTCAGATTGAAATCACAATTTCAGGCAACGCAATCATGTGATCGCCAAAGCTGCAATTTTTCTCCTTCTTTCTCCTGACTGATCCAGGATCTGTTTTGTCAACTATTAAATATGTGCAGGTAATTTGTATTTATGAAAGTTCTGGTAAGCAGATCAACAACACAAAGCCTCTGTTTAGGAGGAGAAGGTGGAGAATCCCTCAAATAATGAAAACAGATCATTTCTCATCAGTATTAGATGATGAATAATGTGTTATGTGCTTTTGATCATTGATTTACTTACTGTTGGTTATACTGTAAAACAGTGGTTCCCAAACTTTTCACAGCCTGGACCCCTCAGACTCTTGACCTCCAGCCATGTTCCCCACCTACTCTCACACATTTATAGCAGCGAGTAAAAGAAATGTGTCTGTAAGCCTGCTGCCCCCCCCCCCCCCTCCACCTCCCACATTCAATATGCATAACATTCAAAGAAAATCTCTTAAAGTGAAGTATTTCTGACAAAATAGATTTATTTACCAGCAATGTCAGTGGACAACACCAGTTTACTTTTGAAAAATAACTTTACATTTCTGGAACATATTTATTAATAAACTTAAAACTGTTGCAAACTCTCCACAGCTCTAATAAGAAAGCTGTCTGACTGAACTTATACGAATCTTAGGTTATTCAGGACAGATTTCTTTCTCCAAGATGCCTCACCAATCCATGCCCCAGCCTCTCTGCCAACACCTTTATCAAATCTCACAATATAAACATTTGCCAGTTTGAAGTTAACTACTGAAACAACTGGTTGAAACCGGACATTTGCGTACCCCCTACGTCACTTTGCGTACCCCAGGGGTGATTCCCAAACTGTTCCCCACTTTGGGAATCACTGCTGTAAACATAGTGAATAATATTAAACTGAAGCTTTATGAAGAAAATCATGAATGGAATTGAAATTAGAGCTGGGTGACCCCCCCCCCAAAAAAGATGTTCCCCCGCCCCATTGAAAATGAAATAACTACTCATTGTAATTTTTTTTCCAAAATATACATTTATTTATACTTAAAATATACATTTAAAGTTCCTCCAGGCCAAAAAATCAACACATAAATCGACACAAAGAGCCTGTGCACTGTACACTTGTTTGAATTAACTATGAAGATAACAAAATGCCTGAGGTAACACTTGTTATAAAAAAATAAAAATCTTAATAGAAAACTTAACTCTTGTTGCAAAAGATGTAAAAGTTTACAAAGTAATGAGAAAAGTGCCTCAAAGTGCCAATGTGAAATGAATGGGTTGAATTAAAAAAAAATCTTTTAACTTGATTTTCAGGATGCAGGTTTTCACCCTGGCCTAATTGAAATTGCAATATTTTCCAGAAATAAACATGACTAGATCTTTTCCTGAAACAGTTGGGCCTTACTTGCAGACACACAGAAGCTCCGTCTTTTATTTTTATTTTTTTATTTTATGTATTTTGCACAATTATGAAATACACAAAAGTCAAAGATAACAATTATATGAGGCGCAGAAAGATGCAAAAAGCTCAAAGGGCCTCCCTTTGAAACCTCCGCCGAAAGTATATCAATGTTACACAATACTATATGCTCATAAAACATGCAAAACAAGGAGAAAAAAAAGCAATCTAACAAAAACAAGTTACTCAGAAGTTATGACAAACTAATAACAAAACACATACGACCACAATTTAAGAAGAAGAAATTAAAAGATCAAATAAAAAACAAGATTGGTCTGTATGAGTGAGTTCTACGAAGGATTGTATTGCCACTGACTCGAGAAAAAGTGAAAACCAAAAAATTATTAAAAAATGTACACGTAACTAACATGAAAGAGAGAAACTATTTTAAAACAGTAATTAAATGATCCTTTTAAAATCTTTTATAACAATTTGTTGAGGAAAAGTTCTTTAACAGCTAAGAAAAGTTATTCCATAATTTGCTACCTCTATATCCGAATGAAAATTCCAAAGTAAAAGTGGTTAAATCATCTGCTTTAATACCTGACCTGAAGTCCAAAGCATCGGTGTGCGTCCGTTTCCTCATCGATCACTTTTCTGTGTCGTAGAA
Organism: Scarus forsteni; assembly: GCA_036419115.1. Taxonomy (NCBI): domain Eukaryota; kingdom Metazoa; phylum Chordata; class Actinopteri; order Labriformes; family Labridae; genus Scarus; species Scarus forsteni. The sequence continues at coordinate 106,742 of JAZDUH010000216.1, read as the reverse complement.
GCTGCTCCCTGCAGTCGTCCCCTCCTTTCGGCTGGACACTGCGGCTGGTGTCCTCCCTCCTGGCTGCACTCCTCTTCATGGTGGACCTCGTCCTGGTGAGCGTCCTCCAGCAGGCCGACATGTACCAGGACGTCCTGGCTGACAGCTGTGCCGTCCTGGGCTGGCTGATCCACCTCGGCGCCATTGCGGTGCTCCAGAGGACGGCGTATAAGAGAACCAGGGGTCCCACGCTGCTGCTGGTGCTGGTGCTGCTGTCCGTCCCAAACCTGGTCGTCACTCTGATGCTTAACTTCACCGATCGGGATGATCTGGACCCCAAACACCCTCTTAGATTCACACGCCTTGTGCTCGCCTCCGTCCGGGCCCTGCCTCTGCTGGGTTACCTTCTGGCTTACGTGTTCCCGTGCATCAGTGATTCTGCATATTCTCTGTACATCAACTCGGTGGACGGAGCGCCGCTCATCACAGAGAGCGCCCGGCCGGACACGGGGGAGATGGTGGGCGAGGACGGGAGCGGCTGCTTCTCCCGCCTCTTCTTCCTCTGGTTGACTCCTCTGCTCAGGCGAGGGCAGCGAGGGGAGCTGGAGAGACCGGACGATGTTTATCACCTCCCTCGGAAACTTCGGACTAGCGTGGTGTGCCGATACTTCCACCAGTGCTGGGAGGCGTGCAGGCGGGGGGGCGCGATCACTGACGGGCAGGATCGGTGGCCGGAGCCGGTCAGCAGGAGCCTTGTGAGCGGCACGTGGAGCTCCCACTACCAGGACGAGCCCATGCAGCTGGAGGGCGATGTGGGTCTGTTCAGGGTGCTGCACAAAGCCTTCGCGCTGCGCTACTACGTCCTGGGCGTGGTGAAGTTCACCGTGAACATGCTGAGCTTCACTGGGCCGCTGCTCCTTAACAGTCTGGTTACCTTCATGGGGGAAGAGGGCGCTCCGGTGAGCCAGGGGGCCTGGTGCGCTCTGGGGCTCTTTGCGGTCACTTTTGGTGCTGCCATTCTCAGAAATGTTTTCGTCTACGAGGTATACAAGGTGTCGCTGTCTGCCCGTGCCGCTCTGGTGTCGGCCATCTACGCCAAAGCCCTTAGGGTCAGCAGCAGCAGCCTGGCGGGCTTCACGCTGGGCGAGGTGGTGAACCTGATGAGCACGGACACCGACCGCGTGATCAACTTCTTCAACAGCTTCCACGAGCTGTGGAGCATGCCCTTCAGGTTCTGCATAACCCTCTACCTGCTGTACCTGCAGGTGGGCACGGCCTTCCTGGGCGGGCTGTGTGTGGCACTGCTGCTCGTGCCTTTCAACAAGTTCCTCGCTTCACAAATTCTTAAAAACAACCAAGACATGCTGAGGCACAAAGACAGCCGAGTGAAGGTGAGAAATTATTATTTCAATGATGCTCCATATTGACCCTGAAGGTCCTCACCAGGTCCATGTGCCCCTTTCATTCTTGATACACGCCACAATATCATCAGAGTACTTCTGAGTGTGGCTTTAGTTCATCAGATTAAAGCTGGAGTTGGTAATTTTGTAAAACTAGCATGAATTTGAATGTGGTATCTCCTCATGGCTCCGCCTAGCCCCTCCCACCTCTGCTCCAACCATAAGACTGATTCAACTCCAAACCCTCAGCACAACGTTTATGTTTTACACTACACCAAGTCATGTCCCAGTCAGCAGTAAGAAAACACCAAAACATTATCATTGTAAAGTTAAAAAAGCAAACATGTAAAGTTAGTTAGCGCCCACAGCGCGATGTTGATCGGGATATAGGTAGTTCCTCTGACATTATTTATTGGTTGGTGTTTCTCCCATTTTACACCTGCTGTAGATAGCGAATATTTTAAGAACACCTTATGAATTGATTGCCATCGAGTCATAAAGATCATTTTAACCAGTATTCCAAAAAGTGTATCTAAATCAGATTACCAACCCTAGCTTTAAGAGGAAATTCTTAAATACCATATTTTCTCAATTGTAACACACCTTTTTTTTGCTTTAAAATAAGCCTTAATTTTCCAGGTGAGTATCGTACAAGAGTACAAGCAAAATACACCAACATCGCGATTGTAACACATCAGATACAAAAAGCTGTAATTTTCTCTTGTGCAAAAACAAGGGCAAACACAGATTGTGCCAACTTGTGAGCAAAGGGACACAAAATAGCTGTGCTGTCATTGGTCGAAGACATCGGCATGGCTGCCCTCTGATTGGTCGGTACACTACGACTAAGCATGCTTGAAGAAAAAAGTGTTTCCGCATCTGTTTGAGAGAGAAAATCTTGTACGGTATTTCTTGTGAAAACACTAAACTTTAATTGATAAAAATTTTTAATAAAGGAGATTTTTGAGTTGTCTGAGAGAGTAAGGTTTGGGCAAAATTTGGTTGCGGGTTATATTTGAATGTGTCTTATATTTGAATGCATTATAATCGAGAAATTACGGTAATTGTACAATGAGACTATAGACATGGGGAATGTAGTAGCTGAGGGTGAAGGAGAGTGGAATCATGTTAAAGTTATGTGGCTAAGAAGGTAGAAAACTGGAAGAGGATTTGAAAAGTTTCCCTCTTTAACTTACAGTCAGATTTTTTTCAAATCTGTAAAAAATGTGAAAATCTTTTAATGGAGTTTTTGATGAGCGGCCATCTTTGTTTTGAGAGGCAGGAACATCTGGTTGTCATCAGCATAGAGATGATACCAGACACCATTAGTGTCACTTAGAGCTTATGTTTAGCATTTTTACAACAAAAAGATTCAATGATGGTTTTTTTTTTAACCGTTTCTCTTCCAGTTGATGACAGAAATCCTCTTTGGTATCCGGGTGATCAAGTTTTATAACTGGGAGCCTCACTTCGCTCAGAAAGTCGCCGACTGTCGCAAACAGGAGCTGTCCCACCTGAAAGCCCTCAAATACCTGGATGCCCTGTGCGTCTACACCTGGGCCGCTCTACCTGTGGTCATCTCCATCTCCACCTTCGTCACCTACGTCCTGCTGGGGCACCAACTGACTGCTGCTAAGGTCTGTGTTTAGTAAAAGGGGGGCATGATGGCACTTAAAGGTGTAGTGTGAAGAAGTTAGCAGCACTTTTCCGAACAGAAACGGTGAATATAGGATATAATGTTTCTATTTATATGTTAAATCTTTCATAATAGGTATACAATCATCCTCATAAAACTTTGATTTTGATGCATCTTTTTACTACTATGGCCCTCGCTTACGGAACACCCCCTGAAGTCCTGAGGGCTGCACCTTATGTTAATTTCCTTAAAAACAAACTCAAAACCTACCTTTTTAGTCTAGCTTTTAGCTGAATTACCTTTAAGTGTTTTTATTTATTCTAATTACAGCTCACTTTTATTTTTTTTTTGTATTTTATTTTTTATCTTTTCTGTCTTTCCCGATTTTGATTTCTAGTTTTTCTATTTTCTTAACTTCATTTCAGTTTATTTATTATCATTATTATTGTTATTTTTTTAAATTCTTTAGCTGTCCCATCATTTTATTCTTTGTTAAATGATTTTCCTTTAATTATCCTACTTTAGCTGATTTTATTATGCATCTGATGTTACACTTTCTCATTTTACCATTTTATTTATCCAACTTTTGATTTGTATTATCATAATATTTCATTTCTTTACGCATTTACTTATCTTACCCTCTAGTATTTTTCTTTAGTATTTTTCACTATCATTTTAACCCCTGTTTCCTCATTTTTAATTCAAGATAGCGTTTCCTCAGTCCTCTAATTTAGTTTTCTGTCAGAATTTCCTTTTTATGTCTTTGTGTGTTCTCGTCTTCTGGGCTCTCCTACCTTTACACAGTCTACTAAAGAGAGGAGCTGATGTCCTGATCTTTCCTCTCTGCAGGTCTTCACCACGCTGGCTCTGGTGGGGATGTTGATCATCCCTCTGAACTCTTTCCCGTGGGTCCTCAACGGCATCCTGGAGGCCAAAGTGTCTCTGGAGCGAATCCACCGCTTCTTCAAACTGACCAACCAGGACCTGCAGGCGTACTACGCCCTGGGTACGCTGCTGCTGTCAGACATTGGTTTTTATTTTTGTTTTTGTTATATCAGGTGGGCCAGCAGGAAATGCACAAGCCTCACAAATGGACCTGTCACGATAAACAATTTTGCTGGATGATAATTGACCAAAAATTATTGCTGATAACAATATTATTGTCAATATTACTTGAAACATCATTTTTTCATTAATGTAATTTTAATATATGTCATAATTTAGTGAGTTCACCGTATCAAAAGCAATAAACTTTAATTTCTTAAGAGTATTTAACTGTAATTGGAAGGTCAAGAGCTTTTCATTAAAATAAACAAATATAATCGATTTAACCAAAAAAAGACAAAAATAAAATGAAAATAAAATGAACTCCTTTGGAAAAAATTGCATGTAAATAAAAATCATTATACTAATAAAAGAAAAATAGACCCTGTCTCTGGAAAGAAAACAAAACTCTAATAAAAACACACATTACAATAATAACAATAAATAAAATAGAGTTTATACAGTCCCTGAATTGTTTTTCAACCGTATTGAAGGACTGCATTTCTTTTGCAATGTAATGAACGACACTGTCTGTGAGCGTGTCATTTTGCACTGTTTTTTTTATATTTACTTTGCAGACCAAACGCCTCAGTAAGCGTTAACTGTCAGGACGAAGGCTCCGCTGCACCTCCCCTTCTTCGTTGCCACTATTTTCAAACAAATTCGACATATCAGCTCGTCTGTGTTCATGAGCTCACACCTTGTTCATTCTGTTTAAAAAATAAAATATTCCCACACTGGGGCTGTGGCATTCAGCTTAGGAACTGATGTGCCATCATTCATGTTAGTGTTTGTTTCTTTGTTTCTCCTCACGACACTCACTTCAGCTCTCTGTGTGTACATGCGAGCAGCCCCGCCTCCCCCACAAAGATTGAATGACTGACAGATGCTCACTCCGCTATAAATCTGCTAAATCACTCTTCAGAACCAACGCACCCAGGTTTTCATAAAGTTGCACAGAGTGACCCATCTTCTCATCCAGCCTGTTTGGTAGAAAGAGAGCAGGAAAACAAACATGCGTGCACGTGTAAATTTACCGAGGCTGGCAAACTTACTGAGGATGTATGTATTTATCTTGTGGTTAATCGATTTATTGATTATCGTGACAGGCCTGCTCGCATCAGGAGGGTTGCTGGTTCAATCCCTGCGTGTGAAGCTTTAGCTTTTTGTAATAGAATACAAATAAATAAGTGCAATAGTCAAATTAAACAAAACAGGCTTTAAAATCATTATTTGACTCCAGATTGTGCTACGGTGTGAGTGTGAATGGTTTTCTGTAGGTGGATGGTGTTTTATCAATAAGCTAAAACAGGCTGATTTAGTTATTTTTTATTCATTCTGCTTTTCCAGCATTTTAATTCAAGGTTTTTCTTTTCGTTTCACTAAGACAAAAATGACTGACAAAAAGATGTATTGATATAGATATAATGTAAACATACATATACACATAAATGTAATATAATAATGATAATAATCATTTTCTTACAGCCACTCAACAACTAAACACTCAGCAAAGATCCATCTACTTACTTGTATTCCACTATAATAACAGTAGTTTGGATTTGGAGAAGCTAAGGTACAAGAAATGATAAAATCAAGATTTTAAAAGAAGTCAAACAATAGAAAATACAAAGCAATAACTCCAAGACTCATTAGACAGAAATAAACAATAAAAATACATTTAAAATAAAGAAATGTTAAAAGTTTTAAATTAAATCTAAAGTGATTAAGTGTAAAATGATATAAACTCTATCGACATGATCAAATACTTAAGCAAATATTTAAAAAAGAATAAAACATCAGGTAATAAAAATTTTAAACTTGAATTTAATGATTTAAGAAAAAAGTAATAGAATACAAATAAATATGTGGTATAGTCAAATTAAACAAAACAGGCTTTAAAATCATTATTTGCTCCATTTTCTCATGACAACAAAAAAAGAAATGTGTATTTGTCGTCAAGATCTCATTTTTCTTTTCTTTTAGAGATAAAAAAGAAAATTAATACAGTCTAAATAAAACATGTCTTGCTTGTGATTTCCTTTTTTTGTAATATTTTATTTGTGAAATAGTAACATAAACAGTGATATAAGACAGGCAACAGCGAGAGAAAAATAAAATAAAAGAGGATTTAATAGTAACAAACAGACAAAATATAGTCTTGTAGAAATAGGGGCAGTTGGGAGGTGGATTTTCTTCTCTGATAAGAAGGAAACAAGAGCAGAAGAAGAGAAAATAATAGAAAAAATGCATGTGATGTCCTAATGTTATAAATTTCTTTCTTGTTTGAGCTATATTTGTTTATTCACTTGTTTGTTTGTTTGTTTGCTTCAGTGACTCCTGAAGACTCTCAGACATCCATCCTCTTGAGTCAGGGAAAATTTTCCTGGCATGGACCCGACGGCTCAGACCAAAGTCCGGAGAGAGAGAGAGCAGCTGGAGCTAAAGGGAGTCTGCTGCTGCACAGTCTCAACCTGCACATCACAAAGGTAAACGCCTTCAGCTGACACGATATACATGTAAAATACTCTCATTTATCATCATGACTGATAAGTAAGTTCAGGATTTCTCACATATTTCCTAGCTCCTTTTAAACTTTATTTTTCCATTTGATTAAAACAGTGACAAAAACACAAGAACAACAGCAGTACAAGGGGACAAACACTACTTTGTAGGATAAAGATGACATTTTGACCATCTTACAGTATAAAGCTCTGTTTTACTTCAGAGACTGTAGGTCATTTGTTCCATTGATCAGATTTCTTCCACAATGTCCAGCCAGTGATTCAGTCCAGGTGGATCAGAACTCAGCCAAGTTCTTGCAATGGCTTTCTTAGCCGCAAGAGATAGGATCTTAAACAGGTATTTATCTTCTTTACCTATTACAATGTCTGGTATCAGTCCAAGATATATATATATATATATATATATATATATATATATATATATATCGGGAATCATAAGGAATATTATTTCCAAGCATTTTGCCCATAACTCTCAAAAGTCCATCCCAAAATATCCGTGTTTTCAAGCATGACCAAAATATATGAGACTGATTGGCATTCAGTTGCCCACATTGTCTCCAACAGTATTGTTGTTGTCCTAATTGTTTATTATTAAATTTTGGTAGCTCCCTCCGTACAAACTCTGCATATTATGGTTACACATACAGACATTTAAAACACACATAGACATATACACTATATATCGAGGTGGGAATTGCTAAGATTTTATTGATACCAATGCTATTAACAATCCTGCTAATCAATTAAATGCTTTAATGCAGGGCTATTAAATTAGAAATTCAGTCAGGCCGAATTTTCAGACTTAGGACATGAGCAGGGCCGGACATTTGACAGTGAGCAAAGTTAACCACGTTAAAGAAACACAAATAGATAACAAACACACTGGATGTTTATTAATTTATTGCCACATCCAAAAGGGCATAAACTCAATAAAGTGTAGTACTTAAACTTAACTTCTGCTGATATACTTTTTTTTTTAATTTTACACTTCAAACAAATAACTTCAACACGTTTTGACAGGTAAAGACAAGCACATATTTAGGTGCATATGAAAATAAAAAAAGTGCAGATTTGAAACACCATCTTTTGGTCTCATTTGAAAGTGCATTAAAAGTAACTTCCTTAACAGCAACCTTTCAGAACGTGTTGCATTCAATGTCTGTAATAATGTTGGATTTTTTGTAAGGCCTTGTCAGTGTTTGTGAAAGTTTTTTCTACTTTTCTTGCCTGACTTAAGCCCCAATCATGTTGATTTCTGGCCACTTGAGGGTCACTTTCGGGCCTCTAATTGAATAGGGCTGCTTTAATGATTCCCTTATTGATTCCTGCAGATTTTCTGTGTGGGCAAATGTTGGCCTGTAGATTTTCAGTGTCAACAATGTCAAACACACGTGACAGCACAGATAACTGCTTCTGCAGGTTGCTGGTGTTTCCACTCACTTAAGGTTGTGCAGTAGGCCTTTTGTAAAAAATAAATCACAATTCTGAGGCTTCTGAACCCTGTCAGTGGAAGGAATTGATAAGGGAATTGATTATCTTAGGAACCAGATGTAGCATCTCAAGAGGCTAACCTCTAATAAATCAGACGACAGGTCTGTGGTTCATGGATCTGTCCCTAACTTTAGTTCTTACTTTAGTCCACTTGTCTCCTCTTACCTCCCTTCCTTCACCCTCACACCCAACACAGCATCGTGTGGACTTGCTGTTCATCATGAGACTGGGATCCACATTCAAGATTTCCTGCTGCTTAACAGAAGGTTTTTTCTTGAGCCATGGTGGAGGGATTCGTGATTGGCTATTTGGATTCATGTTGGGTGTTGGATGTATATATTTGTGTATATATGTATATGTGTATCTTTATATGTATATATGTATCTATGCATATATGTGTGTCCATAAAATGAAGAGCTTTATGCTCTATTGTAAAGTGTCTTGAGATAACACTTGTTATGAATTGACGCTACACAAGTAAAGATTGATTGATTGATTGATTAGCAAAAAGACTCTCAACTGGAATTGGTTTTCGATTCCCATCCCAATATATATACAAATATATACATCCAACAGCAAGGGACACTAAAGTTGATCTATCTATATCTATCTTGTGAATTCACCTAAACAAACACAAGTGGTGTTATGTCATAACTTTGTGTAATTCAAGATGTAATGTAGAAGTTTACACCAAAACAAAAAGCCTGATCTGGACATCCATGGTTGAAAAAACAGCTGTGAACTAACTTTGAATTTTAAAATGAGACCATTGTTTACTTTCTGTTTCTGGAAACCTGTATCCATCTCTCATGTGGGTTTAAAGTATCAGGATGTTTAAAGTGGTATTAAAGTCTACATTTTGGTTTGAACTGTTTGTTTCAGGGCTCTCTGGTCGTGGTGGTGGGAAAAGTCGGCTGTGGGAAAAGTTCGTTACTGGCTGCTCTTACAGGAGAACTCAGCAGGTACAACTCATCTGGATCCTTGAAGTGAAGTTTTATAACTATTATCCTGTCTGAAGTGGAAACTGGGCTGTTACTGCATTTTACAGGAATAAACACGTTTAGTTGATGGATCAGAAATTGTTTCCATCATTGAGCATGAATCTGATCTGCTGCACAGAGAGTTTTTAGCAGCTAATTTCCAACTCTTGTCCCTTGTTGGGCCTTTAGCCTATTACTACCAGCTCAACTATTTGGCAGATGTTATCAATAAAAACATGCATATTTAATGTTTTAAAAAACAGAACAAATCAAATCATTGATTCCATTAACAGTTAAGGAAACAGAGACAAACCAATAACCAGATATATTTTCTTAATGTGGGGCTTAAAGGTTTGAAAAGGTAACAGTTAATTATGTGATGACATAAAATCCACAAATATTTGGAGCAAAATCAATTAGAATAGGTTTGGAAAACACACAAAAATGTTTCTGGTGAATTACAGATTTTTTTTATATATATAAATCATTCAAGTAAGTGGTATTTAAAATAATAACGCTGATAATGATAATAATATATTTTTAGCTTTTGCAACCTTTGAATCCCAAACAAAGAAAACTTCATTTTTTTAGTTGTTTGTAGTTTATTCCATATCCCAATCATTGACAGAAACAGTTGCATGTATTTGAACACATTCAATATTCCTGAATATATTGACTTCTGCCAGACAGTTGAGCTGGGGGTTAAAGGGTTAAAGCTGGTGTCTACGATTTGAAACCGCAGCCTGCCCCTCCTTCCCTCACCTCTCCCCTCCGTGTTCCAAGATCCCGCCCCCAGCTCGTGTTGGCTCATATAAGCCCCCTCCGGCAGAGCTACGAGCGACTAGCACAATATATCAGCAGCAAACTCAATCAAAAACAGCTCAGCTCAACTGAAAGTATCAAACACGACAGACATCTCCCTTATAACACACAGCAGTAGCCATTTCAACTGGACCGGCGGCAATGCGGGTCTGGCGCCGCCAGAGCGGAGCCGAGTGTGGGGGAGGATTAATCTTTCTCAGCCTGTCCTCCCCAGCTCAGCTTACAGTGCTAACGATTAGCGGCTAACAGGCTAACCCGCTCCCCTACAAGTTATTAGCCCGTACAGGCACAACTAACCAGAGTTATTCAGCAGACATCTCCCACTGTAGTAAACAAAGCCATTACCTGATCAACCAGGGGTGAAACGGCCGATGCTGAAGGTCTGACGGCTGGCTGAGGCTATTCGTTAGCCGTTAGCCCGCTAACAGGCCTCCACCCGCGGGCAGAGCTCCGTTGGGCCTGTGGGAGAGGGAGGCGGATTCCCGGGTTCGGCGCTAGGCTTTCCCGGCTCCATGATAGTTCAGTAGCTAACGCTGCTAGCTGCTCACCGGAGGTAGAGGGGAGGAGGCAGGACCATGGGCAAGATGCTGCGTACTGCGTAGTGAGGGAGACGAGGATTGGATGGACTCATGGACTAACTCACGGACCAATTAATAGTTGCAGGTTCTTAGGTTTGATTGGTCAGCTAGTATGCAGCTTTTCAGCGGATATACTGAATGGATTTTTTTCATTCTTTTTGGTCTTTATACTGTGTAGATAGGACCATAGGACCATAACAGCCTTATAAACGGTGTTATTAATATGTACAAAGCTTCCAAATCGTAGACCATAGCTTTAAATAAACAAATCATAAAATGTGCAATATTTAACAGCATAAAATAACACAAAAATTTACAGAATAAAATACATGTTCACATAAAAAAACAGTTCTAAATAAATAAGAAAACATGACAGACTAAAAATGGTTACAGCTCTGGTTTGCTTTTAGCACTTGATCTTTGTAGAGAAGGTTTTAAATCTGTGGTTAATTTAATTTCGATTGATAATGAATTCCAGAGTTTAGAGCCTTTAAAGAGAAACTGACTGTCCAAATGTTGACTTACATTTTTGCCGTGCTTCTTTTTTCTCTGCTGCTGTTCTGTCTTTGGATATATTTGGACAAGGGTTCAGGGGCAACATTATCAGTGCATTTAAAAAAACAAATTTAAGGAAAGAAAACTGCATGGAGCTTTCAAAGCTCAATAGATTGCATTTTTACCTCCGCCAAGGAGGTTATGTTTTCGAAAGAGTTTGTCCGTCCGTCCGTCCGTCCGTCCGTCCGTCCGTGAACAAAATAACTCAAAAAGTAATGGATGGATTCGGATGAAATTTTCAGGAAATGTTCAGCATGGGAAAAGGAAGAACTGATTCGATTTTGGTGTTGATCCAGATCATCCTCTGGCCGCCATGGCGAAAAATGTGATTTCTGTGAATAACTACTGAACTAAAATAGATATCATTATGAATCCAGTTGCTAATGGCATGTTTTCATGGTCAAGGAATCTAAATATTTACATGAAATAAAGGCAGGACTAATATTTATGGTCAAAATGATAACATGACTGAGGACTGTGGCGCTGGAGGAGGTCTGTGCTCTCCGAGTGCTTTTCTAGTTTCAAAATGTGGCAGTGATGCCGACAGACTGTTTTTCTTTTTTTTGTCCATAACTTTTAGGGCTTCATGCATAAATAGCCGAGCTGCCTGAGCTGGTATGTTCTGCCTTATTAATTTAAAGCTTATTTAAAATGTTCTTCCCGTCTGTTTCCGTCAGGCTGAGTGGGGTGGTGTACGTCTCAGACAGAGAGGTCGGTTTCGGCCTGGCGGCTCAGGAGCCGTGGATCCAGCATGCATCAGTGCGAGACAACATCCTGTTCGGCAAAGCGTACGACTACGCTCTGTACCAGGCTGTGATCGAGGCCTGTGCCCTGTCCGACGACCTGAACGTAAGAAAACTTTACTTTGTCTCTGTCCGTCTGATCAGTCTTTGAGGCAATTCTCAAAACTTTTGACCAGTCACTTTTTTTTGTAATTCACTTTTTATTACATTTGAGAACATTAACAACAATTCAAAGGTTAAAAGTGCTAAGAGAGAAAAACTGAAATCAGAAGTAAAGAAAATAGTCCAGCCATTTAACTAAAATATACACAAAGAAATTACATTCACATACATTACATATATACAGTGTTGGGCAAGTTACTTCAAAAATGTGATGAATTATTTACTACTTGTTACTGTCATTTCAAAGTAGTTAGTTACATTTTGATATTATTACTGTATTTGAAATGTAAGGCATTTCTCTATTATCACATTACATTTAAGTTACTCTTGTCAAAATAACAGGAAATCGGGTTTCAGCTTAAGGCTAAAATCAGTAGAATATAATATCTACATCGAAGGCTCATGGCACAATACGAGAAAAGATCATAACAAAACAGACAAAAGGTCAAATTCTGGTAAATTGTGTTAGAGATGCTGTAACTTTAGGCCTAGTGGAGGACTTTTCTCCTCCGCTGATCTCACGGAGTACTTGGTGAATTTGTATTTAAACAAACAAAACACCTCTTCATTTCAGGTTAAGTTAAAAATGCATTGTAACTTGCATAACTGGCATTTGTACTGAGTAAATATTGCCTCTTTTTTGTAATGCCTTACATCACTACGTTACAGAATGCATTACAGTAATCACATTACTTTTGTAATGCATTACTCCCAACACTGCATGTATTTATGCATTATGTAAAGAGTACTGTATTTGTAAAACAACCCATCCTTTCCACAATATCTCCTGTCATTTGTTCAGTTTAACAGTTCAACCAGTCAATTTGAAGTATAAAGTATAAAAAAATGCAATTTTCACTCACAATGGAACAAAACTATCTTGAAAAAGAAACACAAATGAAAGCACAGCCTGTCAGAGGACTCAAGAGGACATAAATCATTCATTACACATATTAAGTTTCCTTCAACACAGTGAACTTTTTGGGTGTTTATTGGATTACTTGAGGAACAAACACGATATAATGCATAAAAACTAACAACTATAGGATTTTCAGGTAACTTTGTTATCTTAAGATAAATATTTTTTATGGTAAAACAGCAAAATGAAGCGAATAACTGCAATTCCATTTAGGGATCTATTCATAATTACAAAAAAGTATTTCAAAAAAGTACTTGTTCATCTATCCACCTGTCCTGCTTACACAGAGATACGCAGGATTCACCAGTTATTCAACTGAGCATGTTTTGGTCTGTGAAATGAAGCAGGATCGCAGGAAGAGAGCCAGTGCATGCACAAAGAGAACATGCAAACTCCACATGGAAAGATCCTGACCAACACAGAAGAAACAAAATTTATTTCACAATGCACTTTTGAGAAAAAGTTTAGATGTTGAGAATAATCTAAAGTACATTTCTGTGGAAAATGAAAAAAATGTGTTGTTGAAACACAACCCAAGAAAAAAGTTTGTGTGTTAGGGAATAAGCTGAACTGTTAAAAAAAGATTTAAATTTGAAATACAACCCGGAGAGTAAAGTTGGAAGAAAATGAAAGAAAATCTTTCCCCTCTTTATTAGTTTTTCTCCTGTTGTCAGTTTACTCCAGTTGATAAGAAAAGATAAAACAGAAGTTTGTTTAGATAACTGTTGAATCTATTTTACAAGCTCACCTTGATCCAGAGCATGAACTAGCTTGTGTTAAACCTACTACAGTAAACACTGAACATTGTGCACACAGTTTGTGGTGTTTAATATTTGTGTCCGTCTTTGCTGCATAATTCTTCCTCAGGTTTTGCCTCATGGGGATAAGACTGAAGTGGGAGAGAATGGAGTGACCCTGAGCGGAGGGCAGAAGGCTCGACTCGCCCTCGCCAGAGCTGTTTACATGGTCAGTGCTCTACACAAACCCAAACACCAGCCAGACGTTTATTCATTAACTCGTCCAACGTTGGCACCCACAAGCAGTAACTGATGCCAGGTTTATCTTAGACAGTCACTGTTTCGATGTTAGTGGCACACTGTCACTGTTTCTTTTATCAGTCACTTTAATGTGTAACATCTTTGTGTGTACGCCCTGGTCATTTCTGCACTGCCACGTTCAATGCTCTAACTGCCCTGATGTCCATAAAACTCCAGTTCTTAATTGTATGTATTTAATTTCCTTTTATAGCTTCGTCCACTTAATGTTTCCTGCCCTTCTATGCTGTAACAGAGGATGCCAAATGTTGCTTCACTGTACAAACTCTGTTGCCTAGCGTGTCACATGAGTTTCAGTATATTAATCAGACACTGTTTTAGCATTGATTATCCTATCACCCAGATTGTAGTAATAAAGCTGTCCCTTACTGGATCGTGCTTCAAATGATAAATGATCTACCTGCAGTGTTACCCAAATAACCCAAAAGCGGACTGAAAAATTACAAGGATTACTTTATTCATGCGTTCAATAATTATTACATCCATGCATCTGAGAAATACCTCATCCAGCCATCCATCTATCAATATTCTCTTAATTATACACTGTCTGGCCAAAAATAAAATTCACCACCTAAAACAGGTCACACAGAAAAGCACTCGGAGAGCACAGACCTCCGCCAGCGCCACAGTCCTCACCCATATTGTCATTTTGACCATAAATATTAGTCCTACCTTTATTTCATCAAAATATCTAGATTCCTTGACCATGAAAACATGCCATTAGCAACTGGATTCATAATTACCTCCGCCAAGGAGGTTATGTTTTCTTAAGGCTGCAGAGCTGTTCAGTCCGTCTGTCCTTCTGACATTGTGTGTGTGAACAAAATAACTTTCAAAAAGTAATGAGTTCTACTGTTGCCTTTGATGAAATTTTCAGGAAATGTTCAGCATGGGAAAAGGAAAAACTGATTCGATTTTGGTGTTGATCCAGATCATCCTCTGGCCGCCATGGCGAAAAATGTGATTTCTGTGAATAACTACTGAACTAAAATAGATATCATTATGAATCCAATTGCTAATGGTATGTTTTCATGGTCAAGGAATCTAAATATTTCCATGAAATAAAGGTAGGACTAATATTTATGGTAAAAATCACAATATGGGTGAAAATCGAATCAGTTCTTCCTTTTCCCATGCTGAACATTTCCTGAAAATTTCATAAAAATCCGGCCTTAACTTTTTGAGTTATTTGTTCACAGACAGACGGACAGTCAGACAGACAAACAAACTCTCCCGAAAACATAACCTCCTTGGCGGAGGTAAATATTTAATTGGACCGCCTTTAGCTTTGATTACAGTCATGTTCTCTGTGTCATTGTTTCGATAAGCTTCTCCAATGTCACAGATTTGTCCCAGATCACAGCACTGCCCCCACAGGCTTGGACAGTAGGCACTAGGCATGATGGGTGCATCACTTCACCTGCCTCTCTTCTTACCCTGATGCTCCCATCACTCTGGAACAGGGTTCAATCTGGACTCATCAGACCACATGACATTCTTCCAGTCCTCCACAGTCCAGTCTTTATGCTCCCTAGCAAACTGAAGCCTTTTTTCTGCTTAGCCTTACTGATTAGTGGTTTTCTTAAGGCTACACAGCTGTTCAGTCCCAATCCCTTGAGTTCCCTTCACATTGTGTGTGTGTGGAAATGCTCTTACTTTCACTATTAAACACACCCCTGAGTTCTACTGTTGTTTTTCTTTGATTTGATTTGGCCAAACGTTTAAGTGATTGACCGATCACCGTCATTCAGGATTTCTTTTGACCACATTTCTTCCTTGAAGACGATGGTTCCCCACTATCCTTCAGTTTTTAATAATGTGTTGGACAGTTCTTAACCCAGTTTTAGTAGTTTCTTCAATCTCCTTAGATGTTTTCTCTGCTTGATGCCTATGATTTGACCATTCTTAAACAGACTAACATCTTTTCCACGACCACAGGATGTGTCTTTGACATGGTTGTTAGAGAAATGAGAAGCCACTCATTGCATTGCAGCTGGGGTTAAATAACTCGTTCCCAGCTGATGCAGTAATTATCCCATAGGAGGCTCGTACCTGTTTGCTTAGTTAAATTTAGGTGGTGACTTTTAGTTTGGCCAGGCAGAGTATTTATCCATGTACCCACTTATTCTTCCATCAACCTATCAACACATCCATCAGTCCAACAAACCATAACACATCCATCTGGTCATCCATCCAATGTCCTTTTAAATATATACAGCCATCCATCTGTCTGTCCATTATTTTGTCTGTCCCATTAATTCTTCTGCCATCCATTTATTGATACATCTGTCCACCAATCTGACCAACTCTACATCTGTATATTTGTTCAAGTCTTATGTCATAAATCTCTTTATAGAAGCAGTGCTTCCCAAAAAGTTTCTAATTCTCTTATTTTCCAATTCCTCTATGCTCTGTATGGTGTTACTCAGTCACTAAAATTCTTCTGTCCTCCACTGTAGGACAAAGACATCTACCTCCTCGATGACCCGTTGGCGGCGGTCGATACCGACGTGGCCGAACACCTGATGAAGAAATGCGTCCTTGAGATCCTGAGGGGAAAGACCAGAATCCTTTGCACACACCGCATCGAGTTTGTGGACAAGGCAGACATGGTGGTCCTCATGGAGAATGGGACAATCATCAAAACAGGTAAAAACAAACAAAAGAGACTTAAACTTGTCAAGATCTCAGCAGAATCAGAGCATCTGTTCAGTTTTTGTTTCACGTCATTCTTAACCTGTTCAGCCCCTTTTTTCAGCCTTCTGCTCCAAAATGACATAAATAAAAGAGTGTATCTCTGCAACCACAAGATCTATTTGAATAATTTTGGTTTCATAATAAAAGTAACAGTTGAGAGATTTGTCCAGATGTGAATTATCAGTATATGTGTTACTGGGACAGAGTAAATGAAGATAGAAGTCAGAATCATAAAAAAATTTCATCCTCGCCTAAAAAAAACAAGATTTTATTGTGAATATCTCTTTGGACTGATGCAGCTGCAGCTTTAGAACTCTATGAATGAATGTGAAAATATGTGAACATTACTTCTGCCAAGTTTGAGTCTGAAAAAATGATGCAGAGCAAAGTTAGAGAGGTTTTACTACAGAGTGGTCAGGCCCAATCTTGGCTCAGTTTGGCTCCATTAGTCCCATTTGACATTTCTGATATACCAAACTTTAGATTTCACTTTTAGGTCACTTTTTGAGTTCATTACACCCAATTAGAACGGTTTTTTTATCTTCTTCTTCTTATCTGTGGCAGTTTTGAACTGTTTTATGATAATAATTATTTATTTTTTTGTTTCTTTTTGTAAAAAATCAAGCAGAACTCTCTACATTTTCCCATTCAAAGAAATCAATACAAAGCAACCCAAATTTGAATCATAGATTTAGATTTTTAAAATTCATTTGCTTGGTGTTGATGTTGCGTTTGGTGTGTGTAAAATGGCTTATATGGTTGTGTAGCTGAAACTTTCCTGTTTAATTTGATGTGCCGCATGACTATATTTCTACATTTTTGTTTGAGAGCAGCAAGTATTCCCAAATCAGGTACTTTGGGGCTGAACAGGTTAAGACAGATATACTGTCTTTCCTAACTACAGTCCACAGAATCAATTAATTAGACTTCATTTATTTAGCACTTTTCATACAAAAGAATGTAGCACAAGGTGCTTTACATGGACAGAAACATCAAAACTGTATGAAAGACAAACTTAAATAAAGTCACTAAACATAAACAAGGACAAATAACTTTATTTTAATAACTTTGGTGAAACAGAACTGAGTGAACTGAGGAAATGCTGGGAGTTTATAAGAATCAAGAGTCCTTTATTGTCATTATGTGGGCACATAACAAAATTTTGGGCAGTAGCTCCTGGCTGAGGTAGTGGATAATATGAATACAATAATTAAATATAAAAACAGTGAGCCACTACTCTAATACACAGTATAGAACTATAATAATGGTAATATAGAAATTAAAATAGAAAGAACATACTCAGAAAACACTGGATATTATGTCAAAAAAACACCAAAACTAGAGATAAAATAAGATTTTGTAAATGTGTAAATAATTCTTAAAGTGTTCTTGTCAGTGTTATATTCTAATCTTTATATTTATAATGATGCATGTGCTGTTGTTTTATACTTGGTTTATTTTTTTACATTTATTAAGGCTGTCTCCTTTGCTGCTGTAACACTGTAAATGTCCCTGTGTGGGACAATTAAAGGTTTTTTCTATTCTGTTCTAAGGTTTCTAACAAAATAATAGTAAGTACATAATTAAAAAAATGGAAATGTCACTCAAATTCAGAAATGCTTCACAAAATTAATAGAAGGACATAAATAATAAACGAATGACAACAATAAAACAAATTAACTGATTTTCCCTCTCTTGTCTTTCATATATTTACACTTTTCAATCCCAACTGAAACTATTAACCCATAACAGCATCTCTATTATGTTCCCTAAAAACAAATACATTTACATGCAGACACACACCTACACACATAAATACAAAGTCCAGGTATTAAATGAAGAGGAGTGAATAGAAGGAGGGAATAAGGGGTTGTTAAACTCTATATCTTTATATATAGTTTTTTAAAATAAATCTTTTTTAAAATGCATCTTTACGTTTCTTTTGCTTTATAACAGGAACACCAGCAGAGATTCTCCCTTTGGTGGAGGCCGTGCCTAAAAAGAAAAAAAACGACCACAACATGAAGGCGAAAGGTACGTTTACTTTAAGTTTTCATAGCCTTATTTAAAGAGGTAGCCAGTGATCTTGTTATGTTTATTTACATTTATTGGTTTTGTGTGCTTTACTATAAAATTACAGACAACGCAACATGAGGCAGATTTGACCCTTTAACAAACCCCGCTCTTCAAAGGCAGTGATCCCTCAATAGTCCTTTAATTTCTGATGTATTTCGAGTCAAAACAGGCACACAGGACCGTTTTGTGTTGCTGAAGAGTTTATCTGATGACTGTAGGCAGAGGCAGGCTAACACTACCCATTGATTCCCGGTGTTTGAGCTAAGCTAATTACATTGGGTTAGTTCTGCACGTCTCTTCTTGTTACTGCACACGTCATGAACTCAGGAGTGAGACAAGTTAGAAACAAAAATACAGTGTTTTATTCCTTTAAAGCAGGTAAGTCTGTTCGCAGCTTCAGAATAAGTCCAAAACAAGACAGAAACTGTTCAGTTACACTTCCTGTCTGTGCCTTTCGGAGTAAAGCGACCTGGGTCGACTGACCCTGCAAGTGACACAGGTTTTTCATGGCTCACCTCTGATCGGCTTCAGTGAGAACATCACACCCGCTAGTTTACATCATGACGTAACATCCCCACGGCATAACATCACAATCGGCCCTCTGTCTGAAACTTACGTGACTCTTTGGCTACGTTCACACTGCAGTCAAAAGTGACCTGTATCTGCTTTGTTTCTGACAGTGAACAGCACAAGTCGCATTGAATCTGACATTTTTAAATCAGATTCAGGCCACTTTAAAATGTGGTACTAAACTGGATACATATCTGATTTTCTTGAATAAGTCTGAACAGTCAGGTCGCATTTAATGTGACTTTGACATCATTCCAGAGCAACAGTTTACCTCAGGACAAATGTTTTCAAAGTCACTTCATGGACTGAACATAATCGGAGGTTAATATAGGCATGATTATTAAAAAGTTGATGCATTTTTTTCCCAAAATAGGTAGTTTAAATTATTTTCTAGCTACAAGCTTGATTAAACAATACATAAAGGAAGGAGTGATGAGAAAACGTGAGAGAGCACTGGGGCGATCGACTTGCGTCTCCATTACAGGCACAATAAACAATAAACGTGAATGAATCAAACATTTGCATTCTGATATCTGATAAACTTAATTTATTAACACTGCTCCGACTTTTTGAATGGATTAATCGGGCTAAAATGACAGTTTACATGACGCAGAGACACTGATGGTCCACTGCTGTCCATCTCATCCGTGCTCATTTGCACGCTGCTGTATGTTTCTGCGAGACAGCATCAGTCAGTGAGCAGTCTGCTCCTGTCTGATCTGCTCTCAGACAAACTACGAAACTTTAGAACAGATGATTAAACTAGGTTTTTGCCTCTTTTTTCACCTGTTCAGTGCACTATGGCTCTGAGATGTTTGGCTCTCCAGCAGCGATTTGTCATTGGCGGGAAAGAGCGGTTGCCTTAAGGTTTATAACAAATAAAATAGCCATAATTACTTTAATAAGAGCTCACTAAAGGTGCTGCTGTAACATCAGGTTTTGCGTTATGGGAATTTACTTACTCAACATCATAAGTAATGTTGAATAATGACATAATGCTGTTTTCACTAAACTATCTATCTAACCTTGATTTTTGTAACCAAACAGATACTGTCAGGCTTTTATCAAAGTTTTATGTTGATCCTCTACAGCTTTTTTATGATGAAAACAGTAACAGCTACACTAGAATAAATGTAATTCTGCCTATAAGGATTTCTATTTGGTGGAAACGTTATTCTGACCTCTATTTGCAGTGAACTTTACATTTGTGTTTAGAGTGGGACAGAACAGTTTCTGTAACTTCTGAATTGAGTTTATATTGGTAGTAGAGAGAGCATCAGATCCCTCCTGGGTTTGGTGGCACAACAAGCTCAAATAAATGCAACCTGCAACTGCCATTATTTACAAGCAACTTTTCAAAATAAGCCCAAAGATGCTTATAATAAGCAGACCTGGCAATTCTGGTGTATACATTGCTCTCACAGCAGGGAGCCAAAATGCAGCACACTCCTGCCTGGTATGACAGCCTTCGTCTCTTTCTTGGTCTAAACCAGATGGCGTTGATCAGAACGAAGAGAAGTCGGATCCATCCTCTGATCTACGTCTGGACGACGACCCTGACCTGATGGGGGCAGAGCAGAAGCAGGTGGGGGGGCTGGCGTGGAGCGTTTACAGGACGTACTGGGCTGCTATGGGTGGAGTGTTGGCTTCTTCCATCCTGATGTCTCTGCTGCTCATGCAAGGTTTGGATCAACCACTCACTTATTTCAGTTTATTATAAAGTCTTCAATGTTTTTGGCCATAAAATCAATGTTGAAAACTGTTAAATGCTTCATGATAGGGCTGGAAAAAAAGATTCATTATGATTTCACAAAAGCTGTAGATGAGATTGATGTAAGTGACAGGGATTTCAGTCAACCAAAAAGACAAAGTCATAAAACTGTTTTTTAAGATGGTGTGAGATGAATCTGTAAAATACTTAAATCATACAAACACATTTGATTTTTGCTTAACTAAAATATAACAGATGTCTGTATGTATGCCATTGACTAAGTGCTGGAGCTAAAGATGCTGCACCCTCTCTGCCTTCAAGCCTTCCCAACAAAAGTGAAAATGATTTAAGCTCATTTTTCCTTCTGAGTTTTTTACTGTAGGAACTGTTACGGCACCGGCAACATTATGTTAGTATCATTTTGTCCCTCTAGTATAAGTCAAAGCATCATAAACTTTACCCTGAAACTGGGCAGTTAATTGAGGTTTAATTGAAATTATACTTATTTCCTTTCACAGTTATGAAAAGAGAGTGATTAAGGTTAAAAAGCAGACTGTGCCACATGACATGATGAATGTTTTTTTTTTCCCTTACTTCGAGGTATTTTTATTTTTACAAATATATTTCTGTGTGGATGATAGGGCCGGGTTTAAAAAATCAGTTGAGTCAATTTTAATTGATTTTCCTTTAAATGGTTCTTAATTGATCCATAAAATCCAAAGATCGATCTTTTAACTTGGGTAGTTTTTTCTTCATTGGACGTGCAGATAAGCAGCTTGTGGTGTCAACTGTGCTAGACTGGCGTGATCAGCGTTTAGCGCTGCTTTAGACTGAACAAGATCTTGTGAGATGTTACTGCAGGCAGGCAAAAAACAAACATGGAGGAAGCGAGTAGCACTATAGGGACACCACCGGAGAGTTTAAAAGCTGATGTTTGGACGTATTTCAGATTAACAAGCATGAAAGAAAAGACGAGTTGGACAGAAAACAAGTAATATGTGGAACATGCAATAACGTATATCATTACTATATGATTAATGTAACTGCATTATATACATTTACAGCATTATTTTAACTGAGATAACCCAGAGTGAAGAAATATCGAATCGAATCGAATCGAATTGGATTATGAATTGAATATGAATTTCAGACCTTGTAATATTGAATTGAATCGATCCAGATCTGATTCGATACCCAGCCTTCGTGGATGATATTATATTTCTGTTTTGTTTTGTCAGCACAGGCCGAGTAGACTTTATGCAATATTTGAAGTGGGTACTTTGAAGTATTCAGAAAACATTATAGATGGAGGACCAAAAAAAGCTT
The DNA here is from genome assembly GCA_036419115.1 of Scarus forsteni. NCBI lineage: Eukaryota > Metazoa > Chordata > Actinopteri > Labriformes > Labridae > Scarus > Scarus forsteni. The sequence continues at coordinate 84,473 of JAZDUH010000216.1, read as the reverse complement.
AACCCCTTAGGCCCTGACTTCAACCAAAGCCACAATATCTCTCTGTTATACTAACAAGCCTCTTTTTGTTTGTTCTTGTTGCTCAGCCTCTAAGAACGTCTCTGACTGGTGGCTGTCTTACTGGATATCTGAGTTAAAAAACAACAGCTCTACTTCAGGAAACGCCTCGTCCTCCGATGTCTTCTGCTCTCCTCACCTGCTGCTTTTCTCACCTGCAAGTCTGATGTGAGTGTTTAAAACATTCTGTTTATAATTTCATGTCACGATTTTGGGTCTCCTGCTCTGACAAGTAGACAACCTCATGCAGACACAATTCTTAAACCCTTTGACTGGCATTGTAACCGAATGGTTGACTTTTTGCTGCCTCACCACTGTAAAACTCTAAAGCCCATCTTTGTCTGTTTTTCCTCATTCAACTCTCTGAATAGCGTTTGTGACATCAACATGTATCAACTGTATGACACTGCTGTACATCAATGTAATTATTAGAAAACTAGAAAAAATCAGATGTGAATCATTGCTGCACAGCTCCTCAAAAAAATTAGCAGTAAGAGCATAAATTAGCATAAGAAAAATCTTTTCACATATTTCAGATGTTTAATTCGGATTTTTACTCTTTTTAAATAATTTTTTATGTTTTTAAATGATTCGCCCACCTCTGTACATGCAGGTCTCCTCCGTCCTCCTCTGTGGAAACTGCCCTGGCGAACAACATGAGCTCTGACGTGAAGTTTTACCTGACAGTTTACGGCTCCATCGCTCTGGCCAACACCGTCTTCACCGCCCTCAGGGCCTTCCTCTTCGCTTATGGAGCGATCTGCGCCGCCAAAACCGTCCACAACAGACTCCTGGACCGGGTCCTTAAGGTGATCTGTGAGCTTCTTTTCTGATTGATAAAAAACATTTTCATTTGGGAAGCAGGAGATTATCAGAACAATATTTGAGCATGTAGATGGTTGCCTAAAAAGTTATCAATTTATTAGAAATGAAAAGCTGATATTTTGACCTTCACTGACTACAAACTTTATTTTAAACCTTGAAGTATTCTTTTACACATAACACCAAACTTTACACTTGGCACAATGCAGTCCCACAAGTATCGTTCTCCTGGCAACTGCCAAACCCAGACTGCTCCATCAGATTGTCAGATGGAGAAGCGTGATTGGTCACTCCAGAGAAAGCGTCTCCACTGCTCTAGAGTCCAGTGGCGGCGTGCTTTACCCCACTGCATTGACACTTTACATTGCACTTGGTGATGTGAGGCTTGGATGCAGCTGCTTGGCCATGGAAACCCATCCATGAAGCTCTCTGCACTGTTCTTGAGCTAATCTGAAGGCCACATGAAGTTTGGAGGTCTGTAGCGATTGACTCTGCAGAAAGTTGGCGACCTCTTCTCACTATGCGCCTCAGCATCCGCTGACCCCGCTCCGTCAGTTTACGTGGCCTACCACTTGTTGGCTGAGTTGCTGTGGTTCCCAAACACTTCCACGTTCTTATAATCCAGCTGACAGTTGACTGTGGAATATTTAGGAGTGAGGAAACTTCACGACTGGATTTGTTGCACAGGTGGCATCCTATCACAGTTCCACACTGGAATTCACAGAGCTCCTGAGAGCGACCCATTCTTTCACTAATGTTTGTAAAAGCAGTCTGCATGCCTAGGTGATGATTTTATACACCTGTGGACATGGAAGAGACTGGAACACCTGATTCTGATTATTTGGATGGGTGAGCGAATGCTTTTGGCAGTATAGTATTGATGAACACACTTGCCTAGATTTGAGTTTTTGCAGTATCACTGTCACTTTGAAAGGAACAGGTCAGTTTTAGTAAAGTGGAGGCTTTGTGCTCTTGATAAAAATCTTGGTGTTGTGATAATGATTATAGAAATACTGCAGTAACACATATAAGCAAACATCTAATACTGTGCATCCCTATATCACCCTTAGCCTGAGTGAAAGTATAAAAGTAAAAGTGATTTAATCCCGCTGTAGGCCACAGTCATGTTCTTTGACACCACGCCGATGGGCCGCATCCTGAACCGGTTCTCCTCAGACCTTTACTGTGTGGACGACAGCCTGCCTTTCGTCCTCAACATCCTGCTCGCCAACACCTTCGGCCTGCTCGGGACGCTGGTGGTGATAAGTTACGGCCTCCCCTGGGTCCTCGTGCCTCTACTGCCCCTCGCTGTGCTTTACTACCGCATGCAGCACTACTACAGACACACGTCCAGAGAGCTGAAGCGCCTGTGCAGCCTCACGCTGTCGCCTGTGTACTCGCACTTCTCCGAGACACTGACGGGGCTCGGGACCATCCGGGCCAGCAGCAGCTCAGCCAGGTATGATTTGATTTAATTTGATTTGATTTGATTTAATTTTGATTTGATTTGATTTGTCTCAAACAAGCACATGCATTAAACCAAACAGTATGTGTAATGGGGAAAAAATGGCACAATTTCACAAAGTGCAATCAAGTTCAGTCCCTCTCTTACACTGTCATATAATTTCAAGTAGGGCTGGGCAATATATTGATTAAATCGATTAACAGTAATAAAGTAATTAACAGTCATTAATTAACAAGAAAGAGAGGAGCAGAACTCACCCATGGCTAATTAGCTTTAGCTCTAACACTGGGTGTCAATGGGGGTAGTGTTAGCCTGCCTCTGCCTACAATCATCAGATAAACTCGTTAGCAGCTGTAACTCATTTTTTTTACCTCTCCATTTTACGTTATCTTCTTTTTCAAATTTGTTTATTGAAGAGTGCAATTCTTACAAAGAAATTACATTTTAATCTTCTTGACTTTTGCGAAATACATAAATGATCCAACAAAGTGAAGAAGATAGAAAAACAAATACAAGAATATTGGTATTTCCACTCCTCACTGTTTTTTTTATTATTATTTTTCCCGGTCAACTCCCCAACAACCCACATGAACCATGAAGGAACCACATTTCTTCAAAGAAATAAAATAAATTCAAATAAATAAAATAACATAATATAATATTGTCTTCTTCTACTCCTAAACAGAGGCTTTGTTTTATTAACCTGCTCTTCTAACTATTATTACTTATTATTAAATGCAAATTTCTTTAAATTTAAGAACGGCTCACAAACAACTCTCACTTACAACTGCAAATCGGTTCTCATTGTTCACTTTAAAGAGCTTTTCAAAAGACTTGACTTGTTTGCGAACATCACATCTCTGGCAAAAACCATGGCAGAAGTAGGTCAACAAAAGAAAGCTTCATTTGAATGTCACAGTAGAAAATGTTGAAATACCTTTTTTTATTTCACTCAGTTTTAATTAATTGATTATTGTACAACAGACACCACTAAACCCACTAACGAACTGAGTTTTATTGTTCCAGGTTTGAGGAGGAGAACGCCAAACGCCTGGAGCTGAACCAGCGCTGCCTCTTCCTCAGTACCGCCGCCATGCAGTGGCTCAACATCCGGCTGCAGATGATTGGTGTCGCCGTGGTGTCGGGCCTCGGGGTGATCGCTGTGGTGCAGCATCAGTACAGCTCTGTGGATCCAGGTGAGCACATCAGAAGCAGAGTTTGTGTGTTACTTCAGTTATTGTCTGTTTTTAAAGGGATACGCCAACATTTTTTTTGTTTTCATGTCCTGCCTCACTCCAGAATCCATGACAAGCAGATAGGCTTTATTCTTTAGCCCTGGACTACTCGTGCATGGATATTTTTTTTAACCGGATATCTCCATCCTTTTTTTTTCAAAATAAACTCTCCACACCACAGAAATATCTCTATCCATTCAAAGTTGCTCAGCCAGGTTATTTGATTTGATTTGATTTGACTTTTCTCAAACAAGCTCATACATAAAAACAAACAGTATGTGAAATGGGGAAAAAATGGCACGATGTGGCAAAGTGCAAGTTTGAGAAGCAAAGCCTGTCAAGTTCAGTCCCTCATTTCAATATACATGATACATAATTCATAACCCAAGTGATCTTAGAAGATTAAAACATTCAATTTTAATAAAAATAGAAGCTTGATTAAAAACATGGCAACTAAATAATAAAAAAAAAAACAAAAGAGTATTGGGGTGCTGGTTTGGTGGAGTGGTTAGCAACCATGCAACTCCCACTCTTGGCAATACAGTATATAACCTGGGTGACATTCAGACTCAGGCTGTGTCCGAATACTAACATGCTACATACTACAAACTCATGTGCCTATACTGTATACTACATACTATAAGTATGATTAGAATGCCAACCATTCACACTGTAGTATACTACTAAGTTTCCCATGATGCATTTCAAACCCCAACGACAAAAATCGGTAGCACACCAGGCTATCAAATATCTCTGATGAGTCGCCACATTTGAAAGTTCAGAGAGCATTTTTGGTGAGAAAGTTACCACGTAGAATACCAAAATGTGGTCATTTGAGCCATAAAACGCACGGATACGAATTTCATTTCGGCATTCCGGACATTCTGTTATGCGCGTCATTATGCTATCAAAGAAACTTCCGGTTGGCTCCAAAACAAGAGCCCATTTTAAAAAAGGGTTAAAGAACTTAAAGGAGATAATAAAAGATGCTTTTATTTTGAAAACGGGAAGTTTGCTCGTGGCTGATTTTTAGCTGAATGCCGGTTGGTCATAATGCATGCCGCAATGCATTCTGGGGCGTTTGAGTGTGACTAGTATGCCCACCTCCCATACTTAAATTTTTTCCGATATAGTATACATCCGGGTATTTCTTGCACACTCAATCTTTTCATACTATCTAATGTGAACACACTACAAACTCATTTTGACGTCACACTTAGTATGAGTAGTACGTTAGTATGCCATTTCGGACACAGCCTCAGTTTTTAACGTGATGATCAGTATCTCAGAGTGTTAGTTGTCTCCATCAGGTCTGGTCGGCCTGTCCCTGTCCTACGCTCTCTCCATCACCATGCTGCTGTCGGGCCTCATCATGACCTTCACGCAGACGGAGATGCAGCTGGTCAGCGTGGAGAGGACGGAGGAGTATGCCACAGGACTCCCCACCGAGCCTCAGCAGCAGAACCCACAGGTCAGCAGGTGGTTTGGACCGGTGCACGAAAGACGTAGCCTTGCAGTGCAGCTGTATCAGGGCAGCTTTAGTTAAAACACCATTAATACACACAACAGTTCATGGGTTAAATACAAGGACAACCTGTAATAGGATTTGGATTGTTTTGGGATTTGTTTCATCTGTAACTTGCAGTGTTTGTCTTTAATGCATTTGTTTTATCCTTTTAGCGTGTTATTTGCATTAGGGATGAGGGAAATGCCAAAATTTCCAGAGGGATCATCACCAGTACAGATACAAGTAGAAAAGCACTCAGAGAGACCTCCACCAGCACCACAGTCCTCACCCAGATTATGTTTTTCACCATAAATATTAGTCCTACCTTTATTTTAATCTAAATATTTAGATTCCTCGGCCATGAAAACATAACAGTAGCAGTTGGGCTCATAATGATATCTATTTTAGTTCAGTAGTTATTTATGAAAATCCCATTTTTCATCATGGCAGATTCAGACGGTGATCTGGATCACTCTCAAAATCTAATAATGTGTTCCTTGTCCCAAACCGGACATTTCCTTAAGATTTCATCAAAATCAGTCCAAACTTTTTGAGTTATGTTGCTAACAGAGAAACAAACAAACAAACAAAAAAACAAACACTAGCAATAACATAACCTCCTGGCAGAGGTAAATATTTTGTGTCTAGAGCAGAAAGCCTCTACTTTATTGAAATTAATCAGTTCCTCTAATAGTTGATGATGGTTAGGTATGACAATTATGGTATGTTACAGACAACTAATTTGATATTCATGGCCAATTTATATGATCAAACTATTGGCTGTCAATACCGGCAAAGATTTTCTTATCTGAGGATTTTTTTGATGTTTTTTTGTGTTTGAATTCCATTCTGACCTTTGGTTGTTTCTTAAATCTTGAAGCTGCTTTCCTCATATTGAACTGCACTAGTTTGTCCTCGCTGGCCACCGTCTACGCCTCCGCCAAGGCATTTCTGACATTGTTAGCCATGTTTTTCTCAAAAACGTGGAAAACTGCCCTGTTCTTTAATGTTACCAAATCCAGATTTAGCAAATTTAGGACCCGTATCTGGATTCATATGACCACCAAAATCTAATAATCTATTTCTCCTTTTTGTCAAGACCAACACTTCCAGAAAATTTCATCAGTATATGTTTAGACTTTTTGAGTTGTTTTATTTAAAGAACAAACAATAAACAAACAAATGGCCAAATATAGATAGATAGATAGATAGATAGATAGATAGATAGATAGATAGATGGATGGATGGATAGATGGATAGATGGATAGATAGATGGATAGATGGATAGATAGATGGATAGATGGATAGATGGATAGATGGGTGAGTGGGTGGATGGGTGGGTGGATGGATGATAGACATTTTATTGATCCAAAAATTCAAAGCATCCAGTAGCAGGTTACAAGACGAGCATGACATGAAACAAGTTTGCAGATTGACCCCTTTAAATAGTAAAAAAAATTCCTGAATAAAAAATTAATCATGCAGTTAAGAGACTATCAAGTACTGTGCAAAAACCTGCGTTGTTAAATCAACAATTAGTATAATAAATTATAAAAAACAAGACTTTAAATTAAGCCCCAAAGTGAAAAACATGAAACCCTGTATTTTTTAAAAAGGCAGACGTGTTTAGGTTAAATCTTTCAGATTGAAAGTGTTTTCTTACAGCCTTGTCCCTCCACATGTGTCACCTGCCTCCATCCGTCTGTATCCCCAGCTGCCCCCGGCGTGGCCCGAGCAGGGCTGGTTGGAGTTCAGAGACGTGGTCTTGGCCTACAGAGAGGGTCTTCCTAATGCCCTGGACGGGGTGAGTCTGGTGGTGAAGCCTGGAGAGAAGGTGGGCATCGTGGGACGGACGGGGTCGGGGAAGTCCACGCTGTTCCTGGCTCTGTTCAGGATGGTGGAGGTGAACCAGGGTCAGATCCTGCTGGACGGGCTGGACATTGGCACCGTGGGCCTCTCGCAGCTCAGGTACACAGCTGATGAGAAAAAAGCAGGTGTGGGGGAAGCTGTTATAGCTTAAATAAGGAACACTTGCTTACTTTGGTGCACTTCTGACTTCTATCTTCATTTACTCTGTCCCAGTAACATAAAAACTGACAATTCCACATCTGGACAAATCTCTCAAGTGTTACTTTTATTTTGACACCAGAATAATTCAAATAGACCTTGTGGTTGCAGAGATTCACCCTTTTCTTTATGTCATTTTCAAGCAGCTAAATAAGGGTTGGTGCTGATTATGTTAAATGGTGTGTTGGCGCCCTCTGCAGGTCGAGGTTGGCCGTCATTCCTCAGGACCCATTCCTCTTCAGCGGCACCATCAGGGAGAATCTGGACCCGTGTGGGCGACACTCAGACCACCAGCTGCTGGAGGTGGTGGATCAGTGTCACCTGAGCGCTGTGGTGCAGAGGACAGGTGAGACATCAGAGAGTTTAAACACGCGGAAGTGAAATCAGAGATTATTAAGACGAGGTGTGTCTGTCTTTGTTTGAAACTCCTGACTCATCATCCTTTGATTCACTCCACCCTTTTTCACTCCTGAGGCCAAAAACCTGAGCCGGGATCTCATCATTAATGTTATGAAGGCTTCAGCAAAAGGCCAGGATGATTCAGTTTTAGTGCTTCTTTAGAGATTCAGATGTCCTTTTTGGTGTTTAAAGTGAGTGTTTCTGTCTCAGGTGGTCTGGATGCTGAGGTTGGAGAGAGAGGGAAGACGTTCTCGGCGGGACAGAGACAGCTGCTGTGTTTGGCCCGAGCTCTGCTGACTCAGGCCAAGGTGAGCCATTGACAGTGAATAAAATCAAAATACTGAATTTAAATACATGCCCAAATTAAAGGTTGAGAACTCAGGTGGTTTTGACGCCAACAGCTCAGTTATTTTTTTTCCTGAGGATCATTTCATGTTCTCATGGACTTAATCCCATAGAAGCAGGACTGACCTTACACATGTGGACATGGACCTTAAACTTCTGAATAATCTGTGCAGGTGTAGTCACAGGAACATAAAGCTGCTTGGAGATGGTCTTATAGCCTTCAGCTTTAACATGCTTGTCTATAATTTTCTTTCTAATCTCCTGAGACAGTGTCTGAGTGTGGTACACACCATGATACCAAACAGCACAGTGACCACTTTTCACCCTTTAAATAGGCTAAATGACTGATTTCAGGCTTGGAGACACCTGCGATACTAATGAAAGGACTCTACTTAGTTTAACATGTCCCTATAGTCAAATCATTTTCAATCTTTTCGAAGGATCCCTTAATTTTTGGCCAGTTTCTTCATTTTGTTTTTTAAAATAATCCTGTTGAACCACAGTTCAAAAGTAATGTCTGATTTTCATTAGTTAATTTTCAGTAAATTTTTATTTATTATTACTTTTGTCAGTTTCAAGTTTTTTCAGTGACCATTGTGGATTGTTCTTTATTTTATGGAGAGGTACCAACAATTGTGTCCGTGTGTGTATGTCAACACATCACACCCACTGTTGTCATGACTACGAGTCAGAGAGTTAGCAGGCTAAGCTAACAACAAAACAAATGATTATTTAATAAAGGAGGTCAAATGTCTAATGAGCGACTAAACAGATGAGCATGTTCATCAATGCCTGACACAATTTAAAATATAAATGCAAGAAGACAGGCTCTGAGCACTTGCAAGGACCATAGAGGACACCAGATTACATGGTAACTTCTTGCATCATAACACCTGTGGAACTGATCAGTTTGGCTGAAAAGTTAGAAGCAGATTTGAAAAGGATCAATTTTTCTGCCCATCTGTTACTTTTTTAACTTATTTAAAGCTGTAGCGCCCCAGCTCGACGAGTTTTGCCTGACAGAGATGCTAAAGACGCTGACCTGGAATTTTTCTTAGATTCCTGTAGATGTAAATACGTCACTACCTCATGTCAGCCCCCCTGTCCAATCAGAACCATTTCAAACCGCCAGGCCTTGTATAAAGGTGAATAAATATGTTTTCCATGTAAACCTCAATTCGGGATATTTATTTCAGTGTAAACACGAAGGAGAAAACTTTAATTCCAAGTCATTTAATTCTGAATAATTAATTCTGAATTAAAAAACATCATGTAACTATGGCCATTCTATGGCCGTTATCCTTATTTATAAGACTATAATTGTGTAACTGTGTTCCAATGAAAACTTTTGGAAGCTGCAGTCATCGTGCTGTGACTTAGTCACAAAACTTACTTTTGGCCAGAGTTTGTCTTTAAATGGGCAAAAGAAGTTTCAGCTCTGCCTTCATCCCATTCAGGCCACTGCTACAGACCATTTTCTTCTCTATGTCCTTCAGTTAAATCCAATTGCTAATGGTATGTTTTCATGGTCAAGGAATCTAAATATTTAGATGAAATAAATGTAGGACGAATATTTATGGTGAAAATCACAATATGGGTGAGGACTGTGGCGCTGGCGGAGGTCTGTGCTCTCTGAGTGCTTTTCTAGTTTAGTTTGTTTTTGTTTTGTTTTATTATCATGTTATTTTTATGGTGTTAGTTTTGCTCTTGTTTGCCCTCAGTCTGTGCTTTCTTCTGTTTGATCATTTTAGTTAGTTTGATTTCTGCTGTGTGGTGGTTCTCATCCCTGTTTTCCTGTCTTGTTTGTCTCTCTGCGGTTGTGCGGCACACTTTGATGAAATTAGTTATGAAGACGTTGTTGAGTCAGTTGATAATTTCCTGTAGAGAATAACTTGTTAACTTGTAAATATTTTCATTGTATGATGTGCCTGAGGCCACAAAGTGACTGTTGGATCCAAAACATTATTATCAAGTCTGATTAACCCTTTAACTCCTGCTTGGCAGAAGTCAGTACATTCAGGAATAATTTTATTGTCTTAACAAACATTTCTGCATTTTCTAATTGATTTTTTTTACCAAATATTTGTGCATTTTTATGTAATCACAATCAGCTGTTAGCTTTTTAAACCTTTAAATTCCACATCAAGAAGATATCTGTTTTTTGGTTTCTTTTATAGTTCCGTTTGTTCCCCGAGGTGTTAACAGAATCAAACGATTTAATTGTTTCGGTTTAAGACGTTAAACATCCCTAATTTTATTGATGACCTCAGCCAAACAGTGAAGCTGGTAGTTAAAGGGTTAATTATCAGCCTGGTCGCCCTGCTGCCAAAATGCAGTTATTGTTGCAGAAGTATCGCTCCACAGGTGATTGGAAACTAGTTGTGTTTTCACCAAAACAGAGATCAGCTGCTTGCTTGAATACATTCAGATGAAATGTACCGAACATGAACGCCCTTCTGTATCAGAACAACTCGACCAAATGATGCTGGTGTGAAAACAGCCTCAGGGGAGACAGTTACACTGCCATGTGCCGCTGGTGACTTACATAATGAACCACATGGTGCTTAATTACCACCACAGCCCCAACAGCGCTACCACCTCCAGCAGACTCAGGCTCTGTTCCTGCATGTTACAGGTGACATCTGTGGCAACACAGGGCTCCAAAAACAGCAAATCCTGGCACCAACATAGCACTTATAGAGAGATCAGACTGATCAAAAGGCAAAATAGGTTAACTTTAAAGATGCTATGAGGAGTTTCTAAGTAATTCCAAAAAAGTCTCACTTTTAGATATATGCCTGATGGAAATACACACTTTAAGATGAGTTTTATAGCGTCAGAGTAGGTTATCTATAAATGCTATTCCTTAGCCTTCTGGTAGGGTCGGACAGGGCTGGACTGGCCTGGATACTCAACTTCAGAAACAAGTTACACAGCTACTTTGGTTAGATGAGTTCAGAGGGACATCCAATCACAGCTGCCTTAGCTTGGTGGTGGTGGGATAAGTTGTGAGACGATCCAATCAGAGCTGCTCTCTTTATGAATTGATATATTCATGTAGAGCAGGTTCACTGTTTGTTGTCAGTTCTGGTATTGTAACTGAGATGCTCTGCCAGGTAGCCTAAATAAAGGTGACTGCATTTCACACAAAGGAACATTTGTTTCTGTTCATTTAGACATTCAGACTTTACCAACATTCAATAAAGAATTATTAGAGGTTAAATTTTATCCAAGTGTAAAACATGACTTCAGAAATTCAAGGGAGCATAAAAAATGCCTTAAACTTTATACTTCATATTTTAGTTGACTAAATTTACAGCAGATGTCGTCGACTAAAATGTGAAATTTGATCAACTTTTACTAGAATTTAGATGACTAAATTATAAGTAAAACTAAAAGATATTTTAGGCAAAAGTCTGGAACTAAAACTAAATTAATAAGAGTTTTCAAAATTAACACTGACTGGAGCCTGTCCCAGCTACACTGGACAAGAGGTACAGCCTGAACCAGCCACAAGCAAATCTCAGGGCCACATAGAGAGACAGACACCATTCTCACTCACACTCACACCTAAGAGCATTTTTGAGTCTTCAGTGAACTTAATGATAGGGATGCACCGAAATGAAAATTTGTGGCTGAAGCCGAAGCTGAATAAAATATAAACGCTTGGCTGAATACCGACTATCCATGGCGGGGGCAAAGTAGTTCACTATATTTTTTAATAATAATAATAATAATAATTTTATTTGTATAGCACTTTTAAAAACATAGTTTACAAAGTGCTTTGACAAGCATTCAGCACAAAATAATAAAACACAAACAATGAGCACAATGAAGTAAAAACAAAAAGCACAGCTTAAAACAAGACTAACAGAGAAACACAATGTAATAAGACATGAGGTGAAAAGGTCCTTTCCATAATTTATAGTACTTCATAGGAACCTAGACAATCCAAGAACCATGCAGCATAAAAAGAGACCATGAGGACCAAACATAAAAAACATAAAATCAGCAAGAATAGGAAACGCAATAAAAAAGGGATGAAAGCAGAAATCAGGTCAGAAAATATAAAAAGATGAAATGAACAATGATGATAAAATTACAAAATAATAAAAAATAAGTGGCGATGATAAAATACAGTAATAAACATGAGCAAGCGTTAAAACAATTGGAAAGGTCTAAAAATTATCTATAAAAAAGTTTAAAAAGGTGAACCATTAAAAAGTTAAAATCATAACTAATAGCACATAATAGTATTAATAAATTAACGAAAAGGAGTAAAAGAAGGTAAAGAAAAACAAACAGTAAAACAAAATAAGACAGAGATAAAAGACATTAAAAGACGGTAAAAGACAGTAATAGACGCATTAATAGCTTCGAGTACATTTTTAGACATGTTTTTAAAAGAAAGTAATTGTTTATTGAATATTATGACATTTTTTTATATTCCAGTAGCCTTTGCTTTTCAAAAAAGCCCAACAAAGTTTTTCATTCATATTAGGCCTTCAAACAAAACAAAACATGCTTTAAAAAATACTAATGTGCATTGAAGTGGATATAAACCAATAAACCAATAATACCAACAAATAAATAATTGTCCTTTCGACACAAGTCTGCTTTAAGGCTGTCACTTTACATTGGATATTTGAATAACTGATCGAATATGGGAATAAATATGCGTAACCGAATTGTAGATAAATATTTGAATGTAAAATATTGAGTGTAGCGGCACATCAGCCCTGGAGCAGTGGACCATTCCATCCAACGGAGGGCGCTGTGAGCGCAGCTTGACCCTCAGTCACATCCACTGCTCTCTTGACCTCAGTAAACAAAGATTTGGCGGACATTAACAGTTCTGAATCATCTGAGGAGCGGTGTGTGGGAGTAGGTTTGGTTCAACACCGTTGATGACAAACTTAAAATCAGAGACCAGGCTGTGTGTTCTGTGAAATACAGTTTAGTAACTCGTCCTCCACTTATTTGAGGGTCAGCAATCGGCTTTTCATGGAAGCTATAGGACCGTGTGCAGCGGCGCTTCGTTAAGAGTTTAACCCAGTGTGACTGTTCTTTTTGGCAGGGTGGATAAGAGAGTCTCTGTCCCTTACTGGGGGGGGCGGGGTTATCTTGATATCTTTGATTATTTGGGTGCGTGTTTCAGTTTGATTTTTAGGAAAAGTGACAGCCTTAGTCTGCTTAGCCACAGTCACATGCAATGATGTAGTTTTGTCATTGCGCCACACAGTACTATTCAGCCTTGCTATTACCTCACTCCACCGAAGGCCAAATATGGCTTTTTTGCAATATTCGGTGGCCGAATATTTGGTGCATCCTTACTTAATGAGCATGTTTTTGGTCTGTGAGAGGAAGCTGGAGTGCCTGGAGAGAACCATGCATACACAGGAAGAACATGCAAACTGCACACAGAAATGCTTTTCCAGGGCTTGATATCGAACCTCCGACCTTCTCACTGTGATTTTATATCATGTGTTATTAAACACAGCTAACGATTTAACCCTGAACACGCCCGCTGTCGTCTATAAATAGTGTTAAACATTCTCGTTCAGATCTAAAGTGGCCGATTTAAACCTGAAGTACCGGCACACCCTCCTCATAATCTGCTCTGTTATAACCACACAGTGTGATCGTTTTAATGACTCTAATTAACTCTTCAAATCCAGTTTGACCATGAAATCAAAACCTTACACTCAAAAACACGTGTTTGGTAAGACTTTATCTTCAGGTCACCATACTCACACAGCTAGCAGGCCGTTAATTAAGAGGCTTGCCTTAATAGCCTCCTAATGAATGCTCACTGGAAATTAGTTAAAGACTCATCACATTTTAATCGTGATGTCAATGAGATTTATTTAGTAAGGTTTTTACAAAGTGGTAGTTTCTCTAGATTCTCGTGCTATTAGTCTTGTTTTTCTGCATAAAAGCGTCTTGTTGCTGCTCCTTTCATGCTTCTAATTGATTATGATGATGTTTTATGTCTCAACAGGCATACCAGATGTACTAAGACACCCAGCAGTATCACAAAGTGATAACAGCAAGAACTAATTAAAAAAGAGAATTAAAATAGAGAATGTCATGCTAGAAAACAGACCAAAAAAAAATACAGAAACACACATATATGGGTGGGAGTCAGTCAAAATCATCATTCTGTATGCCAAATAAGGCAGAATTGAATAATATGGGCATTACACATTATGCAGCACAGACCATAATGAATACAGTTGCAATAAAACCATTAAACCCTAAAAATGAGGTTTACTGGCAAAATGTACAAACTCCCAGCTGTTTGCAATGAACAAATAAAACAAAAACAACTGAAATAGCTCAACACAACTAATATAACCAGAGGCTTCTTCAAATTCAAAACAAAATACCCCAAGTTGACAACACACTTTTGACCTTATTTTATCAGGCTTTTATTTAGAGTATTGCTTATTGCGTCATCTGCTGGTGTGGTAATTCTGAAGTTACCCACAGAAACAAACTGGGGAAACTTGTGAGAACTAGTGGGAAGATCATTGGGAGGCAACAAGCTGATCTGTACCACCTTTATCCATCCATACTCACTCAAAAGGCTGACATGGTCTCCCCTCTAAGGGGGGTTTATGCTTCTCCCCTCAGGGCGACGGTACAGACATCCAAACATTAGAACAAATCAGGCCAAAAACTAAATTCTACCTTTGGCAATCACACAACTAAGCAAGGCATAGGCAGAGATGTGATATGACTTTGATGAAAAGTGTTTTTTAAGCAAAGAAAAAGTTTAGATTAGACTATTCATCTTAGATTGAGTATTTACTTAGTTATTCTCTGTTTTAGCGAATTTTATGTCTGATTAATGTGTGTGTAATCAGTGTGTGTCATTGGTCCCTCTTATTTATGCGATTTGCTTTTACCATCTGAGCCCAGTAGAGCCCTCAGGTCTTCAGGTAGTGGTCTTTTAATTGTCCCCAAAGTTTGATCTAAAACATACAGTGAAGCTTCCTTTCATTATTATGGCCCCCGTCTGTGGAACAGTTTACCTGAAGTCCTACGGTTCATATTTTTAAAAACAAACTTAAGACCTACCTCTTTTAATCTGGCTTTTAGCTGAATTTTGTTTTACTCTTTTAATCTGCATCATGTGGGGTTTACTCGTTTTAAAAGAGTTCTATTTTAGTCAACTTTTAGCATTTCATTACCTTTGTCATATCTTATCATGGTTTTATTTATTTATTTATTTATTTAGTCAGTTTAGTCTAAGCTCCTGTGTTTCCTCATTTTCAATTCAAGATGGCTTTCTTCAGTCCTCTTTGGATTTCTGAAGAGTCCTGGCTTAGAGTCCGTGTGTGTGTGTGTGTGTGTGTGTGCTTGGGTACATGATTTTGCGTGTGAGTGGCTGTCTGTGTTAAATGTGGGTTGGGAGGGTGGGTGGGGTTTTCTCTTTTAACCTGTATCCCCTTACTCTGATCTGCTTATTTATTTTAATGAACAGCAATTTGTGATACATTTTATGTATGAAAAGTGCTTTATAAATAAAGTTTGATTGATTGATTGATTGTATTCAGATCGCTTGTGTTTTGTGCAGCGTCCAAAACAGCTGAATAAAAACATATTTAAAGTTTAATACGCATGTCAACATGATTTATATAAGATGTCAATATTCTTACAGCACACAAAAACAAAAATACGAAAATAATAATAATAATAATGATACTGTTGTTGTTGTTACTACTATTACTATTACTATATTGCCATTATTACTTAATCATCAGACTCACTCATTTATTTTCTTGATCCCCTTCTTATTATTATATATATATATATATATATGTATATATATATATATATATATGTGTGTGTGTGTGTGTGTGTGTGTGTGTGTGTGTACATAATTGTAATTATTATTATTATTATTATTATTATTATTATTATTATTATATTTTTGTTTTTGTGTGCTGTGAGAATATTCAATGCAACTATTTCAGGCACATTTACTTGCGCTCTCACACACAAACCAGACTTCTTATATAAATCACGTTGACATGTGTATTAAACTTTAAATATGTTTATACTCAGCTGTGTTGGAATAAAACTAAAAAAAGTCATCTGCTTTCAATATTGCGCCGTTTACTGTCACTTTAGGCTGCACAAAATACGAGCATAAATGCGTTCACTCAACATGTTTCTGGTGCTAGACCGGAGTGAAGAGACCCTCCAATATGGCGGCGATGATCCAGGCCAAATGAGGCGTTCGTATATCTGTCTATGGTGGTCGTCGATATGAGGCTTCTGACTGGCTTGCATGGCTTTCTCCTTCTTCCTACACTGCCACCCATAGGCTTGGCATATTTATGACGGCGCTCGACGGCGTATTTATGCGGGTTGATGTAAACGGAAACTTTTTTGAAAACGATGCCGTGTGCACGATGTTATTTTGGAAAACGGAGGGAGGGAAATATTCGTTTCTCAAAATACCCGACTACGTGTAAACGTAGCCTAAGAGTGGTGATCATAGCTTCGGCATTTGTTTTAAATTTGAGGAAGCTTTTGGTAATATTAGTCGTGTTGAGCTATTTTAATTGTTCTTGTTTATTATTGCAAACAGCTGGCAGTTTGTATATTTGTCAATACTCCTCATTTGCAATGGGGGTTTAAGTACATTTAAGAGTTTATCCAACGTTGTTAGTAGGGTTTCCACACCTTAAAGAAATACCTGCTGGAACAGATCTGCTCCATCTTAGCCACCTTTTAAAACATGGGGATGTTGAAGTTTTCCAGTTTGGCATTATCAGTTTTTAAGCTGCAACCATGCCTGTATTGAGAACATGTTTTGTTTTTCATCTGTTTCGAACACAAATAGACGTCAACATGAAAGAAACAGGT
Source organism: Scarus forsteni (assembly GCA_036419115.1). Taxonomy (NCBI): domain Eukaryota; kingdom Metazoa; phylum Chordata; class Actinopteri; order Labriformes; family Labridae; genus Scarus; species Scarus forsteni. The sequence continues at coordinate 67,696 of JAZDUH010000216.1, read as the reverse complement.
TATATTTAGTAAAGTGGAGGTTTTGTGCTCTTAACAATAAACTTTTGGTCTCATTTGATCATTAAAAAAAATTATTGTTAGTATTGGTGACACAAAGTATGCTCCTAAACTAAAGTGAGGACCTGTTCTTACCTTTTTCACGTCTAGTTTCACACATATCAACAAGTTTTTGTTCCCTAAACTTTGGTGCCATTCATTTGTTTGTTTTCTTCTGTACTTTTACCTTTGGTGTTTAACTCTCTTTGTATAGTTGCCTCTGTTTCAATGGACACGTTAAACTCAAAATCCAATCATGTGAATATATGTTAATTTTATTTTTCCTGTAGGTGTTGTGTATTGATGAAGCCACGGCGAGCGTGGATCAGAAGACGGACAAACTGCTGCAGCAGACGATTAGAGAGACGTTCAAAGACAAGACCGTCCTCACTATCGCACACAGGTATAAGTTACTCTTGTTAAATCTCTTCACTTTGAAGAGAAACACCTGGTTGAATAGATTTAGTCTGCGAAACAGAAGCTGCTACAAAGTCAATTTTATGAGAATTTTCATAGATGTGAGGTTTCAGAGCGTCGGAACATTTTTTGAAAGTAGTGCTTTTCACCTACTCAGAGAAGCTGGTTCGAAGAAATAATTGCATGATATGGAGAAATCTACACACAATATTCAAGGTCACAAAAATGGTAACCACAACTTCTCTAAGAGCACAAACTTGGGGCAGAATCAGCTCAGTCTGAAAGGACTTGAGTTTAAAGTTAGGATTGGTTATCCGATTTAGATACACTTTTTGTAATACTGGTTAAAATGGTCTTTATGACCCGATCATAATGTGTTCTTAAAATAGAGCGGAACATATCCACTATCTACAGCAGGAGTAAAACAGGGAAAACACCAACCAATAAAAATATGGGGTCACCAATTTTTAAACCAATCAAATCCCGTCGCTGTTCTGCCCACCTCCTGTGCGTACATTGAGCTGGCGTGCACAGACTCGGTGCGTGTAGCCGAGCTGAGAGGGATCCAAGTCCACGGGAGAATGCTTATCTGTCAAGTTTTGTCTTTGGAAATAAGGGAAGCCCGCTACGAGCCGTCCTACAACCCCAACCAAGCTCCAGCATCCCTCACATTTTAAGACAGGTGTTCAAGAAATCTAAAATAAACTTTGTTTTTCTAAGTTTGTTCTGTTGGCTCTAATCTCGTGAGAACTGCCACCCAGGCTACTGCAGGTGGACGTTCTCACCAGGCTTTTTCTTCTTCTTTGGTTGTACGGCGGTTGGCATCCATCATTTTGGAGCATTACCGCCCCATTCAGGCTAGAGACAGAGTTCAGTTTGGAGAGGCAGAGGAATGTTTTTATTATTATATCATCACATGGGAGATTAACGGGAGAATACTAATACAGGAAGACGGCGGGAAAGAGGATAAAATAGTAAAATACGGTAATTTCACAGCCAAAATGGGAGATTTGACAGCTATGTGGAGAATGTCAGAGGAACTACCGATACCCCGATCAACATCGGCTGTGAGTACTAACTAACTTTACATGTTTGTTTGTTTTTAACTTCACTATGATGATGTTTTGGTATTTTCTTACTGCTGACTGACTTGGTGTAGTGTAAAACAAAAACGTTTTGCTGAGGGTTTGGAGTTGAATCAGTCTTCTGGATATTTCAGCCGCGAGTGCATATGGTTGTGTGGGGAGTGGGGGACTAGGCGGAGCTAGTTGGAGCCCTGAGGAGATGCTACATTTAAATTCATGCTAGTTTTCCAAAATTACGGACCCCAGCTTTGAGGGTGGCCTGGCTAAGTCCCAACTAAACCATGTTCAGAAATTGGTTAAGTGTATTATTATAGGACCTGATTGTACATGTACATGTTTATTTCAGCACATGTTTATGTAGCCTGTTCTGACAATAGAGTGTAAAGAATTGAATTTCCCCATGAGGGATTAAAAAAGTATGTCTTCTTCATCTTTAAAGCCCTGCCAAGGCATTTCCATAATTGTTTGACAAGGCATTTTAAAATTTTGGAAAAGTGCCTCGTCTCCCATTGTTAATAAAATTCTTCGAAAAACTCCTACATTCGGATCATCGCCAAAGTCAAACCACTCCCGTCTTTTACAGTGACCAACATTCTCTGACAATTTAATCTTAATCTGTTGAGAGCTTTTTGATTTATCTTTCTCGTAAACAGACAACTAGTGACGGAAACATATCCTCTTTGGCAGAAGTGAAGGTGGTCTGACTCAGAACCCCTTTACAAGCTTTGAAGAGACCAGTCTATTCCATCAGAGGCTAAATGGACTTTTATATGTTGACACCTAAACTGATTTTCTCTGTTTATTTTTGGTTTCACTGCTTGAAAAAAAAATAAACAAAGGTTGGAATAATCTTGATCTTACACACAGAGATTCTTATTGTTATTTCAGGTCTTGCCTTCTTCTTCTCCATTTTTTACATTTAATTTAACAAAAGCTTTTCAACTCTGTAATTACTAAACTCCACCTTCTCATTTCCAAAAAATCCACAACAGCTCCTTCCAGTTGATTAACGAGGTTTATATTTTTTAAAAGTAAGAAAATTAAACAATCAAAAAGTGAAATTTGAATAAATTCTATAATGAACTGTTTATGGATACCCCCCTTCTTTTTTTCTATGATGTATTTATTAATATTTATTTATTTATTTTTATGTTTGTGACCAGTTTATGTTATCTAGATTATGTCTTAGATTTTATTTATTATTTTTTATCTACTTGTTTTTTTCTCTTTGTATTGTCTAATAAAATAAAGTAAAAGTGTCACCACACTACTGGTTATCAAATGCCTCCCTGAATTAATATGTTTCAGTTTAGATTTGAAAAGGTATTTTGTATTTAATATTTTTTCTTAAAAATATGGAAATCTATATCTTTTTCAACAATTTTTTTCGGGTTTTGCCAATATATACAATTGTATTAAAACATTTACAAAGAGATGACTTTAAATTTTTTCTTTTTAGAAAAACAATTAAAAAGAAAGTGGTTATGAAGTATTGCTGCATGCACAAGCAAATTACATAGAAATAGAACAACTACAATAAAATAATTAACCCTTGAACTATCAGATCAACTGTTTGGTAGAGGTCACCATTAAATTCTGGGATAATTAATCTTAAAAAATAAAACAAATGAAATCATTGTTTGGTTCCATTAACACTTCAGGGAACAGAGAAAACCACAAACAAACCAAAAAACAGATATTTTCTTGGTGTGGGATTGAAAGGTTTTAAAGCCAACAGTTGAATGTGTAATCACAAAAAAATGCAAAAATGTTTGGGACAAAATTAATTAGAAAAGGCAAAAATGTCTGTAAAAAACTGCAAAAAAACCCCCCCTAAAAATAGATGGTAATTGATGGTAATAATATCATCATATCAGTAAATGATTAAGTATTTAAAATAATAATGATGGTAATAATAATGGTAGCTTTTAGCTTTTTAAACCTCTAAATACCACAGATAAATTGTCAGTTCTTTTGGTTTTTCCATTTTTTTCTGTATCATAAAACACTGACAGAAACAAACAATGACATGTTACGTTTCTTTAACACATTAAATATTCTTAAATTTAATGACCTCTGCCAAACAGTTGAGCTGGGGGTTAAAGAGTTTAATAGATAAAATTTAAAAAGTAGGACTAGGACAGACATATTTAAAAGAAAACTAAATGTAGTGGTGTGAAGACCAGTTTGACCTTTGTACATATTGTAAATAGTCTTTTCATGTATTTGAAACATCTTTTTCTCATTCTATCCTGAATCTCTGTATAATCATTTCTTAGCAAATGCATTCTTCAGCCACACACACACACTACATGGCCTTGTGCAGTCCACTCCTTGTTCCTTTCTTATCACCTGTCTGAAACTCAGTGCACCTTTGAGACCAGCTCCAAACGGTACAGAGATGAGGAGCCTGCGCAAAGGCCACTCCATCTCACAACCCCCCCACATGTTACATACACACATTCTTATAAATGAGAGAAGACATTGTATTAGCTTCAGTTCAACATCTCAGACTGTTTGACACTCTGTGTTGTTGTACTCCTTGCTGCAAGTAAAATTTCACTTGATTGCATCCAGCTGCTTCTTGTCATCTTTATTCTGAATTATGTCAGGTGTTGGTACGAACATTGAAAGCGTTACTGAGCAATCTTAGGACTGTAAGGGGAAAAATCCTGACAAGTAGTGTATACAAACATGCCCTTTCCTGGTTTATGGAGGTGCCTTTGTTCCTCATTTATACACATTAATAAAAGTATGAAACACAACAAAAGCTCTTCTCTTCTGTCTGCCTGCTCCTGCAGGATCAACACCATCATGGACTGCGACCGGGTGCTGGTGATGCATGCTGGGAAGGTGGTGGAGTTCGACACACCGGCCGCTCTCTGCAAGACCGACCACTCCATCTTCCAGCGGCTGGTCGGTCAGAGAGGAGAGAGCAGATGACTGAAACGAAGATGAACTGATTTATTTTTATATTTTCATCCTGAGGACTCGCTCTGTCATGCTGCAAATTCACAACAAACAGGTTAAAATGTCTCAAACTGTAGGAGCAGAGAGGCTGTGAACACTTTCATCCTAATTAATTCTCTTTGTAAGAACATGAAGGATGTACTGGGACATGTGGTTAATGTTTAATGATCCTAAACTGATCCTTTAAACCCTCTAGAGCAGGGGTGCTCCACGGGAAGCCTCTGAGGATCACCACCAAAATGTAATCATTTTTAAGTTGGGCCATTACCAACATCTCCTGAAATTTTAGCAGAATCCGTCCAGTGTAATCTTGTTAACAAATAAACAAACAAAAAACATACACCAACAAAAATATAACCTCCTTGGTGAAGGTTGGCAGGTTAATATACACTATATCACCAAAAGTATTCGCTCACCTGCCTTGACTCACAAATGAACTTAAGTGCCATCCCATTCCTAATCCACAGGGTTCAATATGACGTCGGTCCACCCTTTGCAGCTATAACAGCTTCAACTCTTCTGGGAAGGCTGTCCACAAGGTTTAGGAGTGTTTATGGGAGTTTTTGACCATTCTTCCAGAAGAGCATTTGTGAGGTCACACACTGATGTTGGACGAGAAGGCCTGGCTCCAAGTCTCTGCTCTAATTCATCCCAAATGTGTTCTGTTGGGTTGAGGTCATGACTCTGTGCAGGCCAGTCGAGACTCTGTCATCCGTGTCTTTATGAACCTGCTTTGTGCTCTGGTGCACAGTCTTGTTGGAAGAGGAAGGGGCCAGCTCCAAACTGTTCCCACAAAGTTGGAGCATGGAATTGTCCAAAATGTCTTGGTGTGCTGAAGCATTCAGAGTTCCTTTGGCTGGAACTGAGGGGCCAAGCCCAGCTCCTGAAAAACACCCCCACACCATAATCCCTCCTCCACCAAACTTTACACTTGGCACAATGCAGTCCCACAAGTATCGTTCTCCTGGGAACCTCCTAACCCAGACTGGTCCATCAGATTGTCAGATGGTGAAGCGTGATTGGTCACTCCAGAGAACGCGTCTCCACTGCTCTAGAGTCCAGTGGCGGCGTGCTTTACACCACTGCATCGACACTTTGCATTGCACTTGGTGATGTGAGGCTTGGATGCAGCTGCTCGGCCATAGAAACCCATCCATGAAGCTCTCTTTACTGTTCTTGAGCTAATCTGAAGGCCACATGAAGTTTGGAGGTCTGTAGTGATTGACTCTGCAGAAAGTTGACGACCTCTTCTCACTATGTGCCTTGGCATCCGCTGACCCCGCCCCGTCAGTTTGCGTGGCCTACCACTTCGTGGCTGAGCTGCTGTCATTCCCAAACACTTCCATGTTCTTATAATCCAGCTGACAGTTGACTGTGGAATATTTAGGAGTGAGGAAATGTCACGACTGGATTTGTTGCACAGGTGGCATCCTATCACAGTTCCACGCTGGAATTCACTGAGCTCCTGAGAGCGACCCATTCTTTCACTAATGTTTGTTAAAGCAGTCTGCATGCCTCGATGCTTGATTTTATACACCTGTGGACATGTAAGTGACTGCAACACCTGATTCTGATTATTTGGATGGGTGTGCAAATACTTTTGGCAGTATAGTGTATCATGTTACCACCAAAGAGCTTGAAAAGGGCACAATTTTTATTGTAATTTTTATGTTTTGCAAATTGTACTTGTGTACTTTCTAAAACTGTTTATGTTCTTTTAAGCTTTGACTTCTGAGGGATCAACGTTTACATTAACACCACAGACAGGCTATGAATACAGAGTCTCTTCAACTCTGACTAAACTTGAAGGTTAAATTCAGACTTCTGTTCATTGTTTAACAAGATAAGACTCTGTGTTATCTCTGTGCTAAGACAGTCGTATTTACCAAGGGAGGCTGAACTGATACGACCTTTTACAGGCAGTCTGTCTGTCAGGGCGACAGTGGGAGGTTTGATGTGTTGGTTTTTGCCCGGGGGAGTGTTTATAGTGAGCACACAGGCACATCCCAAACTGCGAGTGCTCAGGCTGTTTTCATGGTTTTGTTCAAATTACAGGAAACAAACCTACAAGTAAAGAAAAATAAATATTAAAGTATGTGATTTATGCAAACCGCTGAAGCCATACTTTTGATTTTAATCTGCTTTATTTGTCCATTTATTTAAAGATGATGGTGGCATTTAGATGGACCAAATATTTTAATGACATTTACTTATTTATTTGAAAATTAAAGGGTTTACAAAGTATTGTTCAGAGATTGAAAACTTGCTTATTAATGAGCCTCTCAAGCTTAAGTACATTCATCCATCATTTCTGTCACACCATCAAATGATGAAAAGCTGTCCTTAAAACAAAAACATTTTTTACTCTGCACATTTCCTCATATTTAGTAATACCAATGACCAAAAGGGTGAACAAAAACTCAAAAAAGAAAAGAATATTTAAAGGGAATGTGAGAAGTTTCTAAGTAATTGCAAAAAAGACTCACTTTTAGATATATGCCTGATGGAAATACACACTTTAAGATGAGTTTTATAACATTGAAATAGGTTAACTATAAATGCTATTCCTTAGCTTCTCGGTCGGGTTGGACAGGACTGGACTGGCCTGGATACTCAACTTCAGGAACAAGACAATTAAAACTAGAGCAAATTTTTATTATTCAGACACGTTTTAGAGCACCGGGCTGTAAGTAGAGATATATAGCCGGCTACAAAACTTTGATACTGTTTTCCATAAATTGCTTGTTGTCACACATCAAAAACTACCGCTATGTAACTAGAAAGAGATACATTACCTTGTCACTTTGCATCCTGTAAGTTGTTGAAAAAAGAAGTTGTAAAGCAATGCAGAGTTCTGATGAAGGTCTGAGCTGCATTCATTAGCATCACAACAAACACACGCTTTGGCTTGGGTCACGTCTGTTGGTGCGTTCCAGTTGTAGTCAGAAGTAGGAATTTCAGAGTTCCGAGTAGGAAACTGCAACTGGAACGTTCCCCGAAGTCCGAATTTCCTACTGGGAACCCCATGAAACCTCGCCACCCCCTAGTTGACAATCAAAGATGGATGCCCCCAGTGTGAACAGTTATTTAGCTCCTGTAATAATCAATTTATTTGCACTTCTGACTGGGGTGTGTCGCTCTAGATCAGCTGTGTACATCGTATTGTTAGACTTATATTTATTGTATTATTATTATTATCATTATTAATTATTATTATTGTTCATTCAGTCATGACAACACCAAATATTGTACACAATATTGACATTTGACAAAATCACAAAACCAAGAATCATGTGTTAAATAATGACTGAAAGGCAGAAGCAAATTGCTTATAGAGGCCTATCTTATATTGTCAACTTTTTTTAGGCTACCAACCTCCAAAAAAAGCAAAGAAGCAACAACACAGATACTTAATCGCTCTTATTAGCTTCAAAAATAGCTTTACAAACCATTTTCTTAAAAACAAAAAAAAGAATGACAAGTTTTTAAATTAATTCTGGCATCATTCCAGAATTTAACTCCAATAATGGAGACACATCTCCTTTTCATACCTTTTTTTAGCTTTTTGTAAAGTAAATTTGCAAAATCCTCTGAGATTATATGGACTGTCCTGAATTTAAAAAAACCTCTATATTGAGTAAGGGAGCATTTTTGATTTTGCTTTGAACATAATTTGCATTATTTTATAATAAAACAGATCAGAACATTTCATAACATGAGAATTAAGAAAAAGTGGCTCCGTGTGAGCATGATAGTCAGCTTTATTGATATACGAATAGCTCGTTTCTGCAGTTTTATTATTGAATTTACAAAAATGCTGCCATAGTGATAATCACATTCTTCATCTGATGTTTGTGAACAACAACGCAGGGCGTGCTAACAACAGCTAATAATAGCCTGGTAGATCAGCATGTTTTTTTCTGACTTCAACTGGAATGCCGATAAGTCGGAGATGATGTCACTCCCAGTTCCGAGGTTACTGGAACGCAGCATTACGACAGTCGCCGCACGTGCTCATGGGTAGCAGAGTCTTTGTGTCGCCGGAACTAGATTCTCCTCAAAGCACCCTCTGGTTGAAGTTGTTTTTAAAGAACAGTTTCTGATATTCATGCCTAATATTTTGGATATTTCCTCATGTTTAGAAATACCAAAACCAAAAGGGCAAACAAAAACTTAAAAAAGGAAAGAATGTTTAAGTCAAGTCAAGTCAAGTCTTTAAAACGTCAGAATTCTGGAAGGAAATGTTTTAAATACTGAGATCAGTTTTAGTTTTGAGGGGGGAAACTCAGAATTCTAAGACTAAATTTAAAAGAATGCAGAAAAATAGTCAGAACTCTGAAATTTAAGCAGAAATTATGAGGAGAGAAGCAAGAATTTTGAGAATTAATCCATACTTAAATTGCATATCCTGCTAATTTTTCACAGTAAACTAAAAAACTAAACCTCCTCAAAAACGTCCTTTGCAGTGACCCAAATCCTCTTCTGTATAATGATAGTCAGGGGGCCGGATGGAAAGCTCTGAGGGGCCTGATGTGGCCCCCGGGCTGCCAGTTGGGGATCACTGGTGTAAAATATAAACATTTAATTTTTTTTAAGAATGTTTTTTGCTTTTCTTCTGTCTGCTTCTCTCAGAATAAATAAGAACATCTTTGGTTATCAAACATCTGTGAACATTAAACCAGTTTCTTTTGTCCTGAACGCTGTCACACCTGTTTGTTTTTTTTTCATAGCTCAGCAGGTTTGATTCTGCAGAATCTTTCTTATGTAACTCGTGTCGTCCTGCAGCCTCGGCCGTACCTGTGCAGGTAAGATTACGTAATGAGAGTGTGTGACGGCTCAGTTTGTTTGTCTCCAGGTTCACACAGTCTGACTGTAAGCAGTGAGTCACAGTGAACGCCCGCCGCTCCCCGAGCTCAGGGGAGATGTTTCCACTCTGACGTTGGACTTACTTTATATTTAGGTACAGACAGGACTGAACACATTTATTGGGCCAACTCTCATGATAAGGAAAAATCTGAAATGCATTATATTTCCAAAAGTATTGGCTCACCTGTCTTGACTGGCATATGAACTTAAGTGCCTCCCCATTCCTAATCCATAGGGCTCAATATGACGTCGGTCCACCCTTTGCAGCTATAACAGCTTCAACTCTTCTGGGAAGGCTGTCCACAAGGTTTAGGAGTGTTTATGGGAATTTTTGACCATTCCTCCAGAAGAGCATTTGTGAGGTCACACACTGATGTTGGACCAGAAGGCCTGGCTCTCAGTCTCTGCTCCAACTCCTCCCAACTGTGTTCTGTTGGGTTGACGTCATGACTCTGTGCAGGCCAGTTGAGACTCTGTCCTCCATGTCTTTATGGACCTGCTTTGTGCTCTGGTGCACAGTCATGTTGGAAGAGGAAGGGACCAGCTCCAAACTGTTCCCACAAAGTTGGAGCATGGAATTGTCCAAAATGTCTTTGTGTGCTGAAGCATTCAGAGTTCCTTTGACTGGAACTAAGGGGCCAAGCTCAGCTCCTGAAAAACACCCCCACACCACAATCCCCCCTCCACCAAACTTTACACTTGGCACAATGCAGTCCCACAAGTATCGTTCTCCTGGCAACAGCCAAACCCAGACTGGTCCATCAGATTGTCAGATGCAGTCGGTGATTGGTCGCTCCAGAGAACACATCTCCACTGCTCTAGGGTCCAGTGGCGGCGTGTTTTTACCCCACTGCACCCACGTTTTGCATTGCACTTGCTGATGTGAGGCTTGGATGCAGCTGCTCGGCCATGGAAACCCATCCATGAAGTTCTCTGCTCTGTTCTTGAGCTAATCTGAAGGCCACATGAAGTTTGGAGGTCTGTAGAGATTGACTCTGTAGAAAGTTGGCGACCTCTTCTCACTATGCGCCTCAGCATCCGCTGACCCCGCTCCATCAGTTTACGTGGCCTACCACTTGGTGGCTGAGTTGCTGTGGTTCCCAAACACTTCCATGTTCTTATAATCCAGCTGACAGTTGACTGTGGAATATTTAGGAGTGAGGAAATGTCACGACTGGATTTGTTGCTCAGGTGGCATCCTATCACAGTTCCACACTGGAATTCACTGAGCTCCTGAGAGCGACCCATTCTTTCACTAATGTTTGTTAAAACAGTCTGCATGCTTAGGTGATGATTTTATACACCTGTGGACATGGAAGTGACTGGAACACCTGATTTTGATTATTTGGATGGGTGAGCCAATACTTTTGGCAATGTAGTGTATGTTTAAAATCTTATAAAACTTGTTTAAATCTGAAAATGTTTCTGTTACTGGACAACCATTTTAACCAAAAACAGGGAATTTAAACTGAATTCATCTTTTTTATAACCAATTATGAGCCACTTACTAAGCTCTCTGAAAAGTCAGAAATTAGTCAAACACAACATTTAACCACTAAAGCTATTTTTTTCTGTTCAGGAATATAAATAAATAACTAATTTAACCCTTTAACTCCCAGCTCAACTGTTTGGCAGAGGTTAATAAATTCACGATATTTAATGTGTTAAAAAGAAAAGACACATCATTCTTTGTTTCTGTCAGTGTTTTAGGAAACAAAAAAACTGCAAAAACCGAAACAACTCATATTTTCTTTGTTTGGATTCTAAAGGTTTAAAAAGTTAAAAACTGTTGTTATTATTACCATCATTATCATGTTAACCCTTTAAAGCCCAAGACCATAGATTATAGCCAGAAAATTCTAATTTTTTGGAGCTGAAATGTTTGTTTCACTTTCTGCTAAAATCCATAAAAATCAAAATGTCCATAAAATTCAACATATAGAATTTTTGTATCTCATTTGATACATTAGGTGTTTTTGGCAACTGATAATCCATGTGAGGACATTTTTATCATTTATCTGATTGTATTCAGATGTTTTTTTGTAATTTGTTGATCATCTTTAGCAGAAAAAGATATTATAGAAGTATGTATCAAATATGATACAATTGGCTTTATAGGGTTAAATACTAAATTTAACCATTTAATAATTGATGATTTTAAATATAATCTGCTATTCATCTATTTTAAGTTATTTTTGCTTTTATTCACAAACATTTCTGCCTTTTCTAATTGATTTTGTCCAAAAAATGTGTGTATTTCTCTGTCATCATGTAATCAGCTGTCAGCTTTGAAAATTTTTAAATTCCACACGAAGAAAATATCTGGTTCTTGGTATTGTTGTAGTTTTCTTTGTTCCCTGAAGTGTTAACAAAATTAAACAATGACTTGATTTGTTCTGTTTTTTAAAAACAGCTGAGATGGTAGTTAAAGGGTTAACACCTTAATCAAGAAATAATGTGCTTTAATGTTAAATTCCCCCATGACGGGTGAATAAAGGATGTAATTCTTTCTGCTTTTAAAATAAAAAAAGCTTTGTGTTACTAGCAGTGCTAATAAAGCTTTGAGCTTATGCTAGTAACATTTTTTAAGTTTACTAGTGAAGTAGGAGGGATTGTAACCAAATCCAGCACCCTGATTGGTTTTAATATTTTCAAATTCTAATGGAAAGCCTGAATTAGCACATAAAGCTTATTAAATAGGACAAGTGAATATTTTCAAGCCTACTAGTGCAACAGGTCTGCAAGTAAAAAAAGATCAACTTTCAATTAGACAAATGAAAATAAATATCTATCTTAATCAGTTTCTGTCAAGCTAACACTAAAATGAACCTCATCAACTCAAACTGTTGAGAAGGCTGTGTGGTTTACTGCTGCTTGACTTTCACTTTAATTATTATAATTACAGGCCAACAAACGAGTAACAGGTAGTCAGCTGAGGTCGAGTGGTTGGTTCTTCACTTTCTCCACAACAGAACAACTTTTGTGTTGTTTTTTAAAAACAGAAGTTCAGTTTTTAGTCTTTTCTGATTAGAATGTGTCTGAATATCAGGATGTTTAAGTATTTTTGATACCACCAGTCATTAAGATAACAGAGATTTGATTGTTTTAAACATATTTAGGTGAAAAGAGCATTTTGACGATTTCAACTTCAGTATACAATGACTGTTTTATAAAAAAAAAAACAGTTAAAATAGTATTAGTAGTTAAATGTTTTGTCAATGTTTTGTTTGTAAATTCTGACTTCACAGAGGCCCATTGAGTGGCTCAGAACTGAGTCAATAATCTTTACTAGTAAAACAAAATTTTTGTTTACTGCTACAAAACTCAAAATATCACTAGTAGTTCTAGTAGACGGTTTTTAGACTGGTTTTAGTCTGCTAGTAGTACTAGTGAAGCCAAAGATTCACTAGTGTTACTAGTAGAGCTAATGCAAACAAAGTGGGAGGTTTAGAAACCAAATCCAGCCCCCTGATTGGCTGTTATATTTTTGGTTGTAAGATAAAATAAAATACGATAAGACAAGACAAGGTACGATACGATACGATACGATACGATACGATACGATACGATACGATACGACACGATACGACACGACATGACACGATACAAAAGCCCCAGTCACACATTCCCGTTTCTCATGGCGATTGTGCACGATTGTCATCATCCTGATAAATCGTGCTTTGGTCGTGGTGCATGCGCTACTTGGTCTGGATCAGCGCTGTGTAGTCGTGGATGAACGGAGGGGAACGTAGAAGCTCCACGACAGTTTTGAACTGTTCAAAACTGTCGTGGAGAATCGCCGCTCTCGGTATAGCGGGATGGAAGCCTAATGCAGTCCTAATGCGAGCGGTATTAGCGGGGCATGTATGGAGCTCAGTCGAGCTGATCGTGGCCCAATCGTGGCTCAGTCCTGAAAGCTTTATGAGGACGACTGACAAGGATTTATCCGTTGTGCCCGACTGTGTCCCGTTCAGCGACGGGCTCAGTCGGGCTTACGGATGCTTAACTGAGCTCGAGCGGGGCTGACGTCCTGCCAGGGGGATGGAATCCTCGTCATATCGTTGTATAAACCTAACTGGAGTGTGACAAACGCCCCCTGAAGCGCTGTAGCTGCGCCACTGACGGTGTATTTACGGAGTGTCTCCAGGGGTGAGACAGTAATTTAATCCATCATAGCGATCACACCAGCCTCCTCAATCGTGTACAGTCGACAGTCGCTATGAGAAACGGGAATGTGTGACTTAGGCAAAATACAACAAGACAAGACAATGCAGGATAAGTTAGGATACAATAAGATACGATATGAAGATATGATAAGATGAGATAAAATAAGTTCAAATAAAATACGACAAGACAGGACAAGTTAAGATACAATACTATATGATAGGTTAGGATAAGATACGACACGACACAATTTGATAAGATGAGATAAGATTTGCTACAATACGATAAGATTAAAAAAAGATAAATAAGATACGAAATGACAAGTTCAGATATGATACGATAATGTAAGAGAAGATAAGTTAAGATACGATACGATACTATATGTTAAAAAAGATAAAATAAAGAGACAGGACAAGTTAAGTTATGATACGAAGATAAGATTTGATTTAATAGGGTAAGATACGACGTGACGCGATACGATACGATGAGATAAGATTTGCTACAATACATTAAGAGTTAAAAAAAAAGATAAGACAAATAAGGTACAACAAGACAGGACAAGTTACGATATAAGATAACATACGACGAAGTTAAGATACGATATGATACGAAGTTGAGATGAGATAAAATTTGATACAATACGATAAGATACAACATGACACGACAGTACGATATGATACTGTAACATACGATACAATAAGTTAAGATATTTTATCTTAACTTTGACAAGACAGGACAAGTTAAGATAAGATGAGGTAAGAAAAAATTTGATAAGATAAGATACGACACGACATGACACTACATGACACAATACAATATGATGCGATATGATACTATAAGATAGGATATGATACGGTAAGTAAAAACAGGATAAGTAACTATAGGATACTATGAAAAGATGAGATGAGATAAGATTTGATTATGATACGATAAAATACGACATGACACGATATGATACTATAAGATACGATACGATAAGTTAAGATATGATAAGACAGGACAAGTTAAAGGATAAGTTCGGTTTTCTTTGCTTTCACATTGTTTATCGAATGAAGTAGAACAATATATTCACCCGCGGCAGCTGTGAAGAAAGTCTTCAGTTCAGAGGTCGGCACAGTAACAAAAACATGGGTGGAGCGACCCCGGACTGTCTTGGAGGAGTAGCGTGAGCGGACCATGATGAAATATTGGTGAAACTAATGAGTTTTTGGATGATTAATGCAGTTTTAGGAGCGGCGCTATGCATGCCCCGTGTGCTACCGGATGTCCGCCACTCGATTTTGGATCTGATTATCTCCTGAAGCACTGTTTGGATCAGGAAAGCCTTCTGGGTGAGTATATTGTTCTACTTCATTCTATAAACAATGTGAAAGCTGTAGAAACATAAGTTATCCTTTAAGATACAATACGAAGATGAGATGAGACAAAATTCGATAAGATTCAACACGACATGACATGACACGATACGATATGATATGATAGGATACTATACGATCAGTGAAATGAATGAAATGAGATAAGATCTGCTATGATACGATAAGTATCACAAAAGCCAATGGGAAGCCTGATTTTGCTTTCCCCGCCCTCTCATTAGCATATAAGGCTTACTAGTAGTACTAATGACACTTTTTGCTTCACTCATTAAGTTTACACGTGTACTAGTTTACCAAAACTGAGTTCTTGTGCTCCAAATTTAGGTAGATCTCAGTTTTATGCCCAAAGGTTTTCTATAACTATTTCTTGGTTAACTTGCTGTTAAGTGTTTCTTTAAATCCTGTCATCATGCTGGTATCTGTGGAGTTCAGAGGGAGTTATATTATAATTATCAGGTAGTTTACTCGTCTTACCTGGTTAACTAACTGTTTATGACTCAGTTTGTACAGATTAACTTTGTCAGACTCAGTTATTTTTCCTGTGCAGAGCCACAGAAAAGCATCAAAATGAATAAACAGCAGTGAAAAGCCAGAGCTGAGTGTTAAATCAGTGTATCTGAGCGGACAGGCAGGTTGTTTGTGTTTGTTTGCCCATGAGCAGAGGCAGGCGTGGTGTATCAGGGCGTGTGCGGGGTTAACCTGCATGTGTTCCTGACAGGTCATGGACGCAGAGCTGAACCAGTTCTTCTGCTTTGGGGAGAGTTTTCGTCCCACAGCCGGGCGCTCCTCTCCTCAGTGTGAGCCGGCGGAGCAGACAGCATGGAGCGGAGGCTGTGATCAGACTTCACTTGCCCATGGACCCACAGGTGAGTCCAAACGGCCTTTCATTTTCAGCTGTGGAGGACCTGCTGCTCCGTCTCTGAGGGTTTAGATGCTGAGCTGCCTGTCAGGGAGTTTCTGTTTCTGTCAGTTCAGTCTCACTCCTTCAGTCAGTGGGAGTTTCTTCACCACCTTTAAGGACTCACAGACTTTTACTCAACAGAAAATCAGTGAATCTGTGACAGATTTTTAACTCCTCTTGAGCTTTTCTCAGTCATAATGTTCTTTATCAGGGCTGTTTTCTTACACAGTGGTACAACTTTAACCCTTTAACTGCCTGCTTAACGTCAAAAAATGCTGGAATATTTCATTTGTTAAAAAACATAACACATCATTGCTTGTTTCTGTCAATACATTTGGATACAGAAATAACAGCAAACAAACCAAAAGAACTAATATTTCTATGTGTAGGATTTAAAAAGCTAAAAGTTATTATCACAAATGCTTATCTTAACCATTTACTAATATGATTTAATTGATTCAGTTATTTTTGCTATTTTATTTACAAACATTTCTGACTCTTCTAAATTATTTTTATCCTAAATTTTGTGCCATCACCCAAGGGTGTAGGTTTGATTTTGACATTGGTGGGGACATAAAAGTACACCAAGATGGCACTCCTGAAAGTTGATGTGTTTTGCATTTATGACTGTTTTTAATGCCATGTAGAGCTAACCAAACAAACAAGCAAACTCCTAAATCAACCTCTCCTCCTAAATCTCTACTGTCTGTTTCTTGACAAAAATATATTGATGCATGACATATGGACAGTGGGACAATTTGGAATCAATCAGAAATGTTGATGGTATGGTAACAATCTGATATATATATAATACCAAAATGAAAAGGGACTACTGATAAGTGTATTCCCCAACAAAATAAATGTATAAAGTCATGTTTTTAATCCAAGGTTTTATTGTATTTTTTCCCCACAAACTTTTATTGTTGGTCTTAAACAGTTGCTGCCTTTCAAAACACAAATAATATATGGATAATAAATAAAATATTCAAAATGTGTATCTCTTTGGCAGTAAACATAAGCATTTTCAGTTATAACGTTTTATACTATGCTTGTGTTTTATGTTAGGGACCATGTGGTAGTGGCATAATATTGATAGGGACGTGTCCCTAGCGTCCCTATTCTACGCCCCTGCCATCACCCAATCAACTGTAAGCTTTTACAACCTTTAAAGCAGCACTACGGAAGATTTCTGATACAGATCTGCCGTCGGCATTTATTTTGTATGCGAATCACAGAAGCCAGGACTTCACTCAAAAGTATTCTTCTGTCTTCAGCGGCTGTTTGCAGGATGGATAGTGACGAGGTAATTTATTTATTTTTGACTAAATGACGATGTTAAAAATCGCTAATTTCAACTTGATTTTATTACCGTGAAGTCGCCCCCGTCCTGTTGAAGCGATAAAGTGAATAAAAGTAAAGACAACGAACTAATAGCTGGAGATATCACACACTTGAAATAGGTCTAAACAAAACTACATACTGGTACGTTCTGGATTTGTTGCGCTGTACTTTTTTCCTGTCAAGTTTTTTTGAGGAACTTCGTCATAAATTAGTCGGCCAACATACCTGATAGTAGTCGGACATCCCTCCTCGTCTTTTATTTCACGCAGCAAGTAACCAACCGATGATTATTCCTGTATTCAGAGCAAAAAAAAAATTCAGCTTGTTACTGCATTCACCTCTCGCTAAATCTCTGATTCTGTATCCTCCGACAAAACTTTTTGTCTTGACACATAACGTTGTTGCCTCCGCCATGGTTACAGCTCAATCAACGAAATTTTGATGGAATGGTAACAATCTGTTGTATATAATAATAAGGAATCGGGGAAGTGACGATGCCGTAAAGCAGTCCAAACTTGTAGTTTTTAGTGTGGCAGGGTTCCCACCATCCACCTCAAGTTACATAGCGCCAGTAAATAAAATATTCAGACCACTCCAGACCACGACAGAGGTGTCATTCAACTCATTGTAAAGTGGTGGACCATCACAATGAATACCGAAGGATTATATTATGTTTGAAAAGCTACATAGTGTTCCAACCTTTAAATCCCACACCTAGAAAATTTCAGTTTTTTGTTTTGTTTGTAGTTTCCTTTGTTCCCAGAATCAAACAATGATTTGATTTATTCTGTTTTTGAAACATTAAAATATCCTTGAATTCATTGATGACATCTGCCAAACAGTTGAGCTGGTAGTTAAAAGATTAACACAAATTAAATCATCAACACCTGAGTTGATGCCACAGAAACACAAATGGAATCATGTTTCACCAACACAGGATAATCTGTTGTTTTTAACCCTTTCAAGCATGAATAATTAATACATAAAGAAATACTATTTAAAAAATGTTTTTTTTCTACTTTCAAACAAGTTAAAAATCATAGTAATTGTTTTTAAATGTGAAATTTATGGGGTTATGCAGAGCATCCACGGTATAAATAATAATTTAGTGGAACTTGTTTTTTTAAACAATATATTTATTAGATTTTACATATAAAATTTTACAAAAACAACACTAACACAAATAACAATAGAACAAAACAAAGAACAGTACACAGACTTAATAGTGTTTTTTTTCCTTCCCTTCCTTCTCCTCCTTCCCTTAAAAAAAAAACACAAAATCACAAATGAGTCACTATTTTTTCAAAAACTCTTCTAAGGGTCTCCATATGTCCTCAAATTCCTCAGCTCTTCCTCTCGTAATATACGTGAGTCTTTCAAGTGCAACGCAAGATGCCATTTCCAATATCCATAACTTTATTGGAGGAACGTCCACTTTTTTCCAAAACAGTGCAATTGTTCTCCTGGCCTGCAGGAGACCAAAGTCTATGAGCGTGGCCTTCTTTTTATTAACAACAAAGTCCTTGGGGTATATACCTAAAATACACAGTGTTGCACAATGAGGAATCTGAATTCCAACTATTGTAGAAATTATCTGAACAATAGATTTCCAATAATTTTTGATTTTCCAACAATCCCATAAGCAGTGATATAAGGTACCCCGATCATTAGAGCACTTACTACACGTGTCCAGAATGTCAGGGATCCATTGATGAAGTTTATCAGGAGTCACAAAGGTCCTCATCAGCCATTTATATTGTAATAGCCTCATTCTAGTGTTTATTGTTTGTTTTTGTGCTTTAAGGCAGTGGTTCCCAACCTTTTTTGTCTTGTGTACCCCCTGAGCCTTTTTGTCATGCCATGAGTACCCCATTACAAATACATGTTGACGATTCTTCTAAAGCAGAATGTAATCATAATTGATTAATAAAGTAAAATATTTTATATTGATTTGAACATTTGAGTTCTCAGAAATGTTCTTCATTGTAAGTCAAATTAAACATAATAACAAATAAAATACTGTCTTGAAAATAAATATGTAATCTTTACTAAATAGATACAAAATCCAAATAATCAACCTGCCTTTGTTTTATAGAACTGTTGTAATGTTTACCACAGAACATCTTTGAGCTCTTTTGATAAGACCCCTTTAAACAGGCATTTTAACTTTAAAAATCAGGATCAAAACACTCAAAATAGTTTCTCTGCAGTTCACTGAACCATCTTCTGAGTCCAGAGCAACTGGATGTTCCAGTTATTTTTCCATAATTTCTGGCTGCAGGCTGGCAGCCATTTTCATTTTAGTTTGGCTCAGGTTATTATTTCCCTGGGAAAACTAGTTGTAGCTCAAAAATGCAATTCTATTGACAGGTTTAACTCAGTCCTTCAAAGTTGGAAATAAATTTGTAAATTTTTCCACATACCCCCTGCAATGTTCTCACAGACTTTGGGGTACACCCCTGGTTGGGAATCACTGCTTGAAGGCATACATGTTCCCAATCTATCATTTCAATATTTTCTTGAATGTCTAGAATTTAGTGGAACTTAACCCTTTAAGGCACAAGACCATCGATTATAGCCAGCAAATTCTAATTTTTTGGAGCTGAAATATTTGTTTTACTTTCTGCTAAAATCCATAAAAATCAAAATGTCCATAAAATTCAACATATAGATTTTTTCATATTTCATTTGATACAATAGGTGTTTTTGGCAACTGATAATCCATTTCAGGACATTTTTATCATTTATCTGATTGTATTCAGATTTTTTTTTATTGTAATTTGTTGATCATATTGAGTAGATAGAGGTCTTATAAAAGTATGTATCAAATATGATACAATTGGCGTTATAGGGTTAATAAAGATGAAGACAAAGTTGAAGATCGACAAACATGCCTTTAACAAACAAGAGTCAATAAAAGGAAAAGCTAAATCTGAAGTTTATGTATTATTACTATTTCATCAAACTATTCACTTGTGAATTATTACACCAAAACTTATAAGAAATATAAAATTGTGTGAAATCTTCTTCTTTTTAAATTGATTTTTTTGTTCAAAAATTGTTTTTTTTTTTTCCAAATGTAAATGCTTTATTTTAGTCTTTGTTAATAATCAACTTTTAAATGCAGTCCAGGCTTTTGCAGAGAGATCATAAACAGCTGGTTCAAATATATTTCTGAATAAATCCTAAAAACGGACTCTCATGTGATGTGTATTTTTCCTGATACAGTCTGTAGGCATCATCATTGTTCATATTTTTCGCTCGTGTTGCAAAAATTTGAAATATCGTGTAATCGCAATGTAAATCAAGAGAAAAGCGTGTCCTCCCGGCCCTATTACATCCTGACCCCACTATCCGAATGTGGAGCAGAAATCCAGACTCTTCAGACCAGGAAACATTTTTACAATCTTCTGTTGTCCAGTGTTGGTGTGAATATTAGCTTTAGCATCTTGTTCTTCGCTAACAGGAGTTAGCAAAGTGTTTCCACTCAAACTGGATGTTTGCTCTTTCTCTGACCGTCCTCTAACAGATGGTTGTTGATGAAGAATTTCTGGATCATCCACGCCACATTCAAAGTCTCTTACACCACCTTTCTTCTCCATCCTTATGTTGCTGCCATGTGATTGGCTGATTAGTTATGCGAGTTAGCAAGAAGTTAAACTCATAGAGTGAATTATATTTGTAGCCTGCAGGTGAACGAGTTTTATGTTTTACTTGCTCACAGTTTGTCTCTGATCTTTTATTTTATAGTCTTTGTATTTTATTTTGGCGGGGAATGGATCCCTTTCCTGTTAAAAGTCATGTTGGTTTATTTTGATCCATCATCATCATCTGTGAAGTGTTTTGAGTTACATATGTTGTAGGAAAAGTGCTTTATAAGTAAAGTTTCATTGATTGATTAATTTTTACGAACTACAAATCCTCCGCTGGTATCAAAATATAAAGATTCACATTTTTCTGCCGATAAACAAACACACAGAAACTTCATTTTTACTGCTGTTCGCCACGCTCTGCCTCTGCTCTCTGTTTTATCACTCTAAGCAGACGAACTCTGTCTTATCAATAAAAATGTTTAAATGTTTAATCTCAAGCCATAAACCAGCTGCTCCTGTTTCAACAATATTTTTAGGAGAAAATACAAAATAGACGTAAAACTGTGGAAATCAAAACTTTTTTCAAGAAAACTGAGCAAAATTCACAACAGCAAATTAAAGATTCAACATGATGCTGTAACGATTTGTTCATAAAAACTAGGTTTATTTCAAACTAAGAATAAAAGAAAAAATTTAAAGTACAGGCAGAGAAAAAAATATAACTTGGGTTTGATGTAACATGTCCAAATGTCCCAATCCAAGCCCCTCTCTGTTAAAGGTGTAGTCAGCGATGTGGGAGAAAACGAGTGGAGGTTTGTTTATATTCGAATTTAGACCCGCCTCCCGAAAAGCCGATGGACGCGTGCATCGTCATGGGAAATGGCCGAGAAACTGCGTAGCTGACGAGCTAAAAACCCCGACTGGGCAGACAACTCGACTTCCATTATTGAAAACATCACAACTGTACATTTTGGCAGATTAGACAATAAGATGAATGCCTGACAGCTGTTACTGTTATGTGAAGCACCACAAAGCTAATGTTGCTTAGCTTACCTGTCCAGCAGACGGACGGCGACATCCGCGTCCGTTTTAAAGTCTTTAAATTGGCGGTATTCCCTCCACCGTTGGAAAACAACACCAATTCACGGTCATAGCCCTTCTTTTTCACTTTTCTCTCCTCTGACCTTTTTCTTTTGGGCTGTTTTCAGCCATTGCTACTGCACATATTGTATCTTTCTCTTACGCTAATCAAGACGCCACGCTCATAACCCACGACTCCCCCTCCCACTTCTGTCTGATCTGCGCATGAGTATGATCGCCCCCTGGATGTGGAGGGGTTTACTTTGTTTTGGTAACTCGGCCCGAGCCACAGTATTTACCTGCTGAAATTCAGAGCCAAGGCTGTGTACTGAAACTGGACTTTTTTTTCAACATGCTGTCAGTGGTGACATCTTGTGGATGGAGAGGAGAAATACGGTGAATTTCACAAATACTGCATTAGATTAGAAGATTAGAAGATCGCTGAGTACACCTTTAAGTATGAACTGATTTTTAACTTTTTAGTCCATAGAAATGTAAATATGTTGTTAGTTTTTTCTCAACTTTTATCACAAAAAACAATCACCTCAGAAGCCTGTAATAATATGAGATGCAATAAAAAGAATAAATCATCGACATTTAATCAATGTACTGAAGAATTTCATAATCTCAAAAATAAACTTTCAAGAAGCTAAAATGAATGTTTTTCTCCTTTTCTTCAAAACAAAGAGGATTATAATTTATCCACCTTATTATCAGGATGTAAGAAAAATGTGAGCTGATATTTTACTTTACTAAAGGGTTCTTACAGTTTTTATGATCAACTTTAAGACTTTTTATGATTTGAGCTCAGAAATCAACACAATTATGGCGCATTAATATTTTTCAAGAGCATGCCAAAGTTTTTATTGTACATTTTACAGCAGCATAGAGAAAGAGTCAGTCGTGAAAGAAGGAGACCTTTTTATTTATCACTGTGCAACGTTATATTTGTGCCAGTGTTAATGGGAAAAGGAAGAACTGATTCAGTTTTGGTGTTGATCCGGATCAGCGTCTGGCTGCCATGACAAAAAATGTGATTTCTGTGAATAACTACTGAACTAAAATAGATATTATTATGAATCCAGTTGCTAATGGTATGTTTTCATGGTCAAGGAATCTAAATATTAAGATGAAATAAAGGTAGGACTAATATTTATGGTAAAAATCACAATATGGTAGAGGGCAGTGGTGCTGGCGGAGGTCTGCTCTCTCCGAGTGCTTTTCTAGTTTAAAAAATGCTTTTGTGTGAAATCACCAAACAGACTTGACAAATGAGTCTTAATAATGGTGGCATTGATCAATAAATCAATCAATCAAACAGGACTTTGTAATATAAAGTGTTTTACATGGGAAAAAAGATCAAATGAAATAACAACTAGAAAGACTCGGAGAGCGCAGCCACAGTCCTCAGCCATATTGTGATTTTTACCATAAATATTAGTCCTACCTTTATTTCATGTAAATATTTAGATTTTTTGACCATGAAAACATACCATTAGCAATTGGATTCATAATGATATCTATTTTAGTTCAGTAGTTATTCACAGAAATCACATTTTTCGCCATGGCGGCCAGACGGTGATCCGGATCAACACCAAAATTGAATCAGTTCTTCCTTTTCCCATGTTGAACATTTTCTGAAAATGTCATTAAAATCCATCCATAACTTTTTGAGTTATTTTGTTCACAGACAGACAGACAAACTCTCCCGAAAACATAACCTCCTTCGTGGAGGTAATGAGTGAAATAAAAAGCAGAAAATTGCATAAGTGCATAGAAATGAAAACATAAGACCTCGAGGCTTGTTTGTTTCATGGAAAGATTAAATCACACAATATTTAAGAGAAAAATAAATGAAGCTTGTATTAGTAAATTTCAAAAAAGGATTTTAGTCTGGTCTTCCTTTTAAATGAAGAAAGAAACAAACTTCACCCTCAAATAACTACTCGATTCAAGGTGCTCACCAAAAACACATCATGTTAACATATTAAAAGTCACCTTGTCATCATTTTTCCACGCAGGCCTTGAATGCGTCACTGCATGAACATGTTTGCTCAGCCTTTCTGTCTGATAACCTGCAGATTTTCTTCAGGATTTCCACTCTGTTGGAATATTCTGACAAAAATGACTGACGACAAAGTTTCAGAAAATGTTTTAAGGCTGATCGAGCAGATGAGGAGGACGTTTGTCCTGCTGCAGCCAGTGTTTTGTTGTTATTAGTGTTTTGTTAAGCTAATTTGTCTTTTTTTCAGGTTAAAATAAAGCCATCAAATTAGGGCAAGGAAAATACCCTTTCTCCCGATTTGATTTTTTTTTAACCATTTTTTAGGTGCTGATTCGATTTAAATTGCAATTCTACGATATTGCAGATTTTTGCAATCTTTAGTTAGCTTTTTTAACACCAATGAAAAAGATGAACAATGATGATGCCTACAGACTATATCAGGAAAAATACACATCACATGTGAGTCTGTTTTTAGGATTTATTCAGCAATATATTTTAACCAGCTGTTTATACTCTCTCCTCAAAAGCCTGGACTGCATTTAATGGCGGTTTATTAACCCAGACTAAAATGAGGCATTTAAATTAGAAAAAAAAAACGATTTATGAACCAAGAAATCGATTTAAAAATCGTTAAACGAAAAAATCCCGATACTTATGTGAATCAATTTTTTTTCTCCCACCTCTAATCGAAATATATAAAATGGAAAAGATCACTTTGAGACTCCAAACCGGCATTCTCATTAAAAGGTGGAGCAGAGTAATGGCCATAATTCTGCAATAAGACCACCAACATCTCACATCTTCTCGGATTTCCCCTTTTTCTCCTCTTTCCCTTCCCTCCTATCATATATTTCCTGATTCTTGACTCCCTATTATCTAATGTTTATTGATTATTTTACTTTTATTTATTTATTTTCTTCTAATTAAATTAGTTAATTGGTGTACTTAATTACTTAGTCTATGTATATTCTACTAAACATGCCACTAAATCACCTGGATACAGATGGAAATTGTAAAAGAAAGTGTAAAAGAAAAAAACCCACAGATTTTGAAATGTAAGTTTTATGTGTTGCCAGTTTTGCAATAAAAATAAAGTTAAAAAAAAAGCCATATCACAAGATCCATGTGACTCAATCAAGATAATTGATTTAAGGGTTTTCAAATATGCAGAACCTGGATCTTAACTATGAGTGATCAGTAGTTTTAGTTTAAACATCATCCTTTGAAGGGATGTGCAAACCTTCTTCTATTGTTTTTGTGTCTTGCCTTGCTCTTGAACTCATGGCAAGCAGACAGAAAGAATTCTTTCACTATTTAAGAGGGAAAAACAGACAGAGCTCGCCCGCCGCTAATTAGCTTAGCTCAAGCACTGGGAGTCAATGGGTAGTGTTAGCCTGCCTCTGCCAACAATCATCAGATAAACTCTTCAGCAGCTCTAATGCTCCTATGTGCTTGTTGTGACCCTTTTCTATGTTGCGTTGTTTTTAGACTAAGATTAGCACTTCATGTGATTTTTGAAAGATATACTTACGAAACTAAACCGCAGAAGTGTTTTGTTTTGTTGACATACTCACAAGCACTTCTGCAGTGATTTGTGCATGTGCACTGTGGTTTAGTTTCACATGTATCAACATGTTGCAGCACGAACCTTTAGGAATGGGAATTGAAAACCAGTTCTAGTTGTGCTACTCTTTTAACATCAATATCATTCACCTTTTTGCTTATCAATTCCTTTTTCAGTTCCTTCCACTTTGTTTCACTTGCTCGGTCAATCAAATTTGTCACACTCTCATTAGAGGCAGTCAGAAATGATAACAAAGAAGTAAACAACAGATGAGGGAGGAGGTGCAAAATGAGGTCTTAATTTCTACAAAAATACACTTTCTCACTTTCAGTAAGTGAACACACCAGACTAAGGCCCCATCCACACGAAGCCAAACCGAGGTCTAAACGCATACGTTTTTGTCCCAAATCTGCGTATCATCCATACGAAGACGGCGTTTTGGGGGTCTGTAAACGATCATTTTTGAAACCAGGTTCCAGAGTGGAAAGATTTTGGCGATTACTGGCTCTCCGTAACTTTTCAGATACGCTTCCGTCACAGTTTCATATCTTCACTGACTTGCATGCGCCACACGCGGCAACAACAATGGCATCGTACGGTGTAGCATATGTGCTGATGAAGTTAGTGACCCTACTATCCCTGTTGCAGTAAAATCTCCCTCTTCTCAATCACCATCGAGTTGAACAAACAATTATCGAGGACACATTACGACACTTGATCACTTTATCACAATCTCTGTTTACAACTTTTGCCGCAAGTGCGCATGCCCACTGTTTTTTCGTCTGTTTCCGCTTGTTTCCGTCATATCGTTACAGCACCCCTAGAGGTCTGGCATGAGTTTTACAGCGTTTTCATGCATATCGAGTGCATTCATTTAGACACACACATTTTCTAAAAGGCCTTGTCTTTATGGTGATCGTTTCTGAAACTGTTAAAGCAGCACTACGGAAGATCCCTGCTTGACCGGAACAGGAACTCAACTACCCATGAGCGCTGGCGCGTGCATACTGCCGTAAAGGTACAGATCTGCCGGTCGCGTGCGTTTGTTTTGTAGGCGAATCACAGAAGCCAGGACTTCGCTCAAAAGTATTCTTCTGTCTTCAGCGGCTGTTTGCAGGATGGATAGCGACGAGGTAATGTATTTATTTTTGACTAAATGACGATGTTGAAAATCGCTCAGTTCAACTTGGTTTTATTACCATGAAGTCGCCCCCGTCCTGTTGAAGCGATAAAGTGAATAAAAGTAAAGTCAACCACGAGCTGGTGATATCACACACTTGAAATAGGTCTAAACAAAACTACATACTGGTACATCCTCAAGAATACTGTAAACGGATGGTAAACAATCAACAAGTACTTACAAGTCCAGCAATAACAGGGCCAAGTCGGCATCGGTCGGACGTCCCTCCTCGTCTTTTATTTCACGCCAGCGAAAGAACACCGAACCAATGTTTATTCTGGTCCGAGCATTCAGCTTGTTTTTCTCTCGCTTTCTTTGTTTTGTATCCTCAAAATAAACTTTTCTTTTTCTTGCGTTCTTTGCTGCCTCCACCATGACTACAGCTCCACGTTTGGCTTTTCACGACACTTCCGTGTTTTAAACAAATTGGGAATCGGGGAAGTGACGTATGCAGTAAAGCAGTCCAAACTTGTAGTTTTTTAGTGTGGCAGGATTCCCACCATCCACCCCAAAGTTACATAGCGCTAGTGAAAGCGATACAGACCACTCCAGACCACGACAGAGGTGTCATTCAACTCATTGTAAATTGGTAGACCATCACAGTGAATATCGAAGGACTGTATTATGTTTGAAAAACTACATAGTGTTGGTTTTAGTGTTTTGTCTTCATGTCGATGGGGCCTAAATGTGCAGTAGATTTCAGTGGCTAAAATGTTGAGAAATGTCATCAACTAGAGCTAGAATAAAACTAAAACAATTTAGATTAGTAAATTATGACTAAAACTAAAAGATATTTCAGGCTAAGTCTGTTACTAAAACTAAATTACAAAGTGCTGTCAAAAATAACACTGCTCAAAGCATTCTTGTTTATATTTTGTGTCTTAAACTGCACTAAAGTTCTTTGGTTATTCAAGGATGAGTAAAGTTTCACTCGTGCATAATTTCCTCGATCTTGATGAGACTTTTTTTAGTATGCAGACTCTCTGGAGGCAGGCCAGCTCTGTAAAGTGGAGGGTGTGTCACGTTTGTGTACTTTCAAAAAAGGAAACGCCCGACAACAGAACACTTGTTCTCGAGCTCTTGATAAACCAGTTTTCACTTTATTCCTTCCTGATGGTCCAAAAGCCTGAAGGCCATAACTCAAATACCTCAGAAGCACCTGCTCCGGCGCCCAGGTTTCACTCACTCCTCTGTTTACTGTGACAGCTCCAACTCTTTTGGGCTTTGAATGTTTTTTTGTTTTTTTTTAACTTACTTTTCAGCTCCTCTCTTGTTCACACCTGTCGATTCTTGTGGCTGTGACAAAATAAGAGAAGAGCAGTGTTTTTCCCAGACTGTGCTGCCAGAGTTAAAGCGACACACCCCAAGGTTTTCGGCTGTTTTGTTTATTGTTCCCTCCCTAATGTTCTGTTATTATAGCAGCAATTAAACAAGTTTCCTGGAACACACACCTGGGTGAGGGACAGCTCTGTGATGTGAACGATCAAAATAAGGATTTTTTTCAGGTTGGTTATGAGATGGAGATTATCAAACATGATCTTTTAGACTTGATTAGATAGAACTTTATTAATCATTTGGGAAGACTCTCTCGACAAATAAGGATTCCAGCATCAAGCACACAGTATCAGGAAGTAAAAAACGATTTGCACATATAAATATAAATGTACAAAAAAAATTATGACTACAGGCTGTCCCTTGTCTTCTTGTTATTTCCTCTTCCCCTGAGTGAGAAGCTGTACAGTCAGATGATCTTGTTGATTTTAAAACATCTTTACTTGTTTATAACTTTCAAATAACTCAAGAAATTTGCTGTTTCTCTTTGAGGAGCTGCTAAACCAACAAGTCCTAGTCAAAGCTTGACCCCCACCCCAGAAGTGATTTGTTCAGAGGTTTCAAAGTAACTCATTATTTTTACTTAAAGATGCTAAGCAATTACAAAAAAGTCTCCCTTTTAGATATATGCCTGATGGAAATACACACTTTAAGATGAGTTTATAGCATCAAAATAGGTTATCTATAAATGCTATTCCTTAGCTTCGTGGTAGGGTCAGACAGGCTGGACTGGCCTGGATACTCAACTTCGGAAGCAAGACAATTAAAACTAGAGCAAATTTATATTATTCGGACACGTCTTACAGCACCGGGCTGTAAGTAGAGATATATAGCCGGCTACAAAACTACAATAATAAAGTTTTCCAAAAATTGCTTGTTGTCACACATCAAAAACTACCGCTACGTAACTAGAAAGAGATACATTACCTCGTCGCTTTGCATCCTGTAAGTTGTTAAAAAAAGAAGTTGTAAAGCAATGCAGAGTTCTGAGGAAGGTCTGAGCTGCATTCATTAGCATCACAACAAACACACGCTTTGGCTTGGGTCACGTCTTTACAACAGTCGCCGTGCATGCTCATGGGTAGCAGAGTCTTTACGTCACCGGAAATAGATTCTCCTCATAGCACCTTTAAAAATGAACATTTTAATGGTGATCCAGATAACTGCAATTTGGAAACAATGGTTTTGTTCACTAAGTAATGAGTGTAAAGCATTTTTTATGTTTCCATGAATTTCTGAAGTCATGTTTTACTCTTGGATAAAATCAAACATCTAATAATCCTTTATTGAATGTTAGTAAAGTTTGAACAGAAACAAATGTTCCTTTATGTTAAATGCAGTCACCTTTATTTAGGCTACCTGGCAGAGCATCTCAGTTACAATACCAGAACTGACAACAAACAGTGAACCTGCTCTACATGAAAATAAAGACAGCAGCTCTGATTGGATCACTCCACAGCTTATCCCACCACCACCAATCTAAGGCAGTTGTGAGTGGATAGATTCCTAACTTGTCTCTACTTTCTACTTGACCAATTAGGTCTGATTGGATTAAGTATCTGTCATACATTTTAGTCTAGTTTCTATTTGTTGATAAAAATGTCAGTTAACTTAGTTTTTGTTCATGTGCTCTTGTTTTTATTAGTTTCTTACTAGTTTTCATCAGGAGAAAAAGGTCTTTGGTTGTTTTTTAACACCAAACTTGGACTATAGCATCTGAATGTTTCAGCAGAAATCCAGACTCACAGACCAGACAACATTTTCCTTCTTTGTTATTGTTCAGTTCTGGTGAAACGGTACAGATTGTAGCCTCAATTTCCTGTTCTCAGCTTACAGGAGTGGCATTATGTGGTCATCTGATTCAATCTTTTTGGTTAGTTGGTTGTAACAAGTCTTAATTGAGCTTCCTAATATCCCATACCCCTCTGACCATCCTCCTCTCCACTCTGAGAGCTGCTGTTCACTGGATTGTTTCTCTTTTTTGGACCATTACATGCAAACCCTTGTTACCTCTGCCAGGGTGTTATGTTATTGCCAGCGTTTGTTTGTTTGTTTTTTGGTTGTTAGTCTGTTTGTTTGTTTCTCTGTTAGCAACTTAACTCAAAAAGTTACAGACGGATTTCAATGAAATTTTCAGGAAATGTCCGAATTGGAACAAGGACCAAATGGTTAGATTTTGGGAGTGATCCAGATCACCGTCTGGATCCGCCATGATGAAAAATGAGATTTTCATGAATAACAACTGAACTAAAATAGATATCATGATGAATTGAATTGATTATGGTATGTTTTCATGGTCGATGAATCAAAATATTTAGATGAAATAGACGTAGGACTAATATTTATGGTGAAAATCACAGTATGGGTGAGGACTGTGGTGCTGGCGGAGGTCTGTGCTCTCTGAGTGCTTTTCTAGTTTGGTTGTGTTTTAAAATCACAACAGATCAGGACTTTCTGAAATATTCAGACCAGTGCATCTGGCATTAACAACCATGCCACAGTCAAAGTCCCTTAAATCAACTTCTTCATTCTGATTCTCGGTTTAAACTTCAGCAGGTCATCTTGATTTTGTGCCTAAATGCATTGAGTTTCTGCCATGGCATTAGCTGTATAACTATGTGAGTTGATGTATAAAGATTAAGTTGAAAAAAAAAATCTCCAGGATGTAAAATTTAAGACTCATCTTCAGTGCACAGATTTGTCAGTGTCTGTCTTAATCTTAGTAAAGCTAATTGAATCTATAAAACTTTAAAATAATTGAGCTGTTTGTTGAATTTTGTTTTATTTACTGTTTTATTTTTAAAGCTTTTGTGTGTTAGAAACACTCACTTTCCATCAAAACCATTTAACACACCATTCTGTTTCTGTCTGCAGGTTTAGTCCATCAACATTTTTCAGTGCACCTGAAACAGAAACACAGATAAAGGTATGAAACTTAATGAAATGTAGTTTGTTTTTCTATTCTGTCACATTTTGAAATACGATGTTTTAACGGGTCCCTGAAACTTTCTTGCAGATGGCACACCGCAGGGGGCGGAGCCTCTCAGAGGCCTTGACCCTGGAGCGATCAGAGGAGTGGCCTGGTTGTGTCCAGCATCGGTGGAGGTGCCTCGCCAATCGGAAGCTGAGAAAAGGTACAACCCCGGTTTGCTACCACAGCTTTACCAAAACATTTTAATCAAAGTTAGCCATGATCATAACTGTCCACAGCACATCGATGGTTTACAGTAAAACCACAAGCAGTAATTTAGTTATGAACCATGAGATTCAGTATTTAAAATGAATGGGCTGCACAAGGAATCCACATATCATTCAGTTTACATTGACGAGAGGATATACAGTTGCTATTAAAATGGATGTTTCTATTATCACTAATAGTTGTGGTCTAAAAGTAATTGTTCAATCAATTAGTCAATCAGACTTTATTTGTTTAGCACTTTTCATACAAAGCCTTGTAGCACAAAGTTCTTTACATAAAATAAAACAAAATAAACTAAATTATAAAGTAGAAAGTTAAATAGGATGAAAATACAAGACTGTACCCACTCTTCTGATCCACATAAAGCAAACACACAATGGCATTAAGAGGAGATTCTGACAGAAAAACAGAATTAGAGGACTGAGAAAATACAATCTTCAATTAAAAGAAATACTACAGGAAAAACAAATGAATAGATAAATAAATAAAATTAAATTTTAGATAATAATATGGTAAAATTAGATAGGCAAAGCACTGAAGAATAGAGCTGACTGAATGCATATGCTTTGTTAGATACTGTATATACACACATTTATACAAATATACTTGCGACAAACCCATCCGGCTATAGTTGTTATAGCAATAAAAAGACGCAGTTGTGGTAGTAATATAGTTAGGTAATAGAGCTGCAACTATCGAGTATTTTTGGAATCGAGTACTCTGTCAATTATTTCTTTGAGTACTCGAGTACTCTAACAAAATATACTTTTTTTGTTTTTAAACAAATAAATCAATTGTATACAATGCAACATGTTAGGGCTTTCAAATTGAGCAACCAAATGCCGTTTATTCCTCAGAAAAGGGTTTTATTTTAACAACTTTCAAAGTTTAAACCAGTACTGGCTTAAAACAAAGCCCAGTAATATATGCAATTATATTTGTGAAGTGTGTTCTGGAGGGCATTGTGTAGTTTGGATTGAAATCCTTGATCATGTTCTTAAATCCTGTGTCCTCCACCATGGAAAGAGGACGCATGTCTGTGATGAGCATATTTAAGATGCTGTAATAGTAATAGTTGCAGCCCTAACAACGTGCTATCATGCTAAGCTACATGCTTAGCTCACTCCGTTTGACATCAGACACACTGCACTGTGTTTTCTTTTCGTCCCTTCTTGTAGTGACCACACACTTGGGACACTCTCTGCCATTTCTTCTGTGGACTCTCTCCTTTCTGTCCCTCTCTTTTCTCTTCCTTCATGATTGTACAAGCCGCGCAGCAGCAGAGGTAGCAGGCGCGTTGTGCCACAGAAATGACCGTCCATGTCAAACACCGTGCACTGTATAGTAGTCCAGATATATATTTATATGTATAATTATATATTAAACGAGGCTTCGAGGCACAAAATTTAATTTGAGGATATTTTGTAATCGAGTACTCGCGAATATTCGAGGAATCGTTTCAGCTCTATTAGGTATAGTTACAGGCCCATTACTCTGGACCTTTGCTGAGAGTTTTAAAATCATAATCACCAAAACAAAGTTTGTCAGAAAATTGACCTTTAGATTTCAATGTGACACTCCAACAGTGTAAGAAATGGAATTAAAGCAAGACAACATTTGATAATGTTAAGTGTCGTGGTGCATTTGCCAGTTATTCAGCTGACATGTAGAACATGTATGAATAACTGGCTGACATATGGCTGTTGTATATTTGGCCGATATATTGCTGCAAAATATCGTCAGAAATGCCAATATTTTCCCATACCTATGTTTGATTTTTCCAGACCAATATCTGCCAACACTGATATTTTACCAAAAACATAACGCATCACCTGTTACAGCTGTGGTAGAAATAGAGTGGGAAAAGCAATACTTGTCAGCCGGCCGATTAAATTGGCCGATTATAGCCCTTTTTAAGTATTCAACATTGGCCAGAGTTTTGCAGATATAATGCCAATATATTCTTAGTTTCTCAAAAAGCAGTGAAACACTGTTCAGTGTCAAAGCTGCACAGAATGATGACAGGAAAGATGGCTGCATGCGTTGTTGCAGCATCCCTGAGCTCTATACTGACTCTGTGTGTATGGGTGATGGAGTATATAGAGTGTATGGGACAAAACTCACCTACAGTCACACGGATCTGCTAAATGTCTTTTTGCCTGCCAGTCCGACATAGCGAGCAACTTTCAGTGATCGCACAATATACCGCTGAACATGGTGAGACCACAGGGCTCTCTGCTCAGCTACGAAGCAGACTCACAGACTGAAGCTGCAGAGCATTTTGCTGACCAATGACACTTTATACTTCAATGACATTTAATGGTGTCCTAACTTCCCACAAATGGCATAGCATAACGTTTTTCCCTTGCTACCCCTTTGGATGGTTCCCATGCTTTGAGTTTTGATTCCTGGACTATCATACCAATTAAATAGCAGTAATCAATGAAGCTGGAAAATTTTTACTGAAAGACTTGATTTTTCTTTTTCAGGCGATGAACTCTTGGGGGCAACAATCAACTTTGACCAACTATCAAAAGATGAGGTTCTGGAGGTCCTGAAGCTGATGGAGCCATACGATGACAAGTTTAAAGTCCTCACACGGAACAAAAGCAGGAGCGTTGGGAGTCTGTTTGATGGGGCCAAGAGTCCTGAGACGGTGGGTGGAGTATTGATAATATACTTAAGTCGAACAGAGTTTAATAATCAGCTATACTAGAGGTCCACACTGAGTTTTAACAATATGAAAGCTCAAATTAGTTTTCCTGTACTTTAATTTTACATGAATTTAAATCTCTAACTTATGTTGTCAGACTAGAAGTTGTATTTGTGCTACTGTTTGCATAACAATGTTGTTCGTCAGATGACACTAAAATAGATCTTTACACATTCTGCTAGCCGGTAATGAGAAGTGATCTTGGTTTTAACATTTTACTCAGATCTTCACTTTGTGCTTTTATATCTAGATGCTGCAAGATTCATACAACAAACTGTACAACACCAAAATCAAGAAGTATATGAAAGGAGAATTTCCCAGTGCTGATGACCTCGGGTTGAATCGGGAGGCTTCAGTAGAGAGGTGGACCAGACTCATCCAGGGTCAACCAGAAGCACGACACACTGCCTCGACTTGGAGTGGACTTTGGACTTTTGAATACCAAAAAACTCGGCAGTGATGATGATGAGGACTCAGATTTTGATGGCATGGTAGAGGTAACTAATGGCAGCAATCTGAATCTTCCACCAATGGGTCTCGGTATGAATGGGACTTCTCTGACTGGAGGTCAATCAAGATTGAGAATCAACGGCAAGAGTCCAAAGTTGGAGTCTCCAGACTTAAACCTGTCTGGGACATTACCTGAGGGTCCAAATGTTAATGCCACAGGTGGCATACAGCTTCCAAACCGTGGTAGTCCATCAGTTGACGTGAGAATGCCAAACTTGGAAAGAGCTCAAATTCCTGTGGAGAGCAATGGAAATTTTGAGGTTCCAGGTCTGGACATGGCCATAAAAGGTTCAGGTTCAGGTGTCAACCCCCCTGGATTGGGGATGGACCTCCCTGATGGATATTTCGCTGGTCCCTCCATTGACGGTGGTGTTCCTAGAGTAAATATTGAAGGTCCAAACTCAGAATACAGAATGCCAAAATACAAAATGCCAGACCTGGACCTCTCTGATCCGACTTTAAGTGGCCAAGACTTTGGGGTCAGGACACCAAATTTGGGAACCCCGGATGTTCCCTCAGGTAAACTCAGTCTCAAGCACTCCAAGAAATTTAAAAACCCAGATCTCAATGTGGATGACCCTCTCGGTTATGTGGAGTCACCAAACCTCCAGCTGTCTGGAAGACCCACAGATTTGGACTTACAAATGCCAGATGTTGATCTTGATGGACCAGATGTTGATCTGCCCTCGGGGGATTTCAAAGTGCCACTAAAGACAAAGTACAATCTTAAATCTACAGATTTGGATGTGGATAACCCATCTGGTAACATCTCTCTGCCTGGGGCTTTGCTGAATCACCCGGTCTTAGTCTCAAAACACCAAAGGCAAAAGACAGGATTCGTGCACCTGCTCTACCAAAAGGTGACGTAAAAGGGCCAAATCTAGGCACTGGCAGTGCATCACTCAGCATTAAGGAACCTTCTGGAAAATACCATCCTCCTAAGTTTTCAATGGCTAAATTTGATTTACCAGACATCCCGGTTCCAGACTATGACATAAACACGTCAGATATAGATTTATCTGGCGGAAGTTTAAAGGCGGAGTCAGTATGTCTGGCCCAGACTTTGACCCAAAACTTGACCTAAATGCTCCTGACATGGATATCAATGTGCCCTCTGGCAAAATGGACAAGATTAAAATGCCCAAGTTTAAGCTCTTTGGCACATTACCAAAGACAAAAGATGTTGACATCAATGCAGGAATGAAAACACCTGAGCTAGCTCTCAAAACACCAAAACCAAAAGGCATAGATGCTCCTGAGCTGCATGCCTAATTTAGACCTTCATTCAGGTGGTCTTGATGTAGATTTGCCAAGGCCAGGGTTTGACATTGATACACCTTCATTTGATCTGAAAGGCCCTGGGTCAAAGCTGAAAATGCCAAATGCTGATGTCGGAGGTCTATCAGGAAAAATCAAAATGCCTGATTTTGGACTTTCAGGACCAAAAGTGAAAGGACCTGATGGGGAACTGAGGACACCAGACTTCGATGTTTCAGCCCCAAAACTAAAAGGAGGCATGGATTTCCCAGATTTAAATATGCCAGAATTAGACATTAAAAAGCCCACACTAGATATTTCTGGCCCAGATGTCAATTTGCCATCAGGCAAACTGAAAGGGCCAGCATTTGAGGCACCAGATGTTGACTTGGATAGTCCATCAATCAATCTACCAAGGGGGCCAAATTTGGACCTAAACACAGGTATAAAAACACCAAATCTAAATCTCAAGGCTCCAAAGATAAAAGGGGGATTTGATGCCCCTGACTTACCAAAGTTAGATGTCAACACGCCAGATCTAAACATTGGTTCACCCAATCTGAAGATGCCCAAATTTGGTCTCTCTGGCCTCAAAGGACCCAAGATTGATGGGGACCTGGACCTTCCAGATGCTGATCTAAAGGCACCCAAGCTCAATCTAAAAGGTCCAAAGGGGACATTGACATGCCAGACTTTGACATTTCTGGACCTTCAGGGAAATTCAAAAAGCCAAATTTCAACATGCCTGACTTCAACCTCTCAGGTCCAAAGCTGGATGCCCCCAACTTGGACCTGAAAACACCAAAACTAGATGTTTCTGGTCCAGATCTCAGTGGTGGTATAAAAGCACCAGATATAAACATGCCCAAGTTTAATCTCAAAAGTCCAAAACTGGATCTGAATGCTCCAAAGGTCGACTTGGACATGCCATCAGGCAAACTGAACATGCCAGATATTGATGGTCCAGACTTGGACCTTAAAGCACCCTCAGGCAAACTGAAAATGCCCAAGTTTGACCTTTCAGGTACACTGCCAAAAGGACCAAACCTAGACCTCAATGCAGATCTCAAATCTCCAGACTGGAGTCTCAAAGGCCCAAAGATTAAAGGGGGGCTTGATACTCCTGACTTGGACTTGCCAGATGTTGACCTCAAGGCTCCAAACTTAGACATGAATGCTCCAGATGTCAACTTTGGTTCACCCAAAGGAAAATTAAAAATGCCAAAGCTCAAGATGCCCAAATTTGGTCTTCCTGGTCTCAAGGGACCTGAAATTGATGGGGACCTGGACCTTCCAGATGCTGATCTAAAGGCACCCAAGCTCAATCTAAAAGGTCCAAAAGGGGACATTGACATGCCAGACATTGACATTTCTGGACCTTCAGGGAAATTCAAAAAGCCAAATTTCAACATGCCTGACTTCAACCTCTCAGGTCCAAAGTTGGAAGCCCCTAACTTGGACCTGAAAACTCCAAAACTAGATATTTCTGGTCCAGATCTCAGTGGTGGTATAAAAGCACCAGATATAAACATGCCCAAGTTTAATCTCAAAAGTCCAAAACTGGATCTGAATGCTCCAAAGGTTGATTTGGACATGCCATCAGGCAAACTGAACATGCCAGATATTGATGGCCCAGACTTGGACCTTAAAGCACCCTCAGGCAAACTGAAAATGCCCAAGTTTGGCCTTTCAGGTACATTGCCAAAGGGACCAAACCTGGACCTCAATGCAGATCTCAAATCTCCAGACTGGAGTCTCAAAGGCCCAAAGATTAAAGGGGGGCTTGATACTCCTGACTTGGACTTGCCAGATGTTGACTACAAGGCTCCAAACCTAGACATGAATGCTCCAGATATCAACATTGGCTCCCCAAAAGGGAAGTTTAAATTCCCAAAGCTCAAGATGCCCAAATTTGGTCTCCCTGGTCTCAAGGGACCTGAGATTGATGGGGACCTGGACCTTCCAGATGCTCATCTGAAAGCACCCAAGCTCAATCTAAAAGGTCCAAAAGGGACATTGACATGCCAGACATTGACATTTCTGGACCTTCAGGGAAATTCAAAAAGCCAAATTTCAACATGCCTGACTTCAACCTCTCAGGTCCAAAGTTGGATGCCCCTAACTTGGACCTGAAAACACCAAAACTAGACGTTTCTGGTCCAGATCTCAGTGGTGGTATAAAAGCACCAGATATAAACATGCCCAAGTTTAATCTCAAAAGTCCAAAACTGGATCTGAATGCTCCAAAGGTTGACTTGGACATGCCATCAGGCAAACTGAACATGCCAGATATTGATGGTCCAGACTTGGACCTTAAAGCACCCTCAGGCAAACTGAAAATGCCCAAGTTTGGCCTTTCAGGTACATTGCCAAAAGGACCAAACCTGGACCTCAATGCAGATCTCAAATCTCCAGACTGGAGTCTCAAAGGCCCAAAGATTAAAGGGGGCTTGATACTCCTGACTTGGACTTGCCAGATGTTAACCTCAAGGCTCCAAACTTAGACATGAATGCTCCAGGTGTCAACATTGGTTCACCAAAAGGGAAGTTTAAATTCCCAAAGCTCAAGATGCCCAAATTTAGTTTTCCAAGTCTCAAAGGACCCAAGATTGATGGGGACCTGGACCTTCCAGATGCTGACCTTAAAGCACCCAAGCTCAATCTAAAAGGTCCAAAGGGGACATTGACATGCCAGACTTTGACATTTCTGGACCTTCAGGGAAATTCAAAAAGCCAAATTTCAACATGCCTGACTTCAACCTCTCAGGTCCAAAGCTGGATGCCCCCAACTTGGACCTGAAAACACCAAAACTAGATGTTTCTGGTCCAGATCTCAGTGGTGGTATAAAAGCACCAGATATAAACATGCCCAAGTTTAATCTCAAAAGTCCAAAACTGGATCTGAATGCTCCAAAGGTTGACTTGGACATGCCATCAGGCAAACTGAACATGCCAGATATTGATGGTCCAGACTTGGACCTTAAAGCACCCTCAGGCAAACTGAAAATGCCCAAGTTTGGCCTTTCAGGTACATTGCCAAAGGGACCAAACCTGGACCTCAATGCAGATCTCAAATCTCCAGACTGGAGTCTCAAAGGCCCAAAGATTAAAGGGGGGCTTGATACTCCTGACTTGGACTTGCCAGATGTTGACTACAAGGCTCCAAACTTAGACATGAATGCTCCAGGTGTCAACATTGGTTCACCCAAAGGAAAATTAAAAATGCCAAAGCTCAAGATGCCCAAATTTGGTCTCCCTGGTCTCAAGGGACCTGAAATTGATGGGGACCTGGACCTTCCAGATGCTGACCTAAAGGCACCCAAGCTCAATCTAAAAGGTCCAAAGGGGACATTGACATGCCAGACTTTGACATTTCTGGACCTTCAGGGAAATTCAAAAAGCCAAATTTCAACATGCCTGACTTCAACCTCTCAGGTCCAAAGTTGGATGCCCCTAACTTGGACCTGAAAACACCAAAACTAGATATTTCTGGTCCAGATCTCAGTGGTGGTATAAAAGCACCAGATATAAACATGCCCAAGTTTAATCTCAAAAGTCCAAAACTGGATCTGAATGCTCCAAAGGTTGACTTGGACATGCCATCAGGCAAACTGAACATGCCAGATATTGATGGTCCAGACTTGGACCTTAAAGCACCCTCAGGCAAACTGAAAATGCCCAAGTTTGGCCTTTCAGGTACATTGCCAAAAGGACCAAACCTGGACCTCAATGCAGATCTCAAATCTCCAGACTGGAGTCTCAAAGGCCCAAAGATTAAAGGGGGGCTTGATACACCTGACTTGGACTTGCCAGATGTTAACCTCAAGGCTCCAAACTTAGACATGAATGCTCCAGATGTCAACTTTGGTTCACCCAAAGGAAAATTAAAAATGCCAAAGCTCAAGATGCCCAAATTTGGTCTCCCTGGTCTCAAGGGACCTGAAATTGATGGGGACCTGGACCTTCCAGATGCTGACCTAAAGGCACCCAAGCTCAATCTAAAAGGTCCAAAGGGGACATTGACATGCCAGACTTTGACATTTCTGGACCTTCAGGGAAATTCAAAAAGCCAAATTTCAACATGCCTGACTTCAACCTCTCAGGTTCAAAGTTGGATGCCCCTAACTTGGACCTGAAAACACCAAAACTAGATATTTCTGGTCCAGATCTCAGTGGTGGTATAAAAGCACCAGATATAAACATGCCCAAGTTTAATCTCAAAAGTCCAAAACTGGATCTGAATGCTCCAAAGGTTGACTTGGACATGCCATCAGGCAAACTGAACATGCCAGATATTGATGGTCCAGACTTGGACCTTAAAGCACCCTCAGGCAAACTGAAAATGCCCAAATTTGATCTTTCATTGCCAAAAGGACCAAACCTGGACCTCAAAACACCTGATTTTGATCTGAAGACACCGAAGCTTAAGGGTGGCATTGACGCACCTGACTTGGACTTGCCAGACATGGACCTCAAGACTCCCAACTTGAATATGAGCACTCCAGATCTCAACATTGGGACACCAAATGCCAAGTTGAAAATGCCAAAATTGCCAAAAGTTAGTTTGCCAAACCTGAAAGGACCTGAAATTGATGGCAGTTTTGATGGTCCCGACATGGACATCAGTGCACCAAACATCAACCTCAAAGGCTCAAAGCCAGGGTTTGAAATGCCAGATGTTGGTTTTGGCAGCCCATCAGGAAAACTGAAAAAGCCCCATCTAAAATTCCCTGATGTCGGTTTTTCAGGTCCAAAGTTAGATACCCCAGACCTTGACCTGGATGCACCAGATCTCAATACCAAATTACCTCATTTGAATTTCAACCCAGACTTGAAAACTCCAGATTTGAATCTCAAAGCTCCTAAATTAAAAGGGGGTTCAATGCTCCTCAGTTAGACCTACCAAACATGGATCTCAAAGCTCCTAAATTAAAAGGGGGGTTCAATGCTCCTCAGTTAGACCTACCAAACATGGATCTCAAAGCTCCTAAAATTAAAGGGGGGTTCAATGCTCCTCAGTTAGACCTACCAAACATGGATCTCAAAGCTCCTAAAATTAAAGGGGGGTTCAATGCTCCTCAGTTAGACCTACCAAACATGGATCTCAAAGCTCCAAAACTGGATATGAACACTCCAGACCTTAATATTGGTCTACCAGATGCAAAGTTTAAAAAGCCTCAAGGTCCAAAGTTTGGCATAAATGGGGACCTCAGTGGGCCTGATTTGAATATGCCAAATGTTGACCTTAGTGGTCCAAGCGGGAAGTTAGAAATGACAAGTTTTCATGGTCCAGACCTGAATTTGTCTGGGCCAAAGGCAGATCTACCAGACATGAATCTTAAAGGGCCTAGAATGAAAGGTCCTGGTATAAATATGCCAGGCTTAGACTTGCCTGAAGCCAAGTTTAAAGGTCCCAAGTTAGACTTCAATGCAAAAAATCCCAATCTCGGCTTCAATGGTAACATTGGAAAACCTAACATGAACTTTGACTCACCTCAGTTCAGGGGTGGAATGAGAGGTCCTGATGTTGGCATGAATTTACCCTCAGGAAACTTCCAAGGCCCTGATCTGGATTTTTCAGACAGAAGGCTCAAACTACCGTCACCAAAGATGCCAGGGTTTGGAGGCCCAGATATTAGAGGAGGGACTGATATTGACTTTGGCGGCTCACTGAGACCTGCAAATTTGGACTTTTCTCCTCCACATGCAAAAATGAACATGAAACCTCGACAGATGCAAGGATTCGTACCAGGTCCAAACATGGACATGAATATGCCAAAAGGAGCTGTGCGAAGTCCTCAGATGCACATCAGATCCCCGAATCTGAACATTAATGACCCCTCACGACATTTCAAAGGGTCTTCGTATAACAATCGGAGATCAGATATCCCGGGGGTGAACATGAGAATGCCTGACCTGGATGTAGATGGAGATGTCAGATTTGGTTACAGCAATTCAAGGTCACAAAGGACCAAAGTAAGGTCCAGCTATCCTGCAGTGGATCCTCGTCTAGGTCCTCAAATTGATTTCAATCGTTTAGATCTCAATATTGATGATTTTACAGGAAAGGATCACGTGCTTAGAGCTAGAGGTTCACCCCTGAACCACCAAGGATCAGAAACTATGGGCAGATGTCCCCTCCAGGTGTCAACATTAGCATGAAGGACCCCAGACAAGCCAGACGAATCCCCTCTGGGGACTTACACATGTACGCAAAACCCCAGAAAATGGTGCAACATGTGCAACCAGTGCCTCGCCAACGAATGCCTAAAATGACTCCTGATCCCAGGCTGCGGGTGCCTGACGGTTCAGATGGGTACTTTGTCACCGTTTTCCAAAACCAGTCTACAAGTCCAAGAACGCAGAACCGCAACACTATTGGCAGGCCAGACTTTTATCCGAGGAATTTTGATCTGGAAGTTCCTGGGGGAAATGACACGAAAGGTTCAACATTCTTTTTCTCAGACCTCGTATAGGTTTCAAACAACAGATGTTTCAACTCAGGGTTAAAAGTTTCTTTCAGTATGTTACTTTAAAGGTGCAGTGTGGAGAAATTGGTATTTTAGCGACATCAAGTGTTCAGATTTTGGTATGAGCCCCTCTGTTTCTACAACGTCCACATCACCAAGAGACAAGGGCTGGTGAAGACCAAACAGGGCATCATTTATAACACTTATAAGGTGAGGGTTTAACATTCATATTTGTAACTATTTTTTTTGATGGATTACATGTCAGTTACGATGATGATTACAGGTTTTGTAAAGTTTTGTAGACTCTGGGGGTGTAACGGTACACAAGCACGTTTATTAATCCAAAAATTTGTCATTATTTTCACTAAAACCAAAATAAATTTGATGTGCTGCTTGGTAATAGTAATAAGTTAAATAAAATAAATAAACAACACATGTATGAAATTAAAAATTATGAGTTTCTTTTTAAATCCTGGCTTAAATGTGGATGACTGGGTACTTTATACCGGGGCTCAATCACCTTTAGCATGAGTTTAAAATGAGCATTTTCAACAACTGAATATGGTCTTGGATCTGATGCTATAAAAACACTGATGGATGCTGTTATCGCTTTGGCCTGATCTAAACTGTCAGGGAGAGGCTGCTTTAATGCAGACGGCAGTGTTTTTTTTTTTTTTCCTTACCGTGGAAATCTTTACACTTCAGTGGTGCCGTTTCAGGTGAGTTAGCATGTTTGACGTGCTATCTGAAAATACCTGACCTCAGTTGAACAGTACCGGCACACCGCAGTCGTTTTATCCACCTGTCCTTCTCCATTGCAATATTTCATCAGGAAGCCAAAGTGTTGCCAAACAGGAGATTTCAGCGACGGGGGAGGCTCTTCAGGCTCCGGTTGGTCTCTATCATTTAGCATATTAGCCATGATGCACAATTCAGACACAAGCTTTTGTGGTTACGGAAGCTCTTTGATATTCGTCTTCTGATTGGCTCGCCGTGAGACGTCACGTCCACATTATTCTTCCCTAACCACGCCAATCGTAG
The DNA here is from genome assembly GCA_036419115.1 of Scarus forsteni. Classification (NCBI taxonomy): domain Eukaryota; kingdom Metazoa; phylum Chordata; class Actinopteri; order Labriformes; family Labridae; genus Scarus; species Scarus forsteni. Next base: position 24,599 of record JAZDUH010000216.1, on the reverse strand, counting down.
AAGAGTACCCCGTGAATATCAAAGAGCCATGTGCAGCGGCTAACGTAAACTAACTGTACTCATTCAAATACAGCACTGCACCGAACCGAACGTCCTTTTCGAGCGGTTCGCACGGATGCATGTAACGTTACACCCTAGTAGACTCGCATTCAAAAATCCCATTTTGCTCTTTTTGTCCCCAAAACACACCTGTAGACAACATGTTGGATTAAAAGTTTTAGGAGGATGCTTGTACACCTATTTTGACGGACTTTTCATACAAATAGAAACATTATATCCCATATTAACCATTTCTGTTCTGCGAAATGCTGCCAACTTCTTCACACTACACCTTTAAGTATTGGGCTTATTTTCTGTAAACACGGTCATGTTATATAATTATTCAAGTTTGTGTACTATATATTCGCCATGTGCTGCCTCTTTTGGCTTTTTTGGTATGCTAAACCAGAACTGTTGCCTTTCAAGATTGTTACTGCTATTAAAAAAAGCACTCTTGCACTTGTTTTTTATGTAAGTTTAACTTTTTCTTTATGTTATTGAGCTTGTACATTTATTATGTCAGATGTATTATTTTGTTATTATTATAGCAGCTTTGGTTTTTGGTACCATATCCAAATACATGAAAAATGTTTTTGTACAAAACTTGTGATTTTACTATAACTTGTACATATGTTTATAATGAACTGTCTCTTAAACTCATTTTGTACTCATTGGGAATGTAAATAGTTTTTCATTCAGTTTGAGCTTTAATATTGAAAATGAGGTAACAATGAATGTATGCAGTAAGACCTGTAAGCTAACAATGATTATTTTTTGATGACTTTTAATATTATGTCTTCTGGTAACAATGGACACTGCATGTATTTCTCATGTAGGTGTTACATGAAAAAAAATAAACAAATATATGCACCATGCTTGTCTCTGAAATTCAAATATGACAATTTTATCTTTTATCATTTAGTAAGCCCTAGTATGGAAGGGTATAAGGGCTTTGTTAGATAGAGAAAATAGTCGAGATTAAAGTTAAAATGTTGAGAAAAAAAAGTTGAAAGTCAAGAATTAAGTCGCCATACAATATTTCAACTATATTCTCAACATTTCAGCTTTTATCTCAAAATTATATTTTAGCTTTCTTCTGTTGTTTCAACTTTAATCTCGAAATTTAGACTTAAATCTCAACTTCTCCAAATTATTTTCTCCGTCTAACGTGGCCCTTATACTGTTTATACTGTTCCATTTATAAAGGAGGTGTGATTATTTTTATTTCTAAGATGTTGACACTACTGAGTATACATTACTGTCAGATTTTAAAGCACACGGTTTTTTATGAAAACTTTTCTTTTACAGTTATTAACTGTGGTGGTAAATATCTGCAGCTCCAAAAAAAAAAAAGAGATCAGCATTTGGTTTGCTGTCTGTCTATGTTTTTTCTGAATGTGGAATTTTCCAAGCATCAGGGTCACAGCTGTTCCCTTTATTTACAAAAGACTATCTATTCTCATTTAAGAAAAAAAAGTTTCTCAGATCTTTTCTCTCCAATAAATGTGTCCCTTCACCTTCAAAAGAAGATTTAAAAGGCCCTCTCTGCTCCCCCTCTCTAAGTTAAATAGATGTTATGATTAAATATTTTCTATAGCCTACCACCCTAAGATGAAGAAGAGTACTTCTTTATTTCTCCTGTACTCGTCGCTGGCTCTCGTCTTGTAGGTGGTCTGGGATCCTTGGTGGACACTGCCTGCTGCTGTGGAGTCACGAAGCCTCAAAAACTACAATTACTAAAATGCCATTTGACCATTTCATTAGGAACATTCTATTCCCATTATCATTATAGGTGTTAATGTAGATATAAGCATGATCTCCATATCCATGGTTGATACATCTATAGTATCTATATTCAGCACCACATAGTCATGAGGTCCCTCTGAAAATGGGATGTCACATCTTAAGAGGCCTTTAACACATTTATACTTAACGGAGACAAATATGGTTGGGATGCACTTGTGGTCTGGGCACCCATGAGTTCGTCACTACCATAAATTCTTATTTTCAGTAAGAATATCTAAGATTATACTTCTATAAAATGATCACCACAACCATTCAGACATGAGGACCCTCCTGAAAACCAGATGTAGAATCTCAAGAGGCTACCCTCTAATAAATCAGACGACAGGTTTATGGTTCATGGATCTGTCACTAACTTTAGTTCTTACTTTAATCCACTTGTCTCCTCTTACCTCCCTTCTTTTGCCCTCACACCCGACACAGTATCGTGTGGATTTGCTGTTCATCATGAGACTGGGATCCACATTCAAGATTTCCTGCTGCTTAACAGAAGGTTTTTTCTTGAGCCATGATGGAGGGATCCATGATTGGCTATTTGGATTCATGTTGGGTGTTGGATGTATATATATTTGTATATATATGTATATGTGTATTTTATATGTATATATGTATCTATGCATATATGTGTATCCATAAAATGAAGAGCTTTATGCTCTATTGTAAAGTGTCTTGAGATAACACTTGTTATGAATTGGTGCTATACAAATAAAGATTGATTGATTGATTGACTTTCAAAGAATGAATGAGATTTATGCATTTTGATTTTAATATTACTTTAAATGAAGGCACATTCTGCGAAGATGAACATCTTTTCATCAACATCTTTTCTTGTTTCAGGATTGGATCTGAAGTCTGTGGTAGGATGTCCAAACTCTTCAGTTTGACAGAATTATATTAACGTCTCTGTTCTCGTTGTCCAGCAGGTGGCGCTGTGCCACTGAGGGAAATTCAGACAAGCTGTTAAAGAACTTACATGAAATCAGTTCATGGTGAGTTTATGCTGAATTAATTTTAGGATATCAAATCAAAGTTAAAAAAAACAAACAATTGAGTCCCAAAAGAAGTCATTTATTAATTTATGTAAAACTTAAATAGGAGAAAAAAAGGAAACTAATTAAGAAAGAACTCCAATTAAAATAATTGAGTTCTTACGATAAGGCATCTAAAGGAGTTTAGGTTGTGAGGAGGAAGAAAACATCAAGTATATGTGAAATTTATCAGGGCCTGAGCACAGCCGTGGACGACTCTACAGGACTTCTGTTGATTGTTTTAAGCATTTTCATTTCCTTTATGTGCCTGTGATTGACGTTCTTAAGGGCCACACGCAAATGAAATGCTGTGGTCTTTGCAAGTAGAGCAACTTTGCATTACATGTGCGGCAAAAAAAAAAAAAAAAACGTTTGAGAACTTTAACATGATAGGGGAACGCGAGCACGCGCTTCCAGGCTTTGAGGGGATGAGAGCGCCCTCTGTCGGGGTACAGTAACCTGCTCTCCCTGCAGCTGTGATGTATAAATATATATAGTCCAGTTTGGTGTCACTGCAATCAAAAAGAGGGTACTTATTACAGTTTTTATAGTCATTACTGATTAATGAATAATAATGTAAATATATTGGATATATGTATTTAAATCTATATACAATTAAATTGAAACATATTTCTCAAAATCTAGAGCTGTAGTGTAAAGAAGAGATAACTGATCATCAGGCTCAGTTTGGCATTACAGTCATAAACAGTTATTACAGTTTCTATTACCTGTTTGACTCTACATCAATATTTGAAAAGTCAAATGAATGAAATTAAAATGTATTTCTTTTAAATGGGAGCTGTAGTATAAAGTTGTTGACTGTGGTGACACTACAGTCAACAACAGTTAAGTAATTGCAGTTATTATTTTTCTTACACATTAATTCACACAATTCAATGTATAAAATATATACCAGTACAATAAATACATTTTAATGTCAATCATTTGACTTTTCAAATATTGATGTATAGAGTCATTAACAGGTAAGAATGATAGAAACTGTAATACATTAACTGTTTATGACTGTAATGCCAAACTGAGCCTGATGATCTAGATTAAGAGAAAAATGTTTCAATTTAATTTTGTATATATATAAATTACATTATTATTCATTAATCGGTAATGACTTTAAATTTGTTTATTTATGAATTTATTTTTTGTAAATGATCTGTGACCCTGTTGTACCAACTAGGCGTCTTTTCCAGGGATTTTATTCCCCCAAACCCACTTTTGACCAGAAAACACATTTCATTTGTGACAGCACTTCCAGTGAGCCAGCTCACCTTGTCATACCAGGAATGCTGAAATGACCTGTTACTTTTCTCCACCTTTTGCACTAAATCTATCTTAGGCCCTGCTGTTTAACTCTAATTTTCTCTTCATAAGGAAGACTATCAGATGGCTTCGCCAAAATCCGGTTGACAACATTCATACTATCTGCCATTATGTGCAGCTTGCTAGCAGCTGGAGCAGCTACGTGAGACCACTGTTTGACAGGCTGTGAGTGAGTGTGAGTGAGAGGGAGAGAGCTGCAGCTGCTCGTTGGTGAAAAGAAAAAGTGACAGGAGAGAATCTTCAAACACAATGCTAGTCGTTTTTAAAAAAGATAAAGTCACTTGCGATCGATAAAGCCTCCGGATCAGTCCAGAACAACTGAATGTAAAACTTAGAAGAAGCCCCGGCGGAGAGTGATACTTCAAGATTGCTGATTGGCTCATTTCACTGTAAATCCAAAAGGGATTCAGCCTCAGACAGATCATCCAATCACCTTGCAGAAGCTCAGCGTCCAGGCCAGCCCACTGCCTCATAGACCCCCAGAGACGCTGAGCGTCCGATGGGCGGGACAAAGCTCAGCGTTTATCCAATGACCGTCCAGTTTCCACAGTGGAACAACCCACTTTAAGCTTCCGTGTTGAGGTCCGAAGACGCTCAGCGTCCGACTGTGTTAAAGCGCAGAGACGCTGCGGGGATGAATGAGAAGGAAGTCGCTCCAGTTACCTGTGATAAGGAGCTGACTCTGAACAAAAGATGAAGGTGTTTTAGCGCATATTTAGTCAATGAAATGTACACACAGCAGAACATATCAACACTTTTTTTGGGGGCATTTTAGGGGAAGCTGAGCTTCCCTTGCAGTCTTAGAGCAATCGCCACTGATATATATATATATATATATATATATATATATATATGTATATATATATATATATATATATATATATATATATATATATATATATATATATATATATATATATATATATATATATATATATATATATATATATATATATATATATATATATGTATACATATGTCTGTGGTCAGAGGGTGGTGGCAGAAACGCAATAAGCAATGAATGAGCTTAGCGAACGTTAGCATGTTTGCTAACTAAGCAAGACATGAAGCATAAAGTGATTTTAAATATAAAATGATTGAAAAATATCCGATCACAGCTGCAGGAGAGCAGGTTACTGTACCCCGACAGAGGGCGCTCTCATCCCCTCAAAGCCTGGAAGCGCGTGCTCGCGTTCCCCCCTCCCCTCCCCTCAAAACAGTGCCAGTAAGATTGAAACTTGAAAAAAAAAAACATTATAACTGAAAACCAGAAAGTTGAAACTGAAAACCTGTTGAAGCTGAAAAAAACAGAAAATATAAAGATAATCAGAACATTGGCATTGAAAAACAACATAAAACAAAAGTATTCTGAAAAATATATTTGTTAGTGTCTGCATTTTATTTTTCAATTCAACATTTTACAATGCCAATATTTTTTTCAGTGCCAATTCAACATTTTACAATGCCAATACTTATTTCAGTGACAATGCAAGTTTTTCTTCAATACCAAGTTTCTTTTTCAATGCCAATTCTTACTGTCACTGTTATGGCTCCATATAATAAGGGGTCAGGAAAGACACATTTTCAATTAAAGTGTACAATCTATCTGGCGAGGCTCTTTACTGTCGTGCGCGCCTCATTTCCCACAGGTGTGTCGCGCTCTCCTGATCACGTGCTGAAGCGGTGATGGTTGCTGTTTCAAACGTCTTCCTCCACGCGCTCGGAGAAGAGGGCGAACCGAAGTGTCTGTAAACACTTTTCCATCCCAGTCTAACTTCTGAAAGTTGGTGAAAATTTGGCTCAAAGAGAAACGACTCCGTTTGGATTTCGCTGAATTGAATTCAACACCTGAGCTCCAGGTAACAGCTTCAAGTTTTCCTGTCCAGTGTTTAAAAATCTTAATGAATTTTTTTATTCCACTTTGTGCCGTTTTGTAAAGCAGCTAAATTCAAGCTTACTGGAACCAAGTTAAAGTTTTCGTGTTTTATTTTTTGGACATGAATTTAAAGGAAAAGTGCAGCAGAAAAATTGTTCCTTTGGTAAAATTTTCATCAAAAACTAATGCTAATGTTTGGTTGATAGCCAGATTAATCATTGAATACTACTGTGCGAGTTATTTCTGCCTTATATTTATTTAAATTAAACTGAAATTATGCTTGAAGCAGAAAATCTGTTTGAATTTACCAAAGTAAAGTGACTGGATTTGTTTACAATGCACTGGAGGGTTTAATAACATCCAGATTTTACCTTACAATTTAAAAATCAAAGGTCTGTGCATATAAATAAGAGCAAAAAAAATAGAACTCAGGAAGAATATCTGGAAATGAAGAACTTAGTACCACTGAATAAATATATAACTCTTAGGGACACACCAAGAAAAAATCCTACAAAATGTCTTTTTAGTCACTTGTAGGGGAACTTATAGCAACATTTGATGCTTTTTTTTCTAAATATTTCAAAATTATTGACCAAATGGTTGAGCTGGGAGTTTGAAAGCAAATAAATAGTGAGAAGGGTATAACATTCATAAAATGTACTCATTTTGTAAATAAACCCCACATTAAAACTCCCCTGAATTTATCTACACTTTCATTAGTTTAACTTTTGATCTGATCTGGTGGAAAAAACAGAAGTGGAGATGTTGGCAGTCCAGAAATGATTCTGTAATAATATATATGTATTTCTGTTATTCCACTTATGCAAGTTATTTAAGTTTACATTAGCACTAGGGCCTGACCGATATGGATTTTTTCAGGCCGATGCTGATACCACTATTGTCAGAAAATAATATCAATTACCGATTAATTGGCCGATTAATTGAAAAAAAAATTGGAATATATATATAATACTTTGTCCTTTAGTATTTGTTAAATTTTACAACAGAGAGGAAAAACATGCAAAATCACCTTAAAAAATAGTGATTCTGTGTCTTGTACTTCTTGTTGATGAAAATTAGAGAAGGATTATAGTAAAGATTGAACAACTTTTTAAAAAGTTGTAAACAGGTACGGAACAAAAACAGTTAAGGTAACATTCTTTTCATAGGCATTTTTTATTTTCCTTCTCTGTAGCTTTCAAGTACAATGTAAAAGAGTGTGTTAAACTGAGGCAAACTCCTGCAAAATAAAACAAATTACCTTTTTAAAATGTAAATATATAGATTGTTTATGAACTCTTTGTACTTCTGCCTTTCAGTCCTTATTAGTTTATCAGAAGTAGGTTTTAGTTCAGGTAAAACCACTTTTTTATTGTAAACATGAGGTAATGAGCGTGAGGAAATCAAAATATTTTGTGGGACACTGCACATATTTCACAAACTTATTCAAACAGCCTGATTAAACTCAGCTATGATGAAGTCTCCCCTGGATGAGTCTGCTGATGATGACGTAGGACTCCACTAGCATAGTTAGCCTGCTAGCTAGTTAGCTTAGCTGCCGTGTAGGGAACAAGCGGATAAAGACAGATTTCCATCATAAACACAATAGAACAGTCACAGCTAAACTGATCCCCTGCCACCAGAAGGTCCAATTCAGCAGTACTGACAACGACAGAGGAGGCGTCGGTCAGAAAACTGTTCAACGGTGCCCGATCTGTCTGTGAGGCTGATCCGTTGTGAGGCAGAGAGCCCGGTCATCTCTCTGTGTCCAGCAGCAGCGGGACAACGTACACCGCTGAAAGTTGCTCATCATGTCGGACCTTCGGGCTTAAAAGAACAACTCCGTGTGAGTGTAGGCGAGTCACCCATACCATATCATCAGCAGAGAGCTAATAAGAGCCGCCACGCGAGTCTTCTACATCATCATTCTGCGCGGCTTGGACACCGAACAGCGTTTACTGTTTTATGAGAAACTAAAAATATATCAGCCTTACATCGACAAAAGTCTGGCCGATGTTGAATACTTTGAAAAGGGCTAAAATCGGCCGATTAAATTGGCCTGCCGATGTATTAGTGGGCCCTAATTAACACCCAGTTCAGCTTTTGAGTAGAGTGTATTTTTTGTAGTTTAAGTATTGTATTGTATGTTACTTTATTCTGTGGAGCAAGATCTTTAACACTATCATAAATTGAATTTTTAATCTTATTTCTGAAGGTTTAGTTGGACTAAATCCACATGTTCACAGTGATTTATGCAGCTCTGGATGGAGGGAGACTTCAAAAGCAGAGACAGAAACTTATTTTTCCATACGTTTCATTTAACCCCTGTGTAAAAGAGATTTTTCAACAAGCATTATAAAAATACATGTATGAATAAGATACAGTTACTCAAGAGTATGGCCTACCAAACAGCTGATCTAGGAGTTAGATGGATAACTTACTGTCCAGGTTACAAATTGATTTTTGTGGTTTAGTTTGGTTGAAAGTGAATAAAACCCATTCATCAACTGGGGGAGATGCTAATATCACTGTTTGATGAGAAAAGGGGAAATTATAAATAAGAGGTTTGTGCAAAGACGACAACATGCAAAGTTTTCTGCCGTAAGGTTGATCATTTCCAACGTGTCGCTGCTGCACAAAAACGTATTCACAGTTTTTATGGTATATATACTGTATATTTTTTTACACCTCATACAGAGCCTTTGTTTTTGCTGTTTGCTTGTTTGTGAGCGGAATAATTCGAAAAATAAAAAACAAATTTTTGATCATTTTCAGGGATGTTGGTCACAGCACAAGAAGTTCCTGTCAGTGATGTGCATGACTTTCAGAGAGACCACTCGGACCCTGGACTGTGGATTATAAGGCTGAACAAGAGGTTAGTGCTCACAACGTTCCAAGGACTGCAACTCCAAATGGTGAATGTGAAGCTGTGTTCATGCAAGAAACATGCGTTACTGTTTCATGTCTAGAGCAGAGATCACCAACCTTTTTGACCAAAGATCACCCATGTTGCCTGTTAGGAGAAGCTGAATCTACCTGCCTTAAAACACTGAAATATAGTCAATATAAGTCAATTAAATTTCATTTTATTGCAGAATTCAGTCGATCTAAAAACTGTAAAAAATTTACGTCACTTTTACAGTGTGCAAAATTCAGCTCCCAGGGGCCTCTTAGGTAAACGAACATCTGCTGATGAATCAACAACCCAATCTCCTCCACTTCACTGCTTTCTGCTCTTTGAATCAAGACTCTGTTGATTAAAATGTCAGACTGTGATGTGTGTATTCTAAACAGAAAACCAGTGTTTCAGTTTCAAGAGAAAACTTAACATAATAGGGAGAAAAATGTTAAATAAAGGACTTCCTGTTGTGGGTTCAAGGTTTGTATGAACTCACATTTTGCAGAGCACAGGAGCAGAGAGAGGTGTTAATGTTTTTGTAACACACACACAGTACATTGCATGTTCATTTTATTATTTCATGCACACTTTTTTTTTTTTTTAAATGTTAACACCTTTTTGCAACTTCAGGGCTCTGCAGCACTCTGAGGCATGCTTTACAGAACTCAGGAAGTCACTTTCAGAGTTGTTTTTTCACTGATTACAAGAAATGTATCCATGAAACGGAAGAGTTGGTTTGCTGTAGAGTGAATACACCTCATGAAGTGACATTCTTGACAAGCACTTCTCTATTCAAACAGGGAGTGAAATCTCCGGGCAAACAATGAGACAGCAGATCTCCATCTATGTCTGGGGGTCTGGATGGAGTTACAGGAGGAAGTTTATGTGACTTAATGGACATCAGAGTACAGGAGAGTACAGGACAGGTGTTTTTCAGCTGGAGAAAGAAGAAGCCTGTGTGATCCAGCTGAGTAGGGAAACATATTCAGTTGTTTCAGGGACATGAAAATAAAATATGTAGTCAGTTTATTGTTATTAACAGCATAAAAGGCCTTTTATAACAGCATGAAGCAGATTATCTAAAACAGTGTGATGAAGATATCTACAAACACACAGTATATGTGTGTATATGTGAGTAATCTAAGCTCTATGAGCTTGATCAGAAGGATAATCTTTAAATATTCCTACATTTGGCTAATCTTTATTTGGATTAAGTATTATTTGTCTATTTGCCAAAATTCAAGTAGGGTTGTAGTTTGATCCTTGCACTGCAGCCGGAAGGACACTTGGGCTTAAAATACTGCCTAATCAGAGCAGACTGGCAGCGGGGAATTCAGTTGATGTAAAGAAGACCATATGCTTTTTTTGCTTCTTTTCTCCATAATTCATTTAATTATGTGCAGAGTCTGTCACCATGTAGAGCTATGAAGATTTCTGAACAGAGAGAGAACTGGCTGAGACACTGTGGCACACATTCAGGGTCATGACCCAAAACACAGCCCCACTTAAAAAAAAAAAAAACTATGTCTTAACATACGTTTGAGGATTTATACAGTCAGGAAACAAAGGTATCTACACCCAGCAAAGTCTCTGATTGGTGGAGTCTGCTGTTGCTTGAATACTTCTGAATGTACTATAAAAGGTCATCAGAGTCAAAATCAGACTTAAATTTGGTGTTTATTTCCAAGTTTAATTTCAGATACAAGGAATATGACTTGGTAAATTGTAGCAAAAAATCAATCAATATATAATTGGAATAAGAATAAAATTGAGGGTCATGGGAATAAAATAAAGTTTAAAAATAGATACAAATAGTTCTAAATAGACTTGGGTATACATAAAAAATGTATGAAACATAAAATATATACGTAATTCAAATATACTGTAGGAACAAAAAGAAAAAAACACAACCAAACAAACGCAAAAGGTGAAGGGAAGGAGCTGTACGGATGGGCACTGAGCTTCTTTACAGTAAAAATACGATGTCAATATAGATTCAGAGTACATGTACAGTTGTGGTCAAAAGTTTACATACACTTGTAAAGAACATAATGTCATGGCTCTCTTTAGTTTCCAGTTATTTCTACAACTCTGATATTTCTCTGATAGAATGATTGGAACAGATACTTTTTGTCATGAAAAAACATTCATGAAGTTTGATTCTTTAATGACTTTATTATGGGTTAATAGAAAAAGTGACTAAATCTGCTGGGTCAAAAATATACATACAGCAACATGAATTAGCAATTTTGGTGACTTAGAAAGTTGTGTCAATGAAATGAGCTTCAGAACATACCCTCTTAACTTATTGTGAATGATTATGAGTGACTATAGCCGGGGACTTCTCTCAGGCCATTTAAATAGGGCCCATTGGATACAAAAAACACAAACCCTACAATGGGAAAGTCAAAGGAACTCAGCACGGATCTGAAAAAGGGAATCATTGACTTGAACAAGTCAGGAAAGTCTCTTGGAGCCATTTCACAGCAGCTGCAGGTCCCAAGAGCAACAGTGCAAACAATTGTTTGTATGTATAAAGTGCATGGCACTGTTTTGTCACTGCCATGGTCAGGAAGAAAATTCAAGCTATCCTGCTGCTGAGAGAAAATTAGTCGGGAGTGTGAAGAGTCAACCAAGAACCACCAAAAAGCAGATCTGCCAAGAATTAGAAGCTGCTGGAACACAAATGTCAGTGTCCACTGTCAAGCATGTTTTGTATCGCCATGGACTGATGGGCTGCTGTGTAAGAAGGAAGCCCTTGCTCTAAAAGCAGCACCTTAAAGCTCAACTGAAGTTTACTGCTGATCACATAGACAAAGATAAGACCTTCTGGAGGAAAGTTCTGTGGTCAGATGAAACAAAAATCAAGCTGTTTGGCCACAGTTCCCAACAATATGTTTGAAGGAGAAAAGGTGATGCCTTTAACCCCAAGAACACCATGCCTACCGTCAAGCACGGTGGTGGGAGTATTATGCTGTGTGGCTGTTTTACTGCCAATGGAACTGGTGCTTTACAGAGAGTAAATGGGAGTGTGAAGAAGGACAATTACCTTCAAATTCTTCAAGATAACCTAAAATCATCAGCTCGAAGGTTGGGTCTCGGGCACAGTTGGGTGCTCCAACAGGACAATGACCCCAAACACAAATCAAAAGTGGTAATGGAATGGCTAAATCAGGCTAGAATGAAGGTTTTAGAATGGCCTTCCCAAAGTCCTGATCTAAACCCCATTGAGAACACCTGGACAATGCTGAAGAAACAAGTTCATGTCAGAGAGCCAACAAATTTAACTGAACTGCACCAATTCTGTCAAGAGGAGTGGTTGAAGATTCAACCAGAAGCTTGCCAGAAGCTTGTGGATGGCTACCAAAAGTGCCTAATTGAAGTGAAAATGGTCAAGGGACATGTTAGCAAATATAAGCATTGCTGTATGTATATTTTTGACCCAGCAGATTTGGTCACTGTTTCTGTTAACCCATAATAAAGTCATAAAAGATTCAAACTTCATGAATGTTTTTTTATGACAAAGAAGTATCTGTTCCAATCACTCTATCAGAGAAATATCAGAGTTGTAGAAATAACTGGAAACTCAAGAGAGCCATGACATTATGTTCTTTACAAGTGTATGTAAACTTTTGACCACAACTGTATATAACATGTACATGTACAGGAGCTGTGCTGTGGGGGCAGAGGAGAGGCAACAACAGCCCTTTTCAGCCACTCAGCATTCAGGGTCAGCTTGTGGAGCAGGTTGAGTGCTTTCGGTACCTGGGAACTGAACTGGACAGCTGCTTCTCTTTTTCACAACATGCAGACTCAATTTTCAAAAAGTCAACCACCCCTCCACCTGCTGAGGAAGCTAAGGACTTTTAATATCAGCACCCATGTTTTAACCTTGGTCTACCAGTCCCTCATTGAGTCCATACTCACCTTCAACATCTCCTCCTGGTACAGCTTCCTCTCATGCAAACACAAAGCAAAACACAAACACAAAGCCCCCTCTCAGAACTGTGACCAGGAAAGCCACCCTGATCACAGAAGACCCTCTCCACCCCCTCCACTACTGTTTTCAGATACTGCCATCAGGCAGGCGAAACAAGGTTTCTCTGGCCCGGAGAAACCCCTACAAAAGGTCTTTTATCCCCTCAGCGATAGCAACCTTGAACAAACAGAAATAGGCACATGTTGCTGTAACACCCCCTCTGTTGGGACACTGTCAATTGATTGATTGGCACTTTTTCTTAAAATGTGGTATTTACTTTTCTTCTCATCTGTTTTGTAATATCCCTTTTAAATGTGTGAAGGAGCCTGTCAAAGATGAATTTCTGTCACTTGTGACAGACAATAAAGTTTCTATCTATCTATCTACCATTATTTTGATGTCCACTGCTCGATTTTGGATCTAAATATCTCCTGAAGCACTGTTTGCATCAGGAAAGCCTTCTGGGTGAGTATATTGTTCTACTTCATTCTATTAACAATGAGAAAGCTGTAGAAACCAAACTTATCCTTTGTTATGGATAAGTTTGTTATGAGTGATCGAGCAGCCCTGTCCCAAGATGGCTGCCATGCAACGGCATCCGTTTCCATTGGCTCACAGCGCGCATGAGCCATCTAGTGTTTGTATATATCTATGGTCACAGGTACCATGACATTAGCACACACCCCTGATTGGCTGTAGCCGCACAGTCATAAACAACAACTTTGGTAAAGTGCAACGAGCGAAGTGATCGCTTTGAATGCTGCAGTCGCATCACCGAGGGTTAACACCGCCCCATCGCGGCTGTACATTGACTTTCCATGGAGAGTGATAGCGGAGGATGCTCAAGTTGCGTTCAGTGTGTAGGCACCATGTTTGTGTTTATCAAACTCTGCAGCAGCAGCTCCTGGCTACTTCATACTTCTGATATTGAATATGACTGACAGACTATTTATCCAATCACCTGCTGGATCTGATGGTCAGGTTCGGGAGCATTTGCCATTGGTTATTCCTGATTACTCTCCTGCACCACCACATCAACTCTACTTCATTCATAGCTGTTAAAGTGGGAGGAAGTTTAGGGGCTTAAAGGTCCAAACTCTTCACCTTGAGTCTCTGTAGGCAGAGGACACAAACTCCTTTAGTTATCATCTACTGTGCGAGGCAGCAGTGCCCCAGTGGGCCAGCCTGCATCTCCCCAGCAACTATATCAACTTCCAAGCATGGTTCAATTGGGACTTGAACCAGCCACCTACGGTGCCACGTTGAGGACCAGTGAAATATATCCTGAATTTTACATAAATATTGAACTGTCTAAAATGTTATCTCAAGAGAAAGGAAGTGCATTAATATTTTTACTCAACTATTTGTCCACAAAATTACCATGGTGTTTTGATTCAAGTTGTGTAGATTGTGCTTAACGTAGCCCACCAAAGGACACTTACAGTCATTCCTCAAAGTACACTATATTTTCAAAAGTGCTCGCTCACCTGCCTTGACTCACATATGTCTTAAGTGCCATCCCATTCCTAATCCATAGGGTTCAATATGACGTCAGTCCACCCTTTGCAGCTATAACTTCTTCAACTCTTCCAAGAAGGCTGAAGTTGGACGAGAAGGCCTGGCTCTCAGTCTCCGCTCTAATTCATCCCAAAGGTGTTCTATCGGGTTGAGGTCAGGACTCTGTGAAGGCCAGTCAAGTTGATCCACACCAGACTCTGTCATCCATGTCTTTATGGACCTGCTTTGTGCACTGGTGCACAGTCATGTTGGAAGAGGAAGGGGCCAGCTCCAAACTGTTCCCACAAAGTTGGAGCATGGAATTGTCAAAATGTCTTGGTGTGCTGAAGCATTCAGAGTTCCTTTGACTGGAACTAAGGGGCCAAGCCCAGGTCCTGAAAAACACCCCACACACCATAATCCCCTCCACCAAACTTTACACTTGGCACAATGCAGTCCCATAAATATTGTTCTCCTGGCAACCTCCAAACCCAGACTGGCCCATCAGATTGCCAGATGGAGAAGCGTGATTGGTCACTTCAGAGAATGCGTCTCCACTGCTCTAGAGTCCAGTGGCGGCGTGCTTTACACCACTGCATCCATGCTTTGCATTGCACTTGGTGATGTGAGGCTTGGATGCAGCTGCTCGCCCATGGAAACCCATCCATGAAGCTCTCTGCACTGTTCTTGAGCTAATCTGAAGGCCACATGAAGTTTGGAGGTCTGTAGAGATTGACTCTGCAGAAAGTTGGCGACCTCTTCTCACTATGCGCCTCAGCATCCGCTGACCCCGCTCCGTCAGTTTACGTGGCCTACCACTTGGTGGCTGATTTGCTGTGGTTCCCAAACACTTCCACGTTCTTATAATCCAGCTGACAGTTGACTGTGGAATATTTAGGAGTGAGGAAATGTCACCACTGGATTTGTTGCTCAGATGGCATCCTATCACAGTTCCATGCTGGAATTCACAGAGCTCCTGAGAGTGACCCATTCTTTCACTAATGTTTGTAGAAACAGTCTGCATGCTTAGGTGCTTGATTTTATACACCAGCAACCATGGAAGTGACTGGAACACCTGGTTCTGTCTATTTGGATGGGTGAGCAACTACTTTTGGCAATAGTTAAAATAGTGTACTTTAAAAGCTGTTTCATTTTTTATATAACAGTAAGAATAATTTCTCCTTTCAGGGGATTCACAGTCATTCGCCTGCTCATGCATATAAACCATGTCATGAGGAAGCAGGCAGGCATGGCCCTTTTGTGTTTTAAAAATAACACCAAGAAAGAGAGTAAAGAGACCACATCCTCTTTTTTAGATGAAGAGCGAAAGAATATGATGAACTGACTCACAAAGGTCGAGTATTTGATGCAGCCTGATTAGACACAGACCAGAGGATCAGCTATGACTTTACCAGCAGCACTGAGTGGATTTGTTTTCCTCATCTTCTTGAGACACGGTAAAAACATTTACATTTTTATTTAAAGGTGAAAACATCCTTCAGAGATGCAAAGGAAGGTTTTGTTTGAATTAGTTTTTGTTAATGGAAGATGTGGTGACACTTTCCTCTCTGTGACAGCAGAATTAACATCTTTCTTCTCTGGAGGACAGCCTGTTGCTCCAGCTTTGTGAAAGTTCTGTTTTGGAGTAAAATCCACACTATGGCCTTCAATAAAAGCAGTTTAGGTGTGATTAAAGTTGTGTATTTGTTCGGTTGCACCTCAGAGTCTCTTACTCAGCATTTTACTTTATTAAAAAGGTTTAGGATCACAGATCCTCTCTTTAAATCAAAAATGATGAAATAGATTTCCTTTGGTCCTTGGACATCTTGCAGTTTATTGTTCATACAGACAGCTGAGACGGGAAAGAAAGCTTTTAGGTTCTCAGCTCCTTTTACTTGGAGTAATCTTCAGACTTATTTTTAAATGAAAGGCTTAATGACCTTGGGTGCCATTAAATATTTCATAAAACAGTGGAATATTTGGAGATAACTAAGGTGTACAGCCGGGGAAGAAAAAACCATCAATACATCGACATCGATATCACATTGAGCATCAACATACTCAGAGTAAAGTTGCTCACAAAGAGCTGGGTCTAAAACCTTCTAACTCAGAGGAGAAGAGTCAGACTAAATGCATTAGTGATTCCTAAAAAGTAGGCTTAAGATTAAAGTTAGAACTTCAGTCTGCGTACAAACTCAGAAAAAACAAGAGCAACGCCTCAGTCATTGAAAGAGTGTAAACTCTGCTACGAATAAGAAGTTACTTTCAAACAAAGTGACTCTTGAACTTAGGCAGAACTGGAGTAACCCAAAACTGAACCGAGAGTTTTTAATGTATTTTTTTCTTATCTCATCTCTGTAACCACGAACCTCTTATCTCCGAATTGCTGCTTTTCAAAAAATGAAAAAAATCATAGTACTACCAAATGTAAAAATCTTTTGTTGTCTTCAAGTATCATTGATTATTTTTTTGTTCTTTTAATTTTCTTAGAAACCATTCACCAACTTGGAAGGTGGTCATTAACATGACTGCAGTTATAAAAAAGGAAAGCAAACGTAGATTAAAAAGATGGAAATAAGAGCTTTTGACCTGACAGCAATAATAAGTTCAATTTTTTTTAGTAAAGACAGCAATACTTATGTTTACATGTCCAGTAAGCTGCCAGAAATACTTTTTCAGACTGCTGTGTTTTTAATTCCACATTTTTGAGGACATGAGCATCAGTCACTTTAATAAAAGGACTTTATTAAACTCCAGTACTTGTCTGTATTCTGCTGCCTTATCTGCACATTACAGCCACTTCACACATTTTGTTCCTGGCCAGTTTTGATTCACACTCTGCTGCACCCTCATCACACACCGGAAAGGAACTGAGCAGAGTTTATAAGTCTTGTACTCATGATCTTCACTGTTCTTTTATTTCACTTTGCCTTCAGCCTGACCACAACGCACTGATTTTCACTGATCTATGAACTATGAGCTGTGTCTCAGGTAACCTATGTGTGTGGTGGAATTGTAGTGGATTATTTATTTATGTATTTATGGACTTGTTGTGTGTTTTTAGTTTGTGAGCTTTACTGTTGTGTTTTTACTGTTGTGGTAGCTGGCGATCATGATGCCAAAGGCAGTTTTCCACTGTGTTTTAAACCAATGGACAATAAAGTCCTCTATTCTATTCTATTCTATTCTATTCTATTCTATTCTATTCTATCTTCACTAGAATGAGATGCCTGGTCACTTCAATGGTCCTGGCTGCACACCTGTGTGTGCAAAGATCACACAGGGTGTGCTGTTACTCTGAGATATTGACACAACAAAACAGAAACGATCCACAGACGTCTCTCCTGCTTCATCCACCTGTCCCCTTAAAGAGTCATTGAACCCTAAGTGCACTTTTTCCTGCTTAAAACAATAAAAACTGCTGTTTAGTTGAGCTGTTCATCAGCTAGTATGTGTGAACATTTTTTTGGCAAAGTGAGGCTACGTTAACACGGACACTCCTGACTTAAAAACACAACGATTTTTCCTTTGCGTTTTCACAGTTGATCTGTGTTTAGATGTATGAAACTGCTATAGTGTGCATGCCAGTTCAGTAGATGGCGGTGTAGGTCTGCAGAGAGGCAGCGCTGCTACAATACACGTACGAAGAAGAAAAACTTTTCACAAACAACAATGGCTAGTGGATGCAGGAGTTGACGTCATATTGAACCCTAACCCTATGGATTAGGAATGATGTCACTTAAGTGAGTCAAGGCAGATGAGCGAATACTATAGTGTAAATATGTATATATCTATATATATATATATATAGATATATATATATATATATATATCTATATATATAATGTTCATAAGAAAAAAATAAAACCTGTTTATAAAAAAGAAACTTAATGCTGATACTTTTTCCTCAGTCCCTCTTATATGCGCACCTTTACATGAATCATTTTTATAAGTATATCAGGGCTGTAATCAACCAAAGAAATTGTTGGTCGACCAAAACACAGCAATTGTCACCAAAAATCGACCAATCGCGGGGGGGGCCTCAGCGGACCGCGGCTCAGTAAAACTTTTATCAGCACCTGCTTCTGTTTTAGCCCCGTTTTGGCTTTGTGTCCCTTTTTAAAATGCGCCACAAAATGACGGGCTGCTGCTGCTGGATTAAACTCATATCAACACCTGCTTCTGCTTCTGTTTTAGCCCAGTTTTGGCTTTGTGCCCCTTATTAAAATGCGCCAGAACATGACTCGCTGCAGCCACGGCGGGAGTGTACCCGGCGCGCCCGGCGCACCTCCAAATGCCCTGCATCTTAAACCATTCATGGGACTCCTTAAGTGTTTCCATACAGAGTTCCATATTAGTCATGTTGTTCACTACAACAGACACTTTTTTTTCTGCTCGACCTTTGAGGCATCAGCAAGTTCATATAATCCGCAGCGATGTTTCTTCCTGTGTCCTCTCGGCCTGCATCACCTCTCTCAAGCAGAAGACTCTTTGCTTTCCAGTTTTCATCAATGAAATGGGCAGTCACTGTCATATAGGACTCCATTCGAAGAGACGTCCACATCTGTTATCTTTATCTATTAACGCAGAAACTTTCTCTTTTTTACTCCCTCGTATTTTGCCGTATGTGCGTGCGTAATTGTGTGGCTCGCTGGCACTGAATATCCAGGTTCCAATGTTTTTCTTGGCCTTCCACGACACCAATGGGCCTCATACCCTCAGAAATAAAATTGACAATTCCATCTGTGATGTCGTTTTTGCATTTGGATATTTATATGAGGCATGCAATCCAGCGCGGACTGGGTGAGGGATGCCGCCGCTGCAGTGGGCAGATCGCATGCAACAGCGGCATGCAGCTATAAAACGAATAAAGGATTATTAGACTAGAATATTGAAAATTTCTTAATATAATATTGATATTGAAATGAATGATAAATACATTAAAAGACAGGCTGTTACCTGTGAAACGGTTCACTGGATACATTTCTCCTGATAAAATGAACCATATACCGAGGAAAATTGATACATTTGGTCGACCAATCAGAATTTTGGTCGACTGATTATCGACCAATTAGTCGACCAGTTGACTTGGACTTTACAGCCCTAAAGTATATAATTGAGAACATTTTCAAATGGACATGAAAAAAGGGAAAAGTTGGAGGAACATAAGAACATATTCACACTTCAATGTTTTTCATCTAATGCAAAATATAAATACTGTATACTGAGCCCTTTATCAAGCTGATGATCTGACTGTGGTCAATTGTCTTTGCTGAGCTCTGCTGACCTAAAGTCAGTCTGTCACTTAAAAGTATAGACAGGCTTCACTGTGGTCACTGTGGTTAGTTTTCAAACAACAGGGAGGGCCTCACACTTCTGATGTGTGAGAATCTGCTCACAATGATAAGTCGATGAAAAGGCTGTCAGTACAGCTGATTGAAACAATGGGCTGAAGAGAGGCACACTTTGGTAAAGGTGTCCTGCAGGTATAGACGTAGCTCCTGTGGTCACACACTGCTGTGACTTTAGTGACCAGCAGACTCTGAGGAGAGCTGGCCTGTCATCATCATCACCAGAGCAACAACATCACTGTAAAAGCTGCTTAGAAGACAGAATAGTAATGTATATATATGAAATGTTACCCCTTTTCAAACATGCCAG
Organism: Scarus forsteni; assembly: GCA_036419115.1. Lineage (NCBI taxonomy): Eukaryota > Metazoa > Chordata > Actinopteri > Labriformes > Labridae > Scarus > Scarus forsteni. The sequence goes on along the minus strand of JAZDUH010000216.1, from coordinate 4,482 downwards.
TGGTTGAGTGATTGCTGACCTCGTTCAGAAAGCCCCATGTGCCCTGAAAAGTCTGAATGAGCGGGATAAATACTAACATATGAACTGCAGGCAGCACGGTGGAGCAGAGAATGCACATGTCACAAAGACAGGAAGGACCCAGACGCGAGACAGCAAGCAGACAAGCAGATAATCAGCTTTTATTGAAAGGTTAAGGAGTGGGACAAAACCCGGGACCTCAGGATCTGAAGCTGATGACACTGTCCTCTCGGCCACGCTGTGGCCACACATTTCAACTGTCGCTCAGGTTCTTGAAGGAGAAGCCAACTCAGACTCACTCGTTCGTCAGCCGCAGGAAGCGGGGTTGTTAGCCGCAGATCAACCACCACCGATCAGAACTTTCAGGCAGATACTTGGCGTCAGAAACAGGAAACAGTCGTATGCTGGAGATCAGACAGCCAGCACAGATCAGGACTCACAGGCAGGTACTAGGTGTCAAGAACAGAAGGCGAGGTCGGCAACCAGGGATCAGGCAAGTGGGTAAGTACAGGACAGAAACTGGTCTTTACCTCGTGGTCAGACAAGAAGGGCAGAAACAGGAACAAAGCAGGTTGGCAGTGGGTGATCAGTCCAGTTTGAAGGTCTGGATTGCTAGGCATGAGAGCGAAGACGATCTGACAACTGGTGATCGTGGAGCTGGGGTTTAAGTAGGCAGGGTTGATTGCAGAGGATAAGGTGCAGGTGTGTTCAGGAGAGCAGATGAATGGAGTTGAGCTGATTAGATGGAGGCTGCAGAGTGACAGGCTGAGACTGTGGCTGTGACAGCACATGCCTCACAGTAAGAAGGTTTCTGGTTCAATCCCTGTGTCAGTCAGGGCCTTTCTATGTGGAGTTAGCATGTTCTCCCTGTGCCTTGGCACTCCAGCTTCCTCCCACAGACCACAGACTTTTTATTTTAGTATGTTCTAATGTTTCCTGTTTTACTTTGAAATCTGTCTGTTCCATGTGGATCCATGTTGTCTGTTTTTGTTGAGTTCTTTGTAGTGGCTTTGTTTGTCTTTTTGAGTTTAGCTTCTCGTGTTTTCTTTCTTTGCCTTAAGCCTGTTTTACTTTGTAACTTTTGGAAGAGATTTGTTTTGTATTTTGACTTTTTGTTTCGGATTTTTTTGTTTTTGATCTGTTATAGTTATAATAAAGCCTTTTTCGTTAATTTGCATCTGGGTCTGTCTGGTTTTTGTGAGTTTTACTTTTAACAAATCTTGAAAAATTGGTTACTCCAAAATGTCCTTATGCGACTGTGAGCATGAATGGTTGGTTGTCGCTCTTTGTGGTCCTGCGAAAGTGATCAGCATTATAGATAATGGATGGATGGATATGAACTATGAATGGATCTGTTTCAGATCATTAAAATGTGAGTGTAGTTCACTCTGGAGACAGAAATCCAGTGTTTGTGCCCTGAGAAGAAGTTTCAAGTTGTGTGTGCTGAGGGAGCAAAACTGGAGCCGGCTCTTCCTGTCAGGACATCCTGGGCTTGAACCTGAGGCACAGATTGACCTCAAACATTTTAAAGTAACAGCCTGGTCTGTGTTACTCAGAGATGAGACTAACCCTCACCGCTAACTTACTGACTTATCCGAGTGACTAGGAAAGACCTGGAGTAAATATTAGACAGTCTTTTTCATGGAGGTGAGATTTGATTGAGGCAGAGTTGTTAATGTCAGGTGAGTGGGTGGTCTTTTCAGGGTTTTTGTCCCATTTGTTGGCTCTGCTCTCATGTTTTTAAGTTGTTATCTTTTTACTGTGAATCCATTCAAAGTATCTCAGCTAGCATGTGATGAATTAGCCTCTCCAAATCGTTCTTTTAGCCACAGGCTGTGGACACAAACACAAACACAAACTCTACATGCAGACAGTCTGCAATGAGCTGTTGGCACAAAGGGAGTTATATTTTCACTCATAAAAACAATAATGCTGCTGTATATCAAAGTCTGAGTCCTGTTGTTGTCAGTCTGATCTGGCCTTCATGTTTTTCTCTGTTTCAGTGGTACAGAGTCAGTCTGACTGGGGAGTGACTTACAGCCCTGATAAAGTCTGTGCTAAGGAAGGAGCAACAGTGGAGCTAACATGCACCTACAGATACCCATCCACAGGTTATATAGTTATAAAATCATTCTGGTTCAGAGAAAGTCAGTACAGAGAGCCTCTTGATCTCAAAGATGACCCACAGTATGCAAACCGTGTCTCATACTCTGATGGAAAATCGCAGAGTGAGAATCACAAATGTGAGAAAGAGCGACTCGCCAAGTACAAATTCAGATTCATAATAAGACCAAGATGGAAGAGGATATACTGGTGCAGGTGGAGTCACTCTGTTTGTCACATGTAAGGCATCATGATTTTTATTCTTTTTAAAACAAAAACAAAAATACACTCACTGGCTGCTTCATCAGGTCCACTATGCTGTGTTAATTCTTCATGTATTCAACAAGGTGCTGAAACATTCCTCACAGATTCTGCTCAGTATTCACATGTCATCATGCAGCTGCTGCACATTTGTCAGCTGCACATTTATGATGAAAATCCTCTTTTCCACCACATCCTCAAGGTGCTTTATTGGATGGAGATCACGGGCCTGTTGCACAAAAACCAAAATAAGGGATAAAGCCGGGATACCTCGGTTATCCTGGTTCAACTAATCCTTGATGTGGCTGCACAAAAGTGGGATAGGGGGAAGTGAGATAGCCTGCTCCAGACCAGGCTGAGTTCCAGGATTTATTTAATCTCATCACTTTTCTCACTCAGCAGTCCCCAGAAACAGAAACCAATTTTTATTCCACTGCTCACCACGCATCGTTATCACAATCAACAAGACCCACTGTCATTGTTTAAGCATTTGTCATCATTAGTTGCAGTGATTTTAGATGAAAGTATGATTTTACATGATTTTGAAATAATTAAATAAGAATTATCCATAAAATACATATAAAATGCACATAAATAGGATGTGCAAAAGGATAAATCAGAGCAGGTAAACCATTAGCTCCTTTAAAACTGAAGTCTCACAGAGCTCAACAAGACAGACAGCACAGAATCAAAGCATATTATGAACAGAATAAAATCGTAAAATCTGTAAAAAAAAACAAAAAAAAAAAACAAAAAAAAAAAACACTTTCAGTATAATTAAATAAAAAGTAGTTATTAATATTAACTTTTCAAATAGAAAAGCTCGCAGTGATTCAGATGTTAATGTACAGTTATTGCATAGAGTAAATGTAGCTTATGTACTGAGTTATTATTTGCCAACTGCATGGTTATTAAAATTGTTTGATGTTGATTTCTGTGCTTTAAATTTATTACAATTATTATTAGTTCACCTATTTAAAGGGTTTTTGTTTTGTGGTAAGAGTACTTTGTATTCAGAATTTTTGTATGCAGGCTATATATTTGTTGAGCATGGAAATTTGGTGACACATTTTCTGATAAATTAAAGACAGTGGCAAAAATAATGCTATTAGACTTCTTAAGTAAGCATATGCTCTGCAAACTCGTGCACACTTGCATACATATAATGCAACAGCATAGGAGTTAATGTGGATGTTTCAATTTCAGTTTCAAGTGCAATTCAACAAATTAGTGATCAGGGCACAACTTTGATTTAGGAGATGTTAATGAACTAGCCTATTTGAACTGATATAGTGATGTTTCAACGTAGTAACAGTGCACTACTTACACATTCAGGCAGTTTGCAGTTTTCTGTTGTCGTATCGCCGTGGCGGTGTTTTCTCTTTTCTTAATTTGGTCTTTTACCTCCTCTATCAGGACTTCCTGCTTCGATGGAGACAAGCATGCTGCTCTTGTAGTCATGGTGAATCTGTGATTCTGTGATCGATTGCAGGGTCTGTTTAAGGAACAGCATGCGTGCACTGATCCAGTATTGGTTTCACCTGGCTTGAGGAATCCGTGAGCCCTCATCCTTGCTTGGTCTTTTGTGCAACCAAATAAGCCTGAACCCCCTTGTTTTTGATTCGATGAGCCAGGCTTAGTCATTTACCCCAGGTATCTGAATCCTAGTTTTGTGCAACAGGCCCCTGGTGACTGTGGGTTTGAGATTACCTGAGCTTTGTAACATGGCACGTTATTCTGCTCAGTTTAGCCCTCAGGAGATGGGCACACTGTGGCCAATAGTACTCAGGTAGGCTGTGGTGTCTGAATGAAGCACATTTGGTACTGAGGGGCTCAGAGTGCGACAGAAAGACCTCCCCCACACCATCACACTACCATCATCAGCCTGAAGTGATGTTACAAGACTCAGTTCCAGTTACTTGTTTCTGGCTGATGGAGGTGGCTCCCTGGTGGTTACTTTTCTATCATCTCAAACCACTGCTCACTGCATATTTTCTCTTATTCATACCATTATTCTGAGACCTTTAAGATGGTTATGCATAGGGCTGGGTGATATGACCAAAAAGTGATATGATATATTTGAAATACTGATTGATATCT